>JAOTQQ010000005.1:27518601-28144939 GCA_026546715.1 Gallinago undulata
TCGTCGCCCCCCCCCCCCCCCCCGACAGGAGGAGGATTCCCTAGGTTTGCTTCCAAACCTGGGGTGAAGGACACCCCCCACCCCGTCCTGCGGAGGAGAGGAAAACAGGAAATCTGTCCCTTTTGGCCTGAAATCAGCCCTGCAGAAGCCTCTCTGTATGAATGCTGAATATTTTGGTCTCGGCCGACGGAGGGCTCTGGGCAGCTGTGGATCTCACAGGGATTTTCCTCAGGGAGGTAATGCTGCTTCCCTGCAGTGCAGGGCTTCTGGTGCAGGAGTATTTGGAAAGGCAGTGTCAGCTCCTGGAGCGGCGTCCTTGCTGCAGAGCTAACTCAAGTTTCGGCTGAGAGTGGCCACTCTGCAAAATCATGTTTAAACTGTGCTCAGGGAGGGGGCTCAGTGGGATGAAGCAGTTGTGGTTGGTGGGTGACTGTGCTCTGTTCTTGCACGGGAGTATGTCGGGGACTCAGCAACCTGGGCTGAAGTCCTGAGGGAGAGGAGTTGGTTGGGGGGGAGGAAGTATGGGGCGGAAGGCTCCGTGGGTTGTTGGCAGATCTGGGGATGACAGCGGGTGAGGAAAATGCAGCTGCTCCGCAAGTGACTCAGTATGCTGGAAGCACCCGGGTGCTGACTCCTCTGCCTTACACCAGGCTGGGGGAAGGAGAAGGTGGTGTCACAGCAGAATTCGGTGCCTGTTCCTCTTCCCCGTTGCCCAGGTCAGTGGTGACACTTGACCCAGGGTCTCTGCAACCAGGCTTGCAGCGAATTATCAGTCACCTTCCTGGAGGGCCTGTGCTCTGGGAATTGTCCCCCCTGCGTGTAGCACTCCAGGCTGTCGGTGCCAAACTGTCTGTTCTTGGGGAGACCTGTTTAATCTTTTGCACAAGCAGCTTCTTGGCCTGGGCTGTAAAAAGGCACTTTGTTAGGGGCCTGCGGTGCTGTGGCTCTGCCTTCCCAGCCTCACCTGACCCTGCAGTGCCCCTCCAGAATCTCTGCTACCCTTCCCAACAATCAAAACAGCCATGTTTTCATTTGCTTGTATTCTCTTGCTTATCATACTGAATCCTGCAAAATACTCTTTCCTCCTCATCCGTCTTGCGTTTTGTATTGTTTAACTATTTCTCTGTGAGAGGGCCAGCTGAGGTGAAGTAGAGCATCTCCATTGACTTCAGTGGGACCAGAGAGATTTACACCAGATGTGAACTGGTCTGTAGTTTGTCTTTCCCCTTCTATCCATGTGTTCTGGCTCTGTGGATATTCACCAGCATTCCTATTTTGTTCAGAGTTTGCACAGGTCAGAGAGAAGTAGTTTTAAGATGCAGAAGCCAGCAGAAACAGCTTGGGATTTTCCTTGGGTTTTATACTAATTCTTGCAGAAATGTCAGGTTTCAAGACAAAACCCCATTCCTGTAACAAAGCTTAAACGCTGTTGGACGTAGGATCCAGAAAAACAAATTCTATCAGACTGTGACAAGGGAAGGAGCTGCCTCTTGGCTCCGCATGAACAAGTGGTGGCCTGTACAACAGGTACCGCTGTAGCCGAGGACCAGCAGGGCTGTCAGTGCACCTGCCACACCTCACAGCAACCAGAAGTTTCTTGGTGAAAAGTGTAATTTCTCGCTGAGAGGTGAAACAAAAAGAATTTCCCTAACTGGGGCTGTAGCTTGCAACTGGAGAGACCAATTTCATTCAGTTGTGAGAAATGATACCAAACACGCTGGGCTGTTCCTTATATTTTTAAGACTGCAGTGCAGACTTGCATAAGCTCTGTCGCCCTTTACAGAGACAGTTTATGTTTGATATTGTTGTCCATATTGAGAGGTTGGTTTTGGAGTGGGAGTGCTGGAAAGAATACTGGTTGTAGGCAGAGCAGAGAGCAAAGTGTTCATGCCGTAGCAGAGGGGATAATTTCTAGGAAATATACTTTCCCCTCAGATTCAAACTGAAATTTGCTAGTGCCCCAATCTCTTGAAGTTCATGTGAAGTTAAAAATTACCTGAAAAGTAGCACACTAAGCTTGTTTCAGAATTAGCAATTTTCCAGT
The DNA here is from genome assembly GCA_026546715.1 of Gallinago undulata. Classification (NCBI taxonomy): domain Eukaryota; kingdom Metazoa; phylum Chordata; class Aves; order Charadriiformes; family Scolopacidae; genus Gallinago; species Gallinago undulata. Next base: position 27,520,646 of record JAOTQQ010000005.1, read on the forward strand.
GGACTTGTTTGGACATTTAGAAAACTGGCATTTTTGCCTTTGTCTAGCTGGGTGTTTAGCTTCAGACCAATAGTATGATGTTCACCATCGGCAAATCTCACCGTCTGCACCCTTCTCATGTTGGTTGAGTTGCAGAGTGGTTTTGCTTCATGCTAACTTGATTAATTTTGGATAAAAGTAAACCAGTAGCTCTGCTCTGGTTGTGCACTGCTAATGGTCCCTCCTTTAGTGGGAACACAAGAGTCCAAACCAAAGATTGGACAGTTTTGAACCATACCCTTGGTACAGACGCTTAAAACCAGACTAAAACCTAGTCTGAAGTTGTACCGACACACCCCATCTACATGTGATACACACGTACCAAATGCTTTCATTGTTTGATCCTTTCCTGTTGTGCCAAATAATTTGCTAGTATAGAAATATTCTGTGTCTTACGGTAGAAAAAAAAAAAAGAATGGTGGGGAGTCCAAGTGTCTGTCTTTTGTTTTTCTGATTTAAAAAAAAAATGTCAGGGAGGTAGGAAGAGGAGACATAAAACATGACCGTTATCCACATGGAAAGATTAAATAGAACGAGAGTACTAGAGAAAAGGCCCAGAGTGTGACAGATCAAAAGAGCAAGGCCTCTGGCTGTTACGATAAAGAATGTCCTAGTTCTTGAGAACATATTTATGCGTGTGCACATTGGATTTTTTTAAAAGGAAATAGTTTTATTCAAAGAAAGGTCTGTTTCTACCACAAGGGCTGTTTAAGGGGGAAATAGTGGGTGAAAATATAACTTTCACGAGCAGTGCTATAAGGAATGTTTTGTGCAAATGAGAACGGGGTCCATTCTTTTAAATTAAAAAATTTATTGGAAGGTTGGGGGAAATGGGGGCTGTCTGTTTTCGCTCTGGGTTGGCAACTCTGGAGTTCAGTGTGTGGCTTGGCTGTGCAGCAGACCTACTTGTGTAGACATGCGTGTGGTATCCCATGAATGGCAAGGAGTTCTTGCTGAACTTAAGCCAAAGTGCGTAGAGGGCTAAGGAATCAAGTATTCTTGTAGTCAGCTAAAACACTCCCAACTGTGATTCCGGCTGTGTTCAGATACTCGCTGCAGAAATGGCTGCTGCTGGTTGAAGATGTTACCACTCCCCTTGTGCTGGAAGATGCCTCATAACGTACGTTGGCAGAGCAGCTTACATGAATATTTCTAATGTGTTTTGTTGCGAAGTTGTCTGGTTTAAGGACAGAAGAACTTACATCCTTTCAGTTGAAATATTCCAGCCTGTTTGTCTCATACCACATGCCGTCAGGAACCAAAGTGCCATCATCTGAAGCAGATGAGGAATGTTCTCCAGTTGTGTGGCAGAGGCAGTAGCCTCCAGCACTGAGCTCTATATAAAAAGGTGATGACCACTAGCCATCTAAACAGCAATAACCTTTATGTTGCAAGAACTTGAAGAACTTGAACCTCTTCAAGATTCTTTCACAGGTTGAAGAGACTGTAAAATAGAGGTAGAAGCAGTGAAATTCCACAGACTGTACCATGGATCTTGGATAAACTCTAAGCTACAGGCATCTCCTCTTTCCTGCTGTCTTGTTCATGTGTACAGTTTGTGAAATGGCAGGAGTTTACCTGGGCAGTTTTATAGCACCTTGTGAAGTAGAGAGCAGGAAAGAGACATAAATCCAATGGGGTTGGCTCTTGACTTGTCTAAGTCAGTCCTACATGAGTAGCTTGGCGAGTTTAGTAACTATTCGTGATTTTACTTTGCGGTTTGTGAGAGTAAAACAGGATAGCAGTGGAGCTGTGTAGATGCCATGGCGTCTGCTGGGAGCAGAGCAGGTGAGTACCCCACGTTCCTGCTCCCACTGCTTCCTTGCAGGGTGCACACTAAGTTGCCGTGCCAGTTATTTTTCCACCAAGCCTCAGCAAAAGAAATAAGAATTAAAACTTGGACCAGCAAATTGGTATCATTGCTCAGGCTTGGGGACAGTAGCAGAGGAGCTGAAAGGATCCATACAAACCCATCAGAAATTAATGGGAAGATTCCTGGTAAGTGGGAGTTTAGGCAAAAAAAGATTGATTCTAGATCCTTTGTCTCCCAGGGTGTTAATTTGGGCTCAGAGAGACTATTGGAAGAAAGAGATTTTGACACAAAAATCTCATTTCTGTTTGCTGTATTGTTAGACACCCTCCTCAATTAAAAAAGATTAATATTGATTAACAAGAAAATCACTATATTTTTGTGGGGAAAAAAATGCTTCTGGCAATCTTCTATTTGAATACAGAAATAAAAGACATTGTTGGCACAAGAATAAATGGGTATATAAAAGGGCTTGTGTATGTTTAATTAGGAAAGTGGAGGGAGGAAAGTGTGTATATTAATTTAGGTTTTAAACAGCAGTAAGCACTAAGACAATTTGGGATGTGATACAGGGTGTCACTTAAATTCAGTACCAAGCACACTCCCTTTTCGATTCTGTCAGTTCTTAACTGTCTTGTCTCCATTGTCACTTTAACGTGAGAGAGCAAGCCTCAATTTAGATCCCCCCTCCTTTTTTTCTCTCTAGTGAATACCTAATCATCACACTGATTTTTTTGACTGGGTATTGACTGTGAGACTTGCTGCCCTAATTTCTCTTGCTAACTATAATAGCAATAGCTGGTGATTTAAAAAAAAAATAAAATATGTTTTTTTCAAAATCTGAGATGGGATGTTCAGACATGCAGATGTATTTTGGGTTAATTGAGTAATAGTCCTCCAAGACCCAGGGCTTCTCCTTGAGATTAACATAGAAAGTGATAGGTCAAAAAGCTTAAGGTCCGTTACCCTGTGAGATACTAATACACCCCCCGATTAATTTCATTTTCATGATTGCATCATCTTAAATTGAGGTGAAATCAAGGATTTTTCATTTTTTTCCCCCCTCCAGCTGAGTTTGACTGGCACAACTTCTGACATGGGTGTTCGGAGGCTGGTACCGTGGCCAAGTCAAATCCTTTTCTTTGTTCTCTGGGCCTGCTGCTGCTGATAAAGTGGTCGGCGCATGGCATTATGTCTTATTACATTTTTGATGCAGACTGCAAAGAAACGGGTAAACTCACCATGGTTACCACGATCTGTCATTTGGCAGGGCACGCCGTACTCAGCGATGGCCTCTAGTGTCTGCAGCACAGCTCTGCATACGTGGTGGGTACAGTAGACAATACAGCACTCCTGGCTGCCGAAGCCACACAGCTCCACTCATCTGGCTGCTGATCCAGACGCGGTGCTCCAGCTCGGGCGGCAGGTTCTTACTCATAGTTGCCTGCTGAAAGTTCCTGCTTGTTTTTGTCATTCGGTGTTGACTTGAGTCACTGCTGGACTCACGCTGCCATGCTGGGACCCACTACTGCCCAGTGCGGTGCTGCGTGTCGCTGGCTTTCACATCTGCGAAACTTTTCCTGGACTTTTCCGTGGATTCGCTGCTTTGATTTGGCACAGCACATTTCTTTCTTATTTAGACGTACCCTGCTGTGTTATTTCCTACAGACCAAGCACATGTCATTGCTTAAATCTGAAGCAATCACTGAATTATCTGCACTATTTTATCATTAACTACTATGGTGGTGATAAATTGGGTTTTGTTTTGTGTGGGCTGTGGCTAAGGTTTGGTCAGTGGGTAAAGCAGGATCCCTGAGCCTGGCCATTGCAGTCCTTGCCTTCATTCTGAACCCGTTTGGAGCTCCCAGGTCTTGTATGTGACTGCTTGCAATAACAGTTTGGTTAAAACAAGTCTTTGCAGGATGGGTCTTTTTGTTTTATTGTACATGAGGAAAAATCGCTTCAGTCTTTGTCTGCTTAATTGAGGTAATTAAACCTTCCTACCTTGCAGCACAAGGGGTTCATTAATGTTTTTGAAGCATTTTGAAGTCCTTGGAGGAAAGACGCAGTTTGCTGTTGTGTCATGTTTGATAACTGTTGAAGTTTAGTCATCTGGACTTGGAAATATTGACTGAGTTGTACATAGAGAAGTCTTATAATTGTCCATAGAGAAGTCTTATAATTGTCTATGTATTTTGAGCTAATAATGTGAAGAGCTAATTGAGAGAATAGCAGACAACTGGGGTTTTCCTTCACAGTGCTGTACTCTTTAGGTGTGTTGTTTAGGTTTTTTTGGGTTTTACTATGCTTTAGCAAAGTGTGACAATTAGGTCCATGTGAAACCTTAACAACAGAAATGCAGATTGTAATGCCATAGAATTTAGCCACTTAGTTAAAGAGAAACCTTGCTTTTAGAAGGTGACCTAGTGACCAGCCCAATTTGCCTTTTTTAGGATTTCACATCTGGTTAACTAGTAAAAATTAAGAACACACTCTTCTCTTGTAAAGACGACAACACCACACTGATATCCTGTGATTAATTCTGAAGTGGAAATAGACTTCCCAACTGAGGACAAGAGTGTGTTCCACTGTCTTCAGCATGGCTCCTCACAGTGTAACTGCTGGCTCTTTCTTTTTGTAGTCAGGGGAAATTGTGAATTAAATCACTTGCAACTTTAAAACAAAGCTAGAGATTTACATAGTTCTGAGCCCCAGTGACTTTTAACATCAGTTTAATTTAGATTTAAATGAAGGCTGGTAAATGAGATCTGTTCCTCATATGGAAGGCAGTTGGGAATTTTCAGCCAAGGAGTCTGTAAGGGGGGAGATTTTCTCAGACAGCAGGCAGTCTGTCTGTGCCCACAGGCAAAGAGGCAGCATCAGTGGGTGCAGGGGCACTTCAGCTGCAAGAGAGAACAGGTCGAATGGTGTAATACTCCCTGTCCGTAACCAGCAGGTCCTCTAGCACTCTTGTGAAATGGGGGAACATAATTAAGCTCCCTAAGAAAATTCTAAAAGTTGTTTCTCAAACCCAAGCTCTTACTGTTGAAGGTGAGAGGGAAGAAGTGTTTTGATTGTTAATTTCTGGAGCAGTTTGTCAATGATCACATTAGAGTCTGTTTCTGAACTCTTAGTTGACTCAAAACCCTGTAGATCTGAGTATAATCTTTCATAGCTTTACCAAAAGTAACCATAACCCAAAGTGATGTTCTTTTTCCTTTGGTTTGCTTACATAACACAATTTGACTGGCTAAAAACATTGAATATCACACAAAGCGGAATTGAGGTAGCGCTCTTCACCTTGGATTTCGTACAACGAGCAGCAGATCTGATGTACCTCAACTGACTGTTTCCTAGGAATTTGGCATTGGCTGAAAATAGTACTGAGGGTAACTTGCATTGACCATGTGATGACACTTTGAGTTGCAAAATTACTTTCAGATAACTTGCACTGAAAAAGTAAAAATAGCACAGTACATTAGACTCATCTATGTGGAATGTATATATGCAAAAATAGGGCTCCTTAATATTTACAGTTTGTCTAGGCAGAACAACCTGTCATGTTACACTGTGTTTCACTTTTAGGCAAACAATTTGCACTGATAATGTTGCAGGATGTGCTATTTTCAAATGTACAGCAAATGTACAGCTCTACAATGTTAGAGAAGCATTAATTTAACCGTTCTCTTCCTAGAAAGTAGTGTGACTCTGAAATGCCATTAGTGGGCTCAGACAAAGGTGAGCAGTCACAGCTTTAGACAAAAAAAGCGATCTAAAATGTGTCCCAGTGTAACAGACTAATTAATCTTTAGATAATAATAGATTTTTTTTTTTCCTTTTCTCTTTACAGCTGGGAGTGTTCACTCTCCCTCCACAAGCATGGCAACATCTGCGCAATATAGACAGCTTATAAATGACTACGGACCCCCATCTCTAGGCTATACACAAGGGATGCAGGTAGAGCTCTGTTGCTTGTTTTGCTTTAATCAGATCACCGACCCTACTTTTGCATAGTAGCATGGATTGTGGCCTGTAATCTGAGGTGTTCCTCCCTCCCACCAAGATCTGAAATCAAACCCAAATGGCAGACTGATTCATCGCACATGTCTTGGGATCAAATTAGACTAAGCAGTGCTGAGTGAGATTGGTTACTAATTAACTGTTAGTCCCATCCCTTCTGAGTCACAGTGAAACATGTCTTGAGTTATGTTCTGATAGTAAGAGCGCTAACATATTTTAAAATTGTTAAAAACTCAATATTTCTGTACTGTTTTTCATCAGCAAAATTACACTCTAAAATTTAGTGTCATGAAGAATGTGTCCTTCGGGCTGCTTCAGAAATCCGGTGGTAAACTTTCTGTGAAATGTATTTGACTTAACAGGATTTCCATTATCATCTGGGCAGTTCTGTGTATATCTGTTTCTCATTCTTCCCTGCCTACCTAACTTCTCCACAAAATACACACCTAAACATTGATGAAAGGAGAAAGAGACTTAAAGAAGCAGTTCTCTGTTTTCTGTTTTGCAGGACTGTTTTAACGTCTGTTTCGCGTAAGGTCCCAGTCTTGCAGCTGCATCCTCCCAGTTGTTCCCGCTTTTTGAAGGGCATGTTGCATTGTGTAGCAGCACCTGCAAAAAGAAAATCCTGTTTATATAAAAAACCTGAAATTCTATTTTTTTCAAAATTCTTTTCAAAAATTCCAGGGATATTTCTGGTCCTCCATGAATTCCCAGTTGCTATTTGTTGTAATTGTTTTGGCTTTAGCAGTATTAATTGACGCTAATCTACTTTCTACTACAGGGTACCAGCAGCAGTCAAGTACCGCAAAGCAAATATGCAGAACTCCTAGCTATCATAGAAGAATTAGGAAAAGAGATTAGACCCACATACGCTGGGAGTAAAAGTGCGATGGAGAGGCTAAAAAGAGGTAATGTTTAAATTTATTTAAAAAAATAATTGTGTCGCATTCACTTTGTGCACTGACTGCTTGTATACAGCTTCATGACAACTGTTTCCTTTGAAAGGAGACAGCTGTCTTGAGCTCATCATGAAACTAGGTGTATTAACGAGAGACTGAAACCTTGGGATACTCTATTCATGCTGTATTTGAGAGATAAACCAGTTACCAAATGTGTTCCATGTGCACAAGAGCAGTTTCACTTAATAATTCAAACCTTACTTTAGAAGCCCTAAGGTGTCTAATGGATATGTTCTTCTAGATTCTTGGTGACTGACTGACCCCTTCAATGCTCTTTTCTCCCCAGTCTCCAAAATACACAGCTGAGCATTGTTTACATTTTCTCGTATGCATCACCCATCTAGTTGACCAAAGCGTCTTTACTAAAAGTGCATTTTGCTTAAAGAAGTAGTATGTTGTGGTAATTCACACTAAGGCTGGTGGAGAGAAGATCTGAAAAAAGAAAAAAAAAAAGGAAAAAAGGTTGTCAGTGAAGGCTGTTGAAACCGAGATGTCAAACATACACCTTCCTCCCCTCTGGAGTGCTGGGCTGCTTGGCTGCCATTACCTGCTGTCAAGTGGGTGTCATTAAGAGTCCACTAGTAAGGGACATAGAAGCTTTTAGGCCTGGCTGATGAGGTCTCTCTAGCTTTGCTTTGTCAGCTAAAAGGGGTAATAAATGCCCTTTCCTTGCAGTGTAAAAGAAACCACCGCATGCCCCACTGCTGACATCAACTTGACATTGTCCTCTGCAGGGGACGTGCAAGGGATATTTCTGAAGGAGCAGTGGGACATTCCACTGCTCCAGCTCCTGAAATGACCCTGAAAGGCCATCGACCACAGTCGTGCTGGCAGTTCTGCTCTTTGCCAAGATAATGTGGTTGCCTTTTCCTCCCTTTCCTCGGTCCTTGTGCTGAGTTTGGCTCATGCGTTCAACCCTGAATGGGATCGTTACTGTAACAGACTAACTTCACTACCTTGCAAATCCCCCTTACGTTTACCCAAGACTACAAAGCTTTATTTAAGGTTCAACCATTATGGGAGAGTAATATATCTGCCATGACGTGCAATAAAATGACTAGTAGCTGTTCTGGGAAAGGATGCAATAAAGTCTGCTGATGAGTGGTAAGTGGAATCTGGCCCAGCTAAAATCAATGTTGCTGGAGCCTCTCTTTATTACATTGCCTGAGTCAGTATTAATAGATCATGAATGGCGATAGGCTAATGGGGACAACTTGAGAGAGACCGGGAGAGATGCAGACGTTCTCTGAACTGAACGGTTCCGTTTGGTGAGGAAAAGTTGTTTTGCTGCTTTTTGCAGTGAGCGTTCATTTTGTTGGCTAACGCAGGTTTAAGATTCTATGCTGCCACTGTGATTTGCCAGTGTTGCAAAGAATCCTAAATAAATACTTTTTGCTGCCATCTTTTGGTCACAGACATACCTCTCTTTCCATTTTGGGAGCCTAATGGCTGCAGGAGAATGTGCAAATGTGAGAGCAGAAGTGACTAAGGGTAGCCACGTGACTGCAGCCTCCATGGCCGCGTGGAGATTATTCCTGAATAAAGTCCCTGTCCCCAGCTCCACCCGCTCCTAAGCACAGAGGCTACTGACCTCTAAAATTGGCCAAATTCCCAGTGTTCGACATAATTCAGGGTAGTTCTGCTGCATAAACTGGGCATCCTGCCACCAGATCCAGGTCTAATGCACCGCTTTGAGTAGGCGTTCCCGCATCCCACAGCTGTGGGATGCAGCTTTACTTGTCTGTGTCAGTTTAACCCTCTGCAAAGCGTTGTGCTCATCAGGTCCCGAGTCGTTACTTCTTGGATGTAAACTCTGTTGCTGTGATCTGTGCTAGCAGCCCTCTAGAAACAGAATCCATTATCTCCAAACAGAGATTAAACCTCATTTATTGCCTTATTGTCCTTTCTCCACCTTGTTAAGGAGCGTGATCGAGGAGAAATCTCCTTCTATCTTGTCCTGTCAGTAAAATATAACCCCATTTGTGGTAGAAAAAACTGTCCATCTCTCATTTTAAAATCTATCTCAAGCTCTGTTCTCTCAGCACCTCTGTGAACATGAATCTAGATTTAGTTCCAGGATTAAGAATCAAGGTCCAGATTGCTGGGACTCAAGGCAACAGGACTCGTTGTGGAAAATTCCACATTATGTCTATCAGATGAGAGTAGATATGGCAGCGTGTAAAATGGTGATGATTTACGCTGGGAGCTGAGCCAGTGTTAGGAGGTAACTTTTTGCACACACCATAAAAATTTCTTCTTATACTTACAAGAGACACAACTTGTGTTTAAGCAGTATTATGAAGGCTTGAATTCTGATGCATCCTCTCAGAGGAGAATTATCCCAAGGTATAAAGACTTTTAGAGCTTGTTAAAATGACTCCCCAAATAACTTTGCATTTTTTTCACTCCACTGTAGCAAAATAACTCACAGGTAGGTAAGACTATTTTTTTTTTTCCTTTCTGGATAAGTCTCTGATTTTAAATAGGCCTGAACTGCACAATAAGATACACCTGTCACTGCAGACCTACACATCTTATCATGCTTTGATTCCTGGTTTAAGACTCTTTTAAATTTATAAGGTTGGGAAAGCAAACTTGTTTAGCAGCAGCTGATGTTTGGGAAGCGAGGGATCTCTCCCTTTTCTGAGCATGCCGTGGTAGCCTTGGCAACTCGGGACAGAAATACGTAAACGTTTCTCTGAACTGTCATTGCAAGTGTGACCTGAATGAGGTGATTTAAAATCCATCCAATTCTTTTGCAGGCATTATTCATGCGAGAGGATTAGTTCGGGAATGCCTGGCTGAGACGGAACGAAATGCAAGATCCTAGCCCACTGATTCAACTGCAAGATTTTCCATCTCTTAATGAAGAAAAAATAACACTTACTCCTTTTGACTCTTGAAACATTCAGAAAAATCCCTTTATTTTGAATGTTTTACCTTTCTTGTTTTGCCCTTACAAAAATGTATAGTTAAGAATGAGAAAACAAGGATTTTTCAACTTACCGAGGGTTTGCATTTTGTAAAGACGTTAAAACTCCTAAAATATTTCTAAAACATGAAAACTGAACTGCATGCAGAGGAATGCTCTTTCTCTCCCAGGCTATATTTCAGTTCTCTTCTTATCCAGCCACACTCTCATTCTGTTTTTTTTTTTCCTTTGACTGTATTCACTTAACCCCAAACTGTCAATCTTTCAAAGTTTGACATAAGCTCTAAGGATTTTTTTTAATAAATGCAGAATAGCATGCTGTACCTAGTAGTCTGCTAAGTCACAAATTGTCATACAGCATAGACCCTGCTTAGAAATAACCTTCCCCTCCTCTTATTTTTCCTTTTTTGTTCGTTTGGCATAAACATTTGCATGACTGTTAGTGCTTTGAAGTCCATTTAAAGTGCATGAGTTATATGGAAAATGGGGAAACCTATTAAATAATAACAAGGTCCTGGAAAGCTAATTTCTACATTAAGGCTGGAGATTTCAGTTTAAAGTTTGCCAAAAAAGAAAAAATTCTGGATAAATTACTAAAACTGTTATTTGCATCTTTGTATGTATTTATTACTTGACGTAATAAAGCTTATTTTCATTAACAATTTGTATTAAAGCTATGTACAGTCACTTTAATCAGATTCATACTCCGTGAACAAGAACTCTCAACAGATAAAGACTCAAGTTTCGTGCAGGAGGCTCAAGTTCAGGAACAGACAAGGGAAGGGGCCTGCAAATTGCTGGAGAGTTTCCATCCGTGATACAGTCAAGATGTAGTTGGTCTCTGTAAGAGGGCAGTGTAGTTGCTGGTAGTCTCCATTGCTTTCAAAATACTGTTGAAGGTGAGAACTTGGTGGCAACTGGTGAGGGGCTGTCCAAAAATTCAAGAGAAGTTCTGGTTTAGTAATTAAGAGCTCTTAACTGGATCAAAATAGGCAAGCACACTTCACCTGTGGCTCCAGAGTTAACAGTAACAAAGGAAAAGCAGCTGCATGTATTTGCATAAAATGGGAAACCGTCAAAGTGAATGAAGATACCAAAATGCCCAAGCTTAACTGCAGAATAGCATAAACATAATAAATGACTGTAATTCAGTATTGTACAATCAAATCTATCCTAAGAAAGGTGGGATATCTGGGATATCCAATACATACGGAGCTATGGTTACTTGAAGAAAATACCATATTAAGAAGCAAAGTTATTTACTCCACAGCTTGGATGAACTGGATTCTGTTGCCTTGGGAGGCAGCTTCCAACACGTGTTGTTCTTTATCTGCAATGACCCAGTTCTGCCTTTGAACTGGAAGAACATGATTGAGCAGCCCTCACTTGCAGGAGTGCCTTCCTCCTAGTGCTCATCACAGCTCCAGGTAAGATTTGTAAAGCTTATGTTTAAAATTCCTTCAGAACTGAGTAGGGCAGAGCATTCGTTCAGCTCTGAACAGATCTGAAGGAGGCAACCAGTGACTGGTGTTTCCTCTATCAGCGTGTCTGTGTGCCCCATCAGAACCAGTATCTAAACCTGGGCGCTGTTTATAAAGGATTAGTGTCAGTAGAGACATTGCCTGAGCAAGGGTGGAAAGCTTTAACCTTTTTGGGCTGCTCTTTGTATGTACTGGAACTCCTAGGAAGCATCATAAGGTATCATCTGGACAGAAAGAAATCTATTGAGGTTTTTTTTGTCTCTATTAACAGTTTACAGGAAAGTTTACACTTCCTTTATAACAAGGATTGGTTTATCATCTTCTGAACTTGGCAGAAGAGCCGATTGTTAAATGTGATTAGTGAGATGATGGCAGACAGCAGTAGGAATACATGACTGCTTTTATCACTTTGGTTTTACAGTAATAGCAGGTCACTGCTGAGTATTTCACTTGTTCTTATGAATGTCTGCATCATCTGTTAGTTTGAAAACTGTGTTTAGGTATAATGACAGATGTTTCCCTTACCCTACTAGGGCAAGGCAGAATTTTACATGTTTATTTCTTATCCAGTTGTTGCATCTCTTTAAAATGCTTTTTCCTTTCTAGGTTTTCCCTTGCTTTTCTTTTTTTCTCCTGCTTCTTCTTCTCCAATGCTTTCTTCTCTTTAAAAACATCACTCTCTTCACCTTTGTAGAACAGGTCAACTTTCTCCTGCAGGATTTCTCTGGCTATCTTTCGGTTCTGCTCCACTGATCTTGTTTGATGACACTGGAGAAATAAAATAGGACATTATTACTGGAACTTTAACCTGTTTATTCTTCTGCTTTCCCTTTCAGTCTACATATTCCTGCCACTACAGTACAGAAACTCCACCCCAGCCCCAAGCCAAGAGCATCCTCCTACCAAGAACTGCTGGGACTTTTGTGTATTTTGGAGAGGCTGCCAAATAATTATTTGCAACTGTAAGTTGTCAGACTGGGTTTTGCATTACTCTTTGATTCTGTCAGCAAACAAGATTGCTTCCATATTACCTTAAAAAACTTAGAAAACTTCTTCTGAGTTTAACTTAACTGTGTCTTCCCTTTGTGATAAGGCAGCAAAGATTAATTTCAAAGTATTAATCCACAAGAAGTAGGTAAAAAAAGTAACACCTAAAAGGAATGCAAAATGACTACGATCAACTTGTAAGGAAGACGTAACTAACACACAAGAGGGATGAGAATGTGACAGCTGCCACTGAAAGGCAGCTGATAGGTTTATGAAGATAAGTTTAATGGAAACCAAATGTCAAAGCCAGGAAGATCAGCCATGACCCCAACTTTATTTACCTACTGATAGGCAGAAGTGCTTCTTGCTAAGATTCTTTACAATACGTACAAACTCCTCCTCCGTGACATTTGCACTGTGATTATGCTTTACTATGAAAAGAGACATGGAAGACATGGTGCAATTTCTGACCTAATGAAATAAAATCTAATTACCTTCACTACAATCCCAGATGGAATATGCTTCAAGACAACACAGTTGTTTGTCTTATTTGTGGCTTGACCTCCTGGGCCATCACCTCTTACAAACTGTTCTTCTAACTCTGCCTCAGTTAGTCCAAGGAGATTGAGAGAGTTCTTCTTTCCTGCTGCCTTAAGTAAGGGCGCACTGGGCAGAGAAAACTGCTGCTTCCTCAAAATCCATGGTCTCCATAACATCCATGGTGTTCGTACTTCTCTCAGTAAGAATATAAAATGAAATAAACTCGGAACATTCATACGGAAATGAGGACACAGCTTCTCTGGAATGAAACCTGAAATAGAAGTGGGGAATGGAGTTCACCATGAGAATCCTTGTTTTACAATGATCTAGTTCCACTGCATGGTTTGAGTGATATTTTGATATTCAGATTTATTTTCAAGGATACTGGAACTGGTTTCATAGGCATTTGCCTTGAAATATTTACCATTCTGAATGGAATTTCAGTTCTCATTGCAATGAGGTTTCTTAAAATAGTCAAGATTATTATTTTGTTGTTGAAAGGGATCTGGAAAACAGTGAATAAATTAGTACTCCTAGCAACACTTGGAAAATATTAAAGATATCCCCCAAGAAAAGGAGAGGAAGGGCAGGGCGTTTCTACCTTGCAGTCAGACCTGAGTGGGAAACCTTTGCTGACACACCATTTGTGCCCAGGTTGTGTCTTGCTGGCAACTGTACCTGCAATTCACGTCGGCACGTGCTTGAACTACACCTGGGGAGGAGAGGTGAGGGTGCAGGAATCCAGGAGTCCTCCTCTGAAGTTGCCTTAAACAGCGCTCTGAACTACTCAAAACTGGTGGAAGAAGCAGCAAAACTTACATCATGTAACTGGCCTAAGAGCACCTGGGCTTGCCATCCTCTCTGGCTTACAGACATGGATGACTGCAAAGAGGAGGCGGTGGGAAAATAAAAACCAAAAAAGAGCAAGACTATGTGGAACATGTCTGTGCCATGGATATCAGAAACCAGATCTGGCAGAACAGAGCTTTAGGAGTTTAAACAAGTCAGAATGCAAAGGATTTTTACCTGTAAGAAGGATGGGTGACTGGTCAGTCAAACCAGCCGACTGACACTACATGGCAGAACTCCAGTATGTATATTTACAGTTACAGACTGATTTAGGAGTTTGAGTTCTGAGATGCTTTTTTAATGCTAGGTTAGTACAGGAAACAGTAATCTTTTCCCTGAACAGATTACATGATCTAGATTTATCTTTTGACCTTGGTCCATTACAGTAGTTTTCCAGATTTTGAGGTCAGGCTGTGTGTAGGATTTGGCAAGTCGTCTAATACGGCAAATTTGGAAAACTCCAGTTTCAAATAAAAAGTATTCCTATATGCTGGTCCTGTTAACAAGCAGGGCCATCCTGCTCTACTCCCACAACGTTCTGTATGGTCTACAGAGATGGTGGAAAAAGAATCCAGGAGTAAGCAGACCACTGGGTCTTCAACTACCACTTCACATGCTGGTATTTCCCTGGCCAAGTTATTAAAAAAGTCAGGAAAAATAAACATAGATACGTTATCTTGGTGGAGAATGAGGAATGGCAGTCCTACTGCTGTCAAACAGCACTCTTCAATGAGGCATTAGGTGAAATGAAAACAATACATGCTCTGATGCTTGAAATATTTTATTCAGAAGAAAATACTTCAGCATGTGAAGAAACTGCACTTGGCAATAAACATTCCTCAAAGTTGGACGTAACTTGAAATAATAACTTTTAAGAAAGCTTTTATTGGCAAGTGAAGATGTCCACTTGGTGGCACTAGAAGGTAGTAATGGGGAAGCGGAGTTGTTTAGCTGCAAAAAAACATGCAGAAAAAAATTAGGAGAACTAGTACGTGGTCCTGAAGTGAGCCTTGACTCGCCGACAGGTTTAAAGCCAAAACTGACGGCTCCCCAAGCTGCTCAGCCTCAGTAAAGGTGAAAATATCACGTTCACTGTAAGCCTATTTCTATTAGATAGTACAGCTACAAAGCAAAACCAAAATGAGAAGACAGTAGTGTTCTCCAGATTTCACTTCGCACAGGGTCTCCAAGAAACACACGCCTTACAATGAAAAATTAAGAACGCTTTAATTGTTAAAAAAACTTTGTTTATATGATTGTACGGCCAGGCTGGATGGGGCTTGGAGCCACCTGGGCTAGCGAGAGGTGTCCCCGTCAGAGGGGCTGGAACTGGATGATCTTTAGGGTCCCTTCCAACCCGAACCATTCTGTGACTCTACGACTTTAAGCACAGAAGAGCTGTGTCAATAAGAACACTAACATTCCGGGTTTTTAAACAGTTACAGAAGCGACCGGCCGTTCTCAGCCGGGACATCGGCGGTGACGCTGCGGCGACACCGTGATTAAACTGTTTTAAAGCAACAGTTTAGTTGGAAACCTTACGCAAAGCACCGCCTTGGCTGTCCCACCACCCGCCCGGGGAGCGGAGCCCGGCAGCCGGTGCCAAGCTGAGGGCAGCGGCCGCTCCCCCGGCGCCGCCACCCTGGCCCTCCCAGGCCTGCCGCCTCCCTGCCAGGCTGAAATCCCGAACGGAGCCTCGTCGGGACTCGGTAAGACCCAAAGGTTCGGGACACCCCAGCCCCTCCGCCATCGCTTACCTCAGACGACTTAGGCCCCGCACCGCCACCCCCACACTGCGCAGGCGCGCACCGCCCTCCGAGGCCCCGCGCACCCCTCTCTGCGCATGCGCACCGAATGGAGGAGGGCGTTGCCACCAAGCTGATTGACACTCAGGGAGCCAATCGTTGAGTAAGGGGGCGGGGCCACGCACGCCTTCCGTCCACTCCCAATCAGATTCTGGGAAGCCGTGCGGCGCGTAGTCGCACTAGCCAATCCCCCTCGCTGCGACGCGCGTACTTAGCCGCGTAGCCAATCAGAGCGGAAGGCGCGGCCTGGCGCGCGGTCAAGCCGGCCAATCGCCGAGCGCGGCTCCGTCTGGAGTGCCCTCTGCCCCACCACGTTCGAAACGCGGCTGCCAATCGGCGGGAAGGAGGCGGCGAGCCGCGCCTGTTTATCGCCTAACGGCAGCCAGAGGAGACCGCTCTCGGGCCGCTGCGGAAGCCTTTTCGTAGGCTCCCAGAAATGCGGGTAGGAACCGGGTGAGGCCCGAGGGCGGCGGGTGGGGACGGAGCCGGCGTCGCTGCCGCTTGGCCGCCTCCCAGCGCCGAGAGGCCGCCTTCACCGCCCCGCCCCCGGCGAGTGGCGGGCCCACCAGCCAATCCGAGGCGGTGGCGCTGTCAACATCCCGGAGCGCGAGGGTCAGCTGCCCAATGGGAGTGCATGGGGGCGGAGCTTGGCCTGAGGCGGGGGGGGCGAAAGGGACCCTGAGTGGGGGGGCAGAGCTGAGGGAAAGGGGTGATTTATGAGGGAAGGGGAGCCTGAGGGGGGTGAGTGGAGGGAAGGAGTCACTTCTGAGGGGAAAGGGAGGGCAGAGCTGGGGAGGAGGTCGCTAATTGAGGGGAGGCGACCCTGAGGGGGTAGATGTGAGAGGAGGTCACCTGTGAGGGGAGGGAGTCCCTAA
This sequence comes from Gallinago undulata, assembly GCA_026546715.1. NCBI lineage: Eukaryota > Metazoa > Chordata > Aves > Charadriiformes > Scolopacidae > Gallinago > Gallinago undulata. The sequence continues at coordinate 27,536,943 of JAOTQQ010000005.1, forward strand.
AGGGGCCTTAGCTTTTGGGGCGGAGGCGTTCCCTGGGGGGAGCGGTGAGCAGCGGGCCCGGGAGCTCGTTGTCCCTTCTCAGGGTCCCTTGGGGAGATGGGGGCCTGGCGGCGGGACAGGGACCGAGATGCCCCGTCGCCCCTTGGAGATCTGGTGAGGAAGGCCAGCAGTGGGGTCTGGCTCGGGAAGAGAGGCAGAACCTCGGGCTCCGGGTCTCTGCTGGCCGAGGCGTTTGCATCTAAATCAGCTCTGGTACTTATGAGTCAAAATGCTTTGCAGCTTTTTTTTTTTAATCCTGCTTCTTTATGTAGGGACTTGGCCGTATAAAGATTATTCTGTGCTATGGAAACAATAGATGACATCTTAGCTGTTCCCCAGCCCAGTTATAGCTCACTTAATATTTTTATTTTTAATGCGAACAGACTTCTAATGAGGTTATGAAACGAGCCTGTGTCACAGCTAAGTCCCACCCATCTGCTGTGCTGCTGAGATAGGCCACCCATGATTTCATCCTGGGGAGACGGGGGTGACTGATGTAGCCCCCACCCACTGCCATCCAGCTGCTCCTGAGGCACTTGCAGGTTCTGCTTCATCTGGCAGGTTAGGTGCCTGATAACCTTCAAGTTTTCCAGACTTCTGACCGCTAGAAAAAGAAGGAAGGCGTTATTTTTACTTCTTTGATTTACCCTAAGAAGCTCTGCCAAAGGGATACATGTATCTGTGGTAACTTCTTTCCAATTATGCTTTCAGCCCTACTCAAAGGAGATCGCTGGAGTGAGTGAGTACCTGGAAGACGTTTTACTGCTGAAGCCAAACAGGGTCCAGTAAAAGAGAGGAAAATCGGACAGTTGTCTATCAGTTTCTTTCTGGCAGAAATAGTTTTTTATACTTTCCAAACTGTCTGTTAGACATGTATCTCTGTGTAATTACAAATAATGGAAACTTAAATCTGGAAAGGCTGGTAGCATGTCCTTGTGAGCCTTGTAAAGACGAATGGTTGTGCTTTGAAGGTGGTGGTGTGCTTCTTAAAGGCAGCAGGGATTTATTCTTAGTGTTGTCACAGACTACTAGGATGATATTTCTTAATGCCTCTTTGTTCTCCATCCGTGAAATGATCATAAGGTTCTTCTTCAGTGTTAGAACATAGAATGAATTCACCAGGGTGTAGAAGATGCTGAAAAAGCACTGTAGAAGAACTGATTAATCAATGTATTTCAAGTGTTTCTTTAGTGAAAGTATGGAAACTGGAAGAATATTTTAGTCTCTCTACAGCCGTTCTTGTAAACTGCTGCTCTGAGTGCTGTAAGATCACCACACAGTTATTTTTGTATTTATTTATTTATGATGTTTTCAGTTAACCAGCTGCTGTTTTTAACTGCTGTGGGATTCCTATTTGACTATGTTACTATTTTTTGTGGGGTGTTTTGGTTAATTGGTAAGAAATGTAGTGCAAAATAGTTCCAAAGCTTTTTGAATTAACATTATATAGTGATAATAAAAGGAAGTGTTCTGTGAAAAAAGTGAGGTAAATATTACACACACAAATGGCAGAATTGGTCAATTACAGTCTAACTCAGTGGGTCTCAATGTTATTTTTTTTGGGGGGGGGTCCTGTTTCTTCCAGTGAAGGTGCAGATCCCTGTTAAGCAGATTTAAATAGCCCCTTTGATAACAGTCCCGTTGATAATAGGCCCTTTCACCGAAGTCACAAAGGCTGTCTGTGGAGCCTGAGATTCAAAAAACTGAACGAACAAATGCCAACAACACTGTTCTACCTGTAATGTTTTGGGTTCTGACACCCTTTACAGCCCAGTCTAGATGTGTGATGCACAGCTAGGAGTCTCTTTGGTTCATAGGAGTCCCAGCAAGCATGAGGCTGACTAAATAGCACCCGTTTGTAAGCATGGCACAGGACAAGGAAGAAAGCACTTTTCTGGGGTGGTTTGGCTGAAACAGCTGTCTTTAATTAAATTCTGTTTCTTAAAACCACGAAGTCAAACAGCTTTTTAAAATATGAGGGTGATGCTTACTTCTTTATTTTCAGGCTCATGTCAGACTGGAGCCTAAGGTATGGAAAACTGTGATGTGAATACTGTACAAGAAATCCCATCATCTTCTACAGACTCCAATGTCAGAAATACCCACAGCTCTGTCTGTAACTTGAATTGTAACAGGTAATGTGTTGAAGGAATCCCTTTTTAATTAAGTTTCTTCACCTTAGGTTTCCCATAACAATCTTGGGCAAAAATCCCCCTCCCCCTGCAAATTTGAATGGTACAGCAGCAAGGACAGCTCGTGCTGGATGCCTCTGGAGAGGGACCCAGAACAGATCACTACTGGGTAGAGCGTGTGATTATAGATTCCTGTAGCTGTTGGTGACCATCCAAAAAGTTTCCCCCGTCAGTGTTTTCCATTCTTCTTCACTCTTTCCAAGACATGATGTATCTCTCGCTGCCCATCATGATACAGAATTAGAGCATATCGTCCACCGTTTCGAACACGTTTTAGCAATTGATACAGGTTATTGTGCTGTGGCACTTTTTTCACCAGTGTAAGATTCATTCTCATGGGGGTAGGTAATAAATCTTTAGCCAATATATAACTGGATTGTAACAACTGATGAGACATGATGAGCTGAATAATTAAAGTCATATCCTATAATGTTAGTAAAGTTACAAACACAAATATTTGAGTGATTACTTATATCTACAGGAGTGTTGTCTACCAACAGAGATTCACAGAGGGTTCTTATACAAACACTTGTGTTATACAAACATATCCCTTTCTGATATACACAAGTGCAATTCCAGGGGTTTCAATCGGATGTATAACAAAATGACAAACACTTTGCTCAGTATGAAGACTAATGTCTTGGGCTTTGAGGGCGTTATTCTAACAAATGAATCCCTGTTGTTCCTGTGCAACACATGCATCAATATTGACAGTTTGCCATTTCTTTCCATTTTACTGGGCCCATACTCTGTGTTCTAATGGACAGATGGATTTAGATTGTGATTTAATCCCAACACAATGCTTGCATATATGGCGTATACTGAAGCATTGTGTGTTGTTAAATAAAAAGCTATGGCCTTATTATTGGTAGGTTTATAAGTGGAATTGACTAGATACCACCATGATTGGAATTCTTTCTCCAGTTCAGTTGCCAGATTGTTATTCAGATATCAGTGGTTAGATACCTTCATCTTCTCTTATTACTGTGCCACAGTTGTGCTTGAATAGAACTCGGAACTAGTGAAGTGTTATTTTGGACTACCTCAAGTGCGCCTGCAATCAATTGGTGATCCTTTTCATTAAATCTTTCCCACTGAGGCAATACACCAGACGAGCCATTGGTTAGTTCCCGATGTTAACAGAGAGGACTGTAGCGGGTGTTCTAATTTGTTTAAATCACTTCTTGTTGTGCTTAATTTATTCGCGAGCATCTCAGCATCTAAACTATTTAAGACTCCCAGCCTTGTTCCTAGGATACCAGTCACATCTCTTTTTGTCTGTCTTGGGGAGGGAAGAGCTCGTCCATGTAACCATGCTAACCATCTGTCATAGGACATACTTAAGAATGGAGAACAGGTTGCTTTGATCATAGAGATTTAATTTGCATCAATAGTTCTACTCATTTAAGAGACCACAACAGATTGCCTAACACTTGCTGTTGACCTGTATTTTTGATTGCATATGGTCTAATTCCAGAAATTTGTGGGGTCAACTCCTCTCTTTATTGGTGGAGATGTGGAAACTAGGCTTGCTGTGTTGGGCATAGGGACAGTGGTTGGTGTCAAGTAAATTTTTTCACAGGTTATGTTAACATATATTCTGTTTATTTCAAACCCAGTGTCCAGACATGTGCAGCAACTGGAATGAAATGTTAAACAACAGTTGGTGACATCAGGACAATGAAATTTGGTTTTGTTGGTTCTCTCTATCAGAGTAAGATCATGAGCTGTATGTCTTCCACAGAAAAAAACCCAGCTGTTCTTTCATCAGGTTTTCTAGGACTTTGGACACCCATCCCATAAAAATCTATGTGAACTGTGTCCCTTTTAGTCTTATTAACTTTACACTGCACTGGGTCATCCATCAGTTTTATACTTAGCCTCTTGGGACATCAAGAGATGTCCCACTTGATTTTTATCAAGGGTTCTTTTATAAGGGTTCTTCAGAAGTCAGTCACTCATCAGCTGGTTGGGCACCCACTGCTTGTTTGACATGAGAATGGTGTATCCAATATTCTTTTCTTAAAAGTTTAACAGCAAAGTAAGGACGTAGTAAGATGGTATATGGCCCCTGCCATTTAGGTTCTAATTTGGATTTTTGTGAAAATACCTTAATTAACACTGTTGACAGATATTAGCTACTTAGCTTAAATAGGTAAGTTTAATTAGAATAAATTGCTTAGGATTATAATATGGTGTGATTTATGCTGTTTGCCTTGCATGAGTAGCTAGATTTGCTGACGTCTTTAAGCCCCAATAGAGTTAATTTTCTTAGTAATTTTCCTAGCAGCTGGTACAGCGCAGGGTACGGGGTTATGGAAGTTTCTTTCTACTCCTAACAATTTGTACAATTGATTGATTGTATTTACTGTAAAACGAACCCACCTCTCTCACTCAATTGACTCCAGCACCCCGTATCTTGGTATAATTTCTTTCAGTACAGCTTTTACTACTCCCTTTGTGTCAGCTTTTAGTGTTGGGAAGGCTTCCGTCCAGCCTGACAGTTGATCTACTGGGGCAGGGGGGAAACCTGTCTTGGACAAATTGTAAGAGATCATTCTTTGGAAAGATCATGCATTGTGCTAAGGCATTTGTATAGAACAGCAGCTTAGAAAAACCTATTTCTTTTTCAGTTCAATGGCCAAAGTATTCTCAGTGAATAAGAAAGGCAAATACAGACGAATGGCCCAAGTGACAGATTAGGAGAGGTTCTTTTTGTCTGACCTGTTGAGAATTACAAGTTGCTTACTGCATCTGTAACTTCTCAAAAGGGGGCAGTAGTCTCAGACTTCATAAATCATTATTACACAGAAGCTTGCATTTGTAAGCCTCTGACCTCAGAACCTATGAAGAAGCAGAGAGGTTTGATGAAAAGCTGTATTTATTGATGTACTAGTGAGAGGTAATATCTGTGCTGATTATGCTGTCTTTCTTCTTGGAAAACTACTGCATTTTAATAATATGTAGGATGAGAATGAAGCATACTGTGCATTCTTTGACATTTTCTTGCAGAACATCCTTATTTTTATGAATGTATCAGGGTTTTTTTTTAGCATGATGAAGGTCACAATGTAAATTAAGTGTATAATTCTTTTATGGCTGCGTAGCATATGTAGTATGTTATTTTGGCCACTACATTGGACAACTGGCACAATAAATAATTGAAATGCTTTTCCTCATGTTTCACTAGAAGTCCCTCATCTATTCCCAATGGAGTTTCTGGTTACTCAGGGAATACCAGGTCCTCGTTAGTGCCTGGTTCTGTCGAGCTACTTGCCTCCTTTATGCAAGATATCCAGAACATTGGAAATGCTGACTCAGAAGTTGTGAAGAACTGCGAGGTATTTGATGTTAAGGTTTATTTATTTATTTTTAAAAAATTATTAATGTATCAGCTTTGCATTTTGGAAGACAGACCTAATGATGGTATAGTTTAGCAGTAAGGTCTCTACATGTATGTGTTTATTCTTCATGATGGGACAAACCCTTTTACAATGTATGAACTAATCCCATGGATGGATTTTATTGCACTTCTATCTTAGCTTTTTATAATATCTTAGCTCTTTATCTTAGTGTTTTACAATACAGATATGAATATTGTTTTCTTCAAGTTACAGTACTTAAAGATTGCAAATTTTTGGACTGAAAAATGTAAACATTTAAAATTTTAGCACTTAAATCTGGTCTGAAGTGATCCTAGAAATTAGAAGTTTTCTTTCTAAAAATGTCTCTGTTTTAGTTGAATTATTTAGTTGTTCCGTTTGTAAAGATGTGTAGATGATGTTTGTTTCTAGATTTAAAACAACACAAAAATAATAATGTAGGTTCAATGAGCTAATTCTCTCAAAGCCTTTTTTTAATGTCGGTTTTGTCCTTTTTTATTCAAAATTTTGTCATTTTTAGTCTCCGTAGGAACATCAGGTTTCCACACCATGGGCTTGTTCCTGCAGAATTTTTGAGCTTTCTGGCTGTGGTCCATCAAACTGTCTCTTGACAGATGCTTAATTTGGTGCTCTTTAACAGCTCCAAGAAAAGAATGTAGATGTCTGTGTCTAGGCACATGCATTATATGTCTCGTGTCCTAGGCTTCAAGTACCAGGCTCCATAAACATTAGCATAAAATAGTTTTTAAAATTCAGATTTTACCACATTTTAGGAACCCTATGTATTTTGACTTTTTAAATTGTCTTTTTGTTTTTACTGCTTATGCATCATGGCCTTTAGCTGGATTGTTGAAGGGAAGAATTTCTTGTTGAAGGGAATGATTCACTGGCCATAGGGATGTTTAACTATCAATTTAAAAATTGCCTATATTTATTGAACTGGAATCAGCCTTTCCAAAGTTTGACTATGCTTTCCTGACAGCTGTTTTTACTTTTAAGTAATTAGATTTTTTTAAACTAGAACAACTCTTTTCTGGTTCTTTTTTTTTCCTTTTTTTTTTTTTTAAACCAAACTTGATTGTAGGTGTGTTACCTTGCTGTCTAGAGGACCTTTTTTTAAGTGAATGTGTCCAAGGTGAATTGTTTCCATTGACACAATAGGGGGCTGCCCGTATTGTGGGGTGGGCAACCATGGTGCTGTTATTAAACCTTGTATTATGGCAACACCGAAGTATAAGATTGCAAAATCTGATCTTATTCTGTAGCTAGAGTAAAAGGTAAGAGATGCAATATCACTGTGCTTTGATTATTTTTACTTTGTGATTTAATAGACAAGGTGGCTACAGTTATTGAGATTGGTAGAAAAACAATGTCAAGAACAAATAGTCGCCCAGCAAGAGCAGTTCCGCCATCAGATCCAAGTAAGTAATGATTTGTTCATGTAGGTAGGGTAGCCTGGATGTTTCTTTTCTCTCCCCACCACACCCCCCTCCAAACCAGTACAATATGGTCTCTGGCACTCCTGTGTTCTTCTGTAAGTACATCAGACAGGCAGTTAATGGAAGTGGATGACTGGAATGCTGAATTACAAGATGTATATTTGAGACAGTTTTGGCTAATTAGCAAAGTAACTGGTAGGAACCATTTCAGAAGTAAAGATTCTTGGATTATTTATTTTCAATTGTTCTGTTTTCGCAAACATTTGGTTCAGAATGCCCACAGATAATTGGATTTTGTAGGTACAAGCTGTTTTTTATTAACTCTTAGACTGAATCATTTCTAATTTTGAGACACTGCAATTTAATCTTCATTAGAAGATGTTATGCAGCTTGTCGTTCCCTAATCTAGACAGTACATAGCGTAGGAGAATATTCACTGTAATAGTTGAACACTTACTTCACCCTTCAGTTGGACACTCTCCTTTCGAAGAATGAAAAATGACCTATGTGAAGATTCACATTTTTGCTGAACCGTATTTATCCATTAAAACAGGAGCAATGTATATATGTATGTATGAGACAGTAATTCTATAAATACATAATGCTTAATATCTTCATCATTTTGGTTGCTGTTTTTCCCTTCCCTTTCCTGATGCCCTCTACACTAGTAGTAATCAACAGTTCCTGAACTGAATTAACAAGAGGTACTGTCCTTTTATCCTATCTCCTGTTTCTCCACCACCCTCTGGCATTTTTCCCCCTTCCCATCTCATTATTTCTGTCCCACCAGTGTTTCCTTACCCTTGTATTTCCTACCTCTTACTATAGTGGATTGATTCACTTGTTGTTAATTGTAGTCTTGACTAATCCATTGTGTTGACTTTGCTGGTGTTCGTCTTTGTCAATAGGAAAGGCTACCTCTGGAAGAGTTGAGTTTGTGGTATCAGCAGGGGCTCACTAACTGCATGGATTGCCACATTAAATATAAAATTAACAGCTATAACTTCCAGTTATATGAGTGCATTAGATAAAATAGATGTAGCTAGCCCAAATTTAAACTGTTACACCAGTGACCTAGTGAAAATACTGAAACATAGGCAACTCAAAATGTTCTAATAAGAATAACAAAAAGAGAAAACTAATTATGTACTATTTCAGGTAGAAAAGCAAGATGCTGCATTAGCATTGATGTGACTCTGAGATAAGGCTTTTACTATGCTCTCTTTAAAGACCTTATAAAAATACATCTTCATCCATGTGAAAATATGGATCAACAGACCCTGAGTTCATTTTGGAATCAGTGGGGTCAGCCCTTGCCTTATGTGATTTATACACAAAAAGACAAGTGTGCTAATGACAAACTATCACCAGCTGTGGATCATCCTAAGATCAGACTTTACTGAAGAGGATTTGAAAAAAAAGTTACCTACAGTCCCAAAACTGTAGAAATGTCATCTTTTCTTCTCTTGGAATTATTTGTGACTGCAAAGAGAAGTAAAAATGCTATTTAATTGGAATAGTAGCCTTTCATGTCTCCTGCACAAAGTATTTACGAAAAAGATTGAATGTCAGCAGAGAATCTGATCAGTTTGAGGGGTTTTTTCCCCCCCTCAGTTCTGTTTCTTCCCTTTTGTTCTCCAATCCCTACTTTCCTCAACACAGATGAATCACAGAATTGAAACACAAATGATTGCTGCAGTTATGATTGAAACCATTAGCACAACAAAAAAATTTTGTTATGTCAGAAAATTTAAGCCCTGTTTTTTTTTTTGTTTTTGTTTTTTTTGGGGGGAAGGTGTTGGTTTTTGCATAGAAAGACTGAGCTGAAATTCAATTATTAATTCTATTGGCAGTTAGGAAAACACATGAGGCTTGGCTCTGACTAGCGTTACATTTAGGTTCCTCTGAAATTAAATTTTATTTTTTTTATTTCTTACTTTCAGAGAACAAATGATTTTTGTTCAATTTGTGCTTTCCACTTGCTATTCATGTGTGAGTAACGTACTGTACTTCTGTGAAAAAAAAAACATTAGTAGAGTTCCATGTTCTTAAAATTATTGCAAGTTTGTTGTTTTGGTTCCCCCCCCCAAGGGAATTAGTTTGAAATGTGTTCTTGAAAACAACTATATACTCTGGTCTTGTAATGTGCAGTAAGAGTTGCGTGCTCACGCAGAGTTCAGCAATCTCGGTGTAACTGCAGAAGTGCTGATCGCTGGCCAGAGGATGCAGCCACAGGCACTAGCATGAAATCTTTTCATAGCCCTTGGCAAAAACATTAACTGTTTCTCAGAGCTGTTCCAGTATTCCAGTGCACAACTGTAAAACTTTGAAAAAGATATTACATATCTAATACATTGAAATAACTCTCTGCAGACATTGTAGACTAAAGAATAAATAACCTGTTAAATGGAGTGATGTTGTTACAGGGTTACTCCACTTCATCAGATACCAAAACAATCAAAATGCAGACCTTTGTATTATATGAACCCCCCAATAACATTATCTAAATCAGATATTTTAAAGTCAAGTTTTATGCATATAATCTTACAGAGGTACATTATTCCTATTAGTGTAATAGAGTAATGGTTTAAACTTCCATCAAAGCATCCTTGTAATCTTTAAAAATGTATATCCAAGTTATAAATTCTTTTAGATGTAAATTTAGCAAAAGACTTTTGTCCACCTCTAATGACATACACAGTTTCTGTTTCTTTAGCTGGCCAGTAGGTAACTGTGGTTCTGAAGGCATTTAGTGAATACATGCATGCATGGGTTATTTTTTACATTAATAAATGACTACTGTGACTGTAATTCACTGCATGGAATTAAGGATTTTTCCCATGGACATTTTACTGTTATGGACAGTATGCATATATCTACTTTATGCATGAGATGAGATGTCTACGCATTGAAAAATTTGAATTATTTCAATTATTTGAAATAAGTACTTTCTGATTCTCTCACTAATAACGTGAATTGAAGATGCATCAAAACAGAAGTGCGACTTGTGGTGTGATCTTACAGGAATTTTGCGTTTTGTTTTCCTGTAGCTCATTCAGGATGAGATAAGGCAGTTAGTGAAATTGCAGACCAATCGGGGCGCCGGCAAGAGCAGAAGTTTGCCTGCCAAGCTTACAGACACATTCTCATCACTAGAAAGTCAGATGGGGATGTGTTCTGAAATCTTTGAAGAACATGAGGGCATTGTCAATCAACTTAGATCTAATGAAGCAGAAAGTCAGCCAAACGCATCTGATCTGCATCAGGAATGTTTTGCAAACGATGCTTCGATGACTAGTGGGTATGGTTCGCTTTCTGCCTCCCAGCTGAACCCCAGCAAATCCAACGGCATTAACAAGTGCGCAGACTACATGGAGAAAACTTCCCAAGGACAGGGTGATGCAGCAGTATTGCAGAGGGACGCACTTGTAGCCAGTGTTCAAAATAAAAGAGAACTTCCCCCCCAAAAAATAGAGGAAAATTTTTCATCAGGAAGGAACGATATCTTAGCTTCTTCTGCTGAATTTGAACATAAAGTTGATGAAGCTCAATGTGGAAAAAAACCCAGGTAAGTGATAAACTTTCCAAGTATGTTTATTTTAGAGAGTTCCCCATTCAGTAAACAGCTGTCGGTAACTAGAAACATGTAAGAATTGAGTGGAACCTCTTGATTGTAAAAAATACTGTGCTTCTTGGTAGATCAAGTTATTTGTTTAACCTAATGTTTCTGTGTGATACATATTTGCATCTGCATTGTTTGTCTGTTGTTGATACGTTGCAGGGGGGAATGTGAAAATCTACTTTCTACTGCAAATTTTAGCTAAGATAGATTTTGCATATAGTGTTTAATTGTGCGCCAAAATTTTAGGTGCCGATTACCAATTTTATATGACTGATACTTTGCTATTGTGCTCCACCAATCTTTTTTTGCTAGCTTGTGTGCATGTGTTACAGGGCTGTAGTGGCAGTGGCACTGTGTGGTCATGAGCTGTGTCAGAGGTCTTGTGAGCAGCACATTGTGAGTCCCTGAGAGTAGCTTGTAGAGATAAAAACTTTTACTCTATTGGGAAAATGGAGAATTGTGAAAACAAACTTGCATTTTGCTTGTAGATAATAAAACCACGGAAGGAGCTTTCTTTAATTTAATTTGGAAATGCGTTATTTCAGTCTATCAGGTAGATCGTAACCTCATTGATATGTATGTTCTCTTCCTCCCTTCTGTTGGGATTTATTCCAGTATGTGATTGATGCACAGTTCCATGAGGGAGGTAGCTGCAATTCATGGGCTGCCAGGGAAACTTAGAGCTAAAGTAGCTCAATTCAAAAGTGGTTTTCAGTTTGAAAAACCTTTCTAAGATAACTTTTGAAATCACTCAGTATGATTTTTTTTTTGGGGGGGGTGTTTTATAAAAACCCACAAGGTTCTTTCTTTGAATTGCTTTCTGTTTTGTATTATGAACTCAGTTTGAAGGAAGAAAGGGTTCAAACCAAAATGGAATAGTTCAGTTAACCCAAACTGTGTTTGCTGTTGTTTCTTAATTTTTAGTTGTAAACATTTTTCATTCTTTCCACTGTATGTCCCAAAGTGGGACAATATGTAGTTTTTCAAAGTGTCACTTTTTAACAAAATGGGGAAATTGTATCTTAGTCTGCCACTAAGAAGAATTTTAGGATGTTTTTTGTTTCTGTTGCTTCTATGTCTTGTTTCAGTCTTCCTTATTGTTGAGGATTCTCTTGAGCTGGAAGGCATCCTTAATTTGTCTTAGTTGACATCATGTTTACAACCAGACAGATAACACAATAAGAAAAACCACTGCATTTACATTCCAGCTTAATTTTGTGGTTTTGATCAGTAGTTGCTTCAACAGACCAAAAAAAATAGTTGCCTGGCTAAAAATACGGAGCTCTTGCTTATGATTTTTTTTTTTAGTAGGAAAGCCATTTTGATGATGGGTGCAGTTGATTAGCACATTTCCTTTCAGTGGTTTGTTTTGTTGTTGTTGTGTTGTTTTGCTTTTTAAAAAAAGAGCCCTAAAACGCTTCAGCATTCATTACTTCATATCGTTTCTCAAAAATACACAAAGGCAGTGGAGTCTAAGTGCCTGTGTTTTACCTTGAAGAAGAAATTGATTTTATATCTTCACTGGAAAGGGCATATGTACTTACGGTATATGTGTGTGTCTCTTACCTTCTAGTAAATCTTTAACATCATGGGCACAAAAGTTGAAACAAAACCAACCAAAAAGAATAAATGCTGAAGGAGGATGTGTGAACTCTATGCAAGAAAATGAGCAAGCAAAGAAAATACCACTTGAGAATGTAAGTCTCTCTATTTTGTGATATTTTTCTGATTTTTATGCTTGTCACTGGTATTTTTTCAGTGTTATAGTATGTTCTGATTCAGTATGTGCTTTAATAGTTAGCTTTACGTATTTGAGTAGTGATGTTCCCATTCGTATGTTTAAAGTTTATGTGGGCAGAGTTTACTTCTCGGATTGTTCTTTACATACTCACAGACCTATTTTGTCTAATTTTATTACTTGCCTAATTTTTGTCTTTATTTACCTAAGTGGCACATGTTCTCTCCTTAGAGAATAACAGTCACATTTTCAATTGAACCTTCAGGTCATGATAATTTATTGTGCCCTATAATTTGTAGAAGGAAACCTGGAGTCGAACCCTGTTATGGTGGTTGGCATGCATAATTTCCATAACGAATTTTTTGAAGGATCTTTGATTTCAGCTGGTAGTGTCACTTCTAGAACATAGAACTCTGCATCTGGAGGCATTAGCCCATCAGCCACTTTTTCAGGACAGATAGTTTTGTCCAGATTGGGATTTTTATATTGTAGGGATTTTTTGGTTTGACTAGATTTTGCATTTTTCGTGTTCTTAGCAGTCTCTTATGCTAAAATTCAAACTTATATTGGTTTTTTTTTTATTGTTTATGTAAAAATAAAACATTCGTTTATGCCTGTGTATGACTATGATTTGGCTAAATTGAACTACTCTAAGCACAGTTGTAACACTGGTTACTAAAAGTAACTGACCACACAATAGACTTTTAGAAATCTAATTGGCTCTTTAGAACCATTTGTAGTAATGCTTATTGCTGTGACTGCTTTATTGCCTCAAAATAGTACTTTTGAGAAGAATTCGGTGCCTTTCTCCCCACATTCTTGAGTTAATGATTGTGTATGCACATAAATCTAATTATTTTGTAAAGTTTAATCACACATACTATTTTTGATCCAAAGAATAATATGCAACATATTGTAAGTTACATCATATGTGTAACTATGAAGTTTTAGAATTATCTTCAGTATATTAATTGTCACAAACCTCTCTCCTTATGCTATTTTTAAGGAAATAATTCCTGAAATTCTGTGAATGACTCCACCTACAAGAGAATAGGAGACTTAGCAAATATGAACCACTTAATTCAAGGCAGGGTCTGTTTTCTTTCCTGTGGTCACTTTGGGGGTGATGCAGAGAGGGTAAGAGCAGCTGGTTGGACTTGCCATCTCTAGACTTCTATTGTCAGTGGAAACAAGATGTTACTTGGGGATATTTCAAAACAGGAGATAAATTTATCTGATGTGGCTTGTCACTTTTCTTTCTGAGCTTTTGAAAATACCTTGATCTTTCTATTCCTTTGTAAAAATTCAGTTGATACCCCTTCATTTTCCTTTCTTCCTCCTTAGGCAAAGGAGAATACCTAAATAAAAACATTAAGAGGGACAAAATAGCCTTGAGGTGAGATGGTACTTTGTGGAAAAACTTGAAAAGCTTTAGTTCTAAATTTTTTTTCTTACTTTTGTTAACTCAATGGTTACCACCCTGTTGTAGTCCTCAGTTGTATAAGCTGTGTAAATTTACCAAAGGAGCATGATTGTTCAGCTGCTGTAATGGAACAAAAAGCCCTAGGTATGCTCCTAGAAAGGAATAATGCAAGATGACCATTTTAAAGCTATCAGCCCTTACTCAGTTGCTCTTGTTATCACTGTGTTGTATCAATGACACTTCTTTTGATTAAAGAAAATGAGAATAGTAGCAAAACTTAAATTATGTGAATTTTTTTCCCATGTATTGGTTGAAGATATTTCTCTAATGAGCTAGGGAGGTTGCTTAGAAACTTTGGAGTGATGAAGAGAAGAGTAGGTAGTATCTTGTCCGTTTGAGATGATGGACAGTGTTTACTTCCAGATTTGTGGTAGGTGGAGTCATAACAGCTGAATATAAGAAATTCCAATCTTAGGATGAGGAAAGAGTAACACTTTATTGGTAACTCATCCCCCTATATACTTGCATCTCCTAAGGAGCAAGAAAGTTTAGATGAGTGTCTAAAATATGTATTTTTCTAACAGTTAATCTCAAAAATGCTCCACAAGCATGACTTAGAAAATATTGCTATCCTTTAATTATGTGACTTAACTCAGTTCCCCTTTTGACTCTGGTTGCTTTAAATACAAATTGCAGTATAGGTTTGGATCATGCTGTATAATTAAATGTAATCTCTTTACTTAAAATACTAATGACGTTTACTTTTTTTTTTTAAACTGTACACTTGTTTGGTTTTTTTACCTTGCATGGCGGCAGTTTTCCTTACAAATCTGTTTTTCCCTTGTAAATTTAGACAAACCTTATTGATGCTGCTTTGTCGCATTACACTTTTTACCTCAGTCAAGCAAAGGAAAGTCCTAGTTCCTTAGTGTCTGAAGCCTCAGGTATAGTTAATTTATTGTACTTAAATTTCTTTTTCTTTTGAATTCTCATGTAAAAAAATTTACTAGACTGCATCTCCAATAACTTTGGGGAGATGAGAAGGGTTTGAGCACCGACAAGCTATTAAACCTTGATATAGCGTAATTCTGCTTTTCTTGCTCTTCTGTTTGAAACTGATGGCAGCTCTTGTGTGTCACTGCTGGCAGATGTAGGACATGCAGCGTTTTTTTCTCTGCATTTCTCAACATTTCAAAGCAGAGCTTTATGTTCAAAACTGCTTCATAATGCAATTACTATTAAAATCATGGTGGGGTATCAAATTAATCTTTCAAATATTGGCATTATTTGTCTAGTAATTACAAGAGTGCATGGTAATAGAGACAGAATTCCTGTAAACCAGGGGCAGGATTCAATAATTGTGTGAATTGACAAGAAAAAAATAATGCAGTGTGTAATGTGCTCATTATTTAATTGGGGGGGAAGGATGTTTGCTTTTTGTGTTTTGGTATCGTTTTACTTGTGTTGTTTTGGGGGTGTGTGTGGTATGAGGGGAGGTTGGTGGTGGTTTTTTGGGCGTTTTTTTTTTTGGGGGGGGGGGGGTGGTGTGTGTGGGGGTTGGGTTTGTTTGGGTTTTTTTTGGTGTTTTGTTTTGTTTTGTGAAAGCCAAACAACTAATTCACACATTTTGATTGTAACAAGGTGAATTCATGTCAGTAACAAACAAGGGTACAAGAGATGCAGCCCTACAAACTAGATTTATTGCTTCCTCACAACCCATTGAGAGAGGGAGACACATAAGAAATTGAAGTGGGATTGAGACTGTATCTGTTCCTCTTGTGCCATCCCGTTTAGTCCTGGTAGTCTGTTTCTTTGCACGCTGTAGGATGCTGCTGAGTACCAAACCAAGGAGTTTGTAGTTCCAAGTGGCTGTCTAGAATTATTCCTTGGGTAATGCAGGTTTTAGGTGCTACAGCAGAATCTGTAGAAATATAAAAGTTTGTGGTAAAGGAGGATTTGTTCCTTGAATACCAAAGAGTAAATGTATATGTTTTCACTGATTTATAGATTTTGTTACTGATGCTGTGTGATGTAATACTGATTATGTTGCTTGAGCTTTGCATTGAGAATTTTGTAACTTCTGATGACATGCTTTAGTGAGATTCTTAAGCAATAGATGCAAATACTTCATACAGCATTCTTGTTAGCTGACAAAGTAACATTTTGCTAATGGATTTTGGAATTCCTGTTCTACAGTCATGAGCTTGAAATTTGTAAATTTTTTTCTTTACTTTTTTTTCTTATTATCAGGACTTTCTTACTGGAAACTAGATGAAAAGGAGATGTATCACTCCTTACCAGAAAATTTCAGAAGTGAATTCACTGATTTTTTTTCCACAAAAGTGTCACCAGATCAGGTAAACTTTATATGTGTTTTAAAAGTTGTCTTAGAGTTGCTTGTCATCTTCATTTTTCTCTATGATGGAAAGAATCAGCCCTCCAGAAGCTAACTTTTCTCTGAGAACTCTTTTGTTAGCTCAATATTTTGTATTCTGTTTTTTCATTATTCATTTACCCTCCCTAAAGTAACTTGGAATATGTTGACCTTGTTTTGTCATTTTAAAAGAAACTGTGTAGGTAGGAGATGAAGAGAGACTAACTAGTATGTTAAAGGTGTATGTGCCTCATTGAGGGCCCTTTTTTAGATAGCGTGCATTGAGTAAAGCCTTATTCTGTTCTGAACTGATTTATTAGCTAAACCCACCCCACAACTTGTTTATCTATACTGGGGATGAGGGTTGCATTCAGATAAACTCATGTTGCAATTTTTCCTGTTGAAGTTGTCTTCTGCTGATGAGATGAAGCCATCATCATTGAAGGATATTTATCATAAAAGACAGAGGGAGAACAAGCAGCTGCCAGACCAGAATTTTATGCTGCCTTCCCAGTCAAGTCACCCACCAGAGGTAAAATCAATTTCCTTACTTCTCATCTCAGTTTGAAGGTACAGTTACAGACTGGTTTCCCGTTAATTGGCCCATGCTGCCACCTCCAGTGTTACGCTGGAACAGCAATTTGTGCAGCCCTGTGATGAAGCAGACCGGGAAGGGATCCAGCTGAAAAGAACTTCTAAGAATACCCTGGGTACACGGCACCTTTGCTGCACAACCTTGAGGATGACGCAGGGACCGATCTGCTTACACTGAGGCTGCAGCTGCTGAAATGCATGTGGAACTGCAGTCACAGGAGTTTTCTTACTACTTCCCACAAGATAAGTTAATTTCACGTGTGAAACAGAAGAGGCACAGGTTGTAGAAATGTTCTTTATCATATCTGTTTCTTTATACAGCTTTCAGTCTTGTTCAAAATCCGGTAATGATGGCTGCTGCATGACTCTCTTGTTCACATAATGTATGAAGTAATTTTCATAACTGTATGAAGTTATTGTTTCAGCCTTCAAGTAGACATCATGGTTTTTCTGTTTACATAACTGAAATTTCAAAGGTTTTCTAGACAGCTAAAGATGTCTTTTATTCTTAATGGAAACTTACAAACTCAAGTTGCAAACGATGGGAATATGTATGATCTTCTAAGCTGCTGCACGTCCCTTCATCTTGCTTGTCACTACCAAATGATTGTAGTAATAGTCAACATAATTCCTGCAATATATTATATGGATTACTGATGTCTTCAGATTAAATTCCATTTGCAGGACCAAAAGTTAAATCACAATTTTTTTTTTTTTTACATTATTACTTGTTTCCTAGATCTTGACGTTGGACCCAACTCTGCATATGAAACCAGGTCAGCAGAACCCAGGATGCTGTGTTTTCAAGATTCCTGAAGAGACTGCTCCTTTTTCTCCAGACTCTATGGCAGAGCCTGGATTTTCAAGTCATTGTGACACAGACTCTTTTTCACAGACAAGTAATTCATCTCAGTTAGATGATTCTCCAAAATATCCTGCCAGCAGCAGAGCTGTGCATTTGGACCTCTGGAGAAATCACCCATTCCAAAATGAAACCAAGACCAGCTGTCCTTTTCCAACGGCATATACGGATGCTAATAATGAGAATTCAGTCAACCCTGAGGAGGAAGAAACACTGACTCTAACTCCATCTTCTGTTACTCAGTGTGCTGACAGCAGTTTGC
The DNA here is from genome assembly GCA_026546715.1 of Gallinago undulata. Lineage (NCBI taxonomy): Eukaryota > Metazoa > Chordata > Aves > Charadriiformes > Scolopacidae > Gallinago > Gallinago undulata. Next base: position 27,554,871 of record JAOTQQ010000005.1, read on the forward strand.
CAGAATATAGTCTTTCAGTGACGTCTGTTGAAGATCCTGTGATAATGTCAAAGTAAGTAATTTTTTTTCTTTTTTAAAAGTTGCAGAGTTGGTACTTCTATGAAAGAAGTGAAACTTAACAACACTAGTCAAACAAACAAAATATTTGCGTTCTGTGTTCTTAGAACATAGCTGGATATTGCTGCTTTTCCCCCCCTTTTTTTCCCTCCCCTGAAGTACACATGGCCTATAAACGTAACAGTCATTTTCTACTTCTTACAATTGTCTTTCTTTAGACCATACTATTTAATCTTCTTTAAATCATGCTATTTAATCTAAGGCACAATATTTATGCTCTGTCTTCCTTGGATGTCAAAGCCTTAAATGGAAGGGAAAACAATTTTCTATGTTTTAATGCTTTGGCTATTTGTTTTTATTCGTTAAAATAAAGATACATGCTTCCTTCATAGGCTGTATGAGGGAGTTAATTTAGGTGGAGAATATCAAAAGTTGTGTGGGGATTATGGTTTCCTATTTAGAGTAAAATGGTGGGAGAATTTCAGAATTACTGCACTTAGGAAAAATAAGTACCCCCCATTTGCTATTGAAGCTCTCATGATTTGCACATGGACAAGCAGACATGGCATATAGTCCACGTGTTGGGGCTTTTGTAGAGGTCATGGTTTCAAGACTGCAGTGTTTGGGTGTTCCTATTTTAATTTTCCATGCATAGTTTCCAGTGCATAGCAAAGGAGAGAAGAGAGTATGTATAATTTCTCTATATTGTCATTTATATGCAGAGTTCATTATGTGGGAATGAATACAGCAATGCATGGTCATGTGGATAGCTGGAAATTTTTTTGTTCTTAATTTTGAAAATAGGATTAGGCAGAACTTGAGGGAAAAACATGCTCGACACATAGCTGATCTACGAGCTTACTATGACTCTGAGATACAGAGCTTAAAACAGCAGCTAGAGGCAAGCCATAAAAATGCTTCATCTGAAGACTTGAAGAAAATCAATCAAAATCTTGCTGACAGGTACTGTTTGTCCTCACTTGTCCTCGTCCTCTGTTACATGGTTTTCTTTCCACTTTAAAAACTGAGTATGCTTGTTTATAATCTTGAAAAGTTTATGCCACTCTTCAATTCTGAAGATTTCATGCATCTATGACAGTAATATTTTCCTATTAAATATAAATTTTACGTTATTTAATGCGGCTGTTTAAGATCGGTTTAAAATTATTGGTAGGCAGCAAGTGTGATGTTTGGACCAGAGCTCTTGTTTGACCTGATTTGTCCTGACACCAGTTTTGCTCAAGAAAGGGTGGCAGGCTGAGGTAGTCCTCAGCAATTTGCAATGGAACCATCTCTGTTGTAAGAGAGCTCACCTGTCACACTGGTGAACATCATCCCTCTTTACCTTTCCTGTCTAAACTACAGACGATACAGGACCAATCTTGAGTTCATTGGTAGCTTTATACAGCCAATTTGCCAATCAGTGCTCTTTGACCGGATCTTGCTACTGGAATCTGTGTACCTCACCTATATATTCCATTAGATGTAGCTTGAATGTTTGCTATATATAGAAGTTTGATGTGATTTTCATATCATTAGTGCAAGTCAAAATACTTATTGTAAATTTAGACAGCTAAAATGCTTCACAAAATTTATGCCCCTCAGAATAATTGAAAAAGTGTGTGGGTAGTTGGGACTCTTTTGTACTTATCTCCCAGCGCTAGTGTGTTCTATCTATTAAAAGTGACTTCTGAGCAGTCGTTTATTGAGTTAAAGTAGCTTGCGATATGATTTGAGTCATTAATTATCACACAGCATCATCAATTAGCTGAAGTGGAGCTCTGCGCTGGTGCATCTCAGCTGCTTTTGGTTCTTCAGCTCTTATGCTCTGAGCCATCTGGAGTCCCTGTGCGTGTTCCCAGTTTGCTGCTTGTCCTCCATGGGCACCACAGCCCTTCCCAGCAGGGATTCTGGGTGCTTGCTGCAATGGCCAAAGACTATGGGAGAAGGTCACAGGCTGGGCACCCAAATTCGTGGGGATGCTTGAGGAAGGAAAAAAGGCTGTAAAATATAGATTTATTATTTGAAAATTTCACGAAGTTTTTGTGATCTGCATCTTCCACATAGGTGTGACCAATTAGATGCGGCTCTGAATGAAGCAAGTGCTCGCATAAAAACCCTTGAAGATAAGAATAATATGCTAGAAAAGCAAGTGGTAAGTATATATTCTTAATTCAAATTGTTTTTTAACTAAAAGAGTAAGAGAATGCACCTGTTTGTTATTAGGTTGATCTGTATTTCCTTACCTTTCTTTATCTTCAACCTTTCTCCTTAATATATGACGGCAGCCAATATGATACAGTGGTCACTTTCCTGGCTGAGTTCCTTAAGACTCTGTTTGAATCTTCTTTTGATTATGAACTTCCTGTCCAGGACACCAGGGATCAAACAATATTTAGGAGTGAATATTGTGATGTGTTTATGGTGTCCCTCTTTAGGTTTTTTTTTGGGGGGGGGAGGGTTGTTTAATTGATTTCTTATTAGAGCTGTGGTATAAGCAAATCTCATCTGCACAAGGGCACAAATACTCTAAGTATATTTATAGAGTCTTTCTGGCTAGGTCAGGGCAGTTTGCTTATGGCTGCATTTATTGGTGAAAGAACAGGACACTTTCATGAAAGTTAGAACACCTGGAGAGACTAATCCCTTCCACCTTTTTTAGACGTTTTTCTGTGTTGGGAACCAAGACAATCAGCTGGGATTAGAGGCCTAACCTCTAAATATTTTAAGTCCCATAAAATTAATACAACTTGGGGGTTTTAGTTTCCTTTTTCATTCTTTATGCATCACAGAAATGGGCAAAAATCTTGTTTAGTTCCTGTACAGATGTACTCTTTGTTTTCTGTGTAGGTGATTTTTTTTAGATTATGCTTTGTAATGAAATAAAAAAAAATCTGCCAGGCAAGCATTATGATGGATGCGGTATTTTTCTCCTACAGGCAGATTGGAGAGAACGCTTTTATGCAGTCAGTGATACTTCCAAAGTTTTACAAGAACGTATTGAAGAAATGCGCACAAATAATAAAGAGAAGGATAACACTATCAGTCGACTAAAATCAAGGCTTAATGATCTAGAGGAAGCATTTGAAAAAGCTTACAAGTTATCTGATAATAAAAATACAAGGCTAAAGGAAGAAAATAAAATGTTCCAAAACGTAAGTAAGAAAATGGGCAATGGTGTTTATAGTTGCACAGCGTGTTACAAACACAGTCCTGGGTTTTGTAAAGCTGCTCAAAGTTTACCATTGTAAAGTCTTAATGCACAGCTAAAAGAACAGATATTGAACAAGCAGTTCAGATGATTTTACAGCAGTCAACAAAACTGTTAATTGTGGCTTTGTGTGTTCTTTTTTTGTTTGTTTTTGGTTTAGCTTTTAGGAGAATACGAGTCCCTTGGAAAAGAACATGAAAGAGTAAAGGTAAGTATGTGCTAGTTAATTGAAACTACCAAACATGCAAAATATGTGATAATGTGCCACAGAATTAACTTAAATATTTTGAAAAAGATCAAACAAAGATCCATATTTATTTTAACTGGTAGCTTATTACTATATCTTCAGTTCCCAGGAAAGGGAAAAGGAGGGAGTTTGGAATGTATCATTTTCCAGTCACAGGCAGTAAAAATATTGTAAAGTGAAAGCCAAAGAAATTTAATGGACTTCACTTTCAAATGGCAAGGTGTGTTTAACACGTCATTGGCAAGACTGATATGGAGTTACTAATTTTTCTTTTAATACACTTCTGTAGTTTCTATGCTTTTTACTTTTTTTCCTTGTGTATTTGTAGGATACTTTAAATGCAACTGAAAACAAATTGCTTGATGCAAACACGCAGATTTCTGATCTGAAAAGGTAAATGAGAAATTGTCTTATTGCTATTTTAACAATATGAAATATAGACTATGGCCTAAACATTTACTCCTAGATTATGAAGGCTGTTTATCTCGCAATTTTAATTACATCTTATGAAGCATTTCAGATTACTTTATGTTACCTTGTACACATTGTAAATATCTTGGTCTTTTAGAATAGATGTTTGGGTTTTTTCTGCTTCCTCAAACACAACATCTTCCAGTGAGATGTAATTAATTACTGTCACTCAGCCCAGCCAGGCTACTGCTCAGGCTTCTACTCTACAGTTGTCTCCTCAGGAGCTCCCGTCGTCAGCTAACCAGTCTCTGCTCTGGTTTTCAGGAACAAGGATGCTGACAAGAATTTGCTGTTCAAGATTATGGCTCCTAGGCATGAGTAAAGGACAGAAAAATATTCTGTGTATAGAGCAGGGACAATATATCCTGTAGATGTCCCTCATGCTTCCTGGATCTGTTTTTTGCTTGGGAGAACAGAAATCCATTGAGTTTATATTTTCTGGGTAGACCCTAGGCAAAACGTATGTGACCATCAAGGTGTTTACAGTTATAAACGTGTCCGCTAGTTTGGGATTTCTCAGCCACTCCTTGTCAAGAGTGGCAGAGAGCACACTGGCTCAGGAAAGTCTGGAGGGGTGGGAGGAGAGGACATCTGAGAGGACTCTAGGGCAGGCATTGTAGAACTGTAGTGAGGTGAACTTCCACATCATTCATCTCCCTTTGAGCTTCTCTGGATATGTGCTGTCATAATTTCCTTTTATGTTTTTATATGCACAGCTGAAACCCAGATTGCTAGGAAGATTTTTTTTTTTGTGTGTGTGTGTGTATGATTTTTGATGATTCTTCTAGAAATGTGGCTACAAGTTTCACCTCAAAAATTCATTGCAAATATCATTGCCACCAAGCATTAACCTCTGCATAGTCTTCAGCCAAAACCAGAAAAATAGCAAATGTGGTCCTTGGAAGATGTCACAGTTCTTTTCTCTGCTGCTCAGATCACCCAATTTTTCAAGAAGAAGAACAGAAAGAATGAATAGAAAGAATTTAAGAAAGGAATAGAAGGAAGCCTTCTGGAACGGTGGAGTTACCCAAGTAACACACAGGAGAAGGAACTACTCATTAAAACCAGTCAGGGTGGAGGAAAAATGTTCTTGTTTTGCTTTCCCTAGCCCCTCTGAGTTGAATGCTTTGGTCCACAGCAATATCTCCTGGTCTTGTCTTTCTAGCTAGGTTACCTAATTTATTTAACTCAAAATTCCAATACATATTTATATACGTATTTCAATAGATAAAGACATAGTAGTTGCTCTTGTTCTTCTACTTCACCCAGGGTATCTGAATAAAAATGAGTAAACTATAAGTATTTCTTAGATATCTCTTTTATGTCTTTTAAATAATCTCACAATGCATCTTTGCTTCTTCCACATTAGGACGATTTCAAAACTTGAAGCTCAGCTCAAGCAGGTAGAACATGAAAATATGTTGAAACTGCGCCATATTACTGAAAGTCATTTAAGAACCTCTTGTGCCAAGTAAGTAAATGTTCTAACAATGTGAAAACAGGTCATGTGTTTTAGAATTTTGAAGGTGTTTTGCTAAAAATTGGAAAAGAAAAGATGTCTATAGGCTAAACTGGATTAAACATGTGATGTAATCCAGAGACTTCACAAGACAAGAAATTATTAAAAACAGATGAATTGGATAATAGATGTGTGACTTGGCAGACCGTCTCTGGTCTTCCTAAGTCAGTGTTTGATAGGTGTCAGTTGCTCAGGGATTCCCATGCTCAACAAAGATCTTGGGAATAAAATCTAATAGTTCAATTAGACATTAGAGGTTTTCTTTGTGTCATTGATTTGAAAAGCTGATAACGACATTTTATATTTCTAAATATAGTTTGTACAGGTATCCTGAGAGTAGAGTGGAAGTTCAACTAGAATGCATACTCTAGTTTGAATTGCACAAAATCACTCTCAGGTCCTCAACAGTGACTTTTTCTTGTTCAGGCTTTTTGGTTTCTATTTTTCTAATAAATGGCAACAGAAAAGCTGGGATCAGATGCTCTGAAATATTGCAGTAATCTACGTCAACATATGAGTTGTTTTTTTTAAAATATTTTATTTTTACTTTACAAACATGTTTTAAAAACCATGGTTTTTTTCATGGTATTTATGAGTTTATTGCATATTTGTTATTGTTTCTGCTTAACTAGAATAAATAGCTAGATTTTCTTTTTTTTTTTTTTTGTAAATTAAAAAAAGAGAAAACAATCCAAAGCCTTTCATAATTTTGAAGTTTTTTGTTCCCCCAGTAAGTTGGCAACTCCTGATGTCAGCAGGCGAAAGTGGTTGATACCAGGAGCAGAGTATTCAATCTTCACTGGCCAGCCTTTGGAAGTCCAAGAAAGCCCCAAAGATAACAGATTAGAAGAAACCTATATTCCTTCTAGGTGAGCTGGTTTCCTTCAGCCTCCACTATGATATGAAGTTCTAAAATACTGAACTTCTAAAAACAGTTTTATCCAAATTTTACTAGATTCATATTTCCAGATTTTCTGCTTGTTGAGTTCTAAAAAATGCTGTGATGTTGTTGAGTGCTATACAATTCCTTACAACCAAAACAACCTCCTTCATTCGCTAACCTGGTATGAAGCAAGGAGCAGCAGCCTTCAGTACCTTCCTTGAAACACCAGAAAGCTTCAGCTGCATCTTCTGTCACTGTCTTTATGCTTTGTGTTTGTGTTCCAGTTCTACTCTGAGTTTGGACACAGTGAACTCTGTTGTAGAGTATGTGAACTGTTGGTTGCAGCTTTCCATCAGTGTGAAGCTTCAGGTGTAATCAATCTAGGGTGCAGTTTAGTAGTTTGTCTTCTTACTCAGCAGTTTCTAAAAGCTCTGTCAGGAAATATTTAGTTCTAAGAACATGTTAAGTCACCAAGTTTAACTCACACTGTTCAACTTTAGATTCTTGAATTAGATGATCCTCTTAGGTTCTTGGCTAAAATTAACAAGCACCCTAAAAATTCTTGGTTTGAGGACTCTAAACCTCTAACTAAATTTCTCCAGGTTTTTGTTTATTCAGCCAACATTTGGATATATGAAATAAAGTAAAAAATTTTATTCTTTTTCCCCTCCACTGCCTCTCTTTAAGGCACCATTCTCCACCTGAGAAAGACTCCTCACAAGACGACTCTTCAACAAACACAATAGAAAACAAAGAGAATGAGATATCAGAAGTGCCAATTATGCAAGCCTTGAAAGAACTTGAAGAAGGAAAAGCATTTAAAGATTGGGGTACACAGACAGAAAAAGAAGATACATCAACTAGTAACTTTTATTTTTATATTCCTGAACTTGGGTTTACTGGCTTTTTTTTGCATATCTTGGTTTTGTTATTTTCAGCATTAACATCCATTGGGCTTGAGTGATGAGATAAAAACAGTTTCAGCATGCAAACTTGTGGAGTTTTCCTAAGGAAATTCAAAATGATAAAGCTAAGTGACTTGTTTAAAATAGAGGGGATGCAAAGATTGCTGTTTAGGTCTCACGCTAGTGAGTAGTTAATATCATTTTTCTAAGAATATCTCAGTATTTATAAACAGTTAATGGAGTCCTAACAAAGCTCTGGCTGGCTCTCCATCCATTTGAGTTTTGTTCTCATGGGGTTGTATCAGAATGTTATGAAGAGAGCTGGTGTGTGTGCTGTAGGACTGCACTGAGGTGTTCTAACAACACTGATTTAGGAAGCCTTTTAATTAGAAAACATCAAGTCTTTCATAAATATTCTTGTTTCAACAATATTCTTGTTTCAGGCAGGTACTCCTACCCTCTTTCCCAAAAGGTGGTTTTGCCCTGCTTTCCACTGTCTCTTTATTAAATCAGTGTTATTTAGCATTGTTTCTCCCACATTTCTCCCTCTTTAATGCATTAAACTGTTTCATTAACATGATGAGCAGGAAGTGAGACTTGAGCAAAGCAGCACAAATATGTTGAAGTGAGGCAGACTAAGTGCAGTCTTTGTACACTGAAAGCTGAGTACAGGAGAATATTTGTGAGTTCCTGTATTGAAAAAAGATTGATTACTATAATAACTTTTCCTTCCTAATTAGAAACATCAAATCGACGTCAGACCGTTGGGTTTGTTGAAACTTCTTTAGTTGCTAACCGATCCCCAGAGAAAGGAAGAGACCAACACAGACCGAAACGGTACAGTTCTCCTTGTGGCCAGAGGTCATCATCCCTTCCTCCTGCAAACAGGAAATCAAATACTCCAAGTAAGTCCTTTCCTGAAGTTTGTTTTGTCTTACTCAAAAAGTAGAAGCAAATAATGAAAGGCTGCTCTCAAAAGAAAAATGAAGACAGGATTTCTGCATTATTCTAAGAGAGAGTCTGAAAATAACCCCTTGTCTATAATCATAGAAAACATGAGAGTTCCGAGTTTATTTTCATTTTTCTATGATGTGATGCACGTTTCATCTAATTTAAATAAATACGTAGACAGCTTTAAAAAGCATTCTTTTAGAATGTAAGCATCTGATCACGCGAGCGGGAGATACTGCATTGGGAGAAATTTCAGGTAGTTAAACGTGCTTTGTCTTTTGCAGCAACAAGAGAGATAATGTTGGCACCAGTGTCTGTGACGTACAGCCCGAAACGATCTCCAAAAGAAAACCTCTCTCCTGGATTTAGCCATTTGCTCAGCAAAAATGAAAACACAGTGACAAGGTATGAGTTTAATGAATACAATTGTTTCTCACCATTATTAGAGCAGCAGTATGTTCATGCAGGCTTAATGCTGCTCCTGCTGTTTCTTGTTCATTAAGTCCTAGTAAATGAATCATGTGAAGATTTCTGAATATAAAGCTAAGTTTTACTTTTTAAAATCTGGCGAGAAAAATCTAGAGTGATTTCGCCAAGATCAGACGTTGGTGATCTTGGTGATTGATCAGTGACAAAGAAATGATTGAACTGTTTTGTGGAGTAAGTCCAGATCCACATGCCGATTATCAGGAAATGTAAATAAAAGTTGAAAGTAGGATGTACCTGCCTGTCGTGGCACTTATAGACATGTTAAAAAATACATAAACTGAATTTTCTGCTAACTGTACTAGATACCGTGGTTTCCCTAGAGATCTTTGCTTGGCAAGGCCTGTAGAGTTTCAAAGAACATACTTAGCTGTGAGAACCAAGTGCAGGACATGCGTGAGGAAGAAGTGTGTAGCACTGCTCTGGTGGTTCTGGAGGATGACAACATGGGAGCTCAGCGTGTTTGGGAGTGACAGCTTGGCCTGATCCTGAAAGAGGGTCACATGAATGAGGTATTTTGGTGTGTGAAAATATATCTGGGTACAATACCACTAACAGTCATCAGCAGACTTGCAATGCCTGTGGGATAGAAATTGACAATTTGTTTATTTAACCAAAAGGTGAAAGTAGAAAACAATGTATTGATTGATACATAGTTTCTAGCAAGTAAATTGTGTGTTTCCTGTTCTGTAGATTTGATATACTTCTAGATGACCTGGAAACTGGTCCTACATCTACTTCACAGCACAGTAACCCAAGGAAAAGGCTCCAGTTTCTCTCACTAGATGATGCAGAAGGTAATCTGTCAAAAGTGGGGGAAAATTCGCCTTTATTTTTTTTACCACAGTTTCTTCTGGTTTGGTAACAACTGCTTAAATAGAAAGCTGACACTTTATGAAGTCCAGCTTTTAAAAATCCTCTACATCTTGTCGTATTCCTGTACAGAGAAATACCATTCATACAGTATTTCATGCATATGTGTCTGTGTGCACAAACACAATGGAACAACAAAAATAATTAAATTGAGAAAGAAGGGCAATTTGTTTTCCTATGCTTAACTCAGTTATACAATGCATATCTCAGTAGGATCTATATGAAGATGTACATACTCAGTCATACTAATAAAATTCTATTGCTAAACGTTGCATTACAGATAGTAAAGAGCAGGTCTAATAAAGCCAGTTGTTTCAGTTTTTTTAAAATGATTGATTGAACTAAATCTTTTCTCACTCTTGTAATTCTTGTCACAATGTTCTGCTTTTGTTTTTATTAATGCTTTTATTTAGATTAGTGTTTTCATGACAACTAATCTACATGGTGATATTTAGATATGTACCAGTAAAAGTAATTTTACTAATTTTTCCTAATTAGCACAGTTCAATCATTTGTTTGTTACCAAAAAAATGTAATGTGTTATAAAGATCACTTGAAAGATGACCCACACAAATGTTCCATGTTCTTCTGAGAAGTTTTCTGAAGGCAAGCTGAGGAGGCTTTGCTAGTCGCTGTCCTCAGCTTATATACTTCCAAGATCACACTCCTTTTCCTGTTGTTAGTTTATTTTTCTGACCTGTGTGACGCTTTCAGACAATTGCAAAACAAATAAAAAGACCCCTATTTTGTTGATAGGAAGGCAGCATTCAGGTGTCAGGCACAGCTCCTGTGCTGAATCCATCAATACTGGAATGAAGAAGGCGGCAGGGCGGGACGAGAGGAGCATGGCACAAAAATATGAGCCAGTGCTACCACCTTGTGAGGGAGACTTGAAGTACGCGACGAGGATTACGACTCTGGCTGAAACAGAGAGGCTTTTTGATGAGCTGACTCAAGAAAAGCAACAGGCAAAGATTATTTTTATTATGAAGTTGTGATGAAACATAGTTGTATGAGTGGTGAGGGATGTTGCTGTGTAACTGTGCAACGCGTGGCTGAAATTCACACACAGTTTCTAGGAATGTGCCATTGTCCTTCCCTGCTCTACTTCCCATACTCCAGTCCTTTCTTCTCCCTGACTTCATTAAAGGAGAGTTACTTTAAGGTAAACACTGTGGATGGAAGAGTTGGAGTGAATTTACTTTCTTCCTTAATGGACAATATTTTAAATCAGCCTTTCAAGCAAGGAAGGTTATTGTGGCAACTAAGAGCGTTCTCTTCAAAATGATCCTAGAGAGGGTCTGCTTATGAATGTTAACTTTTGTATCAGTTTTGTATGGCACAGTATTTAAGAACACTGGATGTGTATCTGTAATCTGTACACATCGTCTCTCTTTCTGTAAGGTTGGTCAGGAAGGTTTATATTGGCTTTTGAAACTATAATTTACAGCTGAAGTATTTTCTATTATTAGATTGAGGCTGCATTGAGTCGAATACCTTGTTCTGGTGGAAGAATGACCTTGCAAGCAAGATTAAATCAGGTGAAAAAGCTTTTACATATGACTGTTCTTTTAAGTTGCTCTTCCACAATTTGAGAATATATAGTGTATACCAAAGTTATGCTATATAACAAGTGCAATTACTATGGGAGTTTTTTCCACAGCACTGAGAATTGTTCCTGAATGTGGCTGAATTTTGAATCTGTCTGAAAGATGGTTCTCTAGACTTTACTGCATACATGCAAACGTTTGATCCCTCCCTACCACAAACTGACAACTCTTCTTGTGTGTGTATGTATACATACATAAAAAGTGTGTATACATATATATTCATACTACACAGTGTATAGTCTACATAAGACCTTACATCTTCTATTTTTTGTCCATGGGATATATCTTTCTGAGTCACTACAAGAATAGTCTGCTCTTGTGGTAACGCTGAAATGTAGATGAAGGCAATACATTAAGAAAATGCAGTGACTGTGAAATAGATCCCTGCAGCTGTACAGAGGATGTTATGCTGTAGAAGGAAGTGCAAAGTTTGTTTCAGCGTTTCCTAAATTGTAATCCTAGGGCTTGTTACCAATTTATCAATTTGAAAATAAAAGTGCATTTTAGTAAATCAATACTGCCACTTGCTACAGTGGTTTGCTGTTTCCTAAAAGTGTCTTCCTAATTATCAGCCTGTCCTAATTTGTGTCAAGTATATCTCATGGAATTTCATAAGTCACTTCGGGGAAAAAAAAACCAAAATACCTGAAACAGTTTAAAAAAAAAAAAAAAAAGGAAAAGCCAACAACCCACAAATACACAGGCATAAAAATCATACAAGTTTGTGGGTCTGGCCGTAGTTTGCTAAGGGTGCTAAGAGAATGCTAGTAATGCGTTAAAAAGGTTACCTAGTAGGAATAATAGTAATTTCTTCATTTTAAAAGGATCATTGGATTTTCTTGTATGTTATTATAATCCCTTTTTTTTTTTTTTTCTTGACCTGTTTCTTTTAGGAAGCCCTGGAAGATCGCTTGGAAAGAATTAATAGAGATTTGGGGTCAATACGCATGACTCTGAAAAGATTTCATGTTTTACGTACCTCTGCAAATCTTTGACAATTCTCTCTTGAATGCAAATATGCTATGTTTTTTTTGTTTGCACTAATATGTAATGATGCACTCAGTAAATGCAAATTGTTTTGTATTTTTATAAACCCTCAATAGTAGTTTTACAACCATGTTACCCTTTACAAACAGCAATATTTTGTACTTCAGACAGCCACCTATATTTTAAACATATTTTTGTTACACTTGAGAAATCAATGTTTATCCTGTAATGTAATATTTTTAGAAATAATTATTTTTAAATAGTGATATTCAATTTATAATAAGAATAAGAAACTAAAAGGCAGCTTGTTTTCAGAAAATGATAGTGTTATCCTTTTGCACTTCGTTTTCCTCACAATTTTATAAATATTTATGGTATGATGTAAATATTAGACAATAGGAAATTTTGAACTTTAATACAAAAAGCAACATGAATTACCTGTGTTAAAGATAACTACTGTTATGCGATAAATCCTTTTAATTTAAGCCTTATAACGTGTATATTTTTCATTGTGACGAAACTGTGAGCAATACTTTGATTAGGGCCGGCTGGTTGTGAATCGGTCTGTGTTTTGCTGGCTGCGTTAGGGAAATATTGCTCTGAATTATGTGCTGTCTCCCAACAGCCGCCGTGAGTAGTGTCTTGATACCGCCAGTACCAGGATTCAGGAGACTGACAGCAGCCACCCTGTCTGCCAGTGAGCAGCTCCGCTCCAGCCGACGCTCCAGGACTGTAACTACTTAACCCAAGTTACTGTTTAAATCCGCCAGACTGGGGGTTGTGCCAGTGTTCTGGTCCCGTACATTTCCAAACCAAATCCAAGCTGTATTTGTGAACATACATATATTTTTCTTGGTGAAAAATACACATTTGCTAGTTGGCATCTTGCTAAATTACTGTCCAACGTTGATATTTGAGTTTGTATTTTAATATTAAATAAATGTTTAATTAGATTCTTTCCTCCTGCCCAAGAACAATAATAGGTTCTGGGATATTACATCAGCGATAATGTAGGTTTTAATCATATTGTGTGTTTCAAATTCTGTCCTTCTTCAAGATGTTTGGCCACCAGTGATGTGATTATAAGGCCAGAATAGCTGTCATAAAGGAAGCTTATGAAGATCTGATTCTAAAATTAGAGTGCTGTGTTTTAAGATATATTTGATGAAGAACTGTCCTACCCATGCACAGTCTTTAAAAAAAAACAACCAAACCCTATTTTTTGCAGCCACTTCTGCCCTGTGGGTTCTTTTAATACAAGATGAGTGTGAGGGAGAAGTGAAGGATGTTTGTTACTTGTTTTTCCCCTTGACTCCAAAATGTAGAAATTTAGCCTGAATACTTGCAGATAACTTACTCAAATACACTTCCAAGTACATAGGCAGATGTATAATTTTGATGCTATTCCATATTCTTACTTGTAATTTTTACTCAGAAGGGGTTGAGCGAGGAAAAAAGAATCTTGGCTTCACTGAGCAGCTCTAACATTTTGCTGAAGAATTTTTCCCACCGTTTTTAGTTAATAACAGGTACAATTTAAAAGAGTCTTTCAAAAGTATCATTCAGCCAGCAGGGTTTTTCCAAGGAAAATTTCACATGGGTCCACTAATGGTCTTGTTTTCTTTCATCAGCACTACAGCAAAACCAAACAGAATTTTCCCGACAGGCATTAGAAAGGAGTAGGTAAATCAGTTCAGCTATTTCACTACCTTTCCTTATAACCTCCCTTTATCTCCACTCCATTCTTTTCCAGTGCTATTCATATTCATGTACTCTTTTTTTATTACAGCCAGAAAACTGAATTGTGAGTCAGAATTTATTTTTTAATCAAAAGTCCTCTTCCATCTGTTGGTGCTCTTTAGGCTATTTCTGTTCTATTATAACACTGAAGGGGGGGTGGGGGGGAGGTGTGAGTTGTTGCTCTTAGTAAAGTTCTAGGACAACCTTTTCAGATAGCTGTCTGGCTCTGGGTGACCTGTTCATTGTGGTGCCTTCGGCCTGAACCTTCAGAGGGGCAGAGGATCTGCAGTTCCAGATTAAATCAGTGGGAGGCCTAAATGCTCAGTACTTCTGAAAATCAGACCTGAAGCATCAAAAAGTGGGGCACACGAAGCCCGTGTTTACCGTGGAAAACGTGACCGTGCTTGCTGTGTGCTTTGCTGGACGCTGTCTTTTATTTTCATTAATCCCTTTTAAAATGCTTTCCCCTTAACAAAAGCTAATTGTCTTGTTTCATATTTAGGGACAAATAAGGACTTCCCAGAAGCTTATGCTTCCTCTGAAGAGGACTTTAATAATTTTCCTCTTGCATTCTTCCACTTGACACCTCCCGGCTATGAAGGCGTTTATCGCCTTTCCAGATCTACTAGGTTTTGCTGGGAGCCCCAGGCTTTGTTCTGTCTCAGGCTGCCCTTGCAAGACACTCCCATGCATAGTTTTCTCTATGATAATAAACACCACAGCTCCTTCAGCTCAGGTTTAACCTTTGGAAAATAAAATTTCTATTTGTCCACATCTCTAAAAAGCAAATAATAATATAGAAAAAGAAGGTATGTCTGTATCATCAATAGCTTTAGGGTATAATCTGCCTTCCACGGGGCACTTTGTCTCTAAAAAGAGCTGTAGCACAGACTAGAAGTCCCTGTGGCAATGCAGGGGGTGTTTACAAAGCAAACTGGCTTTGGGGGGTGGCCCATGGGATCAGGGGTGACCTCCAGGCAGGACCCCAGGAAGGGGAGCAGGTCTCCATGAGGGGAAGCGAGGTGTCCTTCAGAAACAAAAACGCAGTGAACCGACAGATGTTTCAAACGGTACGGCACATTTTGTTGCTGCCTTATTTTTTTTTTTCCGTGAGGTTTCTGAATAAATTGACCGCTGAACGATTAGTGATTTTTCTCCCAGGGTTTGCAGGGGGTGAAGTTCCATGAGTTGCCAGCACTGCCCCAGCCTGCAAACCGCCGGAGGCAGGGTTGGGGCTTCCCCCCCCTACCGTTAAAGCCCGGCTCGATGCACCGTTAACCCGTCCTTCCCGCGGCACCCGCTGCCGGTACCGGCCAGGGGAAGGGAACCCGGCGCAAGGCAGGGAGCCGGTAAGTCACCCCACGGCCAGCTGGGGCTGCCGGACCTGCGGGGGGTGTCCCCGCGGCTTCCCTCCACAACCCCCGGCCGGACCGGCTGGTGGCGGTGCCCGCTGGCGCTCCCCGTCGCGACCGGCAGGCGGTGCCCCCGTCCCGCCCGCCCGCCCTGCGGGAGCGCCGGCCCCGCCGCGGGGAAGGAAGTGGCGGCTCCCCGCGGCGGTGGGCACGGCTCGGGCCGGGGGGGAGACAGGGGGAATAAAGCTGTCCGGCCGCCGCGGTAGGTCACGGGCAGCGCCGGGGCTCCTTCGCCTTCCCCGCTCTCCCCGCCTCCGCAGCGCCGAGCTGCGGCAGCGGCCCGCCCGCCTCGCCTTCCCCCGCCTCCGCCGTCCCCGCGCCGCGGCAGAGCCGGCGGGCGAGGAGCTGCCTGCGCCCGGCCCACCCTCGCCGGGGATTATGCCAGCGGAGCGCGGGCATGTCGGCAGGCAGCCACTCGTAGGCAGCGGCAGCCGCGGCGGCGGCATCATCATCCTCATCCTCCTCCTCATCATCCTCAGCAGCGGGAGCCGCGGCCGCTGCGCCGGGAGCAGCCGGTGCGTGGTGGTAGGGGGGAAGTGGGGGGGGGAGCGGCGGGGCGGGCCCCGGCACCTGGCGGTCCCCCCGGGCCGGCCCGGCCCGGCCGTGCCTCGGCGGGGGCGGGAACCGCCGCGGGCCCGAGGGGAGGGTGAAGGGGGGTGGGGGGGGAGGAAGGCCGGGCCCGCGGGGCGGCTTCAACCTCCCCCGAGGGGCCGGGGCAGCTCGACGGGCCCCTCCCCGGGTCCTCGGCGGAGGAGGAGGAACAGCCCCGGTGGGCCCGCGGCGGCGGTGGGTGCTCGGCCGGTACCTCCGGGCGCTGCCGCGGCCTCAGCGGGGTCGGGCCGCCTCGTCCCCGCCGTCGGGATGCGTCGGCGGTTAAAAGTTTCCCGAATAGAGGAGTCAATGACAGGGAGGGACGGGGTGGGCTGCGCCGCGGGGTGTGCGGGAGCTGCAGCTGCAGCCATCGCAGCCCGCCGCCTCGGAAAGAAGGCTCCGCCGCCTTGCCGGTGTGCCGAGGAGGGTCTGTGACACCGTGTTCCTGTCCCGGTGCCGGCGGGTCGCAGGCAGCCAGCACCTCCCTCCCCTGCCTCGGCAGCCGGGGCCGGGCGCCCTCCGCGCCGGGTAATGGCAGGGGGGACCTTCTCGTTAGGTCGCGCCGTGTGTGAGGCCAACCCAGAGCCTTCGTCCCGGCCCTCCTTCTCCTCATCCTCTTCCCTTACGGGCTTGGATTTCAAGGAATCGGGCTCTGGCAGCGGCACCGGGTTCGTCGTGTGGGGGCCCTGCCCGGGTGCAGCCTCCCCGCCTGGGGCAGGAGGTGGGCGAGGGGTGAGCGCTGCCGCGGCCTGGTACAAAGGAACGCCCCTGACTAATTACAGCTGAGGAGGAACCCGGTGGGTTTTGGGGGCTCGACATTCCCTCCGTGGTGAGGGAACGGTGGGGCGGCTGGCTGGGAACGGGCCACGCTCCTGAGGCGGTGCCTCCCCTCGGGAGGGCAGGAGATGGAGATGGAAATGTTTTACCCCCCTCTAGAAAGAGGAGAACGGCCATTCCTGAGCTGGGGCATGGGTGACAAGAGGGGATCCCCTCTGCTGGGCCTGGCGGTCCCTTCTCCTGTCTGTGGCGTGACAGAAGGGGCTATGCCTGTTCCGAACAACCCTGGGCTCGGTTCTGGCAGCACGAACAACTTTAGCTTTTTGTTGAGCTAAATCACATCCTTCACCTCCTCCCCAGCCCCTCACGCTCCACGGCAGGAGCCAAAGCTCGGAGGAGGCACCGAGGTGCTGGAATGCCCTTAGCCGAGCCAGAAATGGGGAACCCCTCAGAGCAGTGCCCCGTTCAGTCAGCGGCACAACTCAGCCCTGTCACCCTTCATGTTAAAGTGCCGTGGCTGAGGCAAAGTTTATTTAAATCGTGTATTTAAGAATTAAAAAAAAGAAAGTTTCTCCCTTTGTTAGTACCTGCTCTGAAGTGAGAGCTTCCATCTTCGATGTCCTCTGAGCGACTGGAAGCAGCTCAACGGGTAATACGGTGCCAAAAAATGTCTTCAGTCTTTGAAGGCCTAATCTGCTTGATTTCAGCTCTGTACATGACAGGGGTTCAACAGGACAATGGTAACAGATCAGTCTTCCTGGGCATCAGGGCTTAAATAGGAAGTGGTTTGACTGCACATCGAAGTATCTGTGGCCCGTAGGACTCCTCATCCTCCTATTGCATACTAATTCCCTCTCCGTGCCCACATCTTTTCCCTCGCACTGTATTTTTATCACGTAGTTTATTTTTGTCGTGACTGCCTCGTGCTCCCGAGTAACACAAGAAGACTGACTGCGTTACAGAGTTCAGCGCTGGCTCCTGAGTGATTTTTTTTTTTTTTTTTTTTTTCCACCGTTGGACAGGAGGGTGCTGTTTGTAGGGCAGCTTTTTTCCCGGCATTTGGCAGACCTCGTGCCGGTGGCGGTCGATGGATCGCTGTGTAGCTGGTTATTCTGACAGGTAACCAGCTCCTCCTCCTGGCTCCGGGCTGCTCGGTGATTGAAACGCATCCTTGGGATATACAAAAATAAAAGAATGGCCAGGCATGAAAGCACACTTGCAGGCTTGTCCTGGCTTGCTGGTTTTTTTTTCCACAGGAATGCTGCTTTGTGGTCCTTGCAGTGTGTTCTGATCGTGGCAGCATCTCTGAAAGGGGAAGAGAAACGAGCACGCGAGGGCTGGAAACACAGCTTGATGTTGCTTCGTGCTTTTGATAGAGCAGGCTTCTGGTAGGCTGCTAGGTTTCATTAATCATATTTAAGTTTCTGTCACTAACTTTTAATTAAAAGCATGGTTGATACCGCTTTAATGAATGTACGGATGTTAGCCATCTTTGTGCATAAAAATGCTTTTTAATTCCCTTACTATTCCCTTTATGGCACTTAGATGCTTTTGTTACCATTTAAACAGCATACAGTAGCAGCTGTTTATCTTTTTAATACAACTTTTTCTTGCATCTGTGTTCAGGAAACAGTTATGGTTTGCGTAAACAATTCCCTGGTATCCTTTAACAATATTTTTTTTAAGAAACTTGGCAGAAAGGGTCATAAGTGATGTCTAAATAATGAACTCCAAGGCTCTTGGTGACAGTAGCCCTCAGCCTAACATAACTCTGCCAAAATTCTTAGTTGTTCCTCATGCTTCTGTGAGGTGGTGAGGAAAGGAAAAAGCCCTCAGCGTATGACTTCCAATTCTGATGAACTTAACAAGGATCTTTCCCCCCAAATGATAACTTCTTGTTAAAATATCCTTTCTATTTTGGGTTTGCCTCTGATGGTGTATTTCAATGCGTTTGTCGCTTGTTGTGCATCTAACAGCCCAAGCATTTATTGTGATTTACCATCTGGCGTGTGGGAGTTTTATCTAACTTCTCATTTTAGTTGACAGCAACCAGTTTGGAAAGACCTTGTCCTGATTTTCTTTTTTTTTTTTTTTTTTTTTTTTTAATACAAATTCTCAAAACTTACAACTGACAGTGGTGCTGAGGGGCTTTGAATTTAAAGAATCTCTTTTTATTCACAATTTGTTTCTGCTTCTGCAAGTCGGTCAAACAGAGAAGCAGTTCATCCTTCAAGCAAGCTAATTTAAAGAAGGTTCCTCCAATTAGTCCAAAAGAGCATTAATCTCCCCTACGTTCAAATGAAAATGGTGTCATTCAGTTGCTGTCTTGGCAGCCAGACTGGAAAGCTTCAGAAAATGGCAAGTGAAAGCTGATGCTTACTCCTGGGTGTAGTTTGACTCACGCCATTCATGCATATTCACGGTGATGTCCTTTTCTAGGGCCAGGGTCCATTGAGAAAGATTTGGTTGGTTTTTTTTCACGGGATGGTTTTTCTTTTAGGCTCCCTCTTACTCGTTGATGCCTCGTTTCAAGGAGAAGGGAGGAACAGAGAGCAGTGTCTTTCTTCTTTTTATTTTCTTAGAAAAAGCAACATCTAAACCTCATGGTTTTCTTAATAGCCAATTTGTCTAAATGGTGAAGATGCCTTCTAAATTAATTTTAAAGCTGTCTGACATAGAGTATGATGCAATTAATATTACTGCTTATCTCCCCAAATTAGTAAGATATGTCTAAATTTAATTTTGAGCCTGAGAGCCTCTTATAAACAAAAATGTTCTGTAGTATTCAGTGTGAATGGAAATGGAGTAATTAATGTGGGGGGAGGAAATATAAAAAACACTTTATTTTTAACTTTGTTTCCTGAGTGTTGGAGGAAATCCAAATGTCACAACATGGTTCTGGGTTCGAGGAGTCTGCGTGAACTTGCCCAGGAACTGAAAGGGAACACGGCTTCTCTAATCATGGTGTCCATGCCAAGAGTCCTGTGAAATTTTAAATCAAGAAAGCAGTGAATGATACTCAGATGGTTTTAATGTAAGAAGAACAAATAAATTACCATGGGGCTAACTCAGATCTTATCCCTTCAGGGAGTTTTAATCAGCACAATGCCAAGTCAATATGAAGAACTTCTCAAGTCATAGTCCCTCATTTTCCATAGGCAAGGTTTTTTGGTTTGTTTTTTTTTTTTTTTTTTCTTAATTAAAATAAATCTTTCGAAGCTCACGGCAAAATGCTTCAATAAATCCCCCTGTGGGACTTAGATACCTTTTTCCCTACTGGTTTCTTTCTTTTTGAAGGGTGGCTGTGGGTGCCGGGAGCTGTGTGATTTACCATGAAGGAGCAGGAAGAAATCTAATGAGCATAGGGCTGAAACCTGCCCTGGCAGAGCACTCTCGAGTTCAGGAGTGAAGGTGTCGGGGTCATTGCTCCTGCGTCCTCCTGCCCGCTGCCTGGCAGGAGGGCACATACCAGTGCTATGACTCTGCAGCCACAGTGCCACCGAGGGCAGGAGCGGAAAGGAAACACCTTGGCTGATTAAGAAGTGCTCTGGGCAGAAGGCAGCTCTCCGGGTA
Source organism: Gallinago undulata (assembly GCA_026546715.1). Classification (NCBI taxonomy): domain Eukaryota; kingdom Metazoa; phylum Chordata; class Aves; order Charadriiformes; family Scolopacidae; genus Gallinago; species Gallinago undulata. Next base: position 27,575,164 of record JAOTQQ010000005.1, read on the forward strand.
GGAGCATGGGCACCCCGAGCAGCGGCTGGGTCCAACCATCATAGGCTGATCTGCTTCTCCTTACAGAGCTAGTGCTTGGGGACTCCAAGTTAGGATTTATTTTTTTTTTCTGACTTTAAAACAGCCTCTGGAAAATCTTGCTCAGATAGATTTGAAGAGCTACAACATCCAGAAATCTGCATCCTTGCGGACGTCAAGTTTTGTTTTTTTTTTTTTCCACAAAAAAAACCCCGACCCTGAGCGCTGAGTATCTTGGATAGCAAGGACTCTGCACAGCTTTTACAGTCCTGCCTGTGTTGTGTTTGGACAGCTGAGGTTGGTGAGTGCTGGGACGTTGTAAGCAGGAACCTCAAAACTCTCCTCTGCAGGAAAGCAGTTGAGCTTAGGTAAGTTGAAGGGACTCTTGATGTGACGAGGAGAAGTGATTTGACATTCATCCTTTTCTGTTTAAACAGCTCAGCCTCCTGTCAGAGATCAGATACTGGGATTTCTACTCGGGGTTTTTCCACCAGTTTCTACCAGTCTCATCATGGGTGGGGGGAGCAGAGATCCGGACAATGACGTCATGAAAGAAGAAGTAGTTTTCTGTAGGTGGGAAGGCACTTCTGATCCTTGCAGTATAACAAGGAGGTCTCGGGAAAGGGAATAGTGAATGAACAGCTGAAAGTTTCATAATTCATCATCGTGGCAGCGATTCTTGTAATGGACAGGGAAGTTAACTCCGATTTGTTTAGATTGCTGGCGCTTACATAATGACCGTGGAGCTTCGGGACACTAATTCAAGCATATTAGCTGTCTTAACCCACAGAGCAATGACCTGAGAAGGCGTTTCTCTTTAACGGCGCAATAACTAATTGGGAGGGTGTAATCACATCAGCAGGTTGACTGCTTCGGCATATCTCGGTGCGTTAGGGGCGAGGCTGCGTTATCTCCAGCTCCAAAGTAGATTGATATTTGCATGACTGTTAACTCTGGATGTGTAGTGGGGCCTTAATTCCATTAAGTGCTTTAAAAGGTTACGAAAGGATTTCAGGTTTTTATAATACAGCCGAGGTAAACTGCAGTTCAGCTTCTGCCCTGTCCTGTGTGGGTTACTGCTGAGGAGTCTGGTTCGGGACGCAGTGGATCCTTCTGCTGCTTTTTCCAGACAATTTGGGTTGGAGTCAAAGTTATCGCTCCACAGGGAACCCTGAAGGGCCATGGGCATCTCTTAAGAGGTAAAAAATAATGTGCTGCCACCAGCCACTGTATGTTGGGATTGAAGAGCAGAACAATTTTATGTATGTATTTATATACAGACATGGTGCAATTGTGTTTTATATACGTTTGAAGACAATTCAATGGGAATAACTTAACTGGTGATTGTAACTTGTTTCAAGATCAGTACAATAACTTGAATAACCTCCTCCTAAAGGTAGAAACGCTGCAGAATCATTTTCTCTATGTGGGTGGCTTACCTATTTTAATGCGACTTTTTTTTTTTCTTCTTTAAGAAGGAAATAGACATTTTATATTTATCATATCAGATGAAATTGAAATCTAAATATTTACATCTTCTTGCTGGATCTGAGGTTGAGCACCAGTTGTAGGCGTTGCCAAGCTGTTTAGTTGTCTCCTTCACTGAGTAGGTTGATTTTTCTTCAGGGTGGTGCAGAGATGGAGCTTCATATTTCTGTCTATTATCTTCTAGCTAGTCTCTGCAGCTGGAAATACTTCCCTCTGTGGGCTTGGTGACCTGGCATTACATTCAGAGGGTGTTCTAGCCTAAACATGCTGAAAGCTAAACATGTGTTATCTCCAGCAGAATGCAGAGTTAACTGCAAACTGTGAAACTGGAGGGGGAGTTCAGGATACGAGTATGTAAATAACTCGGAGATATTTTGTGAAAAAGAACAGAAGGGGGAGGAAGGCCTCTCGCTTGCTTTTTCTCTGCTGTCCTCAACTTCTCGGTAGCTCTCTCCGTGGCTGACTTTCAGCGTTCTTTACAAGCAAAGGTGGAAGATCACTTCTGTTTTAAACGAAGGTAAACCAGTAGCAGACGTCTGTAGTGTTGTGGGTCACAACCCTGTAGGAGAGACAGTAAAAAATCCCAGAGTTTTCTGTCTCCAGTGTTGCTCTGTTATTCAGTCCAACACTCAGTCTTCCTGGGATGTGCTAGTGAGGTGGCTCCTATTGTGAGGAACCTTGTTTCCAGGTGGGCTGTTAATTTTTGGGCAGGGCTAGCATGGTGCTTTTGGCCTCTGGTCCCCCAAAGCAAGCTGATGAAGAAGAGCAGATAGCTTGTCTGTTCTCCCTCTCTCCCTTGTTTTCAAGCATTGTTTAGCCAGTCTCTTGGGACCCATTATTTGTCTAACCTGTATCTGGATTGTAAAATACTGTTCCAAGTTTTAACTTCAACAGATGGTAAACATCTTCCAGCAAATATCCTCAAAAATGTGTTTAGCGTGGACGCCATGCACCCTTTGTCTGTTTTGGGACCACAGAACAATCTTTAATGTTCTCTTTTGCTTACATTTAATGCCTATAAATAGGCTTTTCAAAAAGGCACGTTTATCTAACACACTACCTCTGTGAGAGGGAAGAGCATATTTGGGCAAGCCTACTTGAAGGATTAACCTTTTTAGTACAGCTTCTGTGCGTTGGCTCTGGCTTCCCAGTTTTAATCTATCATTTTGTTTAGAAGAGCAGGAGATGGTTTGACTTGCTTTGCTGAGGGTGTGCGCTTTGGTATCTCTGCTTGATGCTCGTGCTCGGAGAAACAGTGGAATTGGAAATGCAGCATCACCGTGTTGGGGTGGGGAGGGAGAAGGCTCTGGGCAGTAAAATTTTTCAGACTTACAGAGTCTTAGAATCATAGAATTGTCTAGGTTGGAAGGGACCTTAAAGATCATCTAGTCCAACCATCAATCTAACCCTGACAAAAATCACTAAACCTAAGGACTACAACAACCCATCTTAGAAACTGGTTTCTAACAGCAATAACTGTTTATGCAAAGCTGTAAGGAAAACTGCTCCCTCTGTTTCATAGGTGCTTTTTTCTTCTGTGCCTGGCCTTCAGTGGACGCTTGTTAGGTCAAGAGCCAGATCCACTGCACCATGTCTGCAAAAGCATCCTCTCTGCCTGGACATCCCCAGTGTAGGGGAAAGAGCCTTTGGTCTGGCCTCCTCCTGTCTTTCTCCTTCATATGGTTGCCCCGGCAGGACAAGGAGCTTGACATAGAGGGAGGAGTTCATTGCCTAATGGAGCATCTGTACTATCAAAGCTAGATATGTTAGAACACTTTTTTTTCCCCCCTGCTGTCTCTTACAGTGTCTATATGTCATTTTGCTGACAGAACTTTTGTTTTAGCCCTTGTTATCAAAGTAGGACTGAAAAAAAGAGGTAAGAATGTTTTTATCTTAAACGTCATTGCCAAAAATCATCAGCTAAGCTGTGTTGAGAGACTATTCCTGGTTTAAATTCAGAGTATAATTTGTCTTTTAGACCTCCCATTGTTCCTAAATCAAGTTTATGGCACCAGTAGCTAGGAGAGTCGGCTTCTGATTATAAACAGGTTTGGAGCCACCAAAAAAAACCCTTGAAATCAGTTTGACAACTGTTTGAGAACCACTTTTTAAATATTCTTACTGACTATTCTGCAGAGGTCTCTTGCAGCGATCTTGTAGATCTTGTAGATAGCAGTCTTTCCTGCGTATTTTATTTGACTTGCTGTTCAGCTTTCTAGAAGAATATACGCAGATAAGCTTTACAAAGCTTTTTTTTTTTTTAAAAAAAAAGACTTTTATGTGGAAACCTGGGATCAGCTAAGAAGTTACCTAAAACTGCTTGTGCTGTGCTGGAGGAAGTCCAGTTGGTGCTCAGAGTGCCTTTGCTTTTGTTTTGTGTTTTGAGGTTAAATCCCTGGTTCTCACCCCAGTTTCTCACTGTGACACCCAGGTGGGTGTCTTTGGACCTGTGGGGTGTCAGAGGCTGCGGCCGGGGGAGGTGTACCCAGCCCACTGGGTGAGTCTCGGGCTGCACAGACCCAGCTGGGGGAAGGCAAGGGCGACTAATTACTAATTGGTGCTTGTTTAAGCTTTATCCTTGCAGTCTGCATGGCAGCAGCTGGCCCCAACCGCCTGGGCTTGGATAACTTGAGCAGTTACTAAAGGCAGGATAAACACGGGCACGCACTCCAGAGCCCAGGGGCTTAGCATTGCAGTTATCAGAAGGTATTCCATCTGGAGGTGGAAAAAACAGCCCTTACAGGGTTTCTTTATCTCGAGGCTGGCAACGAACGCAGAGTGTGACATATTTCCATTTGACTCATCTGTTGTCAAAATGGTGACACCCTTGAGTCACATTAAAAATGAGACCTTGTAGCTGAATTGGCACATCATTCTGGTAAGCACGGAGCAGGTGTTTGTCTCTTTTTTTTTTTTTTTTTGGTTTTGTCCTTATTAAGAAAATTATTTTTTTCCCCTCCCTGAGATGGGATGAAATTGATTAATGCTATGGGTAATGTTCTGGGTTAAAAATAACAGGAGAACCTGATTCAGGTGGAATGTTGGATGTTAGCTGTTAAGATGTTTAAATAACCTGCTTTACAACTATTTAAAGCCCTAAAAATACAATAAAATTAAAAAAAAAAAAATAGTGCCCGGTAGCCAGATGGTTGGAAAAGAACTCCCCACGATCAATGAGGCAATATGTAAATATTTTCAATCATTACCACAGTACTGCTGTGTTGACATTGAAATTCAAAGTGCTATTCCATGGGGCTCCTCATTGATCAGCAGATGAGCTCTGATAAAACGGAGGATAAAAGCACAATACTGAGCATTATTATGGATTGTGGGTTTCGTTTACAAGGACAGGCTTCCATCAAGGTCCACCAATGTATTTCAAACCCTATTTAAGCATGTTACTGAGACACTCTTTTTCTTCCCTGGATGTCAAGTACAGATTAAATAGTGTATTACTTTTTGAGCTGTTTTATTTAAGGTGAAATACTGCAGAGTTGACTAATTTTTCTGTGCTAATTGCCACATTTATATGGGAAAGGGCAAGGTGGAAGCTGATGCAGAGTTCTCTGCTTGAAATATACCCAGCTAGAGATGACTGGAAAGTAATATAAATCAAATCGCTGATCTAAAATAAACTTTTGGAAAATAGGTCCTCCTAAAAGCAGGCTGTAGAGACCCCGTCTGGTTGATTCACTTAAAAATCTTCTCAGGGGTGCTAGCATTCTCATGCATAAAACATGAAGTGCTTTTACCATACACAGGTGCTGAACCCACCATGAGGCTTTTTTTGTTTTTCCCCTCCTCCCCTGCTTTTGTGCTGCTGGGAACAGAATCTCGTAGGTTATACTTCTCTCAGAGGGGAGTTTGAAACTTGATTCTAAACAGATGCTTATAAAAGCTGCTTTTTAAGATCTGAATCCGTAACTGCCCACCTCAAAACAACACCCTGCTAGCTTGGAGCATGGTGCTGCTGTTTGCAGTTCCTGGGATCCCACCACGGAGGCAGGTCATCCTCTGCCTGAGAAGCTGAGACGTCCTGGAGGACGTGGGGAGCAGGTTCCCACTGCGGACGTGCGGTGTTAAATGTGAACTCTGCCCGCGTCACATAGACTGATGTGAGGTTCATAAAAAAAATCTTATAAGGGTGCATATAAAGTGTAGGTTGGGTTTTTTTTTTTTTAATGTATTGTTTTTGCAGCCTAATGAGCGGAATGGGTTGTAGCACTTCACATCCCGGTCTCCCATTTCAAATAAGGGAATAATGGATTTTTAAGAAAGGCGGGAGAGGGCTTTGCAAATGAAAAGCTCCTTATAGTTACAGCCCAGGCAGCTTTCTGGAAACATTATTCTGTTTGCTTTCTCTTCCCTTCCCCTTGGGTCTGGCTGCTCACAGTGAGGGCAGGACCCTGCGCTCCTCAGGGAACGTAACCCCAGAGGCACTTCAGAGGGTCCAGATGCTACAAGCATCAGACAGGGGAAAATGGTTTAGGTGCCTTTCCAAGCTGCTCATGTTTTCTAGTTAACTGCTGCATTTATCTTGCACGTTCATTAATTTCCTGGCACATCCTGGAGCCTGTTCCTCTGATTACAGAGTTCTTCAGGATTTTGAATTTATTTCTTTCTGGTTTGTTGCTTTTTTAGTTGTTCACTTACCTCCCCTTAGTGTTTTACGGTGGGTGACTGATATGAGAACAAAAACCACCTTCTCTGCGGATAAAGGACTCTTGTGACTATCTGTGGTCTGAAACTGATGCTTGCAAACCCTGGGCATGCAGTGTTTGACCACAGCTGGCACTTGTTAGGGCTTAGTATTTATTAATGCAGATTGTGCAAAAGCAGTAGGCTGAGCTAAAGCAGCTGTGGTGTTTGCTAAGAAGAGTTTTGCTAGTTCCTTTATCCCTGAAAGATAGTGCCGTCAGCCTCTCTGACTTTGCAGAAACAGCACACGAATCTCACCTTCTACTGCCTTTGCCCTTGCTTGGCAAGACTGGGATCTGGGGTGTGAGGCCATGCTGTCCTGGTCTGTGGTTGCCACCGAATGTGTTTGTTGAGGCGGTGAGGTGGGAATTCTGCCCATCCCACCAACGTGAAGTGTTTCAGTGGGTGGCAGTGATGGTACCTCCTTAGGAGCAAGGACTGAAAAGTGGAGTGGGACGCATCAGTTAAGCAGAGAAGCCTTCAGAAGCCAGCAGAAAGCATCGTATGATTAATTGCCCTCCATGCGAAGGTAAATGCCAGTTCTGTTAGTGTCATGTAGCGTTTTCATGTAGTGCTAAAAATGAGCTGCTTGCCACCTGCTGAGTGGCACCCCTTCCTCCTCCAGGTTTGCATGTGAATCTGCCTGCTTTCGTGTGCTCCTGTGATGGACTATTGCAGATGAACTACTGTGCTCCTCCAAAGACAAAGCATGGGTTCAGTTCTGAGCTGCTCGGATGCCCAGAGACTTCCTTGGAGAGACACTTCCCTGAAAGCCTTTTGAGAGAGGGAGGGAGTTTGTAACATTCATCTTTGCAAATCACCCGTAATAGAAATGTTCTTTTAGCCTTTTGGGAACTCTTGCATTAACTCGTGTTTCTCAATGTTGCTGTTGGGTTGCTTTTTCCTGGTGGTTTGCTTTGGACAAATGTGTCCCTTGTTTAATAACGCTGAAGTCTCCCGCACTTCAGTAGTATAATTTTAAAAAATAAGCAGTTTCAACTGTGTATTTGCTTACCACTTATCACAAAATGTTTCTGAAATGTAAACAGAGTTAATTATTATCAATCTAAAAGAGGCTTAAAAGTGACAATTTTTAGGCTTAAATTTTCCATTGGTCGTCTGTTCTCACACCTAAAAAGTAAGTCAATTAAGAAAGCATCCGTTAGGCCTCTGCAAACTGCAGTGAGTTTTAAAAGTGATGACTTGGGAATACAGTCAAGGTGAATTGTGTATGAATATTCCAGAAAACAGGTTTTATAATTATGTCATAATGTCCTAGACTACAGCAATTATCTGTTACTTTCAGTGTTTACTGTAGAGAAGATGCTGTTGTTTATTGTTTTCACAAAGGCAATACTTTCAGTTTCTGTTGTTCAGAAGCGTTTTTGCTTTTAATCACTTTTGATTTCAGTACTGTTAGCAAGTATGTAGAAAACTTTGTCTTTCTGTTTGGAGTACTTGTTTCAGACTTGCTGTCATTGAAAATAAGAAGTTTTGTCATCCTTCCCCAATGTACAAAAAAGGAAAAAACCCAACCCTGAAACAAAAAACAACAAAGCAGGTAGGAAGATGGATTTGTTTCTTAAATTGAGGAACTTTTGTGTGCGCTTCCAGGTTTGCGTAGCTGCTCAGTGAGGCTTTCAAGATTGCCCCCACAGTGGGTCAGCTGAACACGGAAACTCTTTCTGAAACCGTGGGTCCAGGCTCCTGCTCATTCTGAGACTGCAAAACCAGTGAAACAGAGCAGGGCTCTGGGGTGACTCCATTTTAAAAGATATATTTACTTAAGTGTAGGATGTTGCGTATCCAGCATCTGTAGAAAATTGTCTAGCTTGTAAAAACAGGTATAGAATGGATATTGACGTGTACTTGATGAGGAGTCAATTATTGTATAACATTTAAAGAGTGGTAGGACTCAATCAGGCTAAATGGGTTAAAAACTACGTAGAAATAATGAATCTTTTTAAAAAGGAACTGTAATGTGAGGATTCTTGTTTACTTGCAAATCAGTGTGGTAGAATGGCTAAAAGGGCTAATGAGATACTTGCTTTCCTGGAAAAGCATTTCAAAGTTCAAATGCGAAGCAAAATTAAAATGTTAGATTTAAATATATTTCCATCATACAGATTTGAATTGGTGATTTAGAGTGAAAATCCTTTGGGTTTTCAATCATAGCATTGTGTATAACAGTAGGGGAAGAATCACTGTAAATTGCACTTCATGAAAAAAAAATCACTTAAGGGATTCCTTAGGAATTTAGTGAGTTAATTCTGCCTCAAAGCACACACACAAATTTTTGACACAGGTTTGTGTCTGTCAAATCATCAAATATTTTTCTTCAGTTGATTTCAAGATACAGTTTTAAAAGTAGTAGTGATATCCACTGTTAATTTTGTTGTGAGCCTGCAGAGTCCATTTTATTTGTGATCTGGTCTTGACTGTATTACTACTGTGAACAAGAGTGGTAGTCAAAAAAAAAAAAGCTAAGATTCAGCTTTGCAGCACACTGCAATCGTATTGGGGTGACACCAAGGAATGGCATCCAGTGAGTTCATAAGACAAGCGCATCTGTGTCTGTGTGTTGGTTGCAGGTACTGAATGGCAGCTCGTCCTGGGTGGCTGGGTCGGGTTGGCCGTTCGGATTTGGAGCTCTCGGCTCTCAAATGGCCTGGTGAAGCCGAGCGACTGCTGCAGCAGCGTCGTGTGGCCAGTGTTTCCTCCGTGCCCTGCGCGGGAGGACGCAGATGTGCGGTGGCTGCTTTGAGACCGCAGTGGAAAGCTGTACGTGAGCCAGACCTAGCACATGGGAATCCCTTGTTTTTAAAAGTCAGATCAGACTCGTAAACCTTATATCTACAGACTGGACCTGTAGTTTCCAGCCCAGACAGATCCAATAGTTGCTTTGCAGAAGGTTTTGAGATGGGTTAAGCAACTTGCTGCCCAACTCTTTCAACTTTTTGAAGGCAGGCTGGGAAAGCAGAAGTGGCATTTGGGCTCCATGCGACTGGCTCAGCTGTGAATCAGCAAGTGACATTAATAAGCATTTGTGGACTAAATATATTTTTAAGCTGTCTGGCTGCTTGCTCTTGGTGAGATCTCCGAGATTAATGGTCCTGAAACGTTACTCACATTTGTTTGCTCTTCCTTCGGGATGAATCTGACCTGGGCAGGCACTATTATTTTTTTTTTTAAATTGCTGTGCAAGAAGGTGCAAGACTAAAAAGCAGTTACTTGTTTCTTAATTGTTGATAAGACATAAATCTGTCTGTTAACTGAAGCAGAGTATCGCAGCTAAAGCTATCAATAGGTTTTCCAAGCATTTCAGGTTCTTTGGTTCAGGGAACAGAGAATATTGGTGGTTTGGTCTTTTTGCAAGCCTTTGGTTGTGGCTTGGATCCAGGTCCCAGTTGAGGAGATGCCTTTCTTGTTTCAATATGGACTGAGATTTGTGAGTTCTGGTGCAAAACACAGCTCCTGCTACAGGGAAGGACAAATGTGCCCTTCCTGACCTGATGGGGAAATGACTATTTCTGCTGCTGGGGAGTTCAGCAAACTAAGGTAGCTTTAGCCTGAGCCGGTGGTTTTCAGGAGTGTGTGTGAGCTGCTGAGACCCGGTTGCCCTCCCCAGACGCGTAGCCAAACTATCTTCTGATCTTGGTTGACTTCCTGAAGCTGTGCTGGCTGCCCGTGGGTCACTTGTCAGGGGAACGGCTGCAAATGCTCTGGCCATCCCTTCTCCATCCTCCCCGTTAGCCATCATGCTACTGAGAGATGTTGCTCTGTCCTGGCTGTTGCTTGGAGGACACCAGGGGCAGGAAAAACAAGGATAAGGCAAGAAATTAAAGACAACCTAGAGGAACACGAATATACATGGGGAGTGATGGCTGGGAGGGGGGAGCGCATGTGTGTGCCCTAAAGTGCAAGCCAGGTGCTTTAAAAGCAGCATTAAAAACAAGTTTCCAGTGGTTGGAGGTAATGATGAGACTCTGCCTGAAGGAATCTCTTAGAAAGGCAACCAGCTGCTTGGCATAACGAAGCAAACCACATAAGCTGCTCGGCAGGTAATGGTTACAAGTTCCTTCCGGCCCTCAGCTCTCCTGACAAAAATCAGCCTTGGGGGAAAGCAGGTAGCTGATGGTTGGAAAATGAAGTGTAAATGGGCTGCCTGGGGTTGACATTTCCCGAGCTGTGTGGGAAGGGAGCTGGATCCATCCTCCTGGGTGCTGCTGGTTCACCACCCCTGTCTTTGCCTCCCTCCGGCCTGGCCATGTTGTCCTCTGCAGCAGCCATGGGAGGTACCTTCTCCTCACCCCTCCAGGTGTGGAAGGACTTGTGGGGTTTATAAAAGCAGCTCCATCTCTGTTTCTACCCTCCAACGTGGGATCCTGACCTGTCTCCAGGGAGCTATCTGGAAGAATGCTGTGATGTGATGCTTTCTGTCTGTGATGATGTCCCCTTTGTGGAAATAGTTCAACACCCTATTTAGAAGGGAAATGCCGTAGGGGGGAGTTATGGTATTGTGCAGAGGGAGTACATGAGAGTGGTCACTGCAGCGCGTGCGTGTGTGTATTTTTTTCCTTTTTTTTCTCTTTTTTTTTTTTTTTTAAATTTCCATGAGTTAAAGATGACGATGACTCATGGCTTGGAACGTACTTTAAATCCCCGAGGTGCTCATTGCCGCCTACTATCACGTATTGAATTTCTGACATACCGAAGGGATGTCTGCGGAGAAACTCTGATGTGCAATTATAAAATGTTGTAGCTTTATGTTGTTTGCATAGGAGCCATTAGCATGGTATAACTGTGAAAATAATGCAGCTTTATTCTTGCTGTTGATTTCCCATGGGCAGGGCAGTTAAGCAACTGTGTTTTATCTTTCCCTAGGATGTTGACACATGTGGACCAACAGTGACATCCTTTTTCAGCAATGCTGTCTTTACTCCCTCCTGCATTCAGAAGCATCTAGAGAGATTTTTTGCAGAAGGTAGGTTCTGGCATTCCAGCTGGATGGCTGTTCTTTTTCTTCCTATATTGGAGAAAAACATTTAGATGTTACTAGGGAGAATGGTAATGAGTCTGACGGATACGAGCTTGCTGCTGGTGAAAGAGGGGATTAACCTTAGCTTGGGTTCCACTTGAATAGATGCTCGGGAGAATGGCGATAAAATGGAGTCTGGAAGAATGGCTGTATGAGTTGCCTTTGAGAAGGGCTTGGCAGTCACAGGACATGGTTGGTTTAAATTGCACAGGAATGTGTATTGGTAATAAACCTCTTTTTAAAGAAAACTCACGCTCCCTGCCTTTTTCTGATTAGTCAACATCCTTGTTTATTTAAAATCTTTAAAATAAATAAATTAAAAGGGAGAATGGCTGCACAGGATGTGGAATTAACATAAATTCTTTGTGTATATTTAAATCTTGTGTAGGTATTTTCCCCCAAAAAAATCTTAACTTTCTTGCATTTTATTTGTGTTGAAATAAATAGTGTGCAGCCTCTGGTACTGCCATAAAATTGGTGTTAATTTCCACTTTTTTTGGTCCTCTGAACTTTCAGTTTGCTTTACATTGCCAGGCAGGGTGACATGCAGAACTTCACCGGTAAAGAGTGTAGATGAGGAAGCAAGTATCCTGTGGTGTTGTTTAACAAGTAAATTTTAAGAGATTTTACGGTTTTTATGAATGTATGTACCTGCTGCTCTGTTACGCTGTAACCTTTGGAGTGATGCTTATGGGTTCAATGTGGATGTGTCCAGCTCTTGCCAGACCCCGTTGTTTGAACTCTAGAAATGTGTATCAGTAGCGTTAAATCTGTTTACAAAATCAGTGGCTGGACAGGAGATTTTCAGTAGATGGGGTGTCAGCCTTTAGACTGACTGTGCAGTTTTACATCTCCTTATTTTCTTCCAGTACATTCCTCACCATTCAGATTTTTTCTCCTGTGTCAGAAAGAGTGTTTTTAACTCTTACCTCCATCAAACGTTTCTCATTGTGGTGATACTATGGTAGAACAACGTGGCATTTTTGCTGCTGGATGCTAAAACTCAAAAATTACTGTTTTTTTTTTGTTTGTTTAAAAGCAACACATTGCTGGGAAGAACAGAGAAAGGATAAATGAGTTTGGATCTGAGACTGTTGACTTATCAGACTGAAAAGTGTTTTCAGTTTTCCTGGATTGCAGCAGTTACACTGAAACCACAGTGTCACCAGCTCTGTATTAACATGCAATATCTTTACCAAAGATCCTTGAAAACTGAGGGTGATTTGAATTCCTTAATTATCTCCTGTTGGGAAATGGGCTCCCAGTGAATTCATCACCATTCCCCACGACAACTGCCTTTTTGAAGCCCCTCTCTTCAGGATTAGCAGGGCTGAGGACCAGTATGGGTAGGGTGCTCCCAGTGCTGAGACTTGTCCCTCTGGGATACCTGACTTCCTTGGGAGAGAGCCCAGCAGCTTCTCTTCTGCCCACCACAGCTCTCTGAAGGAGCTGTGGACAGGTCTCTCTGGGAAGTAAAGCTGCTGTCAGCAGCTTTAACGGAGGAGTTTATGCTCGTAGAGGCATTAATTACCGTGTGGATTTGTGCTCCTGTGCTGAGGGACAGCATCTATGCCCCAAGAGCTTTGCCTTCCTTCTTTTAGGTCACACACTCCCCCTTTGCTCCCCTGTAGGCTGTTGTAGAGGAGAGTGTGCTTCTCTGAATTAGTGGTAACAGCAAAGAAGAAATGCAATCCTTGGCAATATTTAGGGTTTGCTTTGCCCTGAGGTGGTGACTCAACCCATTTCACTTGCCTGAAGGACTTACCAGGGCTGATGATTCTCGGTAAGAGAGGCACCGGCGTGGTCATTAATTTTTTGGGCAGGTGAGGGGAAACTGCCTGCAAAATTGTATTCACAGCAAAATGAATCCGTGTGGCTTGCGTCACTGGAGAGCAAGTAACGTTTGTGGACTGGCAGGTAAAGAATGTAGGGAGAAAAATGGGTTTTAAACCTTGTCAGGGAGTGCAGAGTTCATGAGAAACAAAGAGCTGAATAGCAACGTCCAGGAAAATGCTGTAGGCATCGGGTAATTTTCCCCTCTGTTCTGCCAACATTCCTGTGCAGCCCTTTGTTTTTCCAAACCTGGAGGCTTTGAATCCAAACTGTTGGACAGAGTGAAAATGATGGGGGGGTGTTCCTCTGCGAGTCGTACCTAGGAGTGTTTTGCATAGAATTATTTCAAAGTCTAGGAAAGTGTCCTCAATCCCTGGTGCAAGCAGAAAGGCAGAGCAGTATCTAAGGGGCATGTGTGCGTGTTGCAAGCTGTGGGTGCCTGTGGTGGTCAAAGTGTGGCTGTGGGACCTTGGCAAGGCTGGGGACAGAGATCTCGTGCGCTGGGGCAGTGGTGTCTGCTCTAACTGCTTTGGAATGTATGGTGTCCTGTCGAATGGAAGCACAGGTCTGCTTTGCAGTTGGTTCCTTCTAATGCCCCTTTAGTACTCCCTGCTTCACCTGCAGTGCCTGTGCCACGCTCTGCTGGGATTTTTTTATTTTTTTTTTTTAGGTACATTTCTACTCCTGGCTGTGTAATGTGACAAGCTTTTCCCCTTCCAGAGCCCTGTGCCCTTTTATACGGACACAAATTGGACTGAATCTTACTTTTTCTGCGCCCTGTACTTACCTGGGGACTTTACTGTGTGACCTGTTACAGGAGGATTGTACCCCTTGTAAGGGCTGAGTTTGTGGAAACCGACTGTGAATGTGAATGTGATTTCTCTGTGAACGCAGAGAAGTCTGTCCTCATGTTGGATCCTTCATAGACTATACTGCAAAACACTTTACAGTGAGTTAGATCAAGGCGATAACACTTCAGAGGGCTGGGTGATGTCTGCTTTTGTGCTGGCACGGAGAGGAACCCTGTTTGGCAGCGTAACGGAGCAGTAACAATTGTGGCATTCCCCTGTCTCAGCGTGTAAAGGTTGTGGGTTAGTGTGGCACTTGTTACCGTGCCAGGCAGGGACAAGGGGGGGGCTGCTAATAGGTAAGGGAGGGGGAGCGGGATCTCGTAAAGGCAGGAGGTAGTTACAGGTAAACTGAGTTAAACCTGAGAGTCTAGGACATAAATATTTGGAAAGGCACAGAAGGATCCCCTTTTAAAAAAGACAGTCACCTGTATAATCTGGTACTATGAAATTTCTAGTGGAAATATGGGTGAGGTTTTTTTTTTTTCTTTTGTTTGTTTTCCTCCTTTTTCAATAGAAACAGTAGACACAAGGAGCTGTTTGGACATTCAACTGGGAGGAAAGAGCTGTGACAGTGGTGTGGTTGTAACCACAAACTAACTGACAGTTTCCTGCTGCAAGTAACTTTCTATAGATCTAAACCTCGTTCGTTTGTGTTTGTCTGTGCTGTTTAAATATCTGAGGAAGATTCCACTGCTTCTAGGCTTTTTGTTTTTGACGAAGTCTTTGTTGTAGTAATTTGGGGGATGGTGGCATGAAGAGAGATCATTACAGCACTAATATAAATTCAGGTGAAGTCCGGAAGGCTTCTATATTTTACAGTCTTTTATAATGTAAAAGTCAAGAAGCAACTCTATTAAATGTGTCAGACTGGTTTTGCAATTACATTTGTGCGTACAAAGCTCTATTTATTTCTGAGGAGATAGGATGTAATCACGTGAACCTACCTGTGTGGCTGAGACCTCTTCATCTGATATTTTTCTGTGCCATCATTACTTTTCACTCTCCTGCCTCCTCTCCATCTTCCTCCCCTGTGATGTGTTAAATATCACGGCTGCAAAAATGAGAGTACGTTTTTCCCTGCTGTTCCCAATCCAGCTGGAAAACTTGGACAGATCCTTCCCTTGTGGTTTGTGATACTGTAAATAAAGGCTTGGGAGGTCACACGTTTTCCATCTCAAGTTATTTTGATTCCAGTGCTGGAATTAGGGGAGGGAAGGAGGAGGGAAATAAATTTAAAAAAAAAAAAAAAAAAAAGGCAAAACCCCAAACTGTTCTGGCTTATTGTGGGAAAAAGAACTTATTAATGCTAAGGGAAAACAATTGGAAAAAAGGCCTTTACAAAGAAGACTTAGTCTTTGACTAAAGCCGAGACTTAAAGAATTAGGGTCAAGGATTTCAAATGAATCTTCTATTAAGCTTTGAAAGAAAAGTTACATAGAAAGTAAAGGCCCTGAACTCTAAGCTCCCGTGATCCGCTGCTGTTCTTGGACACTTCTGAAAAATTTGCTGTCTAGCTTTAAAGGCATAGTGGTGAGTAATTTTACCTATGTTCATATGAATAGGGTTACTCATATGCTTAAATGTCAGTGAAGTGGGCTTTTAAATAAGGACTTGAGAAATTCTGGTTGTGGGTCTTACTGGCTGTGATGCACCTTGTGGCTCAGCTGGCCTGAGTCAAGGGCAGTACCTGGTGGTCTGGGGCACGGTGGGTGGAAAACGTGTACGTGCACTCACTCGGGATAAATGCTACAGTTCTGCCTTCTGAAAATCAGCACGGTGAGTTCTGGTGGCTGTGACTGATGCTGTTCACAGCTGGTGTCCTACATCTGGCAGGCTTGGTCTCCTCAGCTGCGTCCCTTTCCACGGTGTGGTTTGGGGTTTTGAACATTCACAGAAAACACTGCTTGTGTTTAAACTTACATTTTGTATTTTTGCTATTGGTATTTGCACAATCCTGGTTTGGATTTCCTAAGAAATGAGCTCAGAACGAGCTCTGTTGGGCTTTTCTACTGGGTGGTGATATGCGGAGTATGATTAATATTGGCTTGCAATGGAGAAACTGATAGTTACTGGCAACCGTGTTGCTTACTTTTGTTGAGCTTTGAAGAGGCCTTTTCCCAGTAAAGATTTTTCTGTTATTTTTTTATCAAAACAGGATACAAAATGTGAATATAATTTGTCACTACAGAACTCGCATTGTACTTTGACGCTACAAAAGTATTTCTTTTTCCATAAACTGTTATATTTATAAATGTACAGCAGGAACAAAAGAGAAACATTCCACTTCTAGATGTTAATCTCTGCACAGGATAGTCTTTTGATTCAATAACTTTTCTTCCTTGATCTTCTTTTGTGTTTCTTTTCTTTAATGGGCACATGACATATGGACATAAAAAATAATGGCCCAATTTCACCCCTGCTGTAGCTCATTGACGTCATTAAAGCTACAGCAGGGATGACTTGGCCCAGATTCTTTAAAAATAAGACCTGATGAACAACCCCTCATGGAAAAGCTCTATAGAGAAGGTTGTCCTGAGTGTAGCATAGAGCAGATGCTGTGCGATTCACTGTGACATTCAATAATATTCCCATTGGTTCCCTTCCTGTGAAATGGAGGTGGGACCCTTCCTGGAGGGGACAACAAGGCATGTTGCTTGTGGGGCTGCTGTTACTGCACCTTAATGGTGTGATGGGAAGAGGTGGTTAATGAAGTGAGAGGAGGCCACTTAAAGTAGGGGGGTAGATCTGGGTGGAGACTTTGATTCTCTTGGAAGTTGTCAGAGATGTTGTCTCTGCCTGAGGGACTGGGCTTGTGTGTGGTGAGCCAAAAGGTAGAAACCATGGGAGAAATGATCTGTGGAAAACTTTTGCCTTAAGCAGGTTGTTAGGAAGATTGTTTGTGTCTGTTTGTTCTTTTGGTACTTTTTTCTCACTGCTGCCCAGTGGTAGGGTTCTCTGCAGCATCAAAGTATTGTCGCAGAAGGATTAGCCATCTGAACATGACAGGTCTCCCCCTCCTGCTGTATAGGGGCACTCACAGGTTCAGTATCTCAAGGTAGGTCTAAACTGCAGCTGCTTTTGCAGGCCATATTACCCCCTTCATAACTTGGCATAGAAATTCCAGGGAGTGTGAGTGAAAGAAGACAATGCAAATCATGACAAAATTAGTGAATTTGACCTTGACTTAAATGCTCAGTCTGAATTCAGCTGTAATGTGCTTTGAGATCCGAACAAACTGAAACCAGAGACAAATGTGAAAGGTTCTCGAGAGCTGTTGACTGCTTTCCAATTACTAAAATAGCGGTAGCGATTCATGGATGGCAGTACTGAAAATCTTGATGCTAACTTACAAAGTGAGTGTTTTGCTTGCAGTTATTTATAACTGCAGCAAGAAACACCCTTTAAAGAGCGGTCAAGAACGCAAAGCTCTAACTATAGTGGGTAAATGCTTGATCATTGTTTGTATAGCCAATATTCATTGCCTAGGACATCTTTAATTTAACCGATTTCTTGGTTCTTGGTGGTAATAACTGTGTCTGGCTAAGACAGGTTCTCTTGCAGTGAGTCCAAGAAATCAGATAGTTCTTTTTCTGATGCCAGACTCTTTTGGTCCACTGAATATATCTGCAAGAACACATAGTTCCCAAGAAGGAAAATGCTTACTGTGTTTTTTGGTGACAGCTGAAGCTAACTTGGGGAGGGAAAGATGGAGCGAATAGCACTCTTGCCTGCTTATGAGAGCATGTTCATTTTAAGGGAATTTAAGTCGGAAAGCTTTTTTCAGTTGAAAGCCAGAATAGTGTCAAAGTGACATTGACTAGTATATATAGTGAAGGGAGAATTAGATCTTTAAAATGTATTCAGTCTTTTGATTAGTCATCCAAAACTCTGCTGGTAAGACAGGGAGAGAAATCTGGATTTAACCTGATAAATGTCCCTCTAATGGTGGAAAAAGTCGGAAAACCAAAGAATTTAATTCATGATATCCAGAGAGACCATCAGTGGCTGGCAGTAGACTTCTAAGGGAGAGTATTAATGCTAGTGAAAGTAGAGGAGAAGAAAAGGTAACTGAAAACTCTGCAGCCTTAAGGGCTTTTGGAAGCAAAAGATATTTGATGTAATGCAGATAAGGATGACGTTACCTTCTTTTAATTGCACAGAATACACCCTTATCTGATGAAACTGTACTGCTTTGAGATTCTCTTTCCTTGTATTGTCTTCCTTCATCCATTGCAAGTTCTTGTATGTCATTGTGGGTGGACCTGTTTAGGGTCTAATTCCTAATTCCACTGAGGCCAAAAGCAGAATTTTCTAAATTTGAAGAGAACCCAGTCTAGATGGAGCCCCTACCATCTCTCTCCAACCAGACTGATGAGCAACATGAGATGAATGTGTGTGCCAGATCCAATAAATGCTTGATTATTGGAGAGAAGGGTTGAAGAGAGAATGCTGAGTAAGAGAATGTTTGAAAATCCTTAAATTATATATCTTTTTGACTGATCCATAGAGTTAATTTTCCAGAAGCAGGCTGCCTTGTGATGGGTCTTGGTGGAGTACCAGGTCTCTGATACAGGAATGGTTAATTTGGGGGATATATGGTATAGAGAGTCTTGTCTGAGGCTTTTCTGTCATTTGAAGCATCGGTGCGTGGCTCCACACGTCGCACACGCATCCCCAGGGTGGATGTAGGTTATCGGAGAGATAACCCCGGCCGAGCCCCAGCACTACGAGTGTTCTGGTGGCTGTGGCTGCGTGGCTCTGACCACTTCTCTTTGCGTTGCGGCTTTACAGCTTCCATTGGAAACTTTCCAAAAAGCACCAGTTCTTACCGAGACGGTATGTTCTGCAGCACAAGTTTGCGTTAATCTCTGTGCAGGGGCTTGCTGGCTGTGAGTGGAGAGAAAGAGGCACCAGCCCGATGTATTGACTGACTCTCTCGTGTATCCGTTTTGGTTATGAAGAACGATGAGTTGAAAATCAAGATGTAGATCAGGAGTGCTCCAATTATCTAAAGAAAATTCTTTGACTGTGCTATATCTGCATCATCCCAGCAGTTGTGTTTATTTAAAAAAAAAAAAAAGAGGGGGATGCAGATACCATATTTGTTCAGATTAGAAAGGAATTTGGGGATGCAACCTTAGAGAAAAGGGGAACCATTCACTGATGAAGGAGAACTTCCAATTTATTTGTTTGGAAGTTTTAATCTATTCTGGATGATTTAATTATTAAGCTCTAGAGCAATAGGTTCCCTTCAGCTCATCACATACTGAGTGTTTGGGTTCCACTGGGTGCTCTTAAGTCCTATGGAGGCCCATAATGTTCAGCTATGTTCTTAAGAGCTCATGCAGAGTGACAAAGAACAAGGAAGGGAAAACTCTGACAGCACTATTTGTGTTTATAAAATAACTGTCTAAGAAAATAACCTTGAAATTAATATGAGCTATTCCCGTGATCAGTGACTGTAGTTTGTCTACTAATTCTTCTGTATATAGCGAGAACACAATCTTCCAATAAAAGTTGGGGGTTTTTTTCCTCTTTTTTATTATGTTGAAGTTTATTTTGATGGATTATGTTTCTTGGTAACTGCTGAAGGTTACTTCTGGGAAATGCTGCCAGAATGCTTATTAACATGTGACTAGACCCAGGTAGATTCCCTTTTGAATTATCTGGCTGTTCTGTACATCCTCCGTGAGGGGCAGTGACTGTGCTGAAGTGTGCGAGTCCTCCCAGTTCCCTGCCCACGCTGGGCCTGGAAATAACTCTGCCGATAGTAGAAATGTCACAGCAGGAATGACTCGCTGGATGTGCCCAATTCCATTTATCTAAATGAGCTGTGATCTTGGATTTAACATGCTGTTTCATAGCTAAGATAAGAGGCACATGAATTAGATTATTGTTGGGAAAAAATAGAGAGGTGCTGATATAAATAGTTCTGTGAGGAAGTTTAGCAGAGTATTAGCAAGTCTTTTTATATTTATGAACAGCAGTGGTCAAAGTAGTATCCTGCAAAAGATACTTTCCACATGATACTAACTCCAGTCATTAAAAAGGCATGAATCAGATTAAGGAGCGTAGGGCTTTTTTTTTATTTGCCTTTGAGTCTTCAGATGTCAGTGCAAGCTTTCATCAGCAGCTTGGGCTGTACTGCCCTGGAAGTTGGGGAGCAGGGGATGTGGGCAGAGATGCTCCTGAGAGTGGCTTAGGGGCTCCCCAGCACCCGGGAGGTTACTGCCCCACAGGTACTTTGCCTCTCAAGGATTATACGAGCGGTCTTGTCCCTTTCATGGCTTCGTCACCAGCAGCCAAGCGTGTCCCTGAGGATTGTGGAGCTGAGGAGGTGTTCAGCAGAGGGGCAGTCGCATGGATGGCGGAGGTGGGTGCCCAACAGCACTCCTGCCTCCAAGTGAGACTCCTGGATAAGAAAGCGCAGCATCTGGCAGAAATATTACAAGTCTTGTGATAGCAACGGTTGGCAGCTGACTATTGACTCTAAGGTCTCTTAGGCAAGTTGTTTGATGCCATTCTTTCAGGTGGACTTTAAAATTCTACTTTGTCTCCCTTCTGGCCATTTCCTCTGTACGTGGAGCAAACTTGATTCATTTCTCTTTTGTTTCAAGTCAGCCTTCTGGTCTGTGCTCTCTATTGCTTTGAGCACCCTACTGTGTTTCCTGGGGCTCAGGGAAGAGGGTCTGAAGGAGGTAAAGCAATGACAAATGTTAGCATCTCCCAAGTTTTTTATGTGTATGCTTAATATGCGAAATGTTATCTATTGTAATTGACTTTGCTGTTTTGTGTCAGAGGCAGTGATGAGCAGTTCTCCCACGCCCTGTGTTCTGAGGACAGGGATGCTCAGTTTTGGCCTGGTACCGGTGATGTCATTGTGAGGAGCCAGAAGCAGCGGGACACGGAGGGTGTCCCTTCACAAGGTCGTGGTGGGTAGAGCCCTACTGCTCTGCAGAACTCAACTTCCAACAACCTGGGGGGAAGGGGCTGTCCCAGAACTCTGACAGTGCCGGAGGGACTTCTTAGTGCTCACGTCTGGGCGGATGGCTCTTTTCTGCGATGGCTCTTTTCTGCAGGTCGTGGTCAAGGACAAAGGCATGTTCCCTGGACAGGATGGCAGGAAGTTCAGGAGGTGGGACGGCAGGAAGCAGTTTAATGATCCTGTGCTGCTGCTAGTACAAACTGCTCCTGCTTTTAGATCTGCGCATGTTCTGTGATTGTCAGGATTGTGTTTAATTTCGTGGTGTGTTCAGTGCAGTACCTGCCATCTCTCTAGACAGCTCTACTTAGTCTTATTGTTATCACCACGGGTGTTTACTAGTGATAAAGGCCAAGCTGAAGAGGACTAGGATCCAGATACTTGGGAAATGAGCAATGCTTTAATTTGGGTTTGCCTCTTGCAATGGACAGAGTCGAGACAGTATGTGGATCTGCCTCCTTGAAGACCTAAAATATGCCTTTATTGACTCCTCAGGCTTTGTGAAATCACGATGGAAGAATGTAGCTAAACCATTGGAAAAACTTCCCCACTTCTTTGTCTTGTCTTCTTAATAGCTGCCTCTTACGAATTGAAATTCCTTTTTCTTTATTTTAAATCTGAGCTAGTCTGTATCGTGAATAAATATGTGAACTTAATAGTACAGCTGTTTTAAATCAGGTGGCTTTATTGTTTCCAAACCTCCTGTTGCTGGTAGCTCTGGGAGGTACTGTGCCCAGTGGTTGATGCACTGGGGTTGCATCTTCTGTGCTGTGTCCATCTGGCAGTGGCCTTCCCTTCGCAGAAAAGTGGGATTTGGGCAACTTAGCTTACACTAGCCGCCTTTCGTAATTCTGCCTGCCATGCTAATTTAAAGGAAAGCAGCAATTGTCTTATCTCCTTTAATGAACACCATCATGAATTCCCTGGCTGTGCCACCCACCAGCTTTCTGTGCCTGTGGATGCTGCGCCTCTGCCCCTGCAGTATCGGAGGGTGGCATAAAGGTGGAGGTTGGGTGACTGCAGGCTGCCCGCTGGTTTTGGCAGCCTTGAGCGTGAGCAAGTGCCGAGGTGTCGCCTGGGCTATTCTCAACTAACCCCCGAGGGTAATGGATGCTGCTTCCTGACGTAAAAGCAGACGAGAAACTCTGGCCAGGGGCTAAACTTACATCAAGCTGCGCTTTCAGAGGTTAAGCTGATTGCAGATCTCTCATAAATAAATCTTTCTGTATTAATAAATAAATGCTTGCAATAGTTGCTTTATTACAGTGCATGGAAGCTTTCAGAAAGAGGAAAAATTTCCCGAATGAGCCATTTCTGCAGTCTCTGCTGACTTGTGAAGATTGGTGTCATTAATTGAATTCTGCCTCTTCCATTAGAATGGAGCATGCGCGCTTCACTTGCATGGGTTGGTGTACTTGGAAGAGTGTGGGAAGAGATAAAATATTCAGAGCTACTTGCGTTGCTTCTGTGGCAGTCGGGCTACTGGGTTGTTTTGGGGAGAGTGGGCAGCCTTTCAACGCGGCGGTCTTCTACTTGGGTCTTCAAGAGTGGGAAGGTTTCCCCACTGAAGCTCATGCAGCGGTTGTTGGTTGGCTGGAGAGAGCTGGCTGGGTGTCTGCTGCTGACTCCTTCCTGCAAAATCTCTCTTAAAGGAAAAATACATGGTCTCCATGTTACAAGTAGCCAAATTCTTCTATCTATAGGAAACGATACTTGTTGGGAATCGATCTCACCTAATCCAAAGCATTGCGAATGTAATAATTAAGATCTACTTAATTTCCACACTTGATTGGTGGGGAGACGATAGCTTGTTCTTGAAACTGTGCTTTGTCTTTTGAACATAATCTTACCAATGTTACATAAATGCCATATTGCAGCCCGCCCTTATTAGCCACTGATTAGAGGGTCCTTTGTGAAGTGTTGTCTGTTTCTGACATAATTTAATTAATATGGAACCAGTAAAATTCCTATGGAAACAAAACAGGAGCAAATTTAATACCAGATAAGTGTGTGTTCTGGGCTATGAAAGTGAACACAAGCTAATTTCTTAATGGGACTGCTAGAAGAACAAACAAAGCTACAGAGCCACGGTTGTATGCCTCAGCTAGAAATGTATGTTTGTGGATATAATTAAACTTTAGTTAATAACATATTGTCCTCAGTCTTGGCAAAGAACTTTATTTGGGCTGTGGCTCTGTGTCCAAAGCATTTTTACTAGATTAACTTCTCCGTACAGCATGGTCTAGAGCTTTCAAAGCACTTGCAGATCTTAAGTGGACTGTCTTGCATTTCAGCTCATTCCTCACATAGCTCAGAGAGCGCGATGAACCCTTTCCTCCATAGGGATGATGGAGAAACGGGAGACTGTCCCTGTCGCTGACCTGCTGTAGGAGGCAGTGGGCGAGCTGGAGAGACAGACTTCAATAGCAATGCGTGAGGAAGGGTGAAGTGTGAAGGTGATGCTTCATGATTCACTTTTTGCATTGCAAATCCTGTTTCGTAAGTAAGCTGCTTCCACCGATGCATTAAATGATTTATTATCTCTCAGAGCTTTTCTTCACCCTGGAAAAAAACAAAAGATGATCAGTGGTTTTTTAAAGCTCTGTGCTGAACATTATATGATTAAGTTGTAATTTTGAAGTGACGCATTTGGGCATATAATTTTCAAGACCATCTTTGGTTTCAGGGATCATAAATACTAGTTCCAGCTGTAATGAAGTGCTGTGCTACTTACTATGTTCCTATCATTGTGTGTGTCTTTTGTTTAAATTATTAAATCACAGTGGCTATGGCCATAATAATGTGGTTGTTTTATGTCTTGGAACAGGGGAAAATAATTTTATTTAGTTGGAATAATGTAATTGTAACATGCCTCTGGGCTTGAGTTAAAGGGGGAGGTGGTGCAGGTGGCTGGCAAGACAGCGCTGTTCTCTTGATGATTTTGTGCAGCAAATTCCACTGCCGTGGAGCGGCAGCATATTTGTTTTTAATGGAACAACTTGTGAGCAAACACTGGGATGTTTATAATGACAAGGAAAGCACTAGAAAAATAGAGGCTATAAAATCCCACTCGTTAAGGGTAGCAACATGGGTAATTGGCTCGGTCAGGTACATCTCGAGGGAGGAGGTGTAGATCTGGGATCTGGCTACGCACTGCCCGAGCCGTTACCGGCAAAACATTTAACTCCCTTGCACCTCTGAAGGCCATCTGTAGGGTAGGCAGCTGTCTGCTGGGTGCTTTTATGAGGGGAAAGTGCTGGGAAAGGACTCGGAGATCCTCTGATGCAAAATGCTTTACAGATAAAGTATTTATTTCCCCTTTTAAAGGCAAAAGATGCATGATGGTTTCTCGAATCAGTATGACTGCACCAATTCAGATATAATTTGATAAATGAAGTATAAAGTCCCAATGAATGACCTTCTGTGAAATGCAAGAGTGCCCGAACCATTTGTGCTTTAAATCTTGCTCCACATCTTTGTATTTCCTGCTCATGCTGTTCATTAAAGTAGTCTCCTGTGCCCTGTTGTTTTTGGGCTGATAATGGATGGCTAAGTGGTGCACGCTGAAAAGAAAATTTCTGTATAAAAAAAGCCGTGTGCTTTTCTCTGCATAAAGTGTCTTGTGGATGTAGGGTTGAAATCCTTCTATTTTCTCCTCTGTTGTGTTTGTGGCTGTATCAGTGCTCTTTACGTATCCCCTGGAAGCTGAGTTTATTGAGGCATCCCTTCCTCCCTGTGAAACCCTTCATTTCTGTGGCTGCGGCACAGACTGTGGTTTCTTTCCAAATGAATCATGAGGGTTTTACAAGCTGTAAAACTTCTCTGGAGAGCTTAAGGGTGTGACCAGCTTACAAGCATGGATGAAGTTTGGTGGTTTTGTTTTTGTTGTTTGGTTGTTGTTTTGTGTTTTTTTTTTTTTTTCCCCCCTAATTCAGGGCGGACTATATCCTGGATGTCTGTTTGAAGCTTTTGATTGCCAGCAGGGATATTTTTCCCCCTTCAGATGGGTTGCAGCACAATCCCAGCCTCTTCCTGCAGCTGCCTGCAAGGCTTTTGCTGGGTCTCCCGTAAGGACTGGGTGTAGGAAGTGATAAAACTTCATTAGTGTTAGTTCCTTTAGTCTATGTAAACTTTTTATGAGGATTAAGCTTATGCATTTGGAGGACAAAAGTTGCCTATCTCTCTGGCTGGGCTTTGCTTAAGGAAAATGTATTTTTCTCCCTTCCTGAGCAGCTCATTGCCCACCCCCGGGAGGGCTCTGCACTGTTCCCTGTGGAGGCTGATTTGACCAGTCCACCTCATCCAAGGTACTTCTCTCCAGATCAGTGTGACCTCCTGGTGTTCCCTGTTGAGGAGTGTGATACAAGAGCCCTGCAAAGGGGACTGCAATGTTCCCTTGGGCTGCTTACCATGCCTGGTGAGCTCTTGGTGGCAGTGGGGTCTTATATCTGGGAAGCTTTGCGTGCTGGTGGTTGCTTGCCCCTACTTTCACCACCTGGACTTGGAACGTGTGAGCTGTCCTGGGGAGAGCTGGCAGGAGCGCCTTTCTGGCATGTGTGCAGGGCTGGGAAAGTTTGGAAATCAAGGGTGTTTCCTGTGGGTTTGAGCTCTGGGAAGGAGCCTGTTAGGTGCAGTCCTTGCACAGTGTCACCCCTAGCTCTCCCTGGGTTTCTGCAGCCAGTCCCTCTGCTCTGACTCCACTAGAAAGCAAGTTGGCTGTCCCAAAGGGAGACATTCTCTTCTCTGGCCAAGAAATCTGGAGCTGGCAATGACACGGAGCTGGCAGAGAACAAACCAAGCAGGTAAAAGCTGTCAAGAGGTCTGGGAAATTAGAGGGGAATCTTTTTTTTTTCCTTTTTTTTTTTTTTTCTTTTTCTGGCATATGCTGAGAGTAGGTAGTTCAGAAGGGAAATACCTGGCACGGTGTGATGGCAACTTACCCAGCTGCCCTAACGGGATGCTTTTGCCAGGAGCCTTTGGACCTATTCTTCTTGGTGTAAATAAAATCAAATAAATTAAATACTTGTTACTATAAATACAACTAAATGAGCATGATTACCTGGAGTCTCTGGATGTATCTTTGTTCCTTTCTCCCTCTGCAGGCAATTAATGGTGAAAGAGGGGACCATCAGTGTGCACAGACCTCAGCCAGGCAGCAGGAAGGCTCATAATAACTTTCTCCTATGATAAAAGAGATATTTTTATGGTCTGAATTTTTTATTTTACTTTCCCCCTGGTGGGAGAGAATTACTGGTGATGATAGTTGGTAGACCTGCTCCTGTTGGGAAGCACTGAATGGAGGAAGGATTTATTGAAGGAAACGTGTGGCAAATTTCTTGCTAAGCACTTTTTTTTCCCTTATTTAAAGAGGTTGTTTATAACTAGGAGACCATTAGCACCCAGGAGGTGATTTTGTTGTAGCAGTACTTCATTGAATGAAAACTTGGTAGTCTCTTTCTGGATGGAAGCCTCGGGATCAGCCCCCGGATAATAGTGTACCTAAGCTTTTTTTTTTCCTTCTCCTTTTTTCTTCTTTAAATGGAGCTTGGTGCAGCTCCTTCCCATGTAGTTTAAAGAACAGCTTGCTGAAGTACATGTCAGCATTTGAATTACGCTTTTCATTTACTGTAGCCAATTCTAGTACTCTCACCCCCAGGGTTTCTAGAAGGTTTCTCAACAACTCTCCCCCCCCCTCATCCCCTGCAACCCAGAGATGAAAACCCAAGAGCTCCTTTGCATGCTGCCTGGCTGCTTTGCCCCTCTCTCTGATATTGTTAGAGAAATTCTGTGACTTTTTTTTCAATGGATACTAAAATCGGGGGGGACAGAATTA
Source organism: Gallinago undulata (assembly GCA_026546715.1). NCBI lineage: Eukaryota > Metazoa > Chordata > Aves > Charadriiformes > Scolopacidae > Gallinago > Gallinago undulata. Next base: position 27,601,905 of record JAOTQQ010000005.1, read on the forward strand.
CGCTGTAAAGAGTCCTGGAAAGATTACTGCTCACAGCTTTCCCTGTATTAAGGAACAGTCAACTCATCAGCATAAAACCTTCCACACCAAGAGAGTAAACAACACAGATTAAGTGGTAAGGGATGCTCAGCACACTGCATCCCTTGTGTGAAGTGGGCTTTGTTACTTCTGGCTTGAATAGTGCCCTAGTACTCACAATCCTATATTTAAACAAGCTGGTGAATTTTCCCCACAGTACCAGTTGAGAGATGTAGGGAGAATTGTGTGGCCAAAACAGGAGTGTGGCAAAGATTGAGGATCGTTGCTAGAACAGAGTACCTGTTTGGTTTAAAATAGTCTTTAACATGTTCAAAGAAAGGGTAATGTTTTTTAAATTATCTTCACCCTAAAATCTTTTGAGCTGTTGCTGCATGATGGCTGATACAAAACCTCTTTAGGTGGAAAAAGTGGTGAGGAAGGTCATGTGTATTTTGCATTTTCTCCCTTTTACCCTCCCTCCAGTTAAAGCCTGTTTGGGCTAGAGTGCACCGAGCTACCCAGGTGCAGAGGATATTATGGATTCTCCATATTGCTAGCTCTAATTTTAGCTACTCTCTGCACGGTTTGTGCCAATACTCACCCACTACATTTGCACTTTCGGTAGCAGTCATTACACAGTGTGAGCTTCACACATGTGCCGCTGCTCCGGGAGCTCAGCTGGCAGCACCAATTTGTATTCCCCACAATAAAATAGCAGGGTTTGTGTGGGGTAAGGGACTAGTGGGAGGATGTTCACATCTGTGAACGTGTCCCTGCGGAGCGCTGCTGTGGCAGCCCGTTGGAGGCAGTCGGATGGGAGGAAGGGGAAGAGAGCTCTGTAATCCCTTCTGCCTTTCGTTGGAGAAATGGCTCTGCGTTGCATGTTATGTTCTCTCGTGCTCTTGCACTGTGCAAGGACTCCCAGTCCAATTTGTCAAGGCAGAGGCTTGATGTGAGTCCAAATGCAGTTGACAATAGTCTCTCTGCTGTCAAAACCTCTCCTCCTTCTGTGATAAAAATGAAGCTCCCGAGTATCACTCCTCTCCTTCCTTCCCGAGGCTCTTAAGAAAGACTTGGCATCCCAGAGGAAGTTTTTTACTGTATTCAAAACACTTACCCATTTTCCTTTTAAGAATTTGACAGAGCAGTGCATTCAAAACAAGATAGCCACAGAGAAATTATTTGGATTTATGATTTCTTAAATTGGACCACGTAAGATTTTATTTACTGATAGCGTCCAAAGGGAGCTGTCGAAATATTGCAGAAAGAGTGAATGCGTCCATTGTGGTAATGTGCTTTTGATAAATGCATTATGGCATAGTTATGAAGTCAGGAAGAAGCCTTAATTACTGTTTTGAAGCCATTAGAGTCTAAAGCAGCAATCTGAAGCTCTTGTTGCGATGGTGTTTTATATTTCTTCACTGAAGACTTCAGCACAAAAAAATTGTGCTTATTTTAGAAGATAATTCATGCCTTTTACTTCCTTTGCCTTTTTAAAATGGTGCAGAAGTGACAGCGGGTACTTGAATATTATAGCAGGGAGCTCCGTGGATCCACGTAAATAAAAAAATCAACCTTTACACCGAGCATGTACTGCTCCCATTGGCAGGGAAGTCAATGCCATATGATCTACTGACTGTTTTCTCCTGGTCCCCATACCCATACAGCATAAGAAGTTGCTGAACTAAATTCTCCCATCTTTAAAAAAACAAACCAAAACAAACAAAAAAAAAGGAGAGAGCAGGAAAGGTAGGATTGGTCTCCAGGGATCTTGTGTAAAGCTTCCTCTGGGGCTAGGGAAGGAGAGGCTGGTGTTGGAAACTTTTTACTAATGAGAATAAATGATCAGTCGGTGTTATAATCTACACATGGGGTCAATAAATTGTCCGTCCCTGGAAGCCATTCCTGCAGCACGGCATGGAGCCTGTGCCATCTTGCTCGGGTCTCTCTTGACAGCAACCACAAAGCAAATCATTTGAGCTGACTATTCTTACACCAAAAACATGCTCAAGGAAGGAGTTTGGTTTTCAGATGTTTGTTATCTTTTTATCTTCTAAGTTATTCAGAGAGAGGCTGCTTAATGCTCAGTCACCTGTTTTTAGTGCTTTGTAGATATTCTTTGGCTCTTGGGTAGTGCATTATTTATAGCAGATGTTAATTTAATAGAGTGAACTTTGTTACCCTTCAGGATATAAGCATCTCAATTTAAAAAACAAAACTGACAGAAACGTAGCTGTAAATCAAAGGTTAACAGGCATAGCAACACGAAGGCATTGTTTGCTTGGTCGTTAAACTGATACTGTGCTGCTTTCTCAAACGGAATATTTCTTTAGTGACAGGAAGGTTAAGTACAAGTTGTAGTGTAACGAGAAAGGAGGAATGAACCTTACTTATTAGTGTGTTTCTAAAGCTGATTACATAAAATTAATGGAGGTGCAACATGGTAGCACTGTCAGATGCCTCTGGCCACTTCATTTTCACAGAATCACAGAATCTTCATGGTTGGATGGGACCTCCGAGATAGAGTCCATACGGCATTCAAGCTGGCTCTCACTTGTCCTCAGTTTGGGCTCTTGGCTGTTTCTGGAGAGCAACAAGGCCCTTTGCTCATAAGCTTTTGGTTAAGAAAGTTGAAAGATTCCGTTCCCAAGAACAGGCGTACCAAACCTCCCCCTGCAGTCGGGCTGGGAGGATGGTGGCCTTCATGTGGGGTGTCTGACTCTGGGGCCATGTTGTTCATGCTGGGGAAAAAGAAAAAAGCAAAAAGCAAACCCAAACACTTAACTATTCCAAGGCTGTGTGTTTTTTTTCTCTGTGTGCTTTCAGCATACTGAGCTGGGGAAGGTGATGATGATAAATATTACCGCCTTGTTTCTGAAAGCTGTTGGGTAAGATCTCTCACTGCAGCATCTGAAGCATTACTGGAAATATTCTGAACTGTTATAACAACATCTCTGGTGTAATTTTTCTTTTCCAAAAGTCTTTCCCTTCCCCCTATTTCTGGGTAGAAGACACTAATTAGCAGGGAGAATCAGGTGTCAGCGAATGTGCCAGGCCATTGAATCATGCAGCAGAGGGTGAGTGCCGAGATGTTCCCTGTCCCTTCAGACAGCAGCGCTGCTGCAGTTTACGTTTTGTTTGTGTCTTTCCAAACATCATAACTGGAAGCATTTTAAGTTTGTAACAAACAATTAATCAGGACAGGCTTTGGTGTTCTGAAATGTGGGTAGACTTCTTGAAGCCTGGCATATGCCATTAAAATTCTCAGAGCGCTACCTCTCCGTAGAGTGACAACACTCCAGATTAAACTTAAGCACTACTGCTCCCAAGGAGATAGGCTATAGGTATTTGTCATCTCCAGAGTACTCTATGCTGAATAGCTCTACAATTAAAATTGATATATCTTTACTTGGTTAATCTAATACCTATTATTTCCACTTTGTTTCGAAGTTGAGTAGTTCGGACCAGTTCATACTTCAGAGATCTAATTTAAATGAAGTTGTTCACAGCTATAACCTTTTAGATGTATTAATTGGTTAACACGAAACTCTAAAGAAATGCTTGAAGAGTCCAGAGAAATTTAACAAGATGATTCCCTGACTTGCCATGTCTGTTCCTGCCTGGGCATGGTTCTGTTGGGTTGTCATTGTTCCAGCCAATCTCACCAGCCTGCGGCACAGCCCATCCTAAACTGTGAGTGTATTTATTTATTCAAAGGATTTGGGGTTGATGTCTAACTTGCAGTCTGGTGCCGTTCCAGTTTTCTGGTGTGTTAAAATTTCCCCCCAGAAGGTGCCTGGAGTTCCTGCAGCAGCATTGATGGATTCGCGTTTCCACTGGCAGGTTTGGGGGCAGGTGTGTGTCAGATGGGGGGTGCCCAGCTTGTCCTTGCCCCAACGGGGGCATTTCAGCCCGTTCGGCTCTGTCCCTTGCAGGGTCCCCTGGAAGGGCTTCACCCCAGCTACACACATGCTTTAGCAGACACTGAAACCAACCATTTGTCTTCAGGCATTTGGGGCAAACGCCAACAGAAAATGGCACAGAGGACAAAAAGTAAATTGGCCTTCTAAAATCCTTTTAGCTTTAAGTATTACAGATATAATTAGAAATGCAGGCAAGGATTATTATCCTATAAGTGCCTTTCTAGCCTGTTCTGCTTTTGTAACCTTTCTTTTTTCATCTGTCATTCTGTCTTGCTGCATTGTTTCTCCTTGCAGCCTGGCGTCTCCACCATCATGTCCCATTGCTGCCTGAACGCTTTGCACTGAGTCTGTTTGCTTTTCCCCTCTATTTACGTCATAGCTGTCGTCTTTTGGCTCTGCATTGGTGTTCCCGTGAAGCCACCATCATTCAAACAAATAGGTAGTTCTTAACTGCCGCAAGAAAATGAAGCGCTGCCCTCTGCAACTGCTCTCTCAGCTCCCCAGGCTGCACATCTTCCCCCCTCTGCTACTTGGTAGATTAATTTTATTTTTTTTTAATTGCCACAGATGTGGAAAGTCGAAGCTTTGTGTGAATTGGTCCCCGTGGGTGCCAATCTGGGAAGCAGAATGGGTCCGTCGGAGCAGGGATGCGGCTCCGCGCTGGGAAACCCGCTGCCAGGCGGGAGCTGCCTGCGGATGGCTGCGAAGGAGGGGTGCCGCTTCCCTGCAGCAGCACACCCCGGTTTGCCCAGGGGTTGCTCTCATTCATCTTTAAGCCCTTCTAACACTCAACAGAATGGTCCCCCAGTGGACCTTAAAATTCAGGGAGGAGAATATTGTGGAGTATTTTACAACAGCTTTTTGCCCCTACCCTGTCTGTAGTCTGTTGCAGGCAACACTTTAAATCTCTGAGGCTTGGTCTATTCTGAAAAGCTTTTTGGTAGAGCCATCTCACTTGAGAGAAGTATTGTTTCCACCATCACTGCCCAGTTCGGCAGTTACTTTGATTAAGAGTGTGCAGTTCTCAGCCAACAGGTTCCCCTCTGTGAGGTTGCATCTCCCTAGCCTGACCAAACAAAACCCAAACCACAAACAAAAAAACAACCAAAAAGAAAAAACACACCCAAAAAAAAGAGTCCCTGAGTAGGAAGGGGATGTGCCAAGGAGCCATTGGAAGTGTACCAAAGCTCTTCCCTGTCTGCACACTGTGGTATCTGGAAGCTGGGGAACCCAGGAATCATCTGATGCGGTGTGAAGGTGCTGGTCTCCAAAGACCTTTTTTCAGGATCCTACGGCTTTTCCTCCCAAAAGTTACCGCCTCAGGCAGGATTGTGAGTGGAAGCTGCACTTTGTAATGTCATATTCTACATGCACTGTATATACATGCTTGTGTCCATCTTTAGTGGCTATTGAGGATGCTCAGCAGCTCCAAGACTGGAGTCCAAAATCTGTTGGCTTGAGCACCCAGAAAGGAGTGGCAGCTGCTTGTAAAACAAACAATCCTCCCTAAAATACTCACGCTCATTGTTTCTCCGATACAACTGAGATGTTCAGCCCAGCCCAAAGGGAAATCAATGGTGTGTTTGGACTCCCTGTTGCTCTACGTGCACATGAGTGTGTTTATTTTGTTTAAGGAGTTGGTACATAATCAGTCTTAAAATTAACTGACTGCCTGTTGACTTGTCACCCTGTGAATGGAAACACATTGCTTGTAATTTGTTTGACATTATTCTGTCCTGTTGTCAGGCTTCTAATTACGTTTAGAACATAACCCAGATGTCTGTCTGTCTCCTTCTGTCTCTATTATTATTATTATTTATCTTTTTTATTGTACAACATGGTAGGAAGTATTTCTCTGAAGTGATGGAAGTCTGTTTCCTCCTCTGTCTTTCCAGGAGATTAGTAGGTGGTTGCAGGCTTATCTCTTAAAAAACTGTGTTCCTGTTAGAAGGAGGTGTCAGTTGGGGCATCCAAAATTGCTGGTCCCTTGTGACTTTGGATCAACCTTCTGTGTGCTTTTGGGGTGTTGAAACATGTTTGTACCCACATTAAAATGTTTCTTTAGATACTGCTTTCTAAAAATGATTGCATTCCCCACCTTATTTATTTTTAAAGAAGAGATAAATTGCTTGTGCTTTTAGAAGATTAAAATATTAATGTATTTAAATATAACAGGGCAAGAGAGGCAAGGCAGAAGGGGTTGCCCTTTCAAAACGTGCACAAATGAGCAATCTTTCATTGAATCCATTGGATGAGCATGTAATAGTCCTTGCCAACGCTGACTTTGGATAATTAGCAAAGAAAAAGTCAAGCTGCTCAGTGTGAGGTTTTATTGCTCAAAACCAATCCTGTAACTTGAGTTTTCCTAAAGCCACAAACTTTTAAGCACCAGAATCACAGTTTTCCAATAGTGTACTGGATCTCCAACGTACTCAAGCCCTGTTTTCCAAAAGCTTTAAGTCACTTAAACATCAAAAAGCAGCTGCTTCCTTTATGGGACTTTTGAACAGTTTACCTCTGATCCCACTTGGAGAAGGCCGTGTTGGCGACCGAGCAAGCTCCATTCCCTTTTTGGTGGTTCTTTTTTAGCTGATCTAAATTTGCAAAGCAACGGGGGTGTGTGGAAACTGTTTTTAGGGATAAGAAACTTGACTCTTGGTCCCTGCTGACTTGGGTTTTTTTGTGTTGTCAATCGCCAGCTTCCCTAGCTCGTGAGTTGTGGAAGATTACTATTATATTTAAAGGCTGTTTCTTTTAGAGAAAAGAGCCTGATCTGGCTGCTCCAGCAGGGGACAGATTTTTCTGTTCTGCAAAGCTTTGCTCAAACAGAGCTCATGGTAGGGGAGAAGGCAGAAGTATAGGACGGACACAGTGGGTCACCATGGGAAAGAAAAACTGGAAAGTAAGAATAAAGGAAATAAAGCATGTGTTCAATACAAGTGATATACGTGACACTTGGGTATAGAGACTGCAAATTATTATGTGGTCTCTGCTATTAAATACAAATACATCCCTGATTTTTCCCCTCTCCATCCCAGCCAACAGGATCTTAATGAAGGGCAAACTATGCAAACGAATCCCTGGAACCACTTGTGCCTCGGCTTGAAGCGAGCTGCGTTTTGTGTCGCCTCCGTCGTTCCGTGTCCCTGCAATGGTGCTTTTTGATCTGCTGCTGTTGTTACTTGGGGTCTGGGCATCTGTTAGACCTGCCCCCTGCAGCAAAGGGCTTCTGGCTGAGCAGCAAAAGGTCACTTGCCGAATCTGGAGTAAAAAGTGTGTGCCACGGAGCCCTCTGCTAAGGACAGAAACTAAACCTGGGGGTTTGTGATGGGGGAGCTTCCCCCAAGGGACAGAATGGACTGGCAGGGTCAGGCTTGGCTAAAATACTCCTGGGGATTAGGTGCTGAGTGTGTCGTCATGGGGTTCGCCGTGGGGAGAGAGGCTGGAGGGAAGGATGTTGTCGCTTGAAAAGTTCCTCTCTGATCCCTTCCCGCTTTTGTTGGCAGCTAAAACAGTTAAAGGGGGGAAAAGGCATTTCTGGTTCTGGGCATCCAAGCCCAAGCCTGGCTGGCGTCTCAGTCAAAGGTCTGCTGGCCTCAGCTGCCTTTGAAGATCTTGGCCTTTATGGGAGCTGACAAACAAGAATTAATTGATGACTCACCAGCACAATAATGTCAGAAATGCTAGTTTTATTTTGCTGTTCCTGCATGTTCTTCAACCTATAACTCTTTTGTGCATTTTTTAGCCTGAAGAGAGGTTATTGTGTCCATGTACAGCAAAGGATGAAAATTGAGAGTGGACGTTTTCGGAAGAAGAGTGTCTGTGGAGTAATATAACGCTGTTAAGTGGATTGGTTTGCTTCGTATAAAAGGAAGGAGTGGGGGATTGCCAAAGCCTGGTTGTGAGAGGCTGGTTTCATAGTCCAAGAGGCAAAAAAGTGTTTCTCTAAATGTTTAGTGTTTGGTTTTCACTTCTGTTTTTTCTCTTAAAGCAGTGCAAAACAGGACTGTACTACCTAACTACATTTGTAGCCTCAGGTTCAGGAAAACTGTGTGTCCACATGTGTGTTCACAGGTTTGGGGCTTCAAGTGATAAGTTAGTTCTACTGCGAGCGAAAAAAAAATCCTTGAAATGGCAACAGAGCAATAATGCAATAGGCTAGTTATGGGGGGGAGAAGGGGGAAAATCCTAACAGAAGAAGAAAAAAAATGCTGGTTTATAATTAACAAGGAAAGGAATTTAAATATAAAATAAATGGCATGAGTTGTCATTGTAGTTATTAGTTACCGTGGCCACTAAATGTGGTTTCCATTGGATATGGCTTCTTTCTATGGTGAGAAGTTCCCTTAATTTATTAAGAGATTTATTAGTAGAATCTATGTGTTTTCCAGCCTCAGCCAGGACCAGAGATCAAGAAAGTGTGAAGCCCTTCACCCTTCTCTTTGAGCACGTAGCAGGGCAGCGAAATGAATTAGAATCCCTCCTCTGTGTGAGCACTTTGCATGATGCACGGGTCCCTCCTCAGCTATATGTGCTTTTGTTCTGGGCAATCTGCCCCTTGTGAGCACACCTTAAGTACCTAAACTCTCTGGGTTGTATGGGGGTGTGTGCTTGTTGTGTGGGTTTTTATCTAGTTTGACTTTTCACCTCTGTTTAGCCATCCTTTCTTGTTGTCCCACAATAAGGTTGAATATTAATTATATGGTATTCTGCCTCTTCTTCCTCTCTTACTGTGACATAACAGCTCATTTTGGTAAGAATATTACCTTTGCAATTGCAACCAAAAAACCTCCCAAAGAGCCCTCCCAAACCATTAAAAAAAAAAAAAAGCAATGAGGCTTTGAAGAAATGTTGAAGTTGTATTTAAGTATGTAATACACATGCTCAGGCTTTCTCTCTGTACCTGCTACCTAATTTCCCTTCTCTCAAGAGCTCTGACTAACGCTCTGCTCTTTATGAATAGAGCAAGTCTTATCTGAAGCTTTGTGAATGCTTACAAGTTGGACGTGCGCTGAGATGAACAATGTGCATAAATACCAATAGTTGAAGGACCGAGTCCTCAGAATAACAATTGAGAAGAGATGACCCTGTTGAATATGTGATGAAACAGACAGCTTTCCTGCCTGTCAGCTCTTTGGTTGCTGGCCCTGGTGAGGATAAGAGAGTATTTCTGTTAGAGGACTTGCCATGCAGAATTAAGTTGAGCCAGGCACTTGGAGGTGATCTTCTCTTGAATCCTGCTGATCTTACCAGGCTGAAGAGGTGCTTTCAGTAGGGTAATCTTTTGAAATGATGCTGAGGGCACCTGCAATAGAATGATGATTTATTTTCCTTTATAATCAGTGTTGCCGGCTGAGTTATCCTTCTGCTGCCCTGCTTGCTTCTTTACAACAGGCTGATTTTTCAGGAGTAATCCTTGGTGCACTCACTTGCAAAAGGCTCATAGGACTGGCTCCGTCTTTGACACGATTATCTCTAATGCTCTTCCTCCTCTTATTGCAGCCCTCCTGTGTGTATTCACTAAACCAGACGTTCCGTCACACTTCATCTTCCTCTGTATCTCTGGACTATAAGTGAGAAAGCAAGAGTGCTTGTTAAACTGTGGAGTGCTCCTCTGAAAATGGAGTGCTGCCTCCCCATCCTCAGCAGGAGGAAAGGGGGCAAAGCTGCACCTACGGGATGCATTTCAAAGGCTTTTTGAAGTGCTTCCCAGTCCCTCCATGGAAGGATCCTGGGAGCACAATGTTGTTGCCTATTTAATTATTGTACCCACGTAGTGTGTTTAGGGCAGCATTTTAAGTGTAACTGGCATAAAGGATTTGGTCAACTCATTAATTGTTCTGCTTCTAACGATTCCTTGGTCTCCCTGGACCTACCTGGGGAATATTATACACTTAGAACATCTTGAAAGAGGGAGCCTGCTGAGGCCAGGGCGATTCAAAAGATGTGGTGGTAATGTTGATGCTCTCATTTTCTGCTGGGTGCTTGGAACTTCTGTTAGCATAAAAGATTGGATATGCTGGTTTCAGTGCAGAACAAGCATAAAAGTACCCTTAGCTGGGTTTCCAGGAGGCGGCTGGCACACATACGTTATCTCTGTAACATTTCAGTGATGATAAGGCATCTGTAGCTCTTTCCGTGACACAGTTTATTAAATCCAGCAGCAGCCCTTTGCCTTTACTGAGCTTGCCTGTCTGACGTGCAGAGAATCTATAGAGTTGCATTTTGACTCTGCTGCAGAAATTGGTGTGTAATGAGCGCTCTAAAACCTGGTCATTTGTATATTAGGCACAAACTCTTTCATTTCAGTCTTGTTGGACTCCAGGTGCTCAGCTTCAGTTGTCTTTGGTAATCCCTGTGCTAGGAACCTGCTTTGCATTAAGGTCATAGATCAAAACACATAGCTTTTTTTTTGCTGTTGTCCCCTTTCACAGCCCTTGAGCATCGTGTAGGTGAATTCTGCCCTCTCCCTGGGGGCACGGTGCTGCTGGTGGGCACAGGGAGCACCGCGTGGGACCACAGTGTGCCCAGGAAACCAAAGCCTGGTTGGGAGCAGCAGTGGCTCAGCTTGGACGAGGGCAGATGGGGCTGTTGTGGTGAATGCAGTGATCACACTGCACTACAGATATGTATTTCTACGTGGTATTTCTGGTACTGTTATGAACCAGTCCAGATTCATTATTAACGTTGACCTTTTCCCTGCCCAATGAGACATCCATCTGTCACACCCACTGGAAAGATTCAGGAGAGCAGAATCCTGACACCTGTTGTCAAAAACGTTCCCATTTCCCCTTGCCATAAACTGTCTCTTGTGATGTTTTCCAAATGGCAACCCTAAGTATGTAAAGATGCATGTGTTTTCTGTGAACACAGCTGCTGCTCTTGACCCATCTGCCAGAAATTCTGCTCTTCAGACACAGCTTGCTTCCTCCCAATGTCTGTCTCCCTGTTCCATCGGAAACAAACATTTTAACACAGCTTTGCTTAATGCAAAAGAACAACTAACTCTCCTTTTAAGGGCGTGTTCCCAAGCATGAATGAATCTAAGGATGGGCTGAATCTACTGTCAAATAGGTGTTTTAGTTTGGACAACTGTGTAAAGTATTTGTCGCTGTGGAAAATCTCTTCTTCCACTGCATAAAAATTCATTAAGCGAGCGTGTCTGGGCAATGCCAAACCTGGTTAGTCCAGGGTGAAGCTTCTTAGAGTCTCTGTCCTCCCTGCTCGAAAGAAAACTGAGCCCATGCTTCATCTTTAATTGAGCTGCTCTGGTGCAAGGGATTTCTCAGCAGCATAACCAATATTGGTAAAGGAGAAAGAGCAGCAACTCGTTTTGCTACTTACAAGAAATAAGGGGAGTGGGGAAACAAAGCAAAAAAAACCAACAACCCACCCAAACTGCCCAAAACAAATACAAAAAAACCCCAACCACAAAACACAAACTTATGAGCAACCTGCTTTTAAAACACCTGCCTTTCACCTCTGCTAAAAGGGGCACGTAACTGAATTATGGAGAGCCTGGATCATGCAGTCAGGAGTCTTTCTACATCATGGTCTTCTTGCTGCCAAGGGCGTGCTCAGGAGATGTCCTCTAATTCGGTTAGAAGTGCTCTTCCAGGAACCATATCATTATAGAGTTTGAAATTCTGGAAACTGAGTGGATACAGTAATACAGGATAGCTAGTGCTACTTCTTTCGTCGTGCTAAAAATGTCTCTGGAATGAGTTGTGTCCTGGCCTGGCTGCTGCTCCTGCCAGCTGGGGACAGTGGCCTCTGAAGGGCTCCTCTCTCCTTCAGGTGTCCCAGCTCCTGGCTGAGGCTATGACAAGGGCTCTGCAGAGCTGGATGAAGCCCTCCTCTGTCCCTCTGCACCTCTCTTCTCTTCAGGGCTGGCTTCATCTTGCTGATGAAATGATAGCACCTTCTTCCTTGGGCCACCAGTAGTGGCCTTGTGAGCTTTCCATCCTACAGGTTAAATTTGTGATATATGTGGGTCCTGCTGGACAGACAAAGCTGCTTTTGGTCCGTAGACCGTGGTGTCTGTGCCTGGATCTGAATGAAGGGAACATCTGATCGTGGTTGGGCTTTCTGCCCTATGGGGCTGGGCTTTGATGGGAAATAGGGACAGACACGCGAGGAAAATTAGCTGCAGCCTTTGGGCTTTCAGTTAACACCTCACAACTGTGCTGTGGGTTTTTTTATTTTATTTCTGTGCTTGTGAGCTGTGGTCTGGACAGCCTGCTTAACTGCCTCTGCCATTTGGTAAGTGCGTGCTCTTTTAAAGAGCGTGTTTGGAGTAACGGCTTCCTAAATTCTTCCTGTCGAGCACTTCTTCCCACAAAGGAGCAGCGTTGCAGGATGGATGGTGACTCCTGGGGAGTAGCCCTCATTCTCTTGAAAGAGAGCTTCCTCGGTGCGTGCTTTCTGCAGTACGGTGATGGAGCTGATGCTGCCGTGTCCAGAAGATATCTGGGCCTTTTTATTGTAATCATGTTTGTGCATTCAGACCAATTTTGATGGTTATGAAAGTTCAAAAAAATCCCAGAGATCTTAATAAGCTAATTTGGTAACTGTTTGTGGCTTTTGTTGTTCCTCTTTGTTGTGAGGACAGAACTGGCTCATGCTGATGAGTGCTGCATGAAAATTATATTATTAGTAATTACTGGTAATTTCTTGTCTGGAAGCTTCAGGTTTGTGGGAGCACTTAAATGCATTTGCTTCTGTATTCCCTCTGGCTTTGCTGTAGCGTCTCTCGGCACCGTGTACCTCAAGACACTTCAGCAGTTCCCTTTTCTCCATGGCAACTTCTCCCAGCGGTTCCTGTATGGCAGAGAGGCAGTTCTCTTTCTTTCTGCTTCTGAACGTGGTTTTTCTGCCCGGTCGGTGTGCATCACGCTTCTGTACAGGCTTCCCCGAAGCCAAGGGAGCGGTGCCAGCCCTGGGTCATCACGGATGTCAGAGCAGGGCGATGCCACGGGGATGAAGGGGAAGGCAGAGGACCAGCGTGTGCTTCACGTGTTCCCTTCCCCCAAAGAGAAATTGTAATTTTATCTTTATTTTAAACGTGGTGTGGTAATGCAGTGGTTTTTGTCAGCTGGCAAAGCTGAGGATTAGTCACAGAGGCTTGTTTTGTTTTAGAGAAGCTGGCAGAAAGGTAAAAAAGAAAAAAAGCGTACCATTAAACAAAAGTCCCTGGGAAAAAACAATCTTAAACCCCCAACTTTTCAAAGAGAATTGGAGTGTTGCTGTATGTGCTGCGTTTGGGGAGCATCACTTGGATACAGTGTCTCAAATCTCTTTTTTTATTTAAATTAGCAACATTTCTGATTTTTGAATTGTGTATTGAAATATGCAGTGCAGGTAGTCTCACCAGGCGTAGCTAAGGAAATGGAAGTAAATGGAAATACTACTTGCTTATTAATTTCTTTGTGTACAAAATATTGAGTTTTTTCGTCAAAGACCATCGTTAGAATTCAAACATTTTTATTTTCCCCTCAGACAGAGATGAATAGAGGTGGACTCCTTAAAACCTGTATCTTCGATTTGATTTAGTTTCCGGCATCCTTATTACTTCTACTTCTAACCATGTCCCTGTATCTCCTTTCCTTTCATCTTCCCAAGTCTGATTAAAAGCAGAGTCACTCCAGAGAAGCTGAATGAAGGAAATCTTTGCCATAGGTGAGATAAGCAGCTTGTGCAGAGGGGGATGGCTGGTGGCTGGTCCTCGCGCAGGACCCGCAGCCTCGGTGTTCGCTTGCTGCCCCGCGCGGTGTCGTTCCCTCCCGGGGACACAGCCTGGAGGTGGACGGCCACAGGGTCGTGTTTTCAGCCAGCTCTGGCAAAGGGTGCTGGTTTGAGATTTGCCTGGGAATAAATAGTAAGTACGCCCTGGGATATGCTTGGTGAGGCAGTTCCTGCAGATGTTCCAAGCTTTGGTGAAATGAGCAAGCAGAAAAAGCAGTGGGTTTTGCTGCTTTTTTTCTTTTTCTTTATTATTATTTTTGTTAAGTTTTATTAGGTTTTGTTTAACGTGCAATTCTAATGACCAGATACTCTAAATAAAAGTCGGATTCCTTACTGCTTGGAGATGATGAAGGGAATGGGGGCTCTGGGGCTATAAGCCTAAGGCTCTTTAGTCCAGGTAGTAAGGTGGCAGCAGCTTTGATTCCAAGTGTCAGCATCTTTTAATGACTTGTTGTCCAGGAAGGTAAGTTAAGCTAAAGGGCAAACAGCTTGTTCCCTAAGCAGCGGGCTCACGGTCCAGGTTGAGTTTATATTTGTAGCTTTGTTTTGAATTTTGTTTTTATTGGCTAAAGAAATGCTTACGCTCTTCTCGTGCTCTGTGAACTCAGCTGCTGTGCCCTTCAGTGCCTCTGTACTCGGGGAGGGAGGAATGCATGTTATTTTGTGCGATGGAAGTGCCTGTTTTCAGAGGCTTAAACTCTCAGGGATGTGTAAAACCTTTAAATGCCAAAATAGCGGCAGAGTGACGCTAAACTGCCTTCTTGTCCAGAAAAGTAACGGGAGATTTTCTCTAATTTGTAAAATAATAATTTCCCACTAGTTACTTCATGTAAACGCTGGCTGGGTTTTTTATGAATTGATTCCCCCCTCCTCCCGCCTTTGCAAGAGAGATTTAACAGCACATGGAAAATGTGACTGACCCTTAAAGGTCAGATTCTAGTCTACCATTCTGCTTTTATTATCCCGCTTGTCAGAGAACACAACATTTACTCTATCTCCTGTCCAGCTTTGCTTTTTTGTGTATATCTAATTTTTTTCCCTGTGTGAATTTTAAGTAGGCTTTCTATAAAATATGGTGGCAGTAAATCTGTTCTCGGAATGTAATTTACTGTATTTCTATAGCTTCTGCTGATCTTTTTTTAGTTTCTTGCTAATGATGATATTGATTGGAGCATGGCATTTTTATGCAACTGAAAGGGAAGGTTATGCTATTACACAGATTTTTTTTTTTTTTAAAGACTCTCTTAAAATAATAAACATATACAGGCAGCAGTTACCAGAACTCATTATTAAGTAGCTGTAAAACCTCTAACAAGATAAACCGTTTAAAGTATTGACTTGTTAGTGTCTTTAGCTCTGATTTTGATGAAGTGCTAGGTAGAGTATATATTTAGAAACTAATTCCAGAATAAAACACATCTGTCAGACTAAAGTATTTTTCAAGACCCAAAAAGCAATCTCTTTTTTTTTTTTCTTTTTTTTTTCCCAAAGCAGAAAGTCATGTGCTACGTATGAAAGATGCTACTGGTAAAGCTTTGGCTTACCAAAGGGAAAAACAGGGGCAATCGGCTCGTAGCATCACAACCATAATAGGAGAGCAAGATGCACGCATCGCATTCTTGCTGGTGTAGCTCCCCATTTGACGACCGGCGCCATCCGTAGACTTGTATAAATCCGAGCAGAGGGAACAGCAAAGATCCAGGGGCGTGAGCTGCTGGGTGTAACCTGCCCATGATCTGAGTGCATGTGTGCCTGCCTGGAGCAGGCGGTGTTAATTTGAGGTGGGCTGTTTGAGCAGAACAGCTTCTCTTTGAAGTACTGCCGGCGGCTTCGTGTTGTGCCACGGTAAGCAAGCTTGCTTTTTCTTGTGTGAAGATGGTGTTTGTTGTGGGAATTTCCGTACGTTCCCGGTGACAGTCACACTAAAATTTGTTGTTCTTTGAGCTAATGAGCCTGAACCAAACATCTCTGACCTTTTGAAAAGCGTTTGTGTCCAGATTTGTCTGGAATTTGGCTTGGCTTTTATTTCTGGCTTTTCTAGAAGGGTACTGTCATGTGTAGTCAATTGAGCTTAGGACCGGGCAAGCTGTGGATGTTATTCCTCTCTCTGGGAAGGGGTTGGAGATGCATCAGAAATCTCACAGAATGATTCAGTTTGTAACAGACAGCCTCATTCCATGCATGTTTGTGTCTCTCCCGGTAGAGCTGGCTTGCTGGGCTAGCACTGGAATATGACTTGGTTTTCCAGAAGAAGAGCGGAGCATCCCAGATGATTTAAAAGCCACCGCTTAACATTCTTGACTATTGTTGGGTCTTTTTCTTATTTTTTCTCTTTCTTTTTTATTGTCACACAGAAACACTTCTCTGAAGTAGGCAAGTGTGTAATGGAATGTATTTAAGCTGTTTTTTGCTGGGACTGGTTTACTAGCTTACAGGTGAAAATTTGTGCCATTGGCAGTAATGTGGGGTTTTTGTTGGGTGTTTTTTTTGCTCTGCAAGGATGTTTGTTTGACCAAAAGAATCAATTGCTTCTCTTAGACATTCCAGTATTCATTTGCTTAATTGATCCTGCTAATGAGGAAAATGTATGTTCTGGATGGCTTTGCCCAATCTAAGGAAAATTAAGGAAGTTCCTTTGTGTTTAGTGACACTAACAAGAGAGCTCCCATAAGTAACAGGGAAGAAAGTTGCTTAATATTGCTTAACAAGTTAGTCCTCTGAAATATCCCTGCTGGGAAAGTATGAAGGACAGACTGAGGGGCTGAAAAAAGTTTCATTGGCATCAGTCTGGTGTTAACTGTGTTAGTTCTGAATGCCCAAGCTGCTGGAGAACCGAGGAGCATCTTGCACGTGTATATTTTCCCACCAGAGTTACTTATTTCGCCATGTGTGTTTTATCTTGTCAGCTTTTTGAGGCTTTTCTCTTTGCCACTGTGGTTTCTATGGAAATGTCATGGGTTTGGGTGGTGTGTAGTAACCCTCATGACTGCAGCACAGTCACTCTCTGTATTGCTTAGCTCATGCTAATTTTGTGCCTGAATCGTGCTGCAGGAAAGGGGCAGAGGGTGTTTTACATTAACTAAGGATGCCACTTACAGAAATGGCAATCCAAGAGAAGCCTTTCCCTGGAGTTGAGAAGATTCAGCCAAAAAGCAGCAGAAGCCAACGTTGCCAGGCAGGCTTGAGGGTGGACCTTATGGTCTTCAGTCCCCTGGCGAGTGATGCACACTAGGAACGATCCCAAGGGCAGCACTGTTGGTCTGGGGAGTGGAGAAAAATCAGGGGCTTCTGTGGCTGACCCCGAGAAGAACACTTCTGCAAGTGAAAGGTTTGTCTCTAACGCTTTTTTCAGAAGAATGGGTACATGCTAAAACATCTAAGGGAACCGGGGGCGTGCCTAGCTCTGTGCACAAAGCTACATACATTTTAAAATAAAAACTGCTGACGTTTTTTTCAGCTGTCCTTAGTGTGAACCAAAGCACTCTGTTTTCCAGTATTTCTCAACACTGAGAACACCAGGCTGGGCAGTGGATGTATTTTAGCTCTGCATTCAGGATTAGTGGTGTCTTAAGGGGGAAAATGAGGCACCTTGTGTTCCAGCAAACTAGCAACTTGCATTCACAAAAACCAACCCCATAACAGGTGGTATTGTCTAGCTGATGGTTCTGTGTTGAACGAGGCTTTTAATCTGGAAATACTGTCAATCACCTTCACAGCTGAAGAGCTTTAAGGGGGCTGTGCTTGCTGTTACCAAACTTTGTGTTCTTCTTCCAAAGAACTGTTCCATACAGATGGCAGATTCCATAACTGTCTTTGGGTATAAGAACTGAACTCTAAAGTTAGCCGGTCCCCTTCCACTTGGAGTAGGACTTTAAGTGATAACTTAAGCGTTGGCACCTTAAACCATAAGTAAAGAGCCAAGGTGGGTTTTCAGAGATGGCTGCCTCCGGTGCAAATACCATGCTTTGCAGTTCACTCTGTCCTTTTGGGTAGGACCTTTAAAACCTCCTCGTGCTCGTTAGCTTTCTTCCTGGATGCTCCTGTTGCCCTTGGTCTGGCAGCATTTCTGAAATAAGAGATGCTGGGCCACTCATGTTGGAAGATTCCAGAGGGACGTAGAAAATTATCCAGTTTGTCCTTGTGATCTCCCCTTGTGCTGTGCCCAACGCGTCTTGGCTTGGGTGAAGAGAGTGGATGAGACTCTCCCAGGAGGGTTTCTGTAGCCGTTCACAAGAATGCTCTTTGAGAACATCACTGGAGGTGTGGAAAAAAAAAAAAAGAGATATTAATGCATGCTTTTACCAAGTCATCTTAGCAAAGAATTTTCTCCAATAAATGTGACAAGCTAAGCCAGGGCTTCCAGAGAGGCTGAAGGAATTTGTCCCTAAATCCCAGAGGAGCTCAGTACTGGGAAGTATTTTTAAGGCTGATACTGTTTTGAAAATCTTGGAGGTGATTGCCAGGGAGAGGAATATGAGAAAATTACTTCCTTCTCCTTCAGATATGGTCAATTTATAACTGTTTAGCTAATCTGATTATCTCTTCTTGCCTGGGATGATAGATGGGATTGATAGCTGTGCTATGTTTGTTTGTTTATTTGGGTCCTTTGTGTGCCTTGCTTTGGAAGTGTAAAAACTTTTTTTTCAGAACAAATACCATAAAGAGGAAAATGTAGCTTTCTCTACTTCCCCCTGCGGCAGGCTTTGAAAATTCGGTCATTATTCTGTAACACAATGTAGTTACAATCCTGTCTGTCAGCATGAAACTGGAAAATATTTTCAGCTCAAAATAAATTCCACAAGGAGAATAGTTTCCATGTTACCCCTATTCAGAGGAAAGCTACTGGACTTTAGTCCTAAATAAAGATTCCAGACAACTTTGGTGCTTTGAGAAACAGTAGCGGTTGTCCTAAATTTGACCGCTAGTTTAACAAGTCTGCTTTTCTGCATTGCTCTTTGCATTGACTGAGTCAACAGAGCAAGTTTCATGTTGGCTTCTCAGTGTTGCTGGTGCTTTCAATCCTTTTGTGAGAGTTTTTTCAGTTGTGTAAAATGGAAGACTTTCCAAAATGTACATATTGAGCCATCAGTTAGTTGGCAAGTTATTTTTAAGGCTTGCCCCGTCCTTTTTTCCCTCTTTAGCCCTGTAACTTGCACTTGAGAAGGCAATGATTTGCTTGGTTTTGATACAGTTAGACCTCCTTATTTTGTTAAGTGGAAGATGCTTCTAATGTATTTAGCAGTAAATCATCCTCAGAGCCAGTGCTTGCTGCTGGTCTTTCTCCTGACGGGGCTACTGGGGTCTTGTTGCTGAATTTTCAGAAGATAATGGCCAGTCCCCTCAGATTGTTCTCTTCTGATGTCAGTGATCAGCAGGGATCGACTGCATCACTCATTTCTGATGCATGTTTAGAAGTAGCAATTCTGGTTAGTTTGGAACTTGAACGTTTTCTCTGGTGTTAGCTAATTATGGCTATTATGCTCTATTGTTGTTATTGTCACTCAGGGTATTTTTGAAAATTAAGGGTAAAAAGTGACTGCGTAACAATGAAACTCATCAACAATGAGCCTTATTGTGAGTCACCCTTGCTGATTTTGGTGACAAAAAAAAAAATTTCTTTTACAGCTGTTGACTCTTGCCAGCCCCGCAGTTACTCGTTGCGGGAGCAGGAGCTGGTCCGTGTCCTGGCTCGAGCTTTGGGAAGAGCCACTGTCACCAGCGTGTGGCCTGGGAGGCATCTCACCTGCTGTGGCTCCTGTGCACACCCAGCCTCTTGCCTAGGGCTAGGTTGTTAAGCTTTTCACCAGCTTTTGGAGCTTTTTGATCTTCATCAATTTTATTAAAAATGCTGAAGATGAATAGTGCTGTCGTGAGGAAGGAGGGGTAGCTGGTTCTTGGCAAAAGCTTCTATCTTAGTGGGAGAACAGAGAGGACAAGGTCCTGAATATGCGTAATTGTTGATGTCATTTTTTGGGGGGGGGAGGTGTGTGTGGTTTCTTCCCTCTGGTCTTTTATCTGTATAATTGCACTGAAGGGTAATGGTGAATGAGTGGAAGACATCAGCAGGGCAGACAAGCACCCATCTTCACGGGGAAAGCAACAAGGAGAGTGGTTAGGACCTCTTACTTTGTTAACCTCAGACCTTCCCAAGGAGCACAATTTCAAATTAGCTTTTTCTGCTCTTCCTTGGTTTGTTTTTGCAAGGATTTATCTGCAACAGAGGTCAGAGACATTGGGCAGCTTCTCTGACATGAGCTGCCAGAGCTGCATGGACCCCAGTGGGGCTGTCGGTCTGGGCAAGCTGGTGGTCTGCCCTTGGGTCCGAAGTTCTTCAGTCCCAAGTAACAATGCTCTAATTCCATTTCCTTCTAAGCTGCCTTGCCATCCCTCAAATACCATTCCTACTTCTGGTAGGAAACAAAACTTTGTTGCATGTTATGCTGAGACATAACCCTGCCTTTAGCAGGTTGGGGTTCTGAGAGGCTTCCTGCGTGGGCAGGTGTGATACAGCTGATGGCTCGTGCGAGTTATGGGCAGCCTTTGAAGCACTCATTGCACAGCTCTCAGATGCCACACCAGATGAGAGGGATCGCGGAGCTGATGCACAATGGCCATTTCTCTTTTTTGTTTGGTTGGTTTTTCCTAATCTCTCTCTCAGAATTCTTCATCCCATCACATCTTGATGCCCTACTCGCAGTTGACTTCCAGAATTTGGAAACTTCATAGTACTGTGCTGAAGAGAGGTAAAGAGGGATAAATATATTAGTAAATAACACAGGTGAAGCCATAAGGCATCTGTTGGGATGAGCTTGACTTGTATCTGAGTTGCATGACATAAACCCAAACACATATATTGTGCACCTCAGCAACTGAGACTATCCTTTAGAATTGGTGTATGTAATAAAAGAAATATAAATAAAATGTTAGCAGGGTGTCACTAAAAGTATGGATTGTTAGTGCTGCCATTGCTAATGCTTTATTTTTCATTCTTGTAATTACCAAGACTGGTATTTTTAGGGCAGCATTGCAGCTTGTCTATTTTCTGCCAAGTTGGCTAAAAATGTTGGTCTCGCGTGACATGATAAATATTCTCTTGGAAACTGCTGCTGTATATATCATGAACTTCCCCTTCTGCTGATGTCTGTGTTTGTTCCTTAAAATTGCAACAGCAGGAGCTGGGGGAAAGGTGTCCCTTTTTATTAAAGCCTGTGCATATGCCTGTTACGGTCTTAAGAGTAGCTTGAATAGTCTTTGCAGATAAAGCTGATAGACTGGAATGTTTTTGTTTGCTTTAGCTTTTGGGTGGTATTAGCCTTAGCTGTAACCTCTTTCAGTGTCTGTTATCTTTTATATGGAGTTCCTAGAGCTCTGGTCCCCGCAGTGAAATCCGTGTGGATGGAGTCCTCCTGCACGGAGGTCTTAGGTCGCCGTAATGAGGCCAGACATGGAGCGTGGGGCTGCTGCCGTGCTGCTCCGCTCGGCACTGCGGGCTCACAGGGCTCTTCTGGGTTTATTTATTTACTTAGGGTTGCCCTGACAGGAGCTTTTTCTCTACTGACGTGTCTCCTGTCTGTGTTCCTAAGACATCTAGGCATGCGTTTCTTCAGAGGTGTTGAAGACCACGTGTTGCTGGTGCCCTACCCCAGGACCTGTCCCTGCTCTCCTGCCCCAGCTCTGACCTGCAGCAGTTATCTCGTGGCCAGCCGGCCCCTCTGTGAGGTCTGTGGAGCCTCGGTGCAGGTTGACCATATCTTTGCTGCTTAAAATGTCCACCCGGAACAATGCGTCTACTTGTGGGTTACATATATGAAGACCACGCTTACCCTGAGAACTCAAGGTTGTAGTGGGAACCTTCTGGTGAAAGTGGAAATTGCTGTATGTCGTCTTTTCAACAACACCCTCCAACTCCTAGTAGGCTCTGAGGTGCTACTTGGGTGGAAAAGCTTTGGGAAAAGGTATTACTTGAGTGTTCTTCCAGACAAGGTACAGCTCATGGATGAGCCTTTGCCTTGTGTGTTTGGGTAGCGTTGTGTTGGTGGATCTCCAGGGGTTTCCTGCCAGACTCTTGCAGCGACCGACTGTATGTGCTGGCTTTGCTGGGCACACTACATCAACATACCTTCCAGAACTCGTGAAAGAATAATGCACTATTTTTGTTGTTGATTTCTGGACTTTGCTGTCATTCAGGATTTTAGCTTAGTGACATAAGCAAAACGAAAGCAAATCTGTGGAACAGCAGAAATTGGACTTCTAGGCTAACGAAGCTGTATTGTGTCTGACACATGGGTGGCTAATCTGCTGGAAAGGGGGAGGGTTGGCTTCTTTTAATGAGAAGTTATTAGATGTTGAATAGCTGTTAAATCGCTATATTAATAAAATGGACAATCCTCTCTAGCTTGTCTCCTTAAAGTATTCTATTAATTGAGAACCCCCTTTAATCCTTTATTTTAAAAATTAATTAACATTTCGAAAAACACTTCTTTTGACTGTAGCGACCTGAAACAGATTAAATTTGGCTATGTCATGACTGCTTCCTTTATGTACTTCAGCTGCAATTTATGGGCTCTGTTGATAATACCAACTTCATAGAAGAGCTTAAGACATCTAAGAACAAGTCTAATGGGGTGATTTTTTTGTCATAGCATTTTGAATTGGCAGCAAATAAAAAAATAGAAATGAGATGAAAAAACAGGATCTGGTGCCCAGGGTGAGAACTTGGATATTATTTTCAGTTCAGCTACTGATGTATCCTGTGATTGTGAACCAACACTTGCAGTGAATTTTGGACTAAACTATCCAAACTTAACTGTCCCTCAGACAGTTGCATTGCCTGTAAAATGGAGGTAGCTTTTATCACTCAGAATAATTGTCCTTTTCTTCGTGCCACGCTGTGACCAAAATTGAAATGTTCACGCCCTCTGGCTCCTTTACCTGCAAGATGTTGTTACACTGTCTGGATATGCCAAAACCTCCTGCTTTTGGTGATTTTTTTCTATTTTTTTTTTTCCCCCACTTTCCATCTGCCAGTTCCAGAGGCTTTTGGATGCCATCCCGCTCGCAGCAGGCGAGGAGGGTGAGCAGCGTGTCTTCTCGTGGTCAGGCAGGTCTGGTGCTGCCCGTCAGGGGCCAGCACACATGTGTGCTCTTGATGTTCCCGTCTAAGAAAGTCCAGATCCTGAATCAGGTCACTGTTTACAAAGCAGATTTATGTCAGATATAAATACAGCTGTAATGCCCTTTAAAGAAGGACATGTGTGGCTCTTGCAAAAGCTGTGTGGCACTCTTGCTATCTGATAGCTGACACGTGGAGCTGCAGCAGGGAGGATGGAGACACGAGTCTCAAGGTGTAAAACCATGGGCCAGATCAGCGTGAGAACTGTAAAGCCAGGAAAGGAGTCTGCATCACGCGGTCAAGGCCTCCAGAGCTGTCCCTGAAATCTGACCTGATAGAGTTTGACATTTCTGCTCTGTGCTTTGCTTCCTCAGCTGTTGCCGGGCTGGAACAAGGTTTCCATCCTATGATGCATCTAATGAAAAGGAAAATTTTGTGCCATAACCTTTTGTGGACTTGCTTTTGCAACACTTTCCTATAAAGGATGCTTCAAAAAAGGACACTCCAGATACAATTTGGATGTGTGGTGGGGAATAGAGGAGAAAAGTTTATTTGAACAGGTCTCGGATATCAGGAAACAAATTTTGTTTGTTTTGTTTTGATCCTCATTAAATTACTTTCTTTTGCCCCATGTGCACAGGATGACCCCTTGTTGTAGGACACCCTGATTTGTGAAGTTTGATTTTTAGTTGGAGAAGACAGGTATTATCCAATTTACTTTGAAGAATAAAACCACACAAAATTCCACACAAGTCCTCAAGGAACATGAGAAATCCACCCTTGGGAAAGGTCTCTGCTTGCCTTGTTGGGCTGAAACCACAATATGTGGTCTAGGGCTGATAAACCCTTTGTTATGTCCAGAAATGCTCTGTAGGAAAGAGAATTGTTTCCTGGAGAGGAGTCTGTGTGAAGCCAGATCTGGGCTTTTTGAAACCAGTGGCTGTAGGAGGGGTTCAACAGCAAAATGGGTCATAACAGAAGGCCAAAGGAATTGTTTCAGCATTTTGTCTTGCGGATTTGACAGCTGAAAAATTAGTTTGTTTATTGATTCCCAAGATATTAATGCCACAATTGGGTTCAGAGCACAACTTAATTACATCTGATAATGTTGTTGGCAGCAAGGATTATTTGCACAGGGTTCGTAGGATACTGCTTTAAAGTAAGGGTTTGAGCATCTTTTGATCTTGACTAGCTTTTTTCCTTCTCGTTTGTAAAAACAGGAGATCTGTAGCCCTGGTGCAGGAGGGAGGGGTGAGCATTTGGTCATGGCTGTGCTTATCCTGTGGCAGTCTTCCTGGGCGGCTCTGCTGGTCTTCATTGAAGCTACTGCATCAAGGCAATCTGCATCTGCCCAAACTTAAAACAGAAAAGTTCTTGAAGATCCCAGGTGCTTTCCCACAGGAAAAGGGCACACACCAGTGTGCTGGGAGAGGTGGGGTGGAATGTGCTCAGAGAACTTCAGGATTCTTGGAGAAAGTTATTAACTGTAAAAAATTTTTAGGAATTACTTTATTTTCTGCAGAAATTACTGATAGGTCCAAAGGCATTTGGTAAGAAGAAAAAAAATTCTTCTACATTTTATTCTTGCACAATTTGGCTTGTTATCAGGGAAACAATTTAATTGAGCTCCCCCACTCCCTCCTCTATTGAAAAGAATATGTGATTTTATAGGAAAAGCTGGACCCAGAAGCTCCTGAATCTGCTCCGTCATTAATTCTTTCTTGGATGTTGGGCCAGATCACTTTTCTCTCTGTACCTCAATTTACCAGCAAATGAGGGATAATGATCGTTGCCCTAGCTCCTGAGGCCAGGGCAGAGCTTTAATGCATCTGTCAGGCGGTGTGAGATGGCTGCAAGGAGTTCAGCTGGGCACCCGCCAGGCACCACCGCTCCCGTAGGTCTGGAGCAGCCACTCTGCTCCTCTTGTGCTTACTCAGGTTGGGTGACTCAGTCACATAGTGTTGTTTCCTCTTTTCTTGCCAGTACCTGCATTTATCTCCTTAGGCACTTCTCCTGCCCTTGGCTTGTGGCATATTCATA
Organism: Gallinago undulata; assembly: GCA_026546715.1. Taxonomy (NCBI): domain Eukaryota; kingdom Metazoa; phylum Chordata; class Aves; order Charadriiformes; family Scolopacidae; genus Gallinago; species Gallinago undulata. The sequence continues at coordinate 27,626,742 of JAOTQQ010000005.1, forward strand.
AATTTTTTTATTTTTTTTTTTCTGAGCCTGCGCTGATGGGACTTGTGGGTTTCTGACTGAGAGTGTCCAAGCTGGCTGGAGGTGCTCACATTCTTCCTGCAGTTCCTTTTTCCCCTATTATGTCACATATTGCTTTACAAGACAGCAGAATGATGGAGATGGTAATTGAATTGCATGTCAAAAAAACCAAACAAATGGAAGATTTTACAGCTGGCCCTGAGTTGGATCTAGAAAAGAGTTTACAAGTATTAGGTAGAAACACACTGTGCTTCGTGTTCATAAAAGCTTGTACAGAAGTTAAATATACAAAGGTGCAGCTGGCTTCCCTCCTGGGAGTGACAATGTCACTCTCTGTGGTGTAATCAGCTTCCTCTAGTCCAATTCTGTCTTGGCACCTGGGTGTTTTATTGTGATTAACTTTGCTGCAGGTGTCCTCTGCCTTGAAGTCTGTGAAGGTTTCTCTGTGTTGTGGGACATCAGAAGATGGATGGCTGGTGGTGAGCCGTCAGGGCTGTTGGGAAGGTGGTTGGTACATTCGGAGGAGGAATTGAAGAGGTGATTAAAAAAGAAAAAAATAGCAAGAAGGTGAAACCAAATGTGTGTATGGGGTTTTTTTGTTTGTTTGTTTGTTTTTTAATAGTACTTGAAATGCTTTGCAGGTATCTGTTGTGATTCTTTTAAATTTCATTTCTAGGGTTTACTTGCATTGAAGGTATAGCTATAACTTGACTTTTATTTTCCCTTCCAATACTGTATGGCAGGGCATCCTACGGTTTGTGTCTTTTATCTCTTCAGCCTGTATTTAACTGCAAAATACATGTTCAATTTACCTCCTGCATTGTGTCTATATAACAGACTGCCCGCTTCCATTTCTGTGCCATGAAAACTTGGTTATTTAAAGAAAAAAAAAGGCACCAATCAATAGTGTGTTTTTTCCAAGTTTCTAGCTAAACTAATAAATCAAGATCTTACTGGAGTTTGGGGGGGTTACGGTGGGGATGCTGATGTCTCTGGCAGATTCCAATCTAACTCTGCTCTGTAAAATTGTCAGGTTTTGATTTTTTTAGAGAGAATTGTCTCTTCACGGTAGCTGCTTTTCTTCTGCTTATGCTTTTGGAAAGTGAGTGTGGTGTGATGGATTCATCCTTCCCAAGTTCTGGGTTCAGTTTCCAGCTCTGGCTATGTTTTATGTGACCATAGTATCTCCCTTGGGATTTTTTGTGTGTGTGTGTGTGTTGGAGGGTGTTGGATTTTCCCAGGGGAGGTGGAAATGGGGATGTGGATTGACCCTTGGCATCATCCCTCATTGCCTGAACTGGTTTGGAAGAAAGAAGCATGTGAAACACCCCGCAGCCGCAAAGGTGTGCAGAAGTAAACATGGGACCTTCACGCCTTCACCTTGCTTCAGGGCTTCTCATCTCACCAAGCACAGTGGCCACAGCAGCTTCCAGGATGATGGCACTTGTTCCTGGGCTTGTCACCCCTGGGGATGACTGGGCAGTAGCGTAGGAAAACGTTGGCAGCCAGCAGCGCTCCAGCAATGACTCACCACGCTGTTAGAGGGAGAATTGGCACCAGGAATTGTCTTTGTCGTTCTACAAACACTGTGGAAAATGTGCCGGGATGTATATCCCTCCTGGATGCGTAATGGAAAAATAACTAGCTCTGGGGTTAGGATGCTTGGGCCAGTTTTGGGTCTTAATTAGATAAACCAGTTCTTAGGAAAAGCTGCCCTCGTTTAGGGCTTTAAAACCACTTCAGCAAATGTGGATTCTCTGCTGGGAAGGCAGAGGCAAGTGTTAGCCTTCTCTGGAGAGGACTTTCTCCTGCTTCCAGAAGGCTCCTCATTTAATCCTCACATGACTCAACGGTGCCTCCTCTTCCAGCAGCACCTGGAAATGTTCTGTCCTTGGTCAGAACTGCCATGACTCTGTTTAGTCCCTACCACTAGCAATGCAACGGCATCTCCTCTTCCTGGAAGAGGTTACTCCAGGTCTTGCAAAAACCTGCAAAGTTCTCAAGTTTAATGGAGATGCACCAGTGACCCCAGTGCAGCAGCTGGGTCTGGGGCAAAGCGAAGGGCCTGGCCCCATCAGCAGCCCCACAGCAGCTCTCCATGGAGGAACCTGGAGTTACCTGTCTTGAGGTGACTTACAACACAAACTTCACCCTTCTTTAGACTTCTTAATAAGTTTGAGGGATAAGCAACAAAAGTTACGTAGCGTTTTGTCACTCAGGCCAAAGAAGAAACTCCACCAGGCTGACATGTGGTTCAATTGGGCCTCCTCTGCCTCAGCTTGCAATCTGCTTCACTGAAAACACCCTGGAAACCTATAAATTATGTAGGCGTTATTAGAGGCTGAGGGTTCCATGTTGTGGTTAGCATTAAGGGTGATTTGCAAAAGCAGTAAGATCTGATGGTTTAAAAATGCTACATCATTCTGTATGTGGGATGCGGAATGGTAGAGGGGAAGAAATAACACCAGCCCAAAATGTGCTGAATAATGAACTGAAAATGGTTATTGATTATCCGTGCACCTTCATTATTCTCCTGCAATCTGAGAGCAGCTAGCAATTATTTTTTTTATTTAAAAAAGAAAACAAACCAAAAAACTTTTAAAGGTGCTTATGAAATATTTAGTGTAATTATTTCCAAGATCAAAACTCCAAAGAAGTTACGCAGCCAAAGAAACCTTGTTAATCTCTTGGTGTTATGGATGAAAGAGGCAAAGGAGATATTAAACATTTACCACTCTCATGCAAAACGGCCTCTTACTTTCAGTCTCAATTGAAATATTATTCATCAACCTTCACTGCTGCGTTTTTCTTGCCTCCCATACAAGAACTTTAGGCGTCATTACAAGTTTCTTCTGATAGAGTAGGACTTATTTTCTCTATCCCTATTTTCCCTTTAGGCAAGGCAAATCTCAGCCTAATGAAACCAGTGTGAAGTATTATGGTGCTATAACACAGACTTTGCAATCATACAGTGTTTTCCCTCCATGAAATAGTCTTTTTAAATCAGCTATGGATGTTCATTCCCTTTTCCACATCATATTTGCATAAGTGAGGTAATAAAATGTTATTGCCATCTAGACTGTAACTACTGAAAAAATGAAGTAGCTGTTGATGTCTCCTTTCGGTTCGATAGGTGGTTACTGAGGAAGCAATCCAGACACTGTCCAGTGTTGACTCAAATCCCAAAATAGCATTTTTGTGTCTCAAAAACAGGTTTAGTGGATCTGCAGGTATTTGGAGATAAAAATTCAAAATAACCTTGAGAAATGGTCTACAACTGGCTGTAATTTGGAAAGATGAGTGCAAAGGCCCATGAATAAACTATGAAATGGGGAATGACTGGTGTAGTTGCCATTCTGCAGGAGATGAAATAAGGCTGCAATGGGTTTTGGACTGAGTGGCCATCAACTGTCTTATGCTGCTGGCAAATACCGTGCTGGGGTATAGGAATAACATAGGAAAGACATTAAGTTATCCTCATTCTTCAGGACTGCTGTGGCTCACACCAGTCTTAGAGGTGAAGATCAGTGGGAGAAGAGGCGAAGAAGAAAGATAAGAGAGAGAAGCCTCACACGCATCTTTGAACATGAAAGAGGAATTGCAGAAGAAAATAATGAACCTTTTCAGCCTCTCCTAGGATTAGTGCACAAGAGAGGGGCTTGAACTGTGGTGAGGAATAACTCGGGTTGGACAGGAAAAGACTTTTCCATCTCTAAACAATCTGGAGACCCCGACATTCATTTTTTCTGCATTTTGAAGAGGTGTTCTTAATTTCTAATTTTTTCTTACAAAAGATAAATAGTCCTGTTTCCTGAGCAGTTTTTAGCTGTAAGGTCATTTGTTCTCAAAGCAAGTCTGAGTGTGGTAGGGCTGGGCTGGGTTTGTGCTCAGTTGGGTGCCTGAGAACCCCCTGAGTGAGCTGATTACCAGCGGTTTGCAGAGTTCTTGCACCTCAACCTCACTGTTCTCAGCACTTCTTACCCTCAATTTCTTATTTTCGTGCCTAATGACTGGTAAGATTAAAGAATGGGAGCTCTCATGACTTCCTGCTCTTGTTGTTGTAATAGAAGAGGAAAAAATGGAGGGTATTTGACAGTTTTAATGTAATTTCCAGTGCAGCAATTAACAGAGAGGTTGAGAAGAGGGATGTTGTGGATCCTGTCTTGAGTTAGGTGAGGTCATGCCTTGATTCTGGTTCATCCTCAGTTTTGCTTCTTAAATTTCCATGTCTCGCTGCTGCCAGCATTTTTGCTGTGAGCTTGGTAAAAGAGTTGTTGAGACATTAAGACCATGATTGGGTTTGTTGTTGGTTTTTTACTTCTTAATCCAAGTGAAGCCTTGACCAACCATCAGGGACTGCACCAAGCGTGCTTCTGCTCACTCTCCTGCTGAATTTCCTTAGGAAGAAAGATTGTAGCACCCAGAGATGTGAAATGTAAATGCAAATACCTTGAAAATTAGATATGCTTGTTTTGGTTTGTTTTGTTTTTTTTTTTAAATTGCCCAGCATCCCATTTCTCTGCCCTTGCTGCCCACAGAGGGTACAGACTTATACGTGGCAGTGGCCTTGAGCTAATGGATGTGCCACAAATGAAAGGAAAATGCTGTCCGTTGCTGTATGCCTGTAGCATTGCATAGATTTTTCTTTACAGTAGTTTACTCAGCCTCCAGCAATTTTCAGTCTGTTTTCAGCCAACACACTGCACTTACCACATTGTCAATGGTGCTTTTATTTTTATTTGTGTGTATATATATGTGTGTCTATATATGAGTGTATCTATATAAAATATATATTACATCTATATGTATTTATATGCGTGTGTGTAATGCCTGACTATTTTCAGCTCATAATACTGAGAGACTTGGACTAAGAGGAACCCATTAAAAGCAGGATCTGCCCGTTTTCTGTAGCTCAGCTGAATGGAAGAGTCTGGCTTTGCGGCGAGGCCACAGGACGTGGGGTTTTGTGCCTGCTGTGTTTGTGCAGACTACTTGGAAACTTTTAACCTTTAATTTCAGATGCGTTCTTTTTAATATTCAGCTTTATCCCCAGCATCAGCAAAAGGATTAGAGGCTGGTTTGTCTTTCCCTCTGAACTCATCTGTGACTTCAGTGTGCGTATTAGTTCTTTTAATGGCTTCTTTATTAGTTCATTATTGCATAACCTCCAGGCATGTCAGGCCTTGAAACGTTAATTTTCCAACCAAAGTTCAGCTGACAGGCTTCACCTGGTGCCCCTCCAGTGGGCATGTGAATGGAGAGGGCTGCTTGCCCTGCACCGCAGCATCACCTGTAAAGCAGAAGGAAGGGAGTAAAGTTTTCCTCTCCCCACATGTTAAAGGAGTAATAAGAATAGAAAGTATGAAGAAAGAGTACAATAGCCTGGAATATTTAAGGAGAAAAAGTTGTGTGTGTGAGTGTGCACACTTTGGTGTGGTGTGATTATTTTTTTTCCCCCCTCTTTTCCTTCTCACCGCTTGAAGCCAGTGTTTGGCTGCCCAGTGAACTATAACAAGATTTAATAGCTCCAGTGTAGCTATATTGCATTTGGACTGATTCCATCCTTCTGTTGTAATAAACGTCTGCTTTACAATGAGCTCTTAAATTCTATAAGTGACGTCAAATTGTATCTAATAACGGAAAAAAGATCAAGTACTGCAAATGCGACTTGTTCGCCCTGTGTCTACCTTCTCAAGCAGTGTTTTATGCTCAGCCCATTGCTGTGCTACCTGTGTCTGAGAGGTCTTTTGAGTTTGCCCCGAGGTTTACACCCGAGGAAAGTTGTTTTCCATGCATTGGTAGCGTTTTCCTCTTCTCCCCCCCACCCCTTCCTTTTTCTCTGATGGTATCTAAGCTGTGGCCAGACCCCGGCCACACGCTGCAGCCGTTCCAGTGCTGGGAGGACCAAATTGTGGTCTTGCAATGTGGGCAAATGTTCATTAGCTGCTGACTCACTATCAGATCTAAGGACTCAGATCTAAGGATCTAAGCTCAGTCCTGGAACTTGGATGTTAAGCATCTGCACAAAAACTTCTGTTCAGAAAGTATGTGACATTTTAGATGTCTGATTAAGATGTGTGATTACAAAGAACATTACTTACTGACACAGTAGCCTTTAAGCAGTGAGCGTGTGAACTGTGCACTTTTCAGGAGCTTCAATTTCTGGTTGTTTTAGTTTTGTTTTTTTTTTTTTTCCAAGGCCTGATGAGATTTTAAATCTGCTTAGCTGTCAGGCAGCAGGTACAACCCACTCTACGAAAACTGAAAACTCCTGATTTTCAAAAGCTCGTTCTGTCTCTTCGGTTTATCGCACAACTCACATGTGCCTGAGAGAGTTTTGAATGTAGGTTGAGTGTTACAGCAAATAATAGTAGCCACAAAGTTACTGGGTAGAAATGTTGGGTGTTTTTAACCTTTCATTGTGAACATTGTTTGAAACGGTCCCACTGCCTGCACAGGAGAGATCACTTTGGGATTGGAAGGAGAGGGGAGAGAAGAGAACGGTAAAATATGAGCACTCAGTATCCATCTGCTTGGAAAACACTCATGAACTGTCTTTTCCCTTGACCTTTCCGTAGTGGTGGTCATTCATGTGATCAGAGGAGACAGGATACTGCGCTAAGCGTCACGCATTCACAAAACACCAAGTTCCTCTCTGTCCTGAGGTGCTTCCCCACGAGCCGTCAGCGGGATGTGGGCAGGAGAATGCCGAGGCCGTGCTGGTCCATGTGACCTGTCCTGCAGCCCTCACCAAGGGTCAGGTGAGCAAAGCTGGCGAGCGAGGGCTGAATAGGGTTTGACAATGATGTTTTGCAGATGCTGATTGAAAGCTTCTCCTGAGAGGCAGGGACACTGTGGACCAACGGGATCAGAGTGACAGATAAAGGGAACGGTCTTTGCAGCAGTGATATTCTGGATGGATAAAGCTGAGCAAGGCTGCTTTGGGGCCAGGAAGGAGACTGCCGCATTAATCAAGGTGTGAGTGTTGAGGCTGCCTTTAAGAAATGCTGACTTGGGTCCTGGGATTCTGTTTCATATTTATGCTGCTTCTTCTGTCATCATAAATTAATCTAAGCGCAATATATATGCAGAGCTTCCAGTTGTGGGAGGGCACTGTATCCTCCCTCAGGGAATGCTGCAGGAGAGGGAAGGTGGCCGGGATGTTAAACTTGGTGTTCCTCCTCAAAGTCTAAGTGTTTGATACATTTGGGACCAAAGCAAAAGTCTCTTTGATAGTACTTTCTTCAAGGAGGCATCTGGGTGGATAAAGGAGACGAAGAGAACCTTAAGAAAATCTTTAGGGACGTTGGTGAGGTGTCTAGAAAATGCCTTTGCTCAGCCTTTTGCCATTACGTGTTTGGCTTGGTTTTCTCGCAGTCGTTTCTGTTAATTATCTTTCATTTCTCAGTTATGCGAAAATATTGCAAGGAAAATTGTTCAACAGCTGAGTCAAGCATATTGATCTTTAGCTCGCGAGTATGATCTTTCGTAGGGGAGATTTTTCTCAGCTTCAAAAGGCAGCGCAGCCCGAGCAGGTGGTGGTTGATAAAAACCTGGGACTGCGGTCCCGGGGCTGGTACCTGCCACTGGCTGCTCTGCAACCCTCCGTGATGGGCTTTTCTTTCCTGAGGCCAGTCTTTTAACTTAGTGTGAAATGAACCTCCTGCGTGAGGCCAGAAAAAGCTCGTTATAATTGCTCTCTGCATTTAGGGCTTTCTTTCTTCCCTGTTGAAAATGGGAAATAGCAGCCCCTTCTACGGAGTGGGTTGTTGCTGCAGTGGCGTAGCTCTTCCCAGCCCTAAAAAGCCTGCGATCAGCAGCCTGAGCACGGAAAACATGAGCTGGTCAAAAATTAGTTGTTGAGATGACAGCTAGGAGAGCTGTAAGAGCATAGCTGGGAAGAGGGTGGTAACAGCCTCTGAACCTGAACCCACCAGGATGAGTGGTTCTCCTGCACTGGACCCAATCGATGCGTCGAGGAGCTGGGATTTTTGCTGTAACGCTCAATTTCTGTAGCCTTCAGGACCAGCCTGTCAAGCCTGGCCAGGGTTTGGCCTCCAGAACTCCAGTAGCACAGTTTAAATAACCTTCATGCACTAAATCTTATTCCTTAATTACAAGCTGTCGGTTGTCATCAGTCCTCTGCCACCTCGTTTAGTAACAGGGAGGCTGGCTCCGATGCTCCCAAAGTGACAACCCCAAACGCCAAGTTCACGGGCTAAACGGAGAGATTTTGCTGGGTCTCTTGGTCTGTTCAGCTCCTGCAGATCCCGACAGTCTCCCTGCGCTTTAAAGAAAGGGCGCTTTCTTAAAAAGTTTGTTATTGTTGCAAGGGAAGCTGTTAAAATGAGAAGTAGACGCGGCACGCTGTGCATTAGCCCTCAGACAGCCTGAAGCAATAGCTCAGGGGTGGACCTGACTCATCGCAGCAGGATATTGACTCTGGAGCGTAATTATGATGCTTTGAGAACCTGATTTTAAAATAATTGAGGTATAAAATTATGCGCCTGGCTTTCACAGCTACTACAGCTCTGTGTATAAATTGAATAACGGCCTGTACAAATGTGCCACTTGGCTATAGCAGAAATAGCAGCGAGTCTGGAAATGTCCTGCGTCACCACTGTTTTCCTCTTGCTGGGAGAAGCCGGGTGCAAGCCGAGTTCTGCAAACGGCCTCGGGCTGCCACCGGGTCCTGGCTGTGTGACCGCAAGGGTTTGACAAACCCGTAGAAAGTCCAGCTTGGTGCTCAACAGCTGGACATCCGAAATCCAGCCTGCTATCGAAACGCTGGCTGTTTGCTAAGCCCGGCACGTTGAGCATCTCCCTTCAAACACCTCTGGCTGCTCGTAGCAATGGGCTGGATGCAGGAAAGTGCCAGGGACGCAGCTGGTGTTTTGACACCCGCTTTCCAAAGCTGTGTCCTGGCTCCCTTGCTTCCAGAAGGGCTTTCTCTTCTCTCTGTGGCAGCCGTCAAGTCTGCAGTCAAACTTCTGTTTTTTGTTTGGACAACACAGGAAGCGGTTTCGGTGAGCATTGGTTCTCTGTGAAGCCCCAAGTCTTTGGAAGGAGGCTGCTGTCCTCAGTGACTTGTCTGAAAGTGCAATTTCTTCACCTCTGTCCCATCTGGCATGGTGATCCCCAAGATCTGAATCCGGTGAAGACCCGTATTCATCTTTCATGGTTTGCCACCTGGGCTTCAGTGCTCTTAGAGGGGTTACAGCAGGTTATTTTCAGCTTGAAGGCAGCCCAAGCTGCAAATTTACCTTGATATTTATTTATTTTTAAACCAGTCTGGCTTAAAAAAAACAACAAAGAAACAAAGGCAAACAAGTCAGGTTTGCTCTTTCTGTGCCTCCTTCAGGGTCAGGCTGCTGATCCCGGGTGCCTTTTCCTGCTGGCCTGCTTGGTTTGAGGTTGTGATGTGGTTCTTGCTGTTGCCCAGTGTGTTCCCAGGGTTGTTTTCTACCCAGCTTTTGGGGACTGGTTGCAATAGCTGGAGTGGGCAGCTGCTGGAGGAGATTTTTGGGAGCGTCACTTTTCCAAGAGGCATATCATCAGGACCTGCTGCTGCCTGGAGACCTGCAGGCTGAGCCAAAATGCTGCTTTTAAACATTGACTGCAGGGAAGTAGAAACGTGAAGGGGAACTTTTAGAGAAACCTCAGCAAAGCAGGAAGTTGGACCAGGAGCTGCTGCTGTGACCAGACGTGGTCCTAACACGGTGCTTCGAGGCCACTGCTGGTGGCTGCTGCTGTGCCTCCCTGGGGCCAAAACGGTTGGATTTTTTAGTTTGTAATAAAATAAGCCCTCTCGTGTCTTGGCTGTCTGAATTATTACCTGCCTGGCACTTCATTATAAACACATTTTTTCCATCTTGATACCGGTTTCCTGCCATTTTATTGCTTTTAAGGTTCTATTTTTTGTTTTATTCATCTCTTCCAATCGATAGAAATATCCTGTTTTTAGCAAGCAGCGAAGGCAGACATGACTGATGTCCTTATGGTGGGAGCAGAATCGCTTTCAGAGCATTTGGGGAACGAGGGGGGAGGAAGCTTTTAAATCTAATTTTCAAAGATCTCTAAAGCATAACGAACTGCTCAAGATATGTAGCTGAGTCTCCCACTGCCATTAGCTCCAAGAGATAGGATCCTAGCATTGTACCAATGCAGATTTGGGGCCAGTGCTTGAGATCCATCTCCTGGTGGTTATTGTTGTTCTTTGCCATGCCACAAATTAAAAACCACCTAATGAGATTATCCCCACCTGTTCTGGAGGATTAGTTTGATGGAGGAAATCTTACACGTGTACATGGATATACAAGACACGGCAGTGCCAAGAAGCTCAGTCTTCCCAGAATTATTCTCTACAGGGTTTGCCATGGCAAATTTGTATTTTTTTTATTTTTTTTTGATTCCCCTCTCCACACACACGAGTTGCTCTGAGCGCAATAAAATGAAAGGGAGAATTGAATTTGTAAAGAAGTTGTTTAGATGACGCAGCACCGGGCGGGTAGCTGTTCCAGAAGAATCGGTCCGTGTTGGGTTTGCTTGGCTGCCAAATTAGAAACTGCCACAATCAAGTGACAGCCAGCTAACGGCACGGCGTGCGGGGGCTGCGTGCCCGGGTCGGGCAAACCCTCCGGCTGGGATGGGGTGAGCTGTGCCCCTGCCTAAACTCAGCGGAGGGTCAGGTCTGATGGGGGACCGAGACGTCGCAATCCCCTTTGTGTCCCGCGGAGATCAGAAGTCAGAAGGAAACTTGGGTTGTAAATACTGAATTTTGTTCCTCGCTGCCCTGTGGCCACAGGCATGTGTTTTATCCTCTCTAACCTTGTAAAAGGTTGAAGTGCTGTGCAGACTGAGTAGCGCTGAGGCCTGTTGATAGCAGTGTGGTTTCCTGATTCCCAGACACCATGTTTTAATACACTAGATAAGTTGGTGGCTTTTATTCTGGGTGGTTTTTTCCCCAGGCGTAGGGTCTGGGGCTGGTTTTGCTCCAGCAGTTGTATCTGAAGACTTCCAGTAGGCAGACACAGCAAACCGGTGAATTTTGGTGATGAGAAGGAAGCAGGCAAGTGCTTTGTGAGCTGGGAGAGCAATCATCAGATCCTGCTGAGGCTGATTTGGCTTTTGCTTCACGTGTCCTCTGATCCTCTCTTCCTCACCCATCATCTTCCCCACGCTTCCTTATATGCTTTTATTGTCTTTATCTACCGCCCATAGGGAATCTTAAGAATATTTGAAAAGTTATAGCTTTAACCCTTGGTGTAAGAGATGCTGCATTCCCCATATTCTTAGGCAATAATTCTATTAAATTGCCTTGAGGTGGGGTATGATGGGATTTTTTTAAGTTGCAGTTTGGCTGTGTTCTTATGCAGTGGGAGTGTAAAAATGAGTCTGGCGTCAACATCAGTGGCAGGAGGATTTTGCCTGTAGACTACTTTGGAGGCAAAAGAGAAAAGATCCTACCAAGACAGTAATTCAGATAAAGCAGGGGAGAAAAGTCCATTTCTCCCATCTTTATTGTTAGAATCCAAATTATTTTCTTCATCAAGGTATTACCGAGGGCTGAGGCAGTCTAATTATTGCCTTTTCTTGCTGCTGAATGAATGTGAGAGGATAAAACCCGATACCTTTGCGTGGATGCATCTCTGGTGTGTTGCTGACATTGGAGAGATACTTTATTGTCTGGCAACGAAAGGTCTGCCTATTCATTTTGAGCTTTTGTCACATCTCTTCCATGGAGATGCTATTGCATATGAAAGTCTGATTGATACAGTGGCAAAGGTCAGGAGGGTAATAGCTTTGATGGTATCCCCTAAAGCAAATCAAAATTCTTCTAAAAGATTCTGTTCAATTTGACACCAAGGGTCTGGTAGCACTCCAGGGATTCTTCTCTCTGCTATTAAGCTTATAGCTGTTAAAAAAATTAATGTTTGGCTGTTGGTTGCTTTTTTTTTTTCTTTCCTAATAGGATGTTCTGTAATAAGAATGGAAAATAACTGCTTCTCTATTTTTTTTTCTCTCTCTCTTTTTCAGGGATCCTCAATGCATTTGCTTGCCATTATTTAAGGAGCCTTTACTAAAAGCTTCTGGATCGTGTTTCTGAGTGGACGAAAGATTTTTGTATTCAAAATGCTCATAAAGGAATATCGCATTCCTCTTCCGATGAGCGTGGAAGAATATCGAATTGCCCAGCTGTACATGATACAGGTCAGTACCGTTTCTGCGCGTGTGGATGAGCACAGGGTAACACAGGCTTCGTGTGGAAGAGTGGAGTATTGCTGCAAAATTGGGTGTTTTAAGTTTGAGGTTTGCTGTGTGCTTATACAGAAGGAGGGGGGAAACATAATACAAACTTCAGTTTAAGATTCGCTTCGTCTTGTCCTTAAATTAGGGAACCTCTGTTTGACCTACCTGGAGAAACAGCGGCTCATGGGTAGGCTATTCCTATGGGAAAAGCACTAAGTGTGTGGCTACCTAACTGGAAGTGATCAAGCTTTTAGGGCTTAAGCAGTCGCTGCTTCCCAGTTGGGCTGTGGTTCCTGGTCATGCCAGTTCCAGCTGCAAACCAAAGCCTTGTTCTCTTTTGTTGGGAAAAAAAAAAACTTCTAGTATAAATATCACATTGTGTATAAATATTAAAACCATAAGCACAACTTTAAATTTGGGGGGGGGGGGGAATCTAGATGTAGGGTTTTTTGCTTATGTACCACTATGAAACAGATACTAATCAGTTTAGCCATGAAACTTAGATTATTTTGAATAGGCTTTTGAATACTGATGGGAATTTTTGTTGAATTCCCTGTCTTCAGTTAATTAAAATGTTGAGCATTTGTAACTCAAATTCTCTGTGCCCATATTCTCCTAGTGTTTGAAATCCAACCAGGAGCGTGTTTAAAAGGAAATGAATCTGAAGTGTTATTTCATTGTCCCACACTTTAAATAAAATTTAATTTTGCTCATCGAGCAAAACACACGTCTAATATTGAGTTTGCAGTAGAACTCTGCTTTCCATGGCAGGATGAAGCAGTGCCAGAAAAATCTACTTTGGCTTAAAACCTAAGATGAATTGAGGAAAAAAACAACCCCCCCAAACCAAAGCAAAAGCACAGCTTCCCCATTTCTCCCCTGACCATCCAATTGTATTCCTCTAGGGATTCATGCACTTCACTTGACTGTTAAAACACTGTATGGTGTGTATTTTCCAGTAATAACAGTGAAATTCGTTTTTCTGACACAAATACAAACATGTATCATCTTTGTGTGTTTAACCTAAATGTTAGCATAAACGAGTAAACGTTTTTCTTAGGTTCCTCCATTTTTGTGTATCTTTTCCTGACGCTGTAGATTCTTTGAATATTGTTGTAATAATTTTGTTACAACTTTTTCTCCCAAATTTGGCTCAGCTGTTCTGAATAGGGAGCTGGTTGATAGAAGCAGAGTATTAACTATGCAGAACTTGTCAGCGAGCAGCAGAGCGTACAGGAGAACGATCTGATTAAGGAGGAGGAGCCCACCTGATGGAGGATGAATCATTAGCTGGGGAGTGACCCTCTGCAAGTCTGGGGACTGAAGTTGCTTTTCACTTTCAGAAGTTAAATTACTTATTTTTATTGCATTAATGCAGAAAACTGGATTCCATTTTGTTCACTTAACAGTGGTTTTGACCATATATTAATGTTAAAGGACGTGATAAGCCATTAGGGTTTCATGCAAGGGGAAGTTCACTGCCCCAGTAAACCACTCAAGAAACTACATCTCCAAATTGCCAGCCAGCCCTGCTTCAGACCTCCTCTAATTTTCTAGTGCATTGATATGCAGCAAAGTAAGGTTTCCTCTTAGATCAGGTGCAATAGGCTGTGTCAAGTCAGGTCTCTGATCTGCCTCCACTTACGCGGAGCAGGGGGTCAGCTGGAAGCGCTGCTTGTAGCCCAGGATCCAGGTGAGCTAGAGAAGCATCTGACAAGCAAGTGACTTGACTGCATTATGTGTACAAGCCGTAGAAAAGGGAAAGTCAGCTGTACTTTTTATTGAAAATACTAGTCTCGGCTTAAATTTGGAAAAAAAAAAAAAGGGAAAACCAGAAAACCCACCTAGGACAAAATATGGAGTTCATATTCTGTTTCGTAGTGTTTGATAGCAATCTTCTTCAGCTCTTCCTGAAATTGGTGGAAAGATTCCTGCCGACTTCAATGAGGGCTTTTCTTAGGCCATGATATCAAATGTCCTTTTTCTTCAGTTTGATTTAAAAGCATGGAAGTTTTGTCTTTGAGACAGGAGTTGGGGAGAGAGCAATGGGGGGCTTGACTTCTGTTCTTTTCAGAGAATGAGAAAGTGCTTCATGTCTGTCTTTTTATTTTTCCTCTGAAACCTGTAAGGAGGCCACAGGAGAAGTAAGTTAGGTACATTGAACCCCCTTAGGGTAACAAGCTGAGATATCTGTACAAAACAGCAGTGTAGAGGCATTTCATAGAAATCTATGGCTGAAATGTAGAACAGAATGATTTAAAGTAGTTCCCGGGGAGAGGAGCTATTCATAAAAGTAAAAGGTTCATTTCAAAGACATTTGTTGTGTACAGTACGGTGTCGTTATTGATGGAGACGCTAGTGAGCCTGATCCCATAAGAAGCAGTTTTCCAACCGTGTGAAAAAGAAATGTCACAATTATTCCTCAAGGATTTTAGAGAGCCTTAAGCATGTACTTGAGGTTGATCACTCCTTTAACTTCAAGATCATGAGTGAAGATCCCCATTAAACTCCAAACCAGTTGGCATAAGGTTGCTCTTTTAAGAGCAATCAAATAATTTTCCTAGATTTCAGCATCCATTTCCAAGTCAAAGTTTTCCAAAAGGACCTTCTCACCTGAGGGGTGAAGCAGCTGGCCCATGCAGTTGCTCTGGGAACCCCTTCTATGGCAGTGGTGGCTCAAAGCCACGTGGGCAGGGGTGTTGAGACTCAAGCTGTAGTGTTTCAGCCACTTTTTGAAGATGGAGGTTTTTGCTTTGCAGTGGAAGGTCCTTTCATCTCCTTTCATGAGAGAACAGTCCCTCCTCCTTCTTGCGAGTCTTAACAAGAATTTCCACCAGATTTGATGTAAGCAGCATCACACCCAAGTAAAGGGTCCTTCCATTAAACTGGGACAGGCTGTACTCATATTTCCTATGTTTACTGGATGGGAGAATTAAAATTGTGCAGTATATAATCCAGCATCTCTGTTGGTTCTCTGCGCCACTAGTCAGGTGAGACATGCAATAAATCATTGTGTGTGTGCCCATTTTACTCTGTAATTCCTTTTATATTTAAGTTCTCTAGGCTGGTGTATAAAACTGTGAAAACTGAGGTGAGTGGCCTGCTGCTTTGCTTTTTAATTTTTTATTTTTAAATTTGAAGATGGGGGAAGGGAAGCAACAAGTCTTTTAAGTGTTGCTTTCTGCTAGCTTCTGAAATATTATCTACAGAGACAGTGGTTTCAGTACTTTAAGTAGCACTTAAATTCTTCCATAAATAAGTTAATTTTACATTACAGCAAAGGGCTTAATGTACCCTTGACTTGCTTGAAACCCAGCAGATCTGAACTAAATTGTTTTTCTCTATTACATTTTAGACTATCAATACCCGTATTTTCATGGGAAACCTCTCACACGGTGTTGTCAAGGTCTTCAAGTTGTGGGTCCTTGCTGCATTGCCCGCAGAGCAGTTAGATCTTAGATTTTCCATATGCACAAGAGGGTTTTTGCAGTATTGCTGAGTTTTTGTCCCTTTTGCTATCCAAATTAAAACATGAATTTTTACATCCGAGTTTGGAGCCTGTGACCTGTTTTTATTCTGGTACATAAAACAGTGAAATAATTCTTTGTGCCTCTTCCAGACAATAGTTTTGTAGTGTAGCTTTTTCCTAAAAAACGGTATACACATCTAAAAGCCTGTCCTGCTTACAATGGTTAGAGATCTCTAGATTAATTTGTCCTTGAGAGTTGCCCATAGGACCAGGAGAGCTGCAGTTTGATCTGGGGAACTGCAGGCTCCCATCCCAACGTAAGCAGAAAATAACTAGAGATGGGCACTGAGACGAGTTTAATGAAGCACAAACTGTTTATGGAGGGCACAACTGTAAGCATCTGTAGGGGTTTCTTTCTTCCTGCAGAAATGCTGACTCCGTCCTGGAAGTCTTCTCTGACTGTGCACTTCACATCAAAAGCACGAGCACTATTTCTGTCTCTGCGAGGACTTTGAAGACTGTCAGGCACAAAGGATCGCACTTTCCCATTTCATACGTTAGACAGATCTCATTAAAGGGTCTCTTAATTCTCCCTCTTCTAAGTGTCCTGCATATTTGTGTCCCAACAGCTATCCTTGCCTGTAATACCTGCTTCCTTTTCTCCTGTGGTTAGGGAACCTACCTTTCTGTGTGCTTCCCCCAGAAATAAACCACTTTAATGTTAAGTATCTCATCAAAGCTTGTATTCCAAGATCTGAATACGTTTGTCAGAAAGATCAGTACGTTATTAGCCAAAGGTCAGCCCATTTATCATCTTAATACCGTTCATTACTGCGATTCCATATGCCATGAGATTCTGAGAGACCATTGCCCTTCTGACCTTTCCGTAAGACGAGAAAATTCCTCTTGTTATTAAATCTTATTTTTATATCGGTGTGCATAGCTTGCTTTCTCTGCTGTAAATAAGTCTGGTCCTCGCTTTCCCCATGCAGTTTTCTCTGAACACTTGTGACTTCCCTCCAAAGATCGTGTACTTTAAAAATATTCTTCTGGACCCAGTGATTGCCTTTTGAGGATGAGACTTATTTTAAGATACTGCATCATGCTTATAGGCTAATAACGTTAATGCTTTGTCATTCAGCACTTCGAGGGTCCACGACTGGGGAAGGACTCTGGCCCCTGTTTGAGGCAATCTTGTTAGAGATAACCCATCCTCTCAGCACCGTCTGCTGAACTCAGGCAGGATCCTGGGAATGGAGATCTGTCCTGTTTTCTCCTTCGTTAGCTTGTAGCTCTCAGGTAGCACCTTTGAGAATAGACTTAAGAGAACGTGCTGGTTGGTGGTAATTCTTGAGGCCTTGTCCTGATTTCTGGGTGCAAAAGTCATGTCCCTTAAACTGTTAGCTACACTTGGCAATTGCCAGCAGGCTCAGCAGATGGTGAGAGATTGATTGAGTGGGGGAAAACAAACTGACCCTTCATCTCTGGACACTGAAGAACAGGATGGCTGATTATTTTTCTTTCGTTTGCAGATGCCTTGGCCATCTGGACAGATAGACATACATGCTTTAGTTTTAAAAGTAGGTGACACTGCTGACAGCTCCAGAGACCCTGGAAGATTCACAAGTCTAAAAGCAAAAGCCTGGTTTGAAGCTTTTCACGCCAATTTCTATGCTGCAGCATTAAAAACCTGTGACTTCTGTGTTCTGTCATCATCTTCTAGTTTTCATAACCTTTTCTTCGTGATCATGAGGGCTTGCATCCTTCTGAAAGAGGAGAGTAAGACACTTGCACTTGCTTAGCTTTGAGAACAAGGGTGGTACAGGTATGTTCAGTGGTACCAGGCCAGCTAATTTGTACAGGTGACAACAACACCCGTAAGGGGTTGCATTTTGCAAAAACATACAGAAATAGCAAACATCTTCTCAACAATGACCTTTTTTCTTGTTTTGTAGTCATTGTCCTGGAATCCCGTTCTTAAGCGGGCTGTTATTCCATACCTGATGAAAAGAAGATTGATTTTAGAGTAGTGAGCTATGTTACTTTGGCAGTTCGCACGTGCTCTCTTTCTCTAAAAAACTGAGTGAAGCTGAGATAAGGTTATAACACAAAAATTATTTTAAACTTCAGATTTGTACTGGTTTTAATATAGGATGCAGCAGTGGCAATCCTACTGATTTAGTGGCTGTCAGAAATCCTTTTTATTTGTTTTTTATTCTTATGAATGAAAATTTCTGACTTGTGGACAAAATATTGGCTATTAATCCAGGTTAGGTTCTGACTTATTCAAATACCTGAAGGCAAGTAATGAATTAAGGAATTAAGTATTAGGAAAACACTGGGGATTTCTCTAAGCCACTCCTCCAGTATTTTAGCGTACAATCTATTGTTAGTGAATAGTTGCATTGGGTTCCTAAAAATCTAAGGGACATAGTCAGAGGATCAGAATTGGTCCAAAACATGCAGAGTTGAAATTTTGTCTCCTACTTGCAGTATCGTAACGGGCAACCTGCTTTACCTCCCTCTAAACCAGGGACAGTAATTCTCACAGACAATGTCTGTGGAAGAGTTAATACAGTGAAAAATCCATTTAAAGACAAGGAAGGAAATACTCAAGGTAAGATGAAATACTGAGCTGGAAGTGTAGTAGACGTTTTGAAAGATGGAGCATGTGGGGTAAACAAGTTTGAGGTATCTCCATAATAAAATGATTCCTAATTCATGTACCTCTGGCACATCCAGCCCTGGCTCTGTAGGAGTGTGACTGGGCGCCTTTGTAAGGCAAAGTGATTAATCAGCAGCCATGAGAAGGGTTCTCTTAATGCTGTAAATTATTTATAGTCCCGCACAATTGATTGTCCCCAAAATATCCTGGTTTTGTACAAACAGCTTCATTAATATTGAGACCCCATTCTAAATAATTCAGAGCATACAACACTTGTACAAATCGATGCTGCGCATATTTCTGCTCCATCTTACGAGAATCTGCTGCTGACAACCTGTCCTGCCTTTAACTTTTAGGGCTTTTATTAGGAATGTGTTTTACCTTACAAGAAAAGCAGCCAAGAATGATGGTGCTGCAGATGCGGCGCAGGTAACCTGCACTTGCTTGGGTGAGAATGGTCCCTTCTTCAGGGCCTTCTGCACGCTCAGCTCTGCTCGGCTTCTGCTGGCTGGGAGTCTTGCAGGATTTGGGGCTGGAAACCCAGAGGGAGGAGGTTCTTGCAGCTCCAAAGGGCTGTGACCCCAACCTCAGACATCTCTTAGGATAGCGAAGGGGTGGCAGGAACAGACCCGGGATCTTCTGAATATTAACCTACCTCTTGTCAGAAAGCAGGTCCCTGACAGCATGTGTGACATCTTCTTTCTCCTTGGGTGCCTCATACCTCCTTGGAGGCAACATTACACAGTGATTGAAGCATGGGACAAAAGGCCAGCAGTTCCTGTGTGGGAGTCCCTATTCTTGCTTGGGAAACTTGAAGGACGAGCCCTGTAATATCCCTGCTGCAGGCAGGGAGGTGATCAGGTGGCAGCTTCCAGCAGAGCCGGGAAGGACCCAAAGGGGAGCCCTGCTGGAAATTGCAGCTATGCAATGCTAGGTTGGGAAGACAGATGCTAACTGCTTTATGGTTACTCTCAAAATCATCTACCTAATAAGCTAATGTGTTTAGATAGCTCTGATGAAACCAGACTTATCTTGAGAAGAGCGGGCAAAAGGTGTCTGGCTATCCTGATGGCTCTAAGCATAACTCCCAGCTGTGTGTAGGACAGCCCCACTCCTGCTGAGACAGAGTCACTGCTGGGATTTCTGATCTGCCAGGAGGATCCATCGCTTCCAAACCCAGTGCTGGAGAGGTATGTGAAGGTGGTTTGTTGATCTGTAAAGTGAGTGTGTCTGGAGGAGACTCTTCTCATGGGCAGCGAAGTCTTAGGTCTCTGTGAAATGTCTCTGTATTGATAGAGCTGTCCTCCCTGGCCATCTGATACAGCAGCCTGGAAAGTGGCAGTCTTTTCATGGCATTATGACTAGTGTTTTGCCAGGATGGGGAGTCTTCTGATTTCCCTGCACACACACACACACACACACTTTACAACACTCTCTCTTACTTTAGGACTCCTTTTATTTGTTTTTGACTGGTGTTTAGGGGAAGGAGTATTGCTTAGATGGAATGGAGCAGTGCATGTTGCCCAGCCATTGATCAAACCTAGAAGGAGGAGTTTTGAAACAGCTGCTCTTTTGCCTTTATTAATAAAGCCATTGATAAGGAACAGATTTCTTGCCCCTCTCCCCAGGGTTTTAGGTCATTCCTATGTGTACAGTGCAGCGAGGCTCGGAGTCAAAGTGCTATTGTAAAGCCTCATGTTCTGATTGTTATCTTGTTGACTCAAACTAACCTTCCTTTGTTAAATAAGTATTGACAGTGGCTCTTCGTGTGTTGGGTTTTTTTTCTTAACAGCACTAATTGGATGAAAATTATTGTCATGTGTGAAGGATGCATGTTAGAGCGCAAAGGGCACATGGAAACCTCAGCTGTGGGCACCATGGTTACTAGTGACATCACTTGGTTTGCTGCTAACAGTAATGATTTGTGTGCAGCACTGAAGCCTGGGTGAAGATGGCCTAAACCAAACCCAGTGGGTTGCTGATGCAGTCCCATTGCCATGGAAACAGATGTTGCAGCTTAAAGTTGCTTGCATTCATAATGTGGTGCACGTGGTATAAACAAAAACACGGTCCTGTAGTGTCCACAACTTCTGAAAGGGCAGGAAGAGTGTTAGTGGAGAGAATGGGGAAGCCCGTTGCAGTTGGACTTCATTTCCCGTTAAGTTAGTGCCAACTTAACTGTGCAGGATGAGGTATAGTAAGCCTTGCCTTATTAGTAACAAGAAAAAAACTTCACAAGTCCTTTAGTGCCCTGCAGCAATGTTGTTGTTGTTGTTGTTGTTGTTGTTGGACTGTCAGTCCAACTTGACGTGAATTGTTTCTCGTTTGTACCTTACAAAGTGCAGGCTCAAAAATACTATTAAAATCCATCCCTGAGGGAACAGGGTTCCTAGCACCTGCCTGTCTTTAATACTGTCTTTCCAATATAACCAGTAAAACTGCACTCAACTCCTGTAAAACAGGAGTAGAGAAGCTTCCCTGTTTGAGGGCTGATTTGCTGTATTTTGGCAAAGGTCAAGCCCAGTGAAGAAGACTGCTGCATCATGGTGAGGATGCTGAAATGCCTTGAAAGACCTGGATGCTAGACCCAGGCCTGCTTACAGCTCTGTGTCTTCAGTTTACTTTCTCCCTCTTAAAAATGGTGCCCTCTTATTAATTCATCTTTAATGTGAGAGGACTCGGTTACTCTGACTGTGGCACAAAAGCCTTTGACAGCAAGAAGTTGTGTGTGTTGTTCTACTTCTGCACTCTAACGCGTTAATAACAGTAAGGCTGATTTTTATTTTTAATTTAATTCATGTAACTTCCTGCTTGCTCTTAGAACATGTTATGCACTGATAAAATTATGTTGGGTTTGATCTGATCAGAAGTTCTCCTTCTTGGCTTCTGCAGGAGTGGAATAGCACCATCTCCTCTGCACCTTTCTTTCACACTGGGGAAAAAGCTTTTTGTTCCAGTATCACCCTGATTATGGTGATATAATTTTAATTGAGTGCTTTAGGTCTTTGAAATGCACATTTTGAAATGAAAAAAAAACAGCCTGAGAAGTATGACTCTACTTCTAAGGATAAACCAACGTTTTGGTTTTATAGTCAAAGACCGAATTTTTGATTACCTGCAGTAAATATACTGTCCATGAATGGTGCCTGGTCTATCAGATCTCTGTATCAGCAGGCAGAAGGTTGGCGGTGGTGAAAGCAGATTGCTCATAATGAATTAGATGTCAATTCAAATGCTGAGAAAGGAGTGGTTAACAGAACACAGAGCTGAGTCATACTGCAGCAAGAGACAGCTGAAGGGAGGATGGATACACCTATGTGCATGCACATCGCCACCCTACACGTTATCCCTGGTCCAAAATCCTGCCTTGGGAAAATCTGTTAAGAATAAATGGTGCCTTACTTTCAGGACCTTTTGGTATTTTCCAGCATCTTTATCATTGGCTTTCTGGATTTTGGTGCTGTTTAATTCTGGCTTGCAGCAGCTATGGCTGAAACTGTGCATCTGTTGTCGTGCTGGTTTGTTTGTGGGGTTTGATTATTAGTATCACCACAATAAGCCCAGATACATGGCTGAGGCTAACAGGCTGCTCTGCTTACAATCTTATAACCTCTCCCAGCATTTCTGTGAACAGCTACCATGTGCAACGCTCCAGTCGTAGTCTAACTGGTACCTGCTTCATACCTGCAGCTTCTGCTCTTGCACAGTGCCTGCAGGTAGGAGATGATGGTAGCTGGTAGGCAGCTGCCAGGAACACATCAAGGAAGGCAGTTGGTGATGGAAAGAAGGTAGCACTTTGTAAAATTAGAAGAGTGGAGTCTCCGTCAGCATCAATAATGTCCAACTGGAGATAGTTGGAAATACTCTCCCTTAATGTATGGAAGACATTGAAAACAAGTAATTTACTCCTCTCCCAGCCTAAATTTTGTTACTGAACTCTTTACGTCTCAGGAACCTTCATATTTCTTTTCTAAAACTGAACAGAAAAAAATTTAAACAGGTCTGATCAGGGAAATCAGGTCTTAAAACCTGTCCAATGCTGGCAGGAGTCATCCATCCCAGGCAGCTTCAGGCATTTTGTTGTCTGGTGGTTTGCATGGGGCAATTTAGGCTTTCTCTGGTTCCCAAAGGACAGGTCTGTTTCTGGGGACGTAATTGGCATTTGCGGTAGCCTTAGCATCCAAAACAATAAAAAAATAATAATTGGCCATAGAGAATGTTTTCCAGTCTCCTTTTCCACAAGAGTATGAGCAAGTATGTTAGCAGGATCCTCTGGGGATATTTGCTGTCATGTTCTTGTTCAGTGGTTACATAGATGCCTTTGTTTGCTGTCACTATTAACTGAAACCATCAACCAGCTGTAAACTTCTTGTATCCATATCTGTGCCTAAATGGGATAAAAAAAATCCCAAGACTTCAGTGTTATTTTAATGGATTCTCCCAGAAGAATTTGTCTGGACTATCAAAACACCCTGTTGCCACATGGGAGCTAGAGGAGGAAAGCAAAAAATCTTCTCGTTATTGTTTCCAGACAATGATTTGTGTCTTCATTATTTTTGGGCAACAGGTCTGCCAAGCATAGTGCTGTCAATCTTCATAATTCAAATAATCTCAAATCAGAGCTCTCACAGGTCAGTGACGTAGGCTACTGGTGCTGTGTACATTGCTGTGATGCACCAAGAAACTTCATCGAGAAGCTAAAGCATGTCAGCCTTTCGTAATCACTATCTAACTTATTTAGATTGAGGAGTTGTGTTGTAAACAATAATCAGCAGTAAACAAGGTAAGACTATAGCTATAATCTATTTTTAAAAGCTAGAACAATGCCTGGATCACCTATTATCACCATGCAACCTACCCTGTCTTTACTGTTCTCTGCAGTCCCATTGCAGTGCTCAAAGTAGGAAGTTACAACAAAAGAAACTTTGGGAGAAACTAAACTCCTGAGCCATTTGCAGTGCTGCTGTAGGGTTTGCAGAGATTCTCTGTGTAGGCACCTGAGCCTGTGCTTTACTCGGGGGCTGAAACGCAAGAAGGAGGACTCTGTTGATTTAGGATAATAATCTCCTTTGTCTTCTGAGCAATACTGCGTTGGTTGGTGGGGTTGGTTTTTCTTCTAATTCAGCAAAAGTGAAACACTACAAGGCAAGTTTAATTTCCACAGCCTGACTTCTGTATTTCCCGAGCTGATACAATAAGGCATATCTTAGTTGTTTTACCCAGCGTTATGCATTCTTGTTCTGTGAATGCTGTTCCTCCAGCTGTAGTGAGACTCCTCAAGTTGGGGGGGTTTCCGTTGCCATCAGCCATCATTCCTTTACTGAGCCGTACCCCACTAGAAAAACAAACAAGTTGTGTTTAATCACCTGGTCCCAGTCGGTTGTTCCAGGAGAAGTTTGCTGGACTATGGCATTGCAAGATGTGCTCCGTGGTGTTGGCTGATTGTGAGACACGTTTCTGACAGGGAAAGGGGATGGAAGATCTGAGAACTGATCAACCTGTCTTTGCTAGTGGAAGGCTTTGTTTACAGCCCTTTGTCTTCTGTTGTGAAGGACGGATGATAAATGGGGTTAGGCTAGCCCAGTGTTTAGATGACATTCATGGGAATTATTCATTTGTGATTGTTATGGTGAGGTCATGTGCTGTGTCCCATGCTATGCTGCTGTGCCAAGAGATTTATTTTAATAGAAGCCTTTAAGTAACTGGCATTCTTGCTAATCATGGTGCATCTGCTTCTCTGGGTTCCCTGTTATGAGTAATTTAATGCTATTACTTTAGCTAGAAGGGATCTGTGTCACCATCTGTCCTGGAAAGCTATTGATGGGACTGTGCAGAACATGGAGTGTCATCAACAGAGAGAGGGACTTCTAAAGGGATGACTGGATTTCCTGTTGTAATACAATATAAGACAGTTTACTGTGATTACAGCTTAGATAACTTGCATATAGAGGCTGTAAACTACTCTTCGATTTTGTTGGGGACCATTCCTCAGATATTTAAACAGAGGGAAGATCCTGTTGTCAGCGAGTAGCAAGGAGTAATAACACAGGTAATCTGCTAAATAAAGTCTCTACTTCTCGTAGGGGTATGGGTGAAACCTTCAAGACTGACCCTAGAATGCCTGCACGTCTGCCACTCCCAGCAGACAGATGCTCTTTGGAGAGGGCTTGCCAGACACTTCTCAAGTCAACTGCTTTTCTAATCGATGGTTATTTTTTAATTGTTGTTTGCAGACCACTTCCTTGTAACAAGCCCTCTCCACGCTGTAGCTGAGTCACAATAGACATGAAGAGGCTATATGGTTGAAAAGCAAATTGCTCTTCAGTTCCATAAGTGGTGTGCTTTCACAGTGCCACTTAGGCGCAGAGTATCATCCTGGTCTCTCGAGTGTGTGTGGCTGATGTCTTTATTTTTATTGTCTGAGAAACGTATCTTCTTTTTGTCTTTATGGCTGGTTAGTAAGGGTACTGTTCGCCATCTCACCTGAGTTGTTCGGTCCTTCCTGATCTTGCTGGGGCTTGTTGCCTTCTCGGCAAGCTAAGTGGTAAGCATGAGAGCATGCAGGGCTGGGAAGCAGCTTTGTGGAGGTTTATCATGTGGAGTTTCTCTTTGACCATACTATCCTTCCCAGCAGTAAGTTATGTTGTGTTTTGAGTATAAATTGGCCTGACTCAAAGGTCCTGGCTCAAAAGACAGTTTGGGATACAAGCTTTGCCCTCTCATTTGTTGGGGTGGTTTTCTTTGTCATGCAAAGGTGCAGCTCTTATTTCACATCAAAGAAAGTGTTCTTGCTTTTGCTGTTCCTTGTATCTTGTGTAGGTGAGTGACAAGCAGAAGAAACGTGTAGCACCAAAATTCGCTTAAGGCTTTCAACTGCATGAAAGAGGCTGTAAGTTGGAGTAGATCATCTGGAGAAGGAGGAAACATGTGCTGTTCTCAGAATAGGGTTCATAGTCTCCTGCAGATGTATAGAAATGACTAAAATAGTCAGAAATGGGACATTAACTGACTTCTGCAAAGAGTCTCAGTTAATTAGGGTTGTTCCCTTCTTACTTCCCTCACTAAGTGATGGGACCGTAACACCATGCCACCCATCACATCTCCAGCCATCAGACAGCTCTGTCTGAGGTGAGTGTTAGTGCTACCAAGCTGCTTATGGCAGTGTTTGTTTAAAGCAAATTTGGCCGATCTTCCAGGTTCGCTGGGGTTCTAGCTGTAGGATGAGAACCAGGCAAGTCATCTTCATGCAGAGAGATTTTATCAAAACTGGTTCAATGGGGGAAAGAAAAGTGGAGAATGTTAGGGTTAGCTCTGTGTGTTTGGACTGTCATTGTTGTCTGGGCTTCAAACCCAGACCCTCTGAAGAGTGTCAAGAGGTGGGGAGCTATTGGAGGAAGAGAAGGCATAAGGCATATCTCAGATGTGGCTCTGAAAGGAAGAGTACGAAATCTCACTCTGAGAAAGGAAACATACATGGTATTTTTATCCATTTTCATATTGAACATGGCTATTAAAAAGAAATCGTCAGAGTGTTGGTTTTCCAATGCAGTACGAGCATTGGTAAATCTGAGAACCAGGTGCTGAGTTCACTTGGTGCAGTGGGTTTCTTTTGAAATTTAAAATCTACTAAATATTTTTTGGTCCCAAATGAGGTCTTGCAGATTTGTCTTGGAATTGCTGGTAACCGCGCAAGCTAGAATGGAGTTTTAAATCTAGATGGTGTACAATTCTACGTGTGATAACTTGGCACAAAGAGAACCCATATTTCCTCTGCTTATGATTTCCACGTGCTTATGCCATATAATAAAACTCTAGATCTCCATAATTTGTATCAACTGTTCAGAGCAGATGCTGTGCTATTATTCTGTCTGACACATTCGCTATGCCTGCTGGGTTACTGCCTTTTCCGAGACCTTTGAATTAACCAGATTTTTGGGTCATCAAGATTATTTAATGTTACTGTCATAAATATTTGTACAGGACTTGGTCAGTGCTTATATAAGAACTGAAAGACAGTAATTTGTTTTAAGAGGATGTGTGTTTTAATGAACTGCCAGCTGAATGTTAGATATAAACTGTAAAAAAGTGCTTTGGAGCAGGAAAAAAAAT
The DNA here is from genome assembly GCA_026546715.1 of Gallinago undulata. NCBI lineage: Eukaryota > Metazoa > Chordata > Aves > Charadriiformes > Scolopacidae > Gallinago > Gallinago undulata. Next base: position 27,653,252 of record JAOTQQ010000005.1, read on the forward strand.
ACTATTTAGACTGTCAGTTATTTAGATTTGTCGGTTACAGCTGTTTAAATTTAAAATCGCTTGAGAGTTCTTTAAAAAGAGGGCTATTTACTTCTAAATAGCTCTGTTGGCTTATCATCCTGCCCTCAAAAGAGGAGAAGCTGATCTCTTGCATCTTATTAATCATTTTCTGTTAAACCATGTTATCCTTTGAATTGTTTGTATGCCAAAAATGAGAGGTTGTTGTTGTGTTACATTTCACAGTTGATTCTTGTATAAAATTCCTTATTTTTTTTTCCTTACTTTCCAAAGTACTTTCCTCTCAAATACAAACAATAAACTCAAAATACTAACAATATGAATCTGTTGTTTGGAAATGATGAAGGTTATACATCATCCAATCTGCTGAAATGTGTTACAAATGAATAAATATTTGGTTTGCCTCTAGCTCTTCTTAGAAGCACTGAAATTAGTATTTTTTTATTGAAGGAATTTTTGCCAGGTTTCTCAATGAGGAACAATGCTACAAATAAGCCAAAATATGGAGGCTGCCAGGGGGTGCTGTGTGCGTTCTGGCAAACTTGGTTTATTTCTTCTAAATATCTTAATTAGCAGAGCATAGTCTCCAAGCTGTTCTTGGAGAGCTGCTGCCCTGCCAGACCACATGCAACAAGCCCCCAAATCCTGTGGTTTTAGGTCATAAAACGGTTCTTCAGCGCTGTGATGTTGCACCGAGCACGTGTATGATTCTTCACGCTGCTACAACAGCACAAGAATCTGCCAAGTCGGACAAACTCCCCTGCACCGTGTCATCCACCGAGGAGAAAGCTTTTCCTGCTCCTGGGTGGTTTCACAGCCGGAGCCCAGGTTTCGTGTGCTCCCAGGAAGAGCCACGTGTAACCTGTTGCGGGAGCAGGAATCGATGTGTCATTAGGTCACCATTCAAACTGTCTCTTATTGCAAACCCAGGTTTTTACAGGATCCCTAATAAATCAGATCTCTGATCTGTCTTGGCCAGATGAGCCTCTAAAATGCTTTCCTTTATAATCTCTAGGTTTGGTAATCTTACTGCCAGGATCCTGCTACCGTTGCGCTGTCTGTATGAAGCGCTGCTCGAAAGGAGTCCTAGAAACCATCCCCAATGTTCATGTGCTGTGAGACCTTGGTATGTACAATGCACCGGGAGGATTAACTGTGACATATTTTTCCCTTTCAGAAAAAGAGCAGAGAGGAGACATGTGGGGAAGGCAGTGGAGTAGAGATCCTGGAGAACAGGCCATACATGGATGGCCCGGGAGGCAACGGGCAGTATACTCACAAAGTGTACCACATTGGTATGCACATACCCAGCTGGTTTCGGTCAATATTGCCCAAGGCAGCTCTGCGAGTCGAAGAGGAATCGTGGAATGCATATCCTTATACCAGGACAAGGTAAAACTGATCAAGATGCCCAGAGGTGTCTCCCTACTTTAGAGAGAGGATTTGATGTTACTCTGTGTGGCAGTGGCATCTCTTTCACCTCCAGTAATATCCTTTAGAGAAACTGGGGTCAAGCCCTAAAATTCTTACATAGTGCTTAACCTCAGGAGTTGCCTGAGCTGACCGTGTACATACTTGAGAATTTGTGGTTGCTCTTAAAATTCGAGCTGTTTTGTCCATCAAAGCATGGAAAATCTTGAATGGTTTTTATTTAGTCTTGTATCCTGCACTGCATGTTCTGCTCAACGTCGCAGATATCTGCTAGCTCAGTGAAGTTATAAATGTACACAGTGATGGGACAGTTGTCATGCTGAACGCTGTCAAGTAAGACAGGATTTATTTGTTCTAGGGGGGAAGAAAAATCTTAATAAATAAATAAAAAACCTGGTGCTTCTTTTCTGGAAACTGTCTTACTGTCATTTAGCTAGAAAATAACAGACCTACATCCTATGGTTTTCACCCTGAGAAGGGAAATGCGCCAGAGGCTCTGTGAAGCCCTCAGGGATCTCCTCATTTCAGCTGATTTTTGTTTGGAAGGATTTCAGATTCCATGGAATAAATAGCCTGTATGCCAGTTACACTGATTTAGGGCATTTGCCCTTTTCCAAGTTTACAAGTCTGATATTGCTGTCACCTTTCATAATAAAAAGGCTTTAATGGATATTTTTATTATTATTATCCAAAAAACTAGAAAAGTTTCATAGTTCTGATTTTGCTGCTCCCTACAAGTAACATTAGTCTGGGTAAAGTGGGGAGTCAGTGCCTGCGTACGAGCAGTTGCTCATGTCTAGATATAATGGAGCTGTCTGACTTTGAAGTGATTAAAGTCCACTGCCGGCCTGTTTTTATCTATTCTCTTGAAATGCCCATGAGTCAATCAGTTGGCCAGGAAACCTGGCGCTGCACAGAACCAGTCTGTATTTTATTCTGCCATAGCTTCCAGGCAAGGACTCTGCTTTTCTCCTGGTAGAGATGTATTTCCAAGGTGTCCTTGTGTTCGTATCTGTGTCATACCTGCAAGGATAACATAACTTATGAATACAGCAGACCCAAAAGTTTTCTCCTTGCTGGAAACTGCTCCTTTAAAAGCAGTCTGTCCTGATAATCTTCTCTTGGAGGAGACATTGTCAAACTAAATTGCAGGTTTTTGTTGGTGTCTCTGCAAAGTGAGATGTGGTAGTCCTCTCAGGTTTTCTCCTGCTGGTGCTTACTTGTTGCCATCTGGGAGGTTGTTTCTTGGTCAGTGTGGGTGCCCAGTCTCCGGTAATTGTGTGGGGCCCATTGGTATCTTCTCACCTGCAATCCATGTAACACCTCATGGGGAGCACATCCCTTTGCTGTGGACTTGGGATTTTACTAAACCAGAGCTATTCCAGTGAAGCCACATGTCTGAGGCAAGCATCTGTCTTAAGTTATTAAAGAAAATCTCTTGAGTCTGTGGAGTTGGTATTTTAAGCACACCTGAAGTAAAACACGAGTGAAGGCTGGCTGGGATTTGAGGCTGATTTTGTACATCTCAGGAAAGCATTTTCTCCGCTTGCCAAACTCAGCGGGATTAACTCTAAGTGCATTGTTCTCATTTTCAGGTACACGTGTCCTTTTGTGGAGAAGTTCTCTATTGATATTGAGACATACTACAAAACAGATCCGGGAGACCATGTCAATGTGTTCAACCTTTCTCCTGCAGAAAAAAGACAAACCATTCTAGGTGACTAGCCTTTTTCTTTAACTTTTTCCTTTATTCTGCTTTTTTTTCTTTCCTATTTTCTGTTTCTGCTATGGAAAGGGTTTTGCTTGGTGTGTTCCATCTGCCTGTCCCATTTTCCCCAAACACACACCTGCATCCCTGTTGGTGTCAGGCTGCTGGTTAGGGTTACATCAGGTAGAGTGAGGACACCTGAGTTCTTTTCCAGGCATGATGTAAATCACATGGAAATAATTTGAATCCCCCGTCTGTAAAATGAAGCTGATGCTTTCCTGTCTCATTTGTGCAGCTCCTGAGGGGAGCAAGTTATCTAATGATTTTTGGGAGTAAAAAGAAGATATAACCATAGAAGAGGGAAATACTGATGTATATTTGTGTAGCTCCTTCACATATATGAAATTCATTCCTATCTGCACTTCTGAAACATGAAGGTGTATTTCATTTTTGCTTCCCCTTCTTTTAGGCTTGCCCTTATGCAGGTTAAAGCTGCAGCTTCACAGCTGTCTTTGGGAGATTGGGTTAATGAGCCTTATATATGTATGGATTTAATGAGAAAAAGCAAAAGGGAACATCTTATAAAAAGGCAGAGAACGGCAAGCATCATAGTGATTCCTGTCTTGCTGTCCATCGTGGTCTTTGCCCTTGGCATTTGCTGGGGACCCGGCTGCATGGCAGGGAGTGCTGGCAGTGACAGCCACACGGGACCAGTGCATCCCTTGCTCTGAAGCTGCTGAGACTGGAGAAGTGTTGAGCTCCGTCTGACTTCTGGCAGTCCCACGCTGCGCTGGCCGCAGCAGGAGCTCTGGGGAAGGACATCTAGTGGCTGCTCCAGCTCCTTGAGTGCTGTTGATGTGTGGGACATGGCAGTAACCCTGTGAAATTTTACTTGAGTGTTACGTGATTTAAACTTCTTTGTTTTGAACGTCAGTTTGATTGTCCTCATTCCTAAGCCTATCTGATCGGGCTTTCAGTGCTGAACAAATAGGCTTGAGTCATGCTGCCTCATTGAGAAGGGTCAGAAAAACTGTTGTTTCTTGGCAAGTGCGATCCTGCCCTTCAATCCAAAGTTCTGATACTTCTGCTGAGGTCTGGAGTGGGGGCTACGGATCTTTAAAATACGTGCAGTCACTCTGCTCCCATTGCAGTTTCCACTTCTCCATTGTTGAAGTGGTAACTGGGATTTAAGTTAAACTTTCTGCCTTCCATAGTAGATTTGGTCTAACAATAGCACATGGGGAATTACCAGCAACTTCACTTGATGGACTCCAAAGATAAACTGTTCAGTGAGTAGCATCTTTTCCATAACATTGCTAAGAAAGAGCAGGTGTATTTAACCATCTCAGATGAGACAGAGCTGTAGCACTAGAAGTGATATTAGAAAAGCTGAAAGATGGAATGTGCAAAAGATCTTTTTGGAGCTGGAAAGACAGAGTGCGTGGATCTGCCAGAGTGCTGTGGATCTGCAGTCACTGTGGGCAAAAATTGAAGCAAAGTCTCTATTTGCTGGAACCGTGTGTACGAGTTCCTCTGGCAGAGATGATCACTGCCCAGGAGCAATGTATAAAGAATTTAAATATCAGTTGTTTAAGTGTAAGTAAAAAGAAACTAAATTGCTATAATGCTTCTGGGACTTACTAAAACAGAAATAAGTCCTGAAAAATGGTATTTTCTTTTGTTTGGGAAAAGGAAATATCTAACTGTTTCTATTCTCTTTCTATAGATCCTATTGATATTGTTAAAGATCCTATCCCTCCGCATGAATACAAAGCTGAGGAGGATCCGAAGCTGTATAAATCAGTGAAGACTAAAAGAGGCCCCCTGTCAGAAGACTGGATTCAAGAGTACAAGAACAACCCTGGGAAATACCCCATCATGTGTGCATATAAACTTTGTAAAGTCGAGTTCAGATACTGGGGCATGCAGTCGAAAATCGAGCGGTTTATCCACGATGTTGGTGAGCATTTTTAATCTTGCACAGTTCACTCTTGACTCCTTAATGTTGTTTCTGAATTGAAACGCAAAGGTGAGGTATGTGCAATGTATCATATCCCAAGATATGTCTGTGAAGAGATTCTCAGATCTAATTATTCTTTTGCAGAGCTGTGGGTTAGTTCAGAAAAAATCATGTTATTCTGTCACTTAAAATTGTATGTGTGAATCCAAACCACTGGAAGGGTTCCCACTGAAAAGGGTTTCAAGTCCTGTGTAGGCAAAAGCTTGCATTCCTCTCCTTTTAGACAAGGATTTGACTGTTCAACTTTGACGTATCATTTTCAAAATATGCCAGTTTTCTTTATTTTGGACAAAATCCTCAAAGGCTGCACAAAGAAAGGAGCTTCACTTGGTTTCAGAAAACCTTTCCCTGGAGCATCCCTCGTTTCTACCTGCCGTGTGGCAGCAGTGGTGGGTCTCTGCGTGGCCACACATCTCTGTCCTCTAGGCTGCCGTGTTTGGGGCTCCCCACCTCACTGTGCTATAACCCACCACAGGTTATTGGCAGCTCTCAGTTGAGAGTAAATGCTGCTTTGATTGATGCTTCATTCTTAGGCGAATGCTTTTAAGGAGGTATTATTTGTGTCCCAGAAGTAACTAAGTGGAGACGGTGCAGGTGGTAGCAGGGCTGGCAGTAATTTGTTCTTTGCAGAAAATCTATAACACAACTGATAACAGTTTCTTAGCCTTACCAGAAGAGACAGGATCTATGGCTGGGTGGAAAACTTAAAGAAGGTTTTAAAGAAGCCCTCCCATCTCAAAAAAAAGTGCAGAGCTGTGGCTCTTCTATGGCAAAGAAGGGTTGTGTTAAAGGATGTTATGTGCTTTCTGTTTTACCTCAAAACCAGGACAGTCCTCCTACATGACCTCTAGAGCTGTCCCTTCTATATGCAAAGCTTCTTTGAAATGCCTGATGCTAGCATAAGTAAGTAATTTCATAGCTCTTTTCAGTCATACTGTGCTCCTGAGAGCTAATGTGGAAAACACTGATAGTGTGCACCACTCTCTGAATAGTCCCAGGTTGCTTTCTTAAAGCTCCTTTGGTTTTCCTTTGCCTCCGGATGGAAGTTTTTACCTGTTACAGACTGTATTACAAGTGGCTCTCTGCAATGAGCTCCTTCGGCGTTTCGGTGACATGGGTTAATTTAGTGTACACTGCAAAACATGGGGACAGAATAACAACTCCATTGTATCTGTTAAATGAAAAAGAAGCATGTGACTCTTCCAGTTGTTCAGAGGTGTTTGGCATAGATTAAACTGTGGTCCCTTAGAAACGTTTCTTTTGTATTTCATGAAAGATTGCCTGCCATTTTCCTCTTGATTGAGGCTTTGCGGAGAGCCGAGCCAGCTCATTGTCTGCCTTTCAAAAGCCTTTCCACGCTGTTGTAATGATGGCAAATAGTGTTTTTCAAAGTGGTTAGGATGCATAAAATCAGAAAAGTCTTTAAGGCAAGACAAAGTTGAGTGAGTGAAAAGCAAAAGCTTTGGGTATCTACAGAGGATGCATAGCCTTCTCCTGCAATGGGGTAGCCATGGGGAAGCCATTAGTGAGTGGGAAAAGTGCCAGAGCACGTGTACTGAAGACAGCGATGGTGGTTAAGGTACGATGATGTTTAAGTTGGAAAGATTTGGGCTACAACGTGGCTGATGAGGCTTATATGCAGGTCCCAGTGATGGGGTTTCAACTGGTGACCAAAAGCAGATGGAGACCTCTGGTCCACCATTGGCTGCACAATGCTCAAGCTCCAGAGATATTCTTGTGGCCAGCCACTCCTTGGCGCTTTTCTCCTGGTTCCTCTGTTCCCGGCTCCTGCAAATTTGTTTCTTGGGGAATTAGTGCTTTCTGTGCAGGGTCGCCAAGGCAGCAAGAAAATGGAGGCAGGAACCAAGAGCATGATCCAAACATTGCCCGAGGGGGGGAGCAGTCCTTTAGTGGTGGTGCAAACTAAAATTAGAGAATGGTTTTAAAGAAGAACATGTCAGAGTTAAGTGTCGGATGGATTGTGATATGTAGAAAGGCTACTGAGTGCAGAGGGAGTAACTCAGGGGGATGGTGTTGAAATGTTCTCAGTCTTACTGAGTGCAACAGCCATTTTTTCTGATGACTAATTGGACAGTTACTCAGTGCTTTGACAGCCTGAGACACAGACTAAAATTGTGGGCTATTAGTCTGCTTGGCTGTAATATTTGTATGCTTTTTTACTACTTTGCCATAGAATTTAAAGTTTAATTGGACTGGCACTGCATAATACTCTGCTCCCACTTGCTTCCTAATGGTGCATGTGGGCTCTGCTTCTTTTGCTGTTAAACAAGTGTGGTGACGGTGTATGGGTTATTGATTATATGCTATGGCAAAGTGTGTTCCCATCCCGGTAACTGGAGCTTTGTCCAAGTCAATGTGTCTTAGGCTAAATATGCCCAAATTGTTGCACAGCAATAAAGTGGGAGCTGTTTTAGCAAGCTCTTTTGGAGAACTTCACTTAAGCCCTCGAATGGAAAGTTCATGCAGAAGGGCGCTGCCCATTGTAGCCTGCAGGTGGTCTTTTCAAGGGTAGGCAGGTTGGTGATAGCACGATGCAGATCTCACCACAGGCTTTTCTTCATCAGTGGTGTGAGCAAGGCAAGAAGATGATATAGAAGCAGAGACAGAACTGCAGGTTACCTTTGATCAAATCCATTCAGACAACCAGAACTGTTTCTTGACGAGGTTATGGCAGCTGTTGTGACCTCAAGGAAAGAGTGTTGCACAAAGAAAATCAGGTCTCCTTTACCTGCTGCCAGGATGTTGTGAGAGTGCATTATGAAATGATTTGGGATGGGATGTTGCCACTGAGTACATAGTCAGTAGGTCTCTGAACAGTTGTATCATATGGATAGCTGAGGGTGTTTGGGCAGGAGTTGGTGGTGGGTTTTTTGTTTTGGCTTTTTTTCCATTGACTTTTTGTTTCAGTTACTATTTTTACTTCAATTTGAAAAACAAACCCAGAGCTATAGTTAAAAACAAAAGCTTTTTAAATTCAGCTAAAGAGCTCTCTCTGCCCTGGCTTGTCTCATGGTCATTTACACTTCTTTTGTGAGATGAAGTTCAACACCACAATCTGCAGGCAAATCATTTACAAGAGTCAGCACCTCATGGGTTCAGCCAGTCTCGGCAGCAGAGTTGTTGAGGTGGTGAGTTTGAAAAGCAAGTGATTTAAATGTTTGCACCCTGCTAGACTCTTCACAGATGATCTTTCTGCACAACACAGTGGGAAATATTATAATTAAATCAACGCAACAGTGATGGGTACTTCTGAACTCAGTCTGCATGTCTACATTTGTGCATGTGTGGTTTCCTTGGTTTTCTTAAACCAAAGCGTTGTGCTCTCTAGAGAAACAGTGAAGTCTTGCTAACTACTGATATTACTGAAATTGGCTGGTACCTGCAACCTTATAAAAACCCTCTTCCTGTTATTTTTGATTGACTTCAGTTGGGTGACTTGCTCGAGACTGTGGGGCTGTTCTCCAGTTGTGGGCAAGAAGGCTCAGATGAGCATGGTGCACACTGGGTGGAGGTGGAAAACCTGCTCTAAAATTGTCCCCAATTCTGTGCTGCTCAGTTCTCTTTTTGCGCCAGAAAGACCTCTTTGGGAGACCACCTCCTACCCAACAGTTCTTCCACGCTGCTGGGTTTGTTTGCTGTGTGGTGGTGGCAGGAAGGATGGAGGAGTGTTGCTTTGTCCAGAGCCTCACCTCCACTGGGCTCACTGCATTCTGTCCCACCTGGAATAAGGTGACCAGTGGGATGTTGTACCCAACCTGTCCTCTCCAGTCAGCTTCCACTGCCCCGGGGCAGCTTGCCACAGGCTTGTAAGGCAAACTGCCAAATGGGCTGCAGCCAGCCATGAGGCACAGCTCAAAAGCAGCGTGAGGGGTTGAGTGTGGGACAGGGACTTCTCAGGATGAGCAGGAGGCATTTGCACCTCCCCTCCTGCCAGAGAGAAAAATGGAAGCAAACTGAACCACAGATGCCTTCAGCACTGTCCTGATGGGCATCTCTGATCTGTTAAAAAGAGAATTTTCCCCAATTGCACTCTGTTTCCCGAGTCTGATCTGTCCCCTCCTTTTCACTTTTCAAACAAAAAGCTTGTTTTTCTCTAACGTTTTGATAAAAAAATGCTTTAAGACTTGATTTTTTTTTTCCATTGCACAGGGAGGAAAGCAGTGTCTGTAGAGGTGAGGTCAGTCATTTGTAGCTGGATCTTGAATCTGGATAGCTGGGGAGGGGGCACTCGCTGTGTCCTCCGGGTCTCTGCTGCCTACTGGAAGGCTTCAGCGCTGCGGGCAGAAGATTAATTCAGTGATAGACTCACTGCTGTGCACTGAGGGACTGCTTACGTTTTCCATCCCTAGCAGTGAAGATTTTTTTCTGCAAGCCGTGACTTTTATTTTTCAATTTATTCTGTACCTGGACAGCCTCATTCTCTTCCAGGTTTTCTCCCTGTATTTAAGAAAGAGAAATGTAGCATCGCTGGCGCATTCCAGGTGAAGGCCAGAGGCTAGGAAAATAATCTCATTCTTTTTGACTTTGTAACTAATCTGGAGCGAAAGAGGCCCAACAGCCATGAAGCCCTGTAATGCCATCCTATTTTCAAAAGAACGAGGCTTTAAGGAAGGGTGATTTGGGATGTCTAATCAAAGTGATGTGAGCAGTGCAGATGGAGAGGTCTGTGGGTTGGGAGGAAGCAATACAGGCAAATTTTGTGATCTAAGAGATGAAGTGAAAGAAGGCAGAGAGGAACTTCAGTAGACTTTTTTTTTTTTTTACCCCCGAGTGGTTTTCGTGTTCCCTCTGATGTTAGTCCATTAAAACAAAGATATGCAGTTAGTGGCATCTGTGCCTTTATGCAGCATTTCCAAGGAGCTGGTTCACTGATATATCAAGGCTGGGTCCAGGAGCGTGAGCAGAGGATGCTGAGACCTGGAAGGGAGGAAGCCTTGGGATGAGAGCGAGGGGACTGTTCGCTTCTGTCTGCTCAGAGTCTGTTTTCAAGGTGTTTCAAGTGAGGTAGAAGTGGGCATTGTGGAAGTCCAAAGGATGGTTATGGTGTTGGGGCCTGAATTACAGCAAGGGAAACGTTCCGTTGGCTTTCAGCGTGAATGTGATGGGAGTTTAATCCTCGTTTTTAAGCTCAGCTGGTTGTCAATCATAACAGGAGGTGAAGAGGCTAAAACATTCTCCTGTAGTTCTGCAAAAAGTAATCTGGTGGGGGAAATAACTCTGAATCTCGACTAAGGTTGAACAGAATTAAGTTGCCAAAGCCTCTTGTTCTGCCCCCAGAAGGTCACAGCCTGCTGTTTCAAACTTGCCTCTCCTACGTGGAGCTCCCTTCTGAAAGTCAGGCAGAGAAATGCATAAAATATTGATAGATTTAATCTTACTGTACAAATGAAGTTCAGGTTGAGTTGGTCCATCGCATTAGCTGCTGATCTCAATGGTTATTTCCTCCTGATAGGTTGACTTGTGATGGCTGGTGGCATTAAGAATTAACCAAAGTCCAGAGCAGAAAATAAAGTGCACAGGCCTGGAAGGGAATAACTACATAAAAATTTGCTTTATGTAGGATTTAAAAAATAACTTAAAAAAAAAAAAGAAAAAAAAGAAAAAAGTGATTGCTGAAACAAAAGGGATATTTAGGCTGAAAACCACAGAAACTGTGGCAGTAGTGAGATCCTAAGACTTTTGTGCAACAGTGAAGCAAATGATGCTGGAAACACCTTAGAAGCCTTGTGTGCAGTGGGACCATCCAGCTTTGGCCATGTTCCTGGAAATGGAGGTGGCTTACAAAGGGCCATCTTTCCTCTTGGTAGTGCTTTTAAATGATTTTAATGTAGCCTGTTGATTGCTCTTTATCTTACAATAGCAGTAGTGGATGTGTGGCCTGCGGTCTTTGGCCAGGGTCTGCATTAGAGTGAGAGGTTTGCTACCCAGGCTGCCGGCTTTTTGGTGCAGTATGTTTCTGCTCCAGGCTTAGCAGAGGAGAATTGTGGATCCATAATCCCAGTGACAACAATTCCCACTGCTGTTTTTGTCATGTCCTTCAACCCATCTCTGCCTCAGTTTCACAGTAATTAAAGGGAGAACAATACTTAATGATTTTTGTATTTATTTCTTTTCCCCAGAAGGGCTCCTGAGAATTTGTTTGTCAGTATTTGTAGAAGCTTTTAAAAACACCATTGCTACTGTGTGCTCCCATCAGTAATAAATAGCACTTTGAAGCTTTGACCTATCGTGAGCTTTTAAGCAATAATATTGGTTGAAAATCCTGAGTGACTATACTGTTTTAAACATCTTGGTGGTATGATGATGTTAGTCAACAAGTTTAAGTCTTGGAGGAATGTTTCTGTTGCCTGGTCAGAAGCATTGTGTGTTGATATTGAGAGAGTTCTTCCTTTCAGACACGTCATATGTTGAAATATTTTAAATTGGCTTTACCCGCCTCATTTTTCTCATGCAGCAGAAGACAGATGGTGTCTGCAAAATAAAGCGTCTTTATTCCCTCCCTGACTTTTCTTCGCATCCCGTTATCTCAGAAGCTTGTATATGTGATGCTGTTTTGCTGAAACATAGAAAACAGGTTTCCAAGGAAAGGAGGGGTTTTAGTCTTAAGCACTGATTTGGGATGTGCTTCTGTCATGTAACAATCATGGTGTGGTATGTAGTGTTCATGAAGGAACCACTTGAAACTCTCCTGCATGCAAAACTCAGTGGTTTTTGTTAATGATGTTGGCTTGCCTTTTTTTTTTCTTTTTTTTTTTCTTCTTCTGGGAACATACTTCAGCTTGAAGGCTGGATCCAAAAGTTACATCTTCCCAGAACTTGATTGGAGTTGCAACTGTGGTCTGTGCCTGGCTTCTCCTTGGTGGAGTGGGCATTCACAAGACAAAGTCCTGGATCTGGAATTAGGAAATCAAAGCCCTCCCCGAGTTAAAAGCAGTTGCAGAGGACTGGCTGATTTTTCCATGCATAGTTGGTTAATAAGAATTGAGAAGATAAAGTACATAAAGTGACCAATTTGCCATCCTGACACTTGCTATATGAAGGTCCTTTACTGCAGCTTTTAGCATTGTGTTGTTGATGCCACTGCAATATTCTTATCATGGTGTCTTGAGGTTTTGAGGAAGGGAACGTGGATTCCTGCAGTCTTGTTAGCACTGGTGACGGGGCATTCTGGCTTTGCAGGCTTGCGGAAGGTCATGGTCCGTGCCCATCGTCAGGCTTGGTGCTGGCAGGATGAATGGTATGGGCTCACCATCGAGGACATCCGGCAGCTGGAGAAGGAGGCACAGTTGATGCTGGCTCAGAAGATGGCCCAGTTCTGCAGTGAGAATGATACTGAGCAGCACGGAGTCAAAGAGACTCCTGGTGAGAAGGATGTTGAAGCCAACACAGTTTCACCTGTTGACACAGAGGATGTTGCTAGTAACAGTGAAACAGCCTCTGGAAGATCACTCACAAAGCAGTGGTCCACCTCTTCCAAGTCCTCACGATCTTCAAAGAGAGGAGGTAAGATGCTGCCGATGACTTGCTCCTCTGAACTGCATGGTGGTTGGGCTTTTGGGGGAGGTATGACCATGTCTCTTCGTGGCTGGCACCTTTGGTCCAACGCGTATTTCTTCTGTGAGTCCTTTTAACTCAGGCCTTCTCTGCTGGTGTTGGAGGTTCAGTCTTCTCAGGTGACCTGTTATGGGTTTGGAAATGTTTCTAGTCATTTCATAACTGTGACTCAGTGGCACATGGCAGAATTCTTGCCAATCTCAAAAGCAGAGAAATAGCAGGCAGCAGCTGGGTAGCAGCGTTGGGTCTTGGAAGATGAGAAGCAGCAGCACAGAGAGAGTTAGTCCCTGCTGCCCCAGACCATTGGTGGCTTTTATAGGACCTTGTCCTTCAACAGCGTTCCCATTCTGGATGTCTGCCTGTCTGCTGTGTCACAGAACTGGCCCAGCTGTGGGTCATTGTTAACTGGCTCTTGTTTTCCAGGAGGCAGCTACAGCAGGCATCTCGTGCTCCTTGGCCAGGGTTACATGTTACTGCCTGCCATTCCGTTCAAAAGCAGGCGTTTGGCTCCGTGGGTGCTGCGCTGAACCTCACACAGCGAAGCACCCCCATGGGTTACTGGGGAAATCAAGGCAAGTACCCCCAAAGAAGTGGGTGGTGGCTGCTGCCTTCCTCTGGTGATGATGTGTGGTAGGTGTTCAGAAACCAAACCTCACAGCCTGCCATTAGGTGGGACCGTGGATCATGTTTGTGCTCCCTTTTAAATACCATTCAGCCAGCTTTCAGGATTTTGCTGTCAAAGCCCCTAAGGATACCAGGACTTGGCTTCGAGTCCTGAATTTTATCATTCACCTCTCCCTCGGCAGTCACCTCTCTTTTGCTATGTTAAGCTCTTCCCTTCCTCAGGCCATTCTGTACAAAGGGGTGAATCCTCAGCGAGTTACAGACAGATGGCTTGAACCCTCAGCAGTCCCCTCTCCTTTCAGTCAAGCGCAGCTGATGGCTGGGTAATAGCTGTCACAGCAAGAGGGCAAAAAATTCTTGATTTTTCTGTAAACCCCAAGGGGCAGCATTTTTTCCAGTGACAGTGGAAGAGAACGTCTTGGGTGAGTGAAGCTTCTCCATCTCTCATTTGCATTAAATATTGTTGAGTTGAGTCTCCATTTTTATTTACCACTCCATCACCGATTTCATCGCGGGGTGAATGAGAGATGAGCAGTAGTTTTACCTTGCGATGACTCACTGGAGTGAGCCCCAGGGAAGAACGTAGCAGCTGCTTCATAAATCATTGTATAAAGATAAAAATGCTGGCTACTTTGTTTGCACCAGGATTTTATATTGATGTGCCCGTCTCTCGTTATGCTCTTTGTTATGAACCCCCTCTGCCAGTGCTGACATGTTCATTGGAAGCTGTAGGTTTCAGACCTCTTAGGATTTCACTTGAAGGTTTTTCATTGGTAGCAAAGCGTGAATTTCTTTTAAACTGCAGAATGTCTCGGCTTTTACAAGAAAAAGTAATGAAAGAAATGAATTGTGATGTGCTGGGGAGTACGTCATGCAGATATTTTAATCCTCCTTCATGCTGGCAACGTATTAGCATATGGAAGCAAGGAGGGCTCTCTCGCCTTGCCGCTACCTCCAGCTGGAAAAAGCAACGCCTTTTCTCCAAAAGATCTCGGTCCTTTCTATACCACGCGAGCGAGACCTCTGGTGACAGCAGGACCCTTGTCGCCATCCCATATGTTATAATATGCTCTATTTTTAGCAACTATTATGGGAGTGCTTTGACGTCACTCCAGCGTGAATGAGCTCTGCTCTGCCAACCCCCTCACTCGCTGCTCCCGAAGGGGTGGGCGGTGGGGGGCTGCCGAGCCAGAGCTGGGCTGCAATTAGGTGACTGCACAGGGTCTCCATCCTCTTTCCGTGTGACAACCGGGTAGCCAAATTAGAAGAATTTGACTTACAGATTTAGCTCTGTTACAACAATAGCACGAAAGGGCTCGCGCAGCTGTCACAGTAACCAGAACCTCTCGGCGTCTTTGGATATGTTAAATGAGAATTTGTCAGTCTCCTCAGGTTTTTTGCAGTGTTGGGTTGGGTGGCTGCTGCGAGCACCTTGTGTGACACGCGAGAGCCATCTGAAGAGAGGGGAAAACCCTCTCTCTTGTCCTTCTCCAGACAGTGCTCCCTTCAGTAGAGGGCTGTTCTGTAACAAGTTCAGCCAAGAAGAGTTCAGGCTGGATAAATGCTAAATTATATCTGGGGAAAAGGAAAAAAAAAAGGCAAAAAGCCATAACATGTTTATATTTATCACAGGGAACTCTGGAGGGGAAAATGAAAGGGAGCAGGTAGGTGTGAGAAGAGGAGGGCAAACGGGAACCAAAGGGACCGTTGGGTTTTCTCCTCGCTCCGTCAGGACAGCCGCTCTGACAGCTCCCCATGAAGTAGTTGGGTAGCATGTTGTTTAAATCATTCAAGTTTAAAGTTTAAATAGATCTCTAATCCAATTTGTGTGGAAGCAATTTCCTTCCAGAAAACAGATTATTTCTATCCAGGCTGCTCTGCTCAGCTACCCACCCGAAAGTTAGCGAAGCAGAGGCATGGTTTGTGTGCTGATTAGAGGCACAAAGAAAGCTTCCAATCAGCCTGCTTCCTTCCTAATTGCAAACTTTAAAACCCAGCTGATTTTGCACGTCCTACTAACAATTATAAATAGCTGCCATTCAAAATAGCACAGGAGTGATACAAACAGCTTGCTTTAATGTAGCATCTTGCTGGCAGGTTCTAACAACAGTAAACAAACAGGGATCTGTAGAGCGGTACACTGACATCACACCAGCATCATCGGGGTTTTGTGTTTTTTAGTATTGCAGCAGTGAATTTTCATAGAGAACACACGACTCTTCCTCCAGCAAAGATCATGTTGGGAACTCTCAGTCTTGTCGATGTCGCGTATCACATAAGGCTTTTTTGTTTTTTCCAGCAAGTCCTTCACGCCATAGTATCTCCGAGTGGAGGATGCAGAGCATTGCCAGAGATTCGGATGACAGCTCAGATGATGAATTCTTTGATGCACATGGTATGTGGAGCCCTAAATCACTATCGTTTGTTTCCTGAAATGGTGGGGTAAGAGAACGGAAGGCATGAGGGTGGGGGGTGAGCGGGGAAGGAAGCGAGACTTTTTGCTTTGTTTGAAGTCTGTTCCTTTCTAACCAAGATACTTGCAGCATCAGCGCAGCTTCTTCAAGCATCCCCAACATCACCCCAGCAGACTTTTATATTTAATGTAGCAACATTTTAGATTCTGTGTGATCTGTTTGAAGGGATCTTGCACAGTCATAACCTTTGGAGCTGTATTTTATTTGGTGAAAATGAGTGTGGGTAAAATTCAGCAATACTGACTGGACTGTGGGTGTGTCCTAATGATACTGATTCAGTATGACTGAATGTTTTTTTAATTTATTTTTTAATCAGTAGGAGAGATGATTAATTGTCCTGTCTGGGCCTGAAGAGACACAAATTTGCCTTTATTAACTCCTTATGCTCCTATTCCAAGGAATACGATAGTGAATGCAATGAGGTACTTCAGGTGCCAAAATTAATCAGTGTTGGTTCTTGAATTCTCAAAGTAATTTTGACTATCCGTATTAGGAGTAAGCTGTGGTATTTTATTTCTCTGTGCATGTGTCTGTGAAGAGGCTTTGTTCCACTACATTCATTTTATATATTGTACTTAATGCGTATTTAAGCCTGAAAGGCTTCATCTCTACTGACAACAGATGGACTCTTCTCTCGGCTTGTAATGCTAATCTAAGTTAGATGCGCAACGTGTGCTGATGAAGTTGGTGACCTTTCTGTGAAATGCAGTTCTTCAAAAATGACGCCCCGGTTTTGTAAAGCAGAATTTCCCCGATGTTCAGCTAAAGTCCGGTCTCCAAAAATTGATGGTATCGTGTTCCAGAAGAGTTCTCACATCGTGTATTCAGGCATCCATCTCAAATTCTGGGGTAAAAAAGCGACGTGCTGTTGTAGAGGAGAGACTTGCACAGTGAGGCAGCTTAAGTAGCCAGGATGCGTGCAGGTCAGGGGATGGATGTGTCTCTTGCCTGGAAGGAGAAGGGCCAATTTAGTTTAAGTGTCCCTATTTATTAACTTATGTAGCATCCACAAAAACTATGCAAGGGATTTATTGTAGCAATATGCATACAAGAAAAGAGGAGTGAGTCATCGAAACGGCATCATTGCTATCCACCCTCTTTTTTGCCTTTTTAATTACTCAGTAATAAAATTGAGATCAGACAGCTCTGCTTAGGATCCAGGCCCCCAGGGAACCCCTGACATGCTCCTAACAGGCCTGGGAAGGGGAATTAACAAAAATGAGCCTTGTGCCACAGTTGCTATTGGCACCTCTGTTGCCATACCTTGAGGAGCTCACTAACAGAAAAAGCAGCTCCTTTTGTGCTAGCACACAGCGTGGCTCCTTCTACGGACAGATTGTCCTCCCCAGTCCCCACAGTTGGCTTTGAAAAGTCTGCCTTGTCTGATGGGATTCCGGTTAATGAGTTGAAGGCTTGATGTGTGCTGATCAATGCAGTCCTCTCTTCGGGAGGGACCTCTTGTTGCTCCTTGGCCCTGAGATGCCATGTCCCAGCTCCGGGTCTGCCAGCCAGGATGAAGCACCCACTTGCAGCTCATCCTGCCGGGAAGGCTCGTGGGGTGGGTACCATGGGAACTGGCACAGATCAGGATGTGAGTCAACACCGAGCAGAGTTCCTCACAAAGTGCTTCCCATACACACACACATACACACACACACATACATTTCCTTGCAGCTCAGGGAGCGTAACCAGAGCCAGAGAAGATTTCTTCTCACCGGCTTCCCACTCATCCTCATTCACTGGCATACTCTGGTAAAGATAGTGACAAATACAGTAATATCTAATATCTATCCTGTAATGAATGCTAATAACGGGAGTAATATCCCATGCAGCAATTACTTGAGCAGCAAGAAGGGCTGTAATTAAACCTCTCAAGGAAATAAGTTTAATATTTAGATTAAGTTGCTGGAGGAGCTTTGAGTACAATCGTCCTCCTAATTCTCCACCAGCATGTGGTGCCTGCTTGTGCTTTCCGCTTGCTCTGAACAGGTAGCTCTGCCCTCCCTTGTGCAGGGAAATGGGGATTTACTCAGATTCTTTCCACAGCTGAAAAAGGAAATGGCATGCTGATGCAAAGTTTCCAGGTCTCTCTCTTTTTATGGTCAAAGTGTAAATAGAAAACTCCTAAAAATAATTGGATTCTTTGCCTGGCTCTGAACTTAGTCCCCTTCATGTATTTTTTTTTTTTTTAAGATATTGCTCAGATTTGCTGAAAAGATGAGTATATTTCATAATCTTTTTATTCCCCATCCTAGGATTCTTCCAACTGATTATTTTCTTGGTAACTGTACAGCAAGGAGAAAGGGGGAATCCTAGTCTGGGACTCTGAAGATTTACAGCTTTTAGATTTTCAAGACATCTGTAATTGCTGCTGTTATTATTCTGGTTATAACTCTTTATTAAATTTACAAGCCCAAAATTTTCAGGAAAAAAGTACTAAGCACAGAACAATAAATAAATTAGAAAGCACTTAACCTCTGTAACAGTAAAAGATACATCCTCCACATGAAAAAATAGAAAGGAAAGGGACAAAAAAAAAAAAATCAACCAGGAGCCAGCAACACATACCAAAGGCATCTTTAGAAGATTTTGAATTGCCATTGTTTGGTTTCCCAGGGGTCCAGGAGGGAGCTCTGGGGCTCTGTTTCCTTCCCAAGAACCTGCCAGGATGAAGCACGAAGCGTGGAGGCTGCAGGGTGCCCTTCACAGCTCATGCTGTGTCTGAGCTTTTGTCCAATAAAGGAGCCACCAATCTGCTGCTGTCTCAGAGGACCTCTGGTTTGATACAAGCATTTTTGTGAGCCCTTTCTCAGATCTAGACTGGCCTCCCTGTGCTCAGACTTGGCCTGAGAGCGAGCTCAGCCTCCCACAGGAGAAGTCCACACGTGTTGGATAACCTCACCCAGGCCAGCAGGCATGGGGAGGCATCTGGTGGGGGGCACTGGGGTAAATTCATCCGGTGCTACAACTGCTAATTGCTGCTTAGTGATGCCTCCACAGGGCTTGGCTGCTTGTTTTGTGTGGAGGTACCAGCAAAGGGCTGGACTCTGCGGTGAACCAGTGCTCTGCAGCCCAGCATGTGGGTATGGGCACAAAGGACAAGGCTGCCTTCCAGTGTCACCCCCTGACAGCCCTCCTTTCCCCCTCACCTGGCACAGCTCCTCTGATCTGTGCTAGGCTACTAATCTTTCTTATGTTCTGGATATGACTGGGTATTTTATAGGGTCTCTCCTTTACAAGTCTCTTGCTTTTAATGACGCTTCTAAGAACAGTATTTTTGGGACCCTTATTCCCAAAGGAATGAGCCTGGGGATTCAGAAGATCCTGAGGTAGGAGGGAAATGGCAGACACATGTGCTCAGTGTGATCAAACAAGTCTCATCTCCTAAGGAAATCAGGCTAAAGATATCCCAGGGAGTTCACATTTCCTTTATTACTCCTGCCTTTTTAGGTATTTGGTCCCATTAACAATAGCAATCCTTGTCGCTGCTTCCCCCAAAGCCCCCCAGCAGCTTTCAGACAGCTCTGGGAGGATCTCAGTAGGAAACTTTACTTTGTCTTCTCTCCTGTACTGGAACACACTGGCTGCTTTAGCATCATCAAAAAGCATGGCAAGACAGACATCAAACTTGGTACCTGAAATGATAGCATTAAAAATCCATGTTATTTTTTCCATGCCTTTAGGTGTTTTGTTTGTTAAAAGCATGCCACTACAACATTTTTTTTTTTTACTTTTCAAAAGGTGCTTTGATTTCTATATAACAAAAGCTGGTAAAGTATAATGTTTTATTATGACTTAAGCCATTCAAATGTTTCTAAGATCACATAGAGTTATGGAGGCCTTAGTTTTATTTAAAATTCTGTTCTGTGCTTTTGCCTGTGTACATATTTGGGTGTGTGACTCTCAAAAAAAATCTGTTTTTTAAAGAGGACTTGTCTGACAATGAGGAAATGTTCCCGAAAGAAATAACCAAATGGAGTTCCAATGATCTGATGGATAAAATTGAAACCCCCGAATGCGATGATGTCCAGGGTAACTGTATTATTATTTTTTTTAAGTAAAAACTGCATGTGATATTTTACAGTATTTCCAGGTAATTGTTACAGCCACTTTCTGAAAAAGGTAAAACTTGTTATTTTCATCTCAGAAAAGGAGAAGCTGAGAGAGAGCATAAAGATGACTGGCCAGTACTGCTGAAAAAGAATTGCCTAGTGGGAGATGGGGTAGCTCTTGATTCTCTTTTCTTTTCCTACATTGGGTAGGCTCCTCTGTGCGACAGCCAGGATTCTCTCATATAATGATGAAATATTCCAGCTCCGTCTTGAATTACTTGAATTTCTCCTGGCTCTTTCTTTCCTCTTGCTCCATCCTTTGATCTTGTCTGTATCTGCCTTGGTTTTATTTTCTGCTCATCGTTATGAAATTTTGAAAGGAAGCTGGCTCCTCAGCCAGATCGATTCATGTAGCAGCACGGTGGAAGATGACACTTAGGCTTTCTGCTACAAAGCGCAGACGTGTGAACACATCAAATCTCTGCTACCCCAGCACAGATCAAGCAATTCCTTTTATTGTCCCACAAACCGATCATTTCTGACAGTTGCGCTGGGATTTCCCATTGTTGCCATGCTTAATAAGGCAGGGATACTGGGTCCTTGTAATGAGAGCTTGCTATTGTCCTCAGCGCTTCCCATGGTTATGAGAAATTGCTGGAAAATAAGTGACCCAAGCTTGCCCAGGCTTCTCGGGTGGGAAGAGGTGGGAGAGAGGGAGAAAGCAATTTGATGAAATAATTAAGGAGATGCGAGGCAGAAGAGGCTGGAGGGCATTGGCACAAACAATGTCTTTATGGAAGAGTGTCTTTGCCAAACAGCATCTTGCGGCGCTGATGTTTTAAACCTCTGTGCTTCCAGGTGACTTGTATCACGAGACATCAGCAGAGTACCACGTTGGCTCCAGCGTGGAGAGGCTCAGCATCATTGAAGTAAGTGTTTCAGTGCCTTGTAAGGAGAACCTTCGTTGCTGGGAGGTGTCCGTGTGTGGTAAACGGGGTAAACCCTTTGCTGGGAGCGGTGCATTGTCTTTGTGTGACACCGGCATGCTGTGTGCTTCAGGGGCAGGTTTAAGGGATTATTTCACCCATCTTTAGAACATCATATAGAAAATACTCTGTAGTTTGCAGGCAGTATCAGGTATCCAGCTGGAAAAAATATTAATCCCGTGGGGAAAACTACTGCCTGAGGCAGTGCTGGGCAGAACTCTCCTGCTAATGCCGAATGAGCTGGCGTGGACGTGGGACACAGGGACACAGCTCGGCTGTGCCCCACTCTTCAGAGCTGCTGAGGGTCTTGTTGGAAACCAGTTACATCATAGCCTGTGTCAGCTCTCTGGATAAAATAGTAAATAAATAATGCCCACCCACCCCGGCTTTTTAGACTTGAGAAAACAGGCTTTTGCAATGTGGTGTCCTAGTGATACACAGCATCTTGGAGTGGCTGTAGGCACTCTGCCCCTAAAAGCACCTGCCTGTCTGGTCTGCTTGCGGAGTGACTAAGTTACGTTGTGGTCTGTCAAAGACCGTGAGCGTGGTTTTACTATTACTCTTTGTGCCAGGCTCAAGTTCAAGTAAGTTCGTGGTGGTTTGGCTTTTTCATAATAGACTGAGAGCTTAAAGGCCACGGGGAGAGTGCGTGGCTGGGGATGGGAATGGCTCTTGCCACCAAGCAAGTCACAGCCCTAAGACTTCTCTTAGAGCTCAAGGTGGTGTGGAGAACTTATTGTCATCTTCAGAGGGCTGTACAGACTCAACTCCCCCACGTTTCTGCCTTCATTTTAGAAGAACAAACTTCAAAGAGAGATGAAAAAGACAGTTATTTGTACTTGTTCACAATTAGTCTAATACCAATAGTATGAAATTCCTAGCCACCATTGCAGGGATTTTCCCATTAAGAGCACCCATCACCAAAAGGTAGTTCAAGAATCGGGCATCTTAAGAGAGTCCAGATCTTTCAAGAAAGTTCTAAATAGCCACCTCCACCCCTAAACTAATCAGCAGTTGCTTCCATGTTCCCCACTTCCTTCAAAAGCAGAGGTTAATGAACTGAAAGGGAAAGGCACCTCCTTTATGACTGCTGATAAACCTCCAGATGACCTGAGCTTGGTGACTCATGATTTTCTCCAAATGAGCACTTAAAACATTTGTCTGAAAGCAAAAGTAGCTCTGAGATGCTGAGGGAGCTCCTCCCATGCCTCCAGCCAGGCAGAAGTTCACCTTGCAGGTGCTGTAAACTGGAATCAGAAGGTTTAAAGAGCAGGCATTAATACAGTGTAATGGTACTAAGTAATTAAAGGCCATTCTTATGCAGGAGGTCTGGAAAATCTTTATTACAGACTTGGATGTGAATTTTAATACCTCTGGTGGGCTGTGTATTAAGACATGCTTTAACATTACCTGGTAAAAATGTAAGCTAGTTGTTAGGTTGCTAATGTGTGCCTGGGCATGCTTCCCTCCCACCAGCAGGCTTGTCAGGGGCTCAATCACTGCTCAAAGGACAACAGGTGACTAAAGATGCTAAAATTGAGAAAAAAATGCCAAATGGAAAAATACTGCTGCCCTCTACCCCTTCCACACCTGCTCTGCCTCTACAGGGAGTTGCCCGGGATGTTCTGCTTGCACAAGGGATGAGGCACAGGAGGAAAGATCAGTGCCTGCTTTCGTGTATCTCCAAGGTGTTGGGGAGGGAGATTTGAGTCCATGTGGGAGCTGTAACCAGTGAAAGCCCTGGTAATGAATAGATATTAAAAATAGTTACTGCTCCATTGTTTATTATATGCGACCAGTAAAAATGGATGCTCTTGTACCTTCTCCTGGGGCATCAGGATTGGGCTCACAGCTGTTCTGCTAACCATAACCCACTCTGGAGTTCAGATGCAATTCTCTCCTTCCCCCAAACTACAGCCTGTCTGTTTAGGCAAGGAATTGCTTCAACATAATATGGAAATGACCTGGACAACCAAAGTAAAAACCTTTACTGTGTTCATGCAGCAGTCTCCAAGCCAGATGTTGGCCAGTCCTTGGGTCGTGAGGTCTTGAAGTTTTTTCGCTTCAGTTCCTCTTTTGCAACAGTATAAGCAAATCTAGAGTCTTATTTATAACTTTTGTGGTAGGCAAGCAGATGCAATGACTGATTTCTTCCCACAACTTCTTTCCCCAGTAACTTGCCACTTGCTGACCTGTTTGACCTCGTTCTGTTAATTTTGCTGAATGTGTTTTACTGTCAACTGCTGCAGCTGAGCTCAGCACCCCAACAGAAAGCAACAACCATCTTTTATTTCTTTATTTTTCCACCCTAATGCACACAAGTTATGTCTTTACTGCTGCCGTATTTCACCTGGTTACAATTTTATGCAATTTTTTCTTTTTTACTTTCAGCATTCCTTCCTCTGAGGACACCTACGCTGAGGCTGTGTGTGTGCATTTGTGCAGGCACATGTGCAGGATGAGAGACGTGGAAGTTTAGACTCTTGCACCTGCACTGTCCTTTGATTTAAGTGCCTCTCTTCCTTCCCTACCTTTCTTTATTCATCTCCGCTGCATTTGAGAGCAGGCATTTCATTCTTGGGTAGTTTTGCAAAACAAATCAAGTTGAAATCTTTCAGTTTCTGTCCTGTGGTCCTTCTCACGCTGCTCTTAACTTTGTGTGGAGATGGCCCAAACTGGACTCAGCCTGCTAGATGGGGGATGCCAAGGCCTTGTAGCATGGCTAATACTGTTTCTGCTGGAAATACCTTGCTTCACAGGTTGCTGTTTGCCTCATCCCTGACTGGACTTGATGTAGACAGTGTCTTTATTGTACACACCGTATGTGAGCTTGGGAGAGAAAAAATTACAAAACTTGCAAAAAATGCACTTGGATCAAATATCTTTGCAAAATAAGCCTTTGTACTGTGCTCTCTTTCATTCCCACCTAGGATGAATCAGTGCAGCCATTAATGCAGCCAAGCAAAATCCATGTTCTCCTCTTGGTACTCCACGGAGGGAACATCCTGGACTCAGGAAGTGGTGATCAGAACTCTAAGCAAGGGGATGTCAACACCATCACAACAGTGTTTGACACAGTGATGAGGGTACATTACCCAGCTGCTCTTGGACACATTGCCATCAGGCTAGTCCCTTGCCCAGCCATCTGCTCTGAAGCATTTTCCCTGGTGTCCAGGTAAGTTGATGCTAATTTGTCATGGAGAGAAACATACAGAATTTCACTCTTGTTTTTGTTGTTTGTTTGTTTGTTTCTTTTCTTGCATCCCTGAAATTGTTCTGTGTGTTGTATTGAAAGCTCTGACCATGCTTTGAGAATGCACTTATTAATATACTAGCGAGGCATTCAATCTCGATTTCATACTTAGCTGCAGTGAATACAGTAATCATGCAGCAAGAGTTCTGAGATTGATTTATTCTAATTAATCCAATAAACACTAAGGCTTTAATTCCTTGTCTGAGAGTTGTTCTATCAATGTAAGTATGTTGTCCTTGAAGATTTACGTTTGATGGGAGGGAAAGATTTATTAAGCTCTCACCCATTCACCATGGAATAAATAGCCTTTCTATCTTGAGGCTTTTTTTTTAATGAGCCACAATACTGACTGTACTGTCTGCAAATGGTTTTCCCTGCGCTGCAGGTTAGGCTGAATATTTCCAATGTCTCTTTCCCTATGTAGCCTCAGCCCATATAGTTATGATGAAGGCTGCCTGTCCAACAGCCAGGATCACATTCCCCTTGCCGCGCTCCCTCTGCTCGCGACATCGTCCCCGCAGTATCAAGAAGCAGTAGCCACAGTCATCGTCAGAGCCAACCAGGCCTACAGCGAGTTCATCAGATCCCAGGAGGGCATGTCATTCAATGGCCAGGTGAGCCAGAGGCTGTTTATAGCCACAATGAAAGGAAGAGCAAGTGAAGCAATTTCCTTCTGAAGCTCTCTTTTCCATTAATCTCTCAGGAGGGATGGAAACATGACAGTGTTGAGCTGCAATAAGAAAGTGTTGTGCTTCCATTTCTTTCTTTCTGAGAGAGAGATTATTGCTTATGCTCTGGCTTAAACCTTTGGGATTCAAAGCAAAGTCTGAGCTTGTGTTCAGAAATGAAACTACAAAGCTGTGATGTTAATCAATTTTCAGCATGACACACCTTTCCAAATCAGGAATGCTACTTTTGTTACTAAGCACCATCTCTGCTCCCTTTGCAAACCAAGGCTGTTTAGGCATTCCCATCTTTAAAGGACCTTCAGCAGCTCGTGCTGGAGTTGTCGCAGAGGTGGGTTTCTGTTTTGAGATGACACAGCTGCTGCACCCCATAAAAGACCATTACTGAGCCTCCGTGAGCAAAGTGACTCTCACCCCACGAGGTTTGAGCTATTGGACTGGCTGTCACATTGCACTGATGTAGTGTGATTTATCCACCCTGAGCTTGTTCCCAGCCAGCGCTGCTGCGCCTGGGCACCCGGACAGCCCTCTCCTACCCAGGGCTCTCAGTCCTGTATCGTGCCTGGCTGCTCAATACCCTTGCAGGCAGGGCAGTGGTACCTCCTCAGGGGACAGAAGCACAGGGAGGTTTGCCTGAAGTAGCACAGACAGCTGGCGAGGAGGCAATCAAGCTTGGTTTTCTGAGGCTGGAGTTAGCGCCGGGATCGGTGCTCTGTGTTGCTTTCACTTCAGTCCAGTCAGCTGGTGGGGACAGCCAGAACACATGATGAGAGTCTGCAGGGTATGAGTGGATGTTCATTGACAGAACAGCTTTACTGATGAAAGCGCTGGGCATCCTGTTACTACAGCTTTCCTAGGTATAATCCAGCACTCTGTTTGTGTCATCTCTGAACTGAAATCAAGGAGCTTTTTTCTTCTTCCTTCCCCGCTTCTGTTGCCTTTCCAGGTGTGCTTGGTAGGGGACTGTGTTGGAGGAATCCTGGGATTTGATGCCTTATGCTACAGCAATCAGACTGTGTCCGAGAGCCAGAACAGCAGTCGGCGAGGAAGTGTTGTGAGTGTCCAGGTAATGCTGCTTTCCAGTGTCTACTGGGAATGGGTCTGCTGGCCACAGCGCCTCTGTGATAGCCCTCCATGGCCCCTGCTTTTAGTAAGGATCCTTTTGTGAAACACCAAAGACTCTTTTCCTTACCAATGACAAAAGTGTCTTAAGGTGTATATGAGTCTCAATTTGGGTGCGTTTGCTCTGAATGGGGATGCCTTACCCTCTGGTGTGAAGCATCATCACACCCTTGGGAAGTGGTTTGGTCTGAGATACTGTATTGCCTTCAACTGGGTTTTGGGGTAGATGGGGAAAGGAGGATGGGAGGAGACAGTTATGATGTGGGCGTATTTTTGATTCAGCTGTTAGAGTGCTAAATCTGTATATTTCAAATCCCAGGATACTGACCTTCTGTCTCCTGGAATAACGGTGAACAACAGCTATTGTTCCAGTGGCTCTAATCTGGAAGCCAGCAGACACCTCAGCAGGAGCAACATTGATATTCCCCGTAGCAACGGAGAAGATCCAAAGAAGCAGCTGCCACGAAAAAGGAGTGATTCATCAACCTATGAACTGGACACGATAAAGCAGCATCAAGCCTTTCTTTCAAGGTAAGATTTTGAAGGAACAGAACCAGCAATATTCTGGAGCTGAGGTTGGTGCATCTTTGGAAACCGAATGTTGCTTTGTCATCCTGTGATAAGCAAGGTGGAGGAAAGTGGTTAATTTAGTTTAGAGGGGTATAGATTTTGGTGTGCTGTATATGAAAAAAAAATAATTAAAAACAAAACAACAAAAAAAACCCAACAACAAAACCAAACAAAACAAAACAAAAAAAACCCAACCTAACAGCACTCTTCCTGAGTGGCAGCAAGAGAATCCATCTGCTCTACTGCATCTGTATGACAATGAAGGAGCCCTTCATCCCGTAGCCTGACAGCCGAGGCACTTGGGTAGCTGCTTTTTTGCTGTGCTGCAAGCGCAGGATGGAGGTCATAAAGCAAATGCAGAAATTGTGTGAGGGAAGGTGGTGAAGCAGAACTGGGGATCCAGTGTTGCATTAGTTTCAAAGTATCTCTGAAAGCTGATTTTTTTTTAATTGGGTGGCCTGTTGTTGGGAAAGGCGGGGCTGAGCCAGATATCCTTTAGTTTTGGCCTCGTTGAAGTGTGAAATCTTACTGTGATGCCCTTTCCTGCCGCAGGAGCAGGTTTCTGCTGTGGTGGTGGTGGGATGCTCTGGATGAGACATCCTGAAGCCCTAGCTGGTTGGCTGGTTCATGGGGCAACCTTCCACTGCGCGTGTGAGGATTGTTGTGTCTCTGTGACTATTTGGCAAAGGAGCCCAAGTCCCCTGTATGGAGCAGGGACAGGGGATTGTATTCTGTCCCCTGCCAGGGCTGCTCCTTTGCACCAAGGTCATGTTTCAAATTCGTTACTCGCTATCGAAGCCCCCAGTATCACATTCCTAAGCTGCTTCAAATGGACTTTGAGGAACGTATCGGTTAACATAAATGATGAAATTTTCATAGCAGTCTTTCCATTGCTGCTGATTGTTCAGTGGTTACTTCTGAAAGCCCGGAGGCTTTTTCTGACTGAAACATCTTCAGCCTGCGGAACTGGGGAGCCCAAATGTTTTCCTCCTTCAGGTCTGGAGGAACTGCAACATCCTCTTAATCCCTCTTCCCCCGTGCCCCAGGTATGGGGGAGCAATGTCGCCTCCACAGCAAACACCATTATCTGCACTGCAACTGTGCCCAAGGCTGTTCCTTTTGCCCTGTGCCGAGTTGAAGTCTTGTCCTGCACTTTTGTCCTTCCTTCGCTACTTCCAGTCATTGCTCCAGCACAGGGACTCGTCCTGTCCTGCCATGTCAGGGCTCCTTTTATAAAAGATCCGTAGGAGAAGGTATCAAAGTGAATGTTGTTGGTGCCCAGAGATTCTATATGCAGAAAGACAGCTGCATTTACAAAAACCACAACAAGCTTCTCAGCTATTTCCAGCAGGTTAATAAAAGGCAATCAGTCTCTTGTTCGTACCTTATCAAAGCAGCCTCCTGTATTACAGGAGAAAACACTAGTCGTGCAAAAACGTGCTCTTTCTCCTCCTCGTCCTTGACCTCAGGGGCATGGACTGAGCTAAGGAAAGTGGGCTGCAGTCTCGCTGCAGTTTGACATCTAGTTCAGAATAAGCTCTGGGTCTGACGTGGATAATGGATTGCACAGTTTGTTGTTTCAGATAGCTTTGTCCTGGTCCTTCCTACTCCATCTCTAAAGGATATTGCCTGCTCCAAACATGAAGCACTTGGAGTTCCCTGCCAAGGGTTGTCGGTGTTCGGTGTGCTGATGGATTGGTGCATCTTTACTTCTTTTAGAGTTTTATATCTTCTTTATTTTACCTTTAGACCTCATGTCAAAAATTCCTATCTTCCCGCAGCTCAAGAGGAAGATTCCCTGAGGGAAAGGGGCAGGTTGGAGCTGCTGTATGAGCACTTGTCCCTCTCAGCTCCGCGGTGCAAGGGAGGCTGGGGTGCAGTGACTCACCTCTTCCCCTCCTGCGTGACGGCAGGGTGTCACACCCGGACACGTCCCCGGACCTTGTGCTTACAGCCATCATTACCCAGCAGCACAGTCATCAGCAGAATGCCCCTTCGGCCTCTCTCTCACTAAGTAATGATTTTCCCATACGAAAACCAAGCCCTGATGTTGACGCAGCTTCGTGCAGGAGATTGGCAGAACAGAGCCAAGTTTTCCTAATGGGCACAGCAGACAGGCAACCTGGCACACGGGGGCCTTTCTCTCCAATTGTAGATTTCAGCTTGTGCCAAAGACACTCATTTTTATTCATGTATCAGACCTACCCGCTTCTCTGGGATAATGCCCAGCAAGCCAGAGCAGCATCTGGAGATTACAATCACACATTTATTTTTAAATTCAGTCCTTCTGCACAACTACATTATTTCTGGCTGTGCTGTACTTGTATTATTGTAAATGAGTTGATTTGCTTCTGAAATCCATAAGCTCTTGTTTAATTAATGCACACAGTACATCTGCTGCTTTTTAAAGGGAGAACAGGGCACTGTTGCTTGGAGCATGACGGATGCAGAGTTCCCCTTGGCTCTCATTTCTTTGATTGTTAAAAAGACTATGAAGTTCCCAGTAAAAGGAAAGAAGCTCTCCGAATTGCTTAGCGGTACAAGTGCTCTCATTCTCTTCCGTTCCCCATGAAGAGATGCTGTGAAAAATGGGTGGAAGACACCAAAACCCCCTTGCACCCGTCCTGCCATAACACATCTGCCATCGGGATAGTCATTCCTTCTGTGCCTGCCTTGGAATCGTGATGGTGTTGTCCCGTGTTTGGCAAAACTGAATGTGTTCTGAATAACTTTGTATTCCTCCCGCACAGCACACTTAATGCATTGCAGTCTTGTCAGCTGAAATAATTGTAGCTTCACCGAAGGTGGCTTGTTTTTGAATGTGTTTCAACGTTGCACGTCTTGGCAGCGTGATCTCAAGGAAGCTCGTTCACATCACAGAAATGGGAACGCGCTCATTTTAGTTGTCACTGCCGTAACCTCCCGTTCCTCTCACTTTTGACATCACTGTTTTGACTTTCCGTGATACGTATGTCTGGTATAAGGAGGGTTATTATTTCCCTGCGGTTGGTAACTGGGAGAATAGTGCCGTGCGTGTGTGCACCTTTGGAGAGCAGATGACAGTGCAGCATGAGAAGAAGCTGTTTTAGCATCTGTTGGGAGCAGCAGAAGTGCTGTCTCTGCAGTAATGCATTATTTGCAAAAGCAGGAAAACAAAGTCTGAGGAAAACTATTTTTTTTTTTTTTCTCAAATGTGTGAGTATTTGCAGCTGCTCTTTAATTGAATGGGTGTCCCAGAGGAGGAGCATGTGTGAGCAACTGCTCTGGTGCTACAGATGGTGGGGAGCAAGCAGCCCTGATTCCATGAGCAGCGTTGGGATGTCACTGTCCAGCTGGGCAGCCAGCACGCTGCTTCCAGAAGTGGCCTCGATGAGCCACTGCTATTGCATAGAGACGTGGCAAGTGTTGGTGGCCACCTGGGATTTTCACTGGGGGCCACGGAGCTGGCAAGAGACTGTTGCGTTTGCATCATTCCTGACTCCAGGCCAGGGAACCTTGATATCCAACCCAACTGCTGCACCCTTTTATCCTACATATTTTATAGAAGCTGTTCAGATGCTTTTTAAAGCATTTGTAAACACCCTGTTAAGTCACTGCTGGTATCTGTCTTCAACTCTCTGCTTCTAATTATAACGATGATAACCCAGCAAGGCTGCTGTCTGAATCTGTGGAACCTGGAGAGCAGAAGAAATTGCAGCTTAATGCTTTTCGGGTGGTAACAGAAGAATCTCAGAAACCCTTTTGTGAACCAGGTTATTAGTGTTACCCATCTGTCGTTTTGCTGTCTAATCCCAGATGTAGACTGCAAAGAAGCACCTCTTCCTAACATGGGGGTGGATTCCCAGGATTTTCATCTAAGACTTCCTGCTGCTGCTTCCTCAGTATCTAAGCGATACGTGAATCTAAATCTCCGTGTCAAACCTGTGTATTGCCCAGCCTGCACTGCACACAGGTTGAATTTTACAGGAGAGATTTGACACTTGAAAGAAGAAGGGAAAGCCAGATGTGTTTTGCATCATTACTCTTTTTAAGTACAGTTACCTGGAGTTGTTGGGCTGGGATTGAGGAGGAGATTGGTAATAACTCTACAGGTGTGGCATCATGGGCAAAAGAGAAGTCCTGGGTGCATGATAAATACAATTTGCCCTGTAGTCACTGAGTTAATTACCCCAAATTCCCATTCTCAGTGAATGCCCTACACATGCAAGGAAGCTGTGGTACAGCTCGGTGCACAAGGATATTAGAAACCCTCTTGCAGATTTTGATCTTTCTTTTTGTTTCTCCTCTCCTGTTTTCTTTTTCCTTTTCAATCCTGTAACATTTGTCCAACTACTTCCACGAGGAAGAAATGGGTAAGCACAGCTTTCCGTAACATTTGAGAGTGAGGTGATGGAAGGAACTCAAATGTTGACAACCAGAAAGCATAGCAGTAATGTGTGCAATGGAGTGAATCACTGCAAACCTGCTTTTTTCCCCGCTATTCTAGTAATTTTGGCTTGCTGGCTATTTTCATCTTGCAAATGACTATCCTGCTAGCATCCACCAAGATTTTGACTCCTCAAAGAAAAGCTATTTTGAGGAGATAGGAGTGTGTAAAGTGTGTAAGCTTGAAGCTTAGGTTTGTACAGTCTAAATTATGCCAATGAAATGGGGTAATTGGGGGGACGTTTTACCGGCCAGTAAAACTACAGTACTGACGCATGGTGGGTTGATTGGCACAGTCCCTTCACTAAAGAGGTAGAAATTATATTCACTGTCAATCACTTATCTGGCTTTCAATTAAGAAGGAACAGCATGGAAAAAAAAATTGACTTTATTTTCTGTTCTTGTCCCAGTTTACATTCTAGTGTGCTGAAAAACGACCCAGGATCCAGGCGATCTAGTAGCTCTACTATGTTGGATGGAGGAAATATTGGAAAGTTTGAATTTGAGATCACTGACTTCTTCCTCTTTGGTTCTCCTTTGGGTCTGGTTCTCGCACTGCGAAAAACTGTCATTCCAGCTCTTGACAGTAAGTCCTAATATAAACTGCTGAGCTCACATAATGGATTGTGTAAGCACCTCCTGCTACAAATAACACTGTTCTGATGAGACAAACTGGTAAAAACCAAACATCTCTATATAATATTTATTGCATCATAAGGAAGCAGATCACTATGTTCTCTAGCCAATACTGATTATACAATTTATTTGCAATGTACTTCCAAACATTACGAATACTGTGCAATTTTTGAGTCTATAAATATTGTGATAAATTGTTTCAACTGACTATACTGGAACATGAGTGAGATGATAAATCTTTAGTGCTTTTTTTTTAACCAAACAGTTGTCCTTTTTACAGAGAAATATTTACAATAATCTAATAAAAAACCTTTTGATGCTTGAGGGTGTTTTTTCTCCATCTTTTTAGTCTTTCAGCTCAGACCAGCTTGTCAGCAGGTCTATAACCTGTTCCACCCTGCAGACCCATCTGCTTCACGTCTCGAGCCTCTTCTGGAGAGGAAGTTTTACCTTTTGCCCCCCTTTAATATTCCCCGTTACCAGAGGTTTCCACTGGGTGATGGCAACTCTGCTGTTCTGGGTAAGTCACTTTGGATCCATATTAGCTGTCTGACGGGTTATATCCGCGCTTTACATGAAATTATCAAAGCAATTGGGAATGACAAGAAAACAAATTGGCCCTATAATGTTAGCTTTATTCCAAATTTTCCAGAGGAGTAGTTTTCTTGTGACAAAATCAGTGCCTTGTGACCCATATGACCTTCATTTGTCACACAAAGGCCATCAGCTGCTAAGAGTCCTGATGTGGTGACCTCTCTGTGAAGGTCCCTGTTTTACACCCAAGCTGGTGCTTGTGGTTGGGACTGAATGAAACATGATTAACTCAGCTGAGTTTAGGACTTTGATGTATGGAGGGCCAGGGAAGACTGGAAGGAGCAGAGTCAACAGTGAGATAATGAGATGATTTACTTGGTTGCAACGTGAGTTTTTTCATGGGACAGGCTACTGCGGATTGGTGGGCCAGTGACAGTGCCTTGCCCTTGCCAATGAGACATTTTGTCTAAGCATACCTAGGATTCCTCTGCCATCAGTGGCCTCTTCACTTGCTCTACCCCAATTGCAGCAGTAACGAAGTCTGAAATGGCTGTGTGCATGCCCTTTTGTCTTACTGGGTTGCATTTGAAACAACTGTGTCCTGACCATGCCCTGCCTCAGCTCCCATTACATCAGTGCTCTTGCAGTTGATCTAATAAAATAAATTATATTTCTTACCTTCTTCACCTCACTTCTGTCCCGAGACTCTCATGGTCTGTTGCCATTTCAGTGCAGGCTCTCATTGCAAGGAGCTCTCGGGGAAGCTCATCCCCTCACTGTGCAGAACTAAATTTGACTTTTCTGCTTCTGCAGGGTCAGGGCTTTGGGCCAGGAAGAACTGCTGCACCAGAATTTTTCCCTTGTTAGAGGTTGTTAGTCAATAGCTACATAAAGTCAACATTGCAACTAAGATTCCCTACTATAAAGCTAAACCTCAGCACCCAGGAAATCATGCTGGCAAACCGGAGTAGAATATCAAAGCCACCAGCTAGAAAGATTGGGATTTGGTTGTTGGGTTTTTTTCCCAAAAGCTCCGGTGGCTTTTCATGTGTTTAATATTTGAATCATTCAGGATTAAATGAAGAGGAATATATATCTAGAGCTGAATAATTCTGGTGATACTCTGCATCACTTTTGAATTGAAAATGCAAAGCAGTGGTCTGCTGTGTAGCAGTATCTTTAAAGATTGTATTCTAATTGCTGAATCTGGAGGTCTGATTTGTTAAACGGATATAAACTAAACCCCAAGTTTAATAAAGCGAATAAAATACTTTCTGCAGGCCCCACTCACTTGTCAAATTTAGCAAAGATCTTGCTGCAACACTTATTTTTAAAAATGGATCCACCCACAATTACATTTGTACCCAGTCCAGTTACAACAGCTCAGGGAATCTATAGCAACTTGAAAAGCAATTTGCTTTTTGAGTATATTCTAGGTATCAGCTGCAAGGAGCTTCTTAAAAAAAAAAATAAATCCTAAACATCTTACCTTATTCCTCTTAAATACGTTTTAAATCCTCTGTTCTCACTGAAGCCAGAGGTGGAAGTCCCATTGACACTGAGCAACCTGTGTTCTGGTTATCGTTCTGTGCAGCAGCAGGGATCTCGCTTGTTTGCTGTGTCTCCTTAGCCCTGTGTTGAGTTGCCTGTGTGTAGAGAGACACTTGCGATGTAGTGGAGAGGACTTAAACAGCCATTAGCTCAACTCTAAGAAGGGTAGAGTGATTTCAAAACCCTCTCCAGGTTTGTGCCTTGTTATTTTAAGAGGTGCTGCTCTGCTGTGTTGAATTAAACTGACAAAACCACAGCTTTAAATTCTCTTCTCATGTAAAACAAAGCCTTTTCATTTGCTTATCATAAAATAACAGGCTATTCCTTTCCATTAGGGGCAAAATTTCAGTGTTGTGATTTACACATTACCCAGAAGGACTGTTCCAACCATGATTTGCAAAGTTGCTACTGAACTTGGTGTTCACTGTAGGGCGCTCCAGAAGAGTTAATTGCTGCTATAATTAAGCTATATGATTTGTGATCACATAAAATTCAGGTGCTCAATTATAATTAGTTATGGACAAAACCTTCTGTAGTGCTGCTTGTGCATATTTCCTCATGGAGATAGCAAGCTTATTTAAAGTCTGCGATTCAGAAAGCCTCTTAGACTTTTTTTTTCTTTTTTCCGTCTATAAATGTTCAGTCCCTGTTTTCATTATAACCAACTTGCAGAGTGAAATCAAACTCCTATCCTTGCTTACTCCTGTGCGTTGCACTGTGTAGGCTCTTGAGTCTGATTCAAGTAAATCTCTCCTTAGAGCATCCTTTTTTTCCACGAAGTGAAATGATTTCTCTGGATCTGCTGGGTATTTATGGATTTGGCTCATTGGAGAAGCTGGTTAAGAGGACTCCCTTTTCTTTTGTTGTTGAAATGCCATTGTTGTGCTCTCCTCTGCTACCAGTTAATCTCTCTGATGTGAGTCTATTTGGAAAGTCACCCATTTTTTTTCTTTCTTTTACTCTATTTGAAGGTTGTCCATTCATTGAAGACTCATAGTTGAAGTACTCGGTTGTAACTGTTTGTACGTTAACACTTTGTGGCCACATGTCTGTTGTTCTTTGTCCTTCTGTTTTGTTTTTTTTTTCCCCATCTGCTTCTAGTTGAGACAATCCAGAACAATCCCATCCTCCTCATGGAAAGTAGCCCTCTGGGTGCTCTCCAGCACCAGGACAGCTTCATGGAAACAAGTATCCCCGTTCCCGTACTGAATTGGCAAGATGTTTCCAATAAAAGTGCTGGTTTTTCTGAGTGTGTGTAATCTACACTTTTGTATTGTCTATGGTGTTGGGTACTTGGGGTGCTTTTTGGAGATCGTACTGTTGCCTCCTGGAGTTGAAATCTTCATGCTGTGTCTCAGGCTGTGCCACATGAAATAACCACTTGGGATCGTGCGTGGGTAAACCTGGTCTGGGAGACCCACCGTGCAAAGAGTGAGTTGGAATTAACAAACCCTGTCCCGTTCCAGTGTTGATGCTGGAAAGGGAGATTCCTGCCATGGACTTGCATTTTTCCAGCTGTGGTGGCTGCGCTGCTGGAAGGAGAAGCCTCTTTGGCACAGCGAGACAGCCCCCTGGGTGGCCCTGCTTGTGTGGTGTACACTGTGTGCAGGATTCCCTGGGAACGAGTAGGTTGTCTGCAGTGTGTGTCTCCCCAGCAGTCAGCTACACTGCATCCTGGCCAGAAATCTCATTGATGTCAGAACAGATTCTTTCCATTTGAGTATTTTACGTTTGGACACTCCGTGTGGCTCTGCTGAATACAGCGAATGAGGCTTTCAGACCCCAAGGTGGCTATACATGTTGGCTTTGTAAAATTAATTTCTTGACTTCTGCCTTAAAAGCAAAGTTTGATGCATTTGTTTTGCCTTATTTTCCATCATAAATGCTGCATGGCCTCATTTATTCTGGTTGTGGCTGGTGCTACCTCTGTGATTTTAATGAGTCTTGACTTTGTTTTAGTTTCTTCTTCCCCGTGTGTCTTACTTGCCCGTTCTCACCCCTTTTTCAGTGTTTTTCATTGAGAGCTTGGTTCTGCTGCCTTGTTTTTAACAAGCTGGCCCTTGCTGTTTATGAGCAGTCTGGCACGTTATGTGGTCATACAGGATGGCAACATTGCTGACTCTTCCAGTCTCTCCCTTTGTCTTTTGAGATGTAGATGATTTTTAGGTATGCGGTTGCCATGTTGCGTGTGATGTTCTGTAACAAAGCAGAGGGAACAGATCTGGTACTATTAATTACTCGCTTTGGAGGTCACTGATGAAATGCCATTTAGCTGTCAGCTGATATTTCTTGCTGTCAGGACAGAGCTTTCAGAAGCTTCTCTGCTTTTTACCTTGTGTGTCGAGAGCACAATATGGCCAAGCAGTGCTTGGCTTGACTGTAGCAAGTGCTGAATCCCACTCAGTTCAGCTGCTGGACTGCGGGAAATTTCCAGAACCATAAAAACTTATGGACAATAGAAATCTACGTTGCTCTTGATCTCAGGGTAGTGACTGCAGAGTGCCCAGCGCTGACCAGTGACTCCAGTGCGAGCAGGGTCTGGCCTGTGCTGAGCTGCTGGCTGGCTTTTCTACTTATTTTTTTTTATTATTATTTTTATTGAACTTTACATGGGTTTGATTGCTTTCAGTATTTCCCACTTCAGTGCCACAGCTCAGCCTGCAAATAGCCCATATTGAAATCTGCCATTCAGATACCCCAAGGACTTAACTCAGTGCCAGCAGTACATTAGGAGAATGGCCCAGTGCCGTTCACTTAGTGGGAAACAATTAGTAAGAACATTGACAAACGAGTCCATAAATGAAAAGGCACAGCACTAAAATGAGTATTAAAGAACCATAGCTAGGCAAAAAAAAAAAAAAAAAGGATTTTGCTGCTTCTGTCACCTCTTCTGGCAGCGCAGTTCAATCACGGTTCATTGCACTGGCCCGACGTGTGCTGCTGCTGGTCCAGCAGCTCCTCTGCTGGGAGAGAGGGTGCTCAGGGCTCCACTCCAGCCAGGTCTCCTCTTCCTGAAGCTTCCTCGTTCTGATAAAGTCTGCCTTCGGACACAGCACAAAGTACATTTCGAACAGTGCAGTAGACCGGGGACAACTCTGTCCTTATCTAGTGACTTAAATGAACAGCTGATCGTTCTATGATTCTAATCTTGATGAAGGACTTGCTGCTGCTGGTCCTGGTCCAGCCATCCGACCTCACCCAGGGCTCAAAGTGCCTGCCTGGAAAACCTCAGGACCTGAATTGTGGCCAGGAACATCACCTCTGCAGTGCAGAAGACGTGGCCCTTTAGGAGCCGGGGTGGTTGCGGTGCTGGGGTCAGTCTGTGCTGGTCTGGAGCACCTGTGGCATCTCAGCCTGGTCCCCGCACTCCCCAAGAAAGCCCCCGTGGTTTCAAAATTCCAAGAGTGGTGCTGCACAAGGGTTTTGGTGCAAAGAATACATGGAGTTAAGGAAATACGTTATTAGGTTGTTTTTTTTATTGTGAGTCAAGTCCCAGGGTTTCACGTGGAAGTCACTGTCGCTGCAGCTTTGGAGGCGAGGAAGCTTGGCTGAAGGGGCAGTAATGCATAAAACAGGTTTTCTGTCTCTGCTTCCTGCCCTGCCTTTTCCTGGCCATTGTTTTTTTCTTAGAAACTGTCCTTTTTCAGGGCGTGTAGCTTGGAAAAAGGGAGGAACATGAGAGCAACCCGAGTGGGCTGGAGTGTAGGATGAGCGCTTCATCCCCTGCAGAGCAGACTCCTGCCCCCAGCACAGGCAATAGTTCAGTGGCAGTAAAACAGTTTAGGCTTTTATAGGGCTGAAAATGACTCCTTTGGTGACACTAGCTAGGGTGGTGTTGGAAGAGCTATTGAGGTTGGGTTTTTTTTTGCCTCAGGCTCATTGTATTCAAAAATCCCCAGTCAGGCCCAGGAAAGCGAGACTGACTAAGAAGAGCGAGTCCAAAATATCAGTGTTTCTTCCTTTATTCTCTTTCCACTTTCTGGGTTCTTGAAAAGGAGATAAAATTCAGGCAGAGCTAAGTGATGACACGCTAATGAAGCTGGAGCCGTGATCCACCCAGGCAGCACCACATTTGGCCCAGCCTTTTCTCTTGTGTAGCATTGCTGTAACAGTCATTAGTGTGCCTTCCAGCTGCTTCCTAATTCCAACCACAGATGTTTTATATTTAAGGGAGAGGAAGAAGTTCAGGCTTCGCTGGTAGGTGTTAGTTAAACCCAAACCTGGCATTTTTCCTAGTGCAGACAAAGCCAAACCTCTTGTTGCATCTGACCAAGTTCAGGGAAAACCGATGGTCGTCATCTGTGTTGGAGCTCTTTTGGGGCACGAGGGTAAATTGCAGAAGGATCTCACAGTCTGTACAAACAAAGGAAAGGAGAGGAAGGGGTAACCAGGGAAGAGATGAGAGGGTTGTCCCAGGTCCCGCAGCAATGGGAATGAGACCCTTTACCCTTGAGACCTTTGTGGGGTTGAACGCAGCTCCTGCCTCATGTTCTCTGAGTACAGCCTCTGCTTGAATGGTCTCCTCTTGCTTGTGCTGGTGTTTTCTGCAGTAGGAAAGCCATGCTGGCCCGGTGGGGCTGGCTGGATTGCGGATACTGGTAGCAGGTCGACAGCCAGCAGCTCAAGGCAAGGTGAAAAGAGGAGGAAAGTGCTGAGAAAGTGATGCTAGTAATGGCCTTTCAGGCACAACATGGGCAGTGTGTGCAGCTCATCATCAGGTCAGGCTCCCGCTAGGGCTCAGATCTTGCAGTCCACGAAGCTTTTACACAGAGCAGCTTGTGGCCTGATTTTCCCTGCAGAGAACAGAACTCTTTTACCGACTCTTAGCTACACATTTTCTGCTTCGTACGTTCCCTTTCCCTGTTCTGCAGCAGGATTTGTGTGGGCACAGACACTGCTGCTGTGAACTGAGAGATGGGAGGAAGCAAATCAGTAGCCGCAAGTAAAAAAGATCGATATTAAAATAAACCAGTTGCCAAAACAACTCCTTGTGTCAACCGCATACTGGGATGAAATCCAAGGATATCTAAACTGGCTGAAATAGGCAGAAGATGTTGGTGTGTGGGAGTAATGTACCTGCATTTCCCATGGCATCTGCTGCCTGGCTGGGCACATGCCCGTGCCCTGTCTGATCCCTGGGAGTAAGGTTCAGGTGCTGCTCCTCAGCTACAGCAGAGATGGGCAATGTTAAAACAGTAGTAAGTAGCTTTGCTTTTGCACGTCGGTGTCATACCAGTGCTGCCTGCTGTGAAGTACTTGGTATTGGCATTACAAACCCTCTGCAGTGCAGGATCTTGGGGTATCGCTCAATTTGGCTTCGTAGCATCCACAGAGGGGAGAAAACTGAAATGCAGAGATTTTATCGTGACTTTCAGCATCTCTCGGTTTGCCAGTCAAGAACATATTAGGTCCGTTTCCCTCCAATACATGTATAAGGTCCATGTGAGCATGACTTTAAATCCTCCTTTTCTGTATTTATGTACTAAAGGGTTAGGCCACACTTGGTAAACCTCAGGTTGGGATCTAAAAATCCAGACTTGCATGTTGTACAAAAGAAGCTCTGTTTTCACAGAGACTGAGCGCTCCCCAATCTGCCAACACCAACTGGAGATGTGAGTGCTCAGCACCAGACTCCTTTCTTTCAATAGCCCTTACTTTAGTTTAATGAGTGTTGGCTTCCATTAGCAATAAAATACAAGTTCAAATTTAGTCCCTGCCAGGCATGAAAATGTTTTCTTGATTTTTTTTTATTTTTTTTTGGCATTAACGCTTGGAGATATTAATTTAAGTCTAAATGTTTCAAGAAAACAAATATCCCCTTTCTAAGGTTGGTTGTTGTTCTCCTTACCTGGGTTATTTTTGTCTCGATGTGAATATATAAAGTTGTGTATATTCACATCCGTATGTATGACACATGCTTCTGTTATTGCTGCTTGAATAAGTCTGCCTGGATTTTTCTTTGGGGTTTTGGATTTGGTTTTTGAGCTACTTATTTTGCTTCTCT
The DNA here is from genome assembly GCA_026546715.1 of Gallinago undulata. NCBI lineage: Eukaryota > Metazoa > Chordata > Aves > Charadriiformes > Scolopacidae > Gallinago > Gallinago undulata. The sequence goes on from JAOTQQ010000005.1 coordinate 27,692,921, forward strand.
CAATCAAAGACTGCTCCTCCAGCCACATGTCTCTTTGCCTGCTGTGGTGTTTGCTTTCTTCTCAAACCAGAGCTCTGATGAAATGGCTTGGTTTGGTTTGTTTTTTTTTTTTTCATTCCAGTCAGTTCTGAAAGGTTTTTGCATCTACCAGCCTTGTTTGCCTCCTTCCTCCCCTCGAGTTCATCTTGCCCAGCCTCTGTCTGTTGGTCTAATATTTTGATTTCCCTGTTTCAACTTTGTAGCAGATGTTGTTCAGTCTCATGGTGCCGTCTTCATGGAAAACGCGTCCCTGTCCACCCCCATTTCAGCCCCTCAGTTCAGGGGCTTCCGGAGGGCCAGTGAGATCAGCATTGCCAGCCAGGTCTCAGGAATGGCAGACAGTTACACTGCTTCCAACATAGCCAACAGTAAGTGTTTCGCCCCCGACGAGACCCCCCCCTGCTCGCTGCCGCACCGCTCTCTCAGCGCCACGCACCGGGCCAGCGCCACGCAGCTTCCGTCTGTCTGTCTGTCTGTCTGGGGTTATGCTTTCCATTTTTAACCAGAAATTTGGAAATATTCCGTCTCTTCGCCTGGTTTTGTAGCCAGTGCCAATGTGTTATCCTGTCCCCTGGAGGAACAGATGATCTATTTGATGATAATACAGAGGCTGCCGCTGTGTTACGCCTGTTGGACCACGCTAGTGATAAATTAATTTAAAAAAAATAATAATAATTGATAACTGAGCACCATTTGGCCACTGCGTGTGCTGAGGGTTAATCCAAAGGGATGTTTCTGCGCTGCCGTTGATAAGTCGTGCAGCGCTGGTGGGGATCAGCAGTGCCAGATTGATAATGCAGGACGTGGCATGTGGTTTGATGCAGATCACTTAGATGTCATCCAGAAAAACGGGGATGAGTAAGCCCCTCCGTAATGCTGAAAGGGAAGAACAGGTTTGGGTTATTTATTACTTTGCATCAGAAATTCTTTTGTAGCTCTCAGGGCAGCTCAGAGACTCAGCCAGTTATGGCCCATATCCCAGAGTTGAAAGAGGAATGAAAGGGATTTTTTTATTTGTTATTTTTCCCAAAAGCTCTGTAACTTCCCAGCTAATACAGTGGAGAACAAAAGCCTATGTTAACGGTTCAGCCCCTTCTTCATTTCAGCCAGAGTGTGAGATTAACAGCCCACGTTCTCGGGGACCTTTGATAACTCAGACGGGAAAAGGCTGAAAACCAAACAACTTGAAAAAAATGTACAGTAATTAAAAAAAAAAACAACCAACAAAACACACACACCACACCAAATAAACCTTCAGCCCAAAGTCTTGTTCCAGAAGGTGGCAAAAATTTAGAAATACTCCATTCCTGGCACATTAGACCATGTAGGGCTATGAACGCCTCGCTCCATAATCAATTGCTGAGGTTAATAATGCTCCCCCAGGCAAGTGTCAGTTGCTGAAGGTCTATGGGCGCTGGTCAGGGACTGCTGTAACTTCTTCCCCTGTTTGAGGCAACACTCAGCAGCAGGAATAAAACTACCTGCACCTTGGCAAATGAGATTTTTCTTTCCCAAATTGCATTCGAGAGCTGGCACCGCGCTCCCGTGTGCGTTCTTGTATCTGTCCTGGTAAGACATCTTGCCAACCGCTTGCTAAATATTAATGTGCTTGGGAAGCAGGCTCCTGGGGGAGAAGGTGTTTGTGTTGTGCAGCCCACGGAGAGCTGCCGAGCTCGGCCGGCCGGGACGGGAAGCGGGGGGCGGTGGTTGTTGGTTATGAAGTGTTCACGGCGGGGTGATGCCGCAGGGTGCACATGGTGTGACGGAGGGATGGAGGGATGCTGCCTCTGCGAGCTGACGGCAGGATCAGGCCCACGCAACGCTTGCCTCTCTTTGCTTTCCCCCCATTCCCCCCAATTATTTAGCTTCTGGTTTGTGTAATTTACTCCTCCGTGCACTTCGTGGCCGTCAAAACCTGTTTCTGAGATGGTAGGAAGAGTCCGGCCCCAGCAGGGGCTGTGCACACACCATGACCCCACGTGCAGCCTGTCCCGAGGGCTGTCACAGCCCTTTCCCTCACCTCCCGAGTGCCAACGTGTCCTCTGAGCCCTGGCTCTGGCTTTGCAGCTCTTCTGCTTGACCTTATTAGCGCGGTGTTAACGTGAAGCTGCGGCACTGAGGGTTGGATGTGGTCCGTGGTTATCCCGCGGGGAGAGCCGGAGGAGGTCCAGAGGGACACTGCAAATCCATGCTCCCTCCCGGGAGCCCTCCCAAGGGTGCAGCTTCCCTTTCATAGAGAATTTCTGGAACATGAAACTGGTGTTGCCTGCGGCATGTATTTGCCATAATAAGTACTGTGATTTCTGCTTTTTTTTTTTTTAATTTTATTTTTCCTTTTAGAAACCAAACACCACGTTAATCATTGTAGAGGGTTTAGCCTTCTGTCCCAACTTGCCCTCCCTCACAAGTCCCCTACACAAACCTCGTCCAAGAGACTTAGACAGCATAAACACGAAATCCCTTCGAAGGGAAGAAAATTCAAAGGGCCATGGAGTCAGGCTGCAGACTCTGCTCTTCGGATACCCGACCTGGACATCAAGACAGGTATTCTGGAGAGATCCACTCCAGTCGACCTCCTCTCTCATTCGATAGTCACAGAACTTCACAACAAATCTGTGCGCTTTCACTGAGGCACTTGCAACTTCTGATTGCATTTTAACAAGTATTTCTGTCACTTTGCTCTAAAGATCGATCATAACACGGCTAACAACTTGGCGAGAGCAGGAGTTCTTCTGGGCAGAGCTGTGGGGACAACGCTTCTGCCTCCACCACTGTCTTTTGAGCATGGAAGAGCAAATCCTGTCTGCTTCCTACAAAGAATCTGAAATTATCCAAGCTGGGGACTTGCATGAGAAATGAAAAGTTGGGACATCACCCGGAGCTGCCAATTTGGAAGACAGGGAGACAGAAATAGATGCACGGAGGTGCCCATGTGCTCTGGAAATGCCACGTTGATCCATCAGTGCCCTTTTTCTCCTTCCCATGGCTCTTCAGAAAAGCAAGGGCCATTAGGATGATGGTGGCCTGGGCACTCAGCACAGCCAGGGCTGGACGTGGGGATGTGCTGATGCCATAACCCTCTGCACGAGCTTTGTGCAGGTCTCTGGAAGGAGCTGGTGGGTCTGTTTTTTCAGTTCAGCATCTGTGCTCGTCACCAGCTAGATTTCCCTTAACAAGAGGGGTTTGTTGGATCATACCTGCTAAGTGGCAGCTTTCCTGGAAGTCCATAAAAAGGGAACATTGTCACAGGAAAAAAAAAAGCAAGCTTGAGAAAGCTCTTGTCAAAGCCCCAGCTTGCAGCCTGCATGCAAACATCCTGTTGCCCTCTTGATCTGATCCATCTTCTCTTTCCATGGCTGCTTTTCCAGTCTGGAGCAGGCGGGTGATGACTCCTCAGTGTTGGGAAACCACCCCATGCCTTTGGGGTCTGAGGCATTGGGCTGAGATGGGCTCATTGCTACGGAGTTGGAAAGGATGTGTGCATGGGCAGAGCTCAGGGCAGCGTTGAAGTTTAGTGGGTGAATGGTGGTTGTCGGTCACTTGTGTGCTAGTTCTTGACTCCCCGAGGGAGAAACTCTTCTGTGTTGTCTGTAACCTTGCTCACCTAAAATCCCAGTGTATTTTTCAGTCCCATGTGCAGTGGATTCCTGGCACCCCTGGACACTTTTCTTGTTGGCCACTGCAGAGGCTCTGCTCCTGGAGAGGCTGGGCTGGATGTCTCCATTGCCTACAATATGGTAGCCTGGGAGGGCAACCAGGACTTGTTGGGGACTGACAGTCCTAGCAGCATGTGCCATACACTCTGCCTTGTGGTGCCTTTCAGCATCTCAGACAGGTTCCCAGTACTCAGATCCTCTTTGGTGTGGCCAATATTTGGGTGCTAAAGAGTCTTTTATTCCTTGGTGAAAGCTAAAGGAGTTGGAAGTGGGACCATTGATGGGCCTGGGCATGTACTGTGGTGGGCAGAGCACACACACTCTTCCTCCCGCAGCTCCAGGGAGATGTGTTTCTGTCTTATGTTTCAGCTCATTGCCCGTGAGCCTTGGCCCCTTCCCTGGGGTCTGGACTAACAGCCAATTAATACCTGCCCTCTAGTGCCTTCCTATTTAATTAAATAAAAGAGAACTCAAGTGGTGGTGCCCCTGTGTGTTCCCCCCTTGGTTTGAGCAAGCACTGAGCCCTGGGTCAGTTGTTCCCTCTTAGCAGTGCAACCAGCCAGGGAGCAACCTCCCGGCGTTCCTGGAGCGAGGAGCCAGAGCCTCAAAATACCATTTTGTGACGGAGACCGTGTGTGCATGTGAACCCTCTTTGTCTGAACGAGTCTTTTGCTTCTAGTTGCTGCCAAGTGGTGGGGAACCAAAAGGATTGACTACGCACTCTACTGTCCTGACGCTCTGACAGCTTTCCCTACGGTGGCTTTGCCTCACCTCTTCCATGCGAGCTACTGGGAGTCCACAGACGTTGTCTCCTTCCTGCTGAGACAGGTATGGTCATCCTCCCTCCCCCAGACTCCCTTGGGCTTAAAAATATTTTGGGCTCTTTGTTTTTTCCACTGCACCTTCCATAATTCTCATTGGCACGTAGAGATGAAAAAATATCCTGTGCCACAGCAGATCCATTTTCTTTCCCTTCTTTCGGTTCCTCACCTGTGTTGTTAGTGGAGCTGCACCCACACAAACTTCACGGGTGTGTGCTGTCACACCTGGTTAGTTTTGGTCTGGGTTTTACCATCAGAGCAGGATTCAGATGGGCTCTGGATCCATGGAGTGAGCCCAGGCCTGTTTCCTATCAGATCCAAGTGGTAAAAGTTGGTGGCATTTATTTCTTAAAGTGAGCTGTTCTCTGCGTGTGTGAGTTTGGATCTCGAGTCTGAAACTTAAAGGAAACTTCTCAATGTGCAAAGAAAAATAGCACGAAATACAATAAAACTAAAGGAGAAGTTTTCTATGAATTTGAGAGGAGTTGATAGACAGCTCAGTTCTCCATTTTGGCCTCTTATGTGATTGTGGTCTCCTCTAGGAACTCAGACCATTGTCACTGCCTTGGGATTTAGTCTTTGTTCCTCCAGTACCAAGCAGTTCTCCTGGGGTGAGGTAAACGGGGATTGCTGGTGTCTGGAGTCTGACATCTCAGATTTTAGCATCCTATGTTTGGCCTGAGATGTAAATCTACTGTTTAAAACATGTTTTTCCTAAAAACAAATGTTTTTCCTTCAGTTCCTTGGGGTGAGGGGGAGTTACTTGCCTTACAGAGTACGAACCCCCCAAGGAACGGTACTTAGAGAATGGAATTGGAAGAAAAAAAACTAAAAGCAACTCTGTGGATTGTGTTGCCCTCTTTGGTGCTTGGGTTTGCTTTGTGTTAGCTCTGCTGTTACGCCGTCGTCACTCTCTTCCAGCCTCCTCGGCTGCAGCTCTCAATTATTTATGACTCTGTTGGCAAACTTTCTTTCAGTGCTATCTTCCAAAGAGTCTGGGAACCATAAACAATGGAGATGTCAGTGCTTGTGGCAGCTGAGCGGTAGCAATAATCCAGTGAGACCCTTTCTTCTCAGGCTGTATCTCGCCCAGAGAGACACCTCAGTGCTTGCACACACCTTGTTGGATCAGCTGCTGTGAAATCCCAGCCCCCCATTGAACTCAGCCTAATGGGGCTGAAGAGAGAGGCCCCTAATTGTGCATGAGTAGGAACAGCCACGACAGTCTCGTACAAAAAATGCTCTACTCAAGAAATAGCCAATTACTTGGGATTCAGCCCAAACCTGGGTCTGTAGCACAGCATGGGGCTTCATATCTTGCAACTCGAGGTATCTCTCCATCCATTCAAAGCCTGCGTAGTCTGGGACCCCTGTCCCCTGGTGCCTGTCTCTACTCATTTGTCTCTGTCTTGAGACTGGGATTTTTCTCGTTCCTTGTCGTCTTGCTGTCCTTCCAGAGCACCACGCCACTTCTTCCCCTAATAAGGACTTGTTTCTGATGGCCTTTGAAAGTCATCTCTGGACAAAATGTAAAAGTAAGCTGTTGAATAGTTTTAGCCTCCAAAGGCTTGTTAAAATAAGCCCAAATAGTACTCAAAATAGATTACTGATTTAAATAATTTTCAGTAAAACTTGTTATTTTGTTTACCCTGGATTTCCATAAACTCCCTCGCCAGCAAGCTCATCCTCCCTGGAGTCCTTTTTCCATTTCCCTGGAAGAAAAACAGCTTTAGCTCTGCAAAGTGAGCTGGCATGTGTCAGACCACCACAGCCTGGGTCAGCTGGAGAGCTGGTGACCACACATAATATGTTTAAGGCCTTGTAAAAGAGCCTACATTTAAGAGACTCCTGAATATTTTGGAGAGGAAGGGTCACTAGGGACTACTGCTGATTTCAGAGTTCTCCATGCAGGGCCACCTCGCAGTCTTACAGCGGTCTTTGACATGTCCCCTCACCTTTGGGCTCTGGTGTTCTTCTTCCCTTTCTCTTCTAGAGCTTAAAGAGCAGTCTAGGTAGGATCTAATCCTGTTTCTCCATCCCTGCCTGCACCCTGGTGACAGGCAGGAATTGCCTCCAAAGGCTGGCTGGTGAGCATCACCTTTCTCCCTCTCTGCTCCTTGCTTTGGTGCGGTGACATCCCACCAGTGCAAAGTCCTTGAGCTCAGTCAACCTTGGAGACAAGGTCAGGATGGACAAGACACCCTGGGCTTTGCCTCGTGTGTGGCTGAACCAGCCTCCCGTGTGCCTCCGCTGGGGTCATATCAGAGGTTTTGTCTCCTCTCAAAATGAGAGGACAGGAGGGCAGGAGCAGTCCAAAATGTGTTTAAATAGAAATAAGAAATGAGCTGAAGGAACAGCACCTATCAGCATGAGGCTGGTCAGAGCAGGCTCAGCTGGATCTGTTACAGGAACAGCAGAAAATGTCCTTTTGAAGGAGAGGGGTCTCCCACAGACCGTGGGAAGAGACTAATGAACGCTTTGAAGAAGGGCAGATATCTAAGGGCAGAGCTCGTCCTGCTGCGTTTGAGGCACTTTTGTATCTCCTGACGTTCGAGCCGGGATTAAGTCAGCGCTGGCCAGAGGCTTTGCTAGTTCAGAAGAGACCACTTGTCCCTGCAATTAAGGGAGCATCCAGTAAAACCTGTAAGCTGACAAGCCAAATGCCCAGCAGGAAAACTCGAGCTGCTTCTGTCCAGACATTGCCCTTACTCAGTGCTGGCTTGGGAAATGCAGAACAGGGGGGATGGGAAGAGGTGGGGGTCACTGTGCCAAGTGCTGACGTGTCTGTGGGATCTGTCCTTCTGCAGGTGATGAGGCATGAGAACTCCAGCGTCCTGGAGCTGGATGGGAAGGAGGTGTCTGTTTTCACCCCCTCCAAGCCCCGCGAGAAGTGGCTCCGCAAGAGGACGCATGTGAAGCTCCGGGTAAGGGTGTTTTGGGGCTGTGGTGGGTGGGTGTTTTGGGGCTCTGGTGGGTGGGACATCCCCCTCATGTAGAGGGGGTTTTGAGTCGGGCTGCAAGAACAGCACTGAAAGCAGACAACCAGTGTCTGTCCACAGCAGAGAGAGAGGATCCCATTGCACTGCTGGTGTATATTAGTGATTATATCCTCCCCGTGTGGTTGTGAAAGTAACTCAAAATACAGAAAGTGTTGGCTGTGGATCAAGGAAAGAGATGGAACGTCTTTCAAAGTCCAGTAATCCAAGTTATCTGCTCAGTAAATGCCTTTCGCTCCCGATAAGTGTCTCCAATTCCCGAAAGAGGGCAATTCTCTGCTAGAGCTGAAACAATGTCAGCAAAATTCTCTGGAAGCTGCTTGTATTGCCTCTTAAATCCAAAGTGTAAGAGTTAATAGACAGTATCAGAATTACATGTACAAACTGCCATTGAAATTGGCTTTTCAGCCCCATCAGTGCAAGGCACAGAGTCTCACCTCTGCCACAGGTCAGATTCTTTTCTAAAGCTGAGAGCTGTGGGTGGAGTGGAGGGGGGGAATGGCACAGAGAAACCCACGCTCAGATTTGACCCATTACATTTGGCATTTCCCCGTGAGGCTGTCCATCACTGCAAGATATTTTTTTTCATTTTTTTTTTTCTCTTTTCTTCTTGATCTGTGCAGAACGTCACAGCAAACCACAGGATAAATGACACCATCGCTAATGAAGATGGGCCCCAAACCTTAACTGGAAGGTTTATGTATGGTCCGTTAGATATGGTGACACTCACAGGAGAAAAGGTACCATGTCTGCTATGGGGGTTGCACACCATGTGGTGAAAAGTGAGGGGGACAGGGCCAGAGGTGGTTCTGGTCAGTGCTCTCCTGGTCCCTGACGGGGTTTACTACCCTTGCATCTTGGCCAGCTTCCCCTGCAGACTTGTCTGGTGTCTCCTACCAGGAACAGCATTCATCATGGAGGTTGTCACCACTGAGGCCAGGCTTCATTCCAGCATTCTGATGTTTGGGTACTTTTCAGCTCAGATCTGTGAAGTGCAGAGGGTGGAAGCAGAACCCAGCCCTGCTGCCATCCGAAGGGGCTTGGGTGGAAGGTCCCCCTGCATGGCCTGTTGTATTCGTCTGTATCTTTAATGCCGTTGTTTACCCAGCCTTGCTGTCTTCCCAGGTGGACATCCACATCATGACCCAGCCACCGTCAGGAGAGTGGGTTTACTTTGACACGGAGATCAGCAACAGCAGTGGCAGGATTTCTTATGTCATCCCTGAGAACCGGCGCCTGGGCATTGGCGTGTACCCCGTCAAGATGGTGGTCAGGTGAGGTACCTTGAGGTGCTGGGGCTTAGTTTGCAAGAGGGACAAAAGAGGAATTTGATGACTGTAGAATATGGCCCCTCCATAGAGGGACAGCTCTGTATGTTGGGTGGGTTCAGAGCCTGGTTTGCCAGCAACCAGGGACAAAGCCATTTGTGCTCTACAGCTGTAAGAGAAAGATCCACATTTTTACTCTGACTGCTGCATCATCAACAGCATGGCAATCGAGCTCCCGTTGCAGGAGCAGGCCTTCTGCACCACAAACATATGGCATCGCAGTCATCTGCGAAACTGCACAACTGAGCGTAATTTAAAGACCATAAACTTGTCCTTGAGGGACAGAACTTTGTACTGGTGATAATTCACAGCCCAGGGGCTCCACCTCAGCTCCAGTTGCTGGTGTTGAGCTCTGGAAGGGAAAGGAAAGGAACATTTTCTCAGTGGTGATCTCAGCAATGGTTTTCTGGAGGTAATTTTTTTGGCCACTGACTCCAGAGTACTATTTCCATCCCCACTTTAGCACAGAGGCCCTTGTGCAGTGCCCATCACTGCAGTAACTGAGGGTCTAATCGCTGTCAGACCCTTTGAGCCGGATCTGGGTGCTGCTTTGGGCTTGTGGGGCACTGCAGGACTCGGTGATACCTTCTCAATATTTTGATGCTTCTAAGTACCTGCATCCCTTCCAGGGGTGACCACACATATGCAGACAGCTACATCACGGTCCTGCCGAAGGGGACGGAGTTCGTGGTGTTCAGCATCGATGGCTCCTTTGCAGCCAGTGTGTCCATCATGGGCAGCGACCCCAAAGTCCGCGCCGGAGCGGTCGACGTCGTAAGGTCAGCGGCAGGGGTTTGGGGCAGTCGCTCTGTTTCACCCTCGTGTCGCTCTAGGTCTGCCATCCATTGACTTGTGGCTCTCCTTCCAGGCACTGGCAAGACCTTGGCTACCTCATTATCTATGTCACAGGCCGCCCCGACATGCAGAAGCAGAGGGTGGTAGCGTGGTTAGCACAGCACAACTTCCCCCACGGGATCGTCTCCTTCTGCGATGGGCTCGTTCACGACCCGCTGCGGCACAAGGCCAACTTCCTGAAATCCCTCATCACGGACGTAAGCCTGGGTCTGCTGAAATACGATCGTAGCACGGGTTTAGATTGTTCCATGTCCAATTGCCCCTGTCAGCACCAGTCTCTTGGCAGCGATGTGACCCGCAGTGGAAGATTAATCTGTTCATTTTATTTTCATCCTTTTATTGCTCTACAAAAATGTCTATGTGTCTGTGCTGTTAAATTGTGTCATCTCTGCTCTGCTCTGCTCCATTTCATCACTGGTCCTTCCAGCACCAAATGCCTAATGAACCAGAGGCAGCAGTGCCTCCATTCCCCACATGTGCACTTTTTTCATCTCTTTGGTGGCTTTCTGGCTGCCTGTGGTGTAACCACAGGTGTCCCAGAAGACACGGAGCTGCTGCCAAAATGGCCTTGCACCACCCAGCCTTGACGGGAGACTCCATAGAGCGTTTTCCCAAATGTTTGGTCCCAGAGAGGTCTTAATGTCACTCAGCCCGGAGCCTCAGAAAAGCTCCAGATAAAACAAGGTTTTCTCTGTCTGGCAAGCGAAGGAACTTCCAGTGTCCTGAGCACTTGTGCCCTGCCTTGAATAGGAGGAAAAACCCCTTATTAACTCTCTTGGACTCTGGTTTTGGCCTGAGTCACGGAGGTGGGAGCAGCTGGGTCTTACTGCCTGCTCTCCCTTGTCCTCCAAAAGAACAGGTTTGTGACCAGGGTAAGAATTTTCCTTTCCATCTTCCTGACCTGCCTGTGGCTCCAGGGACAAAGCTGTGGTGGCACCAGCGTCTGCACCAACCCTGCCAGCCCCTGCTTCAGCCCACTAAGGAAAGGGTTGGCCAGGAGCTGCTGGCTGCTCAGAGTGGAGGCAGACGAATCCCTGAAAAAGCAGGAGTATTTTGCTGCCTGTCCCTTCTCCCTCTGCCCAGCAGAGTTAAACAGGAGAATCACGTGCACCAGCAGGGCCGGTGGAGGGGAACGCTCCCCGCTAATGATTACTGCACTGGGGGGTTGCAAACAGCCCCTCTACCCCAGGGACGAGCAGGCGGTGAAGTGTGCGACGTCCCTGCCCCCTGCAGACCTCAAGGAAAGGCTGTGGGTCAGCAAGCAGAGATCTGCTTTCATATTGCTGTTACTCCTCTTGTTCTGGCCTGTAAACATCCCCAGCTCTGTTAATTAGCACTTTGCACAGCGGTGCATTATCCAGCTGGGAACTTACATAAGTTATTGACCTGACATTCCCACAAATGCTATTTAAAATTTAAAAAAAAAAAAGCCCTGCCTGTTGAGAACGGGGCGCCCATATGTTCTGACCGCGTGTTGCTTTCTCTCACCACAGCTCCACATGAGGATCCATGCGGCGTATGGATCTACAAAGGACATCTCTGTCTACAGCTCCATCAGCCTCCCGCCCACGCACATCTACATCGTTGGCCGACCCACCAAGAAGCTGCAGAGCCAGTGTCAGGTAGGAGCCAGCTTGTCTGAGCCCTGGAAGTGCTGCCGAGGGCTTCCCACGGGAGGATGATGGGAATTTGGTCTTCTTAAGGCTGGTGACTGAGCTAGCATTTGCCAAGAGGACAGAGACTGTCCCTAGACCAGGACCCATCACATCTCTCTGAGTGGTTCCATGTCTTGTATGTCATCCCAGAGAACCTGGCACAGCGAACCCATCTGGCTGCCAGTGGCTATCAGAGAATCACAGAGTGATTGGAAGGGACCTTTGAGATCGTTGAGTCCAACCACACAAAAAAACCCAAAACAAACAAAAAGAAAACCAACAACCAAACCAGCACACACACCCCACACCCACCCACAGACAGACGAAAACCAACGATCGCGGGCACTAGAGCATGCCCTGAAGTGCCACGTCTACACGTTTCTTAAATACCTCCAGGGATGGTGACTCCACCACCTCTTTGGGAAGGCTGTTCCAGTGCCTGACCACCCTCTCAGGGAAGTAATTATTCCTAATATGTAATCTAAACCTCCCCTGCCGCAACTTTAGACCATTTCCTCTGGTCCTGTCATTATTCCCTTGAGAGAACAGGCCAACCCCCACCTCTCTACACCCTCCTTTCAGGTAGTTGTAGAGGGCAATAAGGTCTCTCCTCAGCCTCCTCTTCTCCAAACTAAACATGCCCAGTTCCCTCAGCCTCTCCTCGTGTGACTTGTTCTCCAGACCCCTCACCAGCTTGGTGGCTCTCCTCTGGACGCGCTCCAGCAGCTCGAATGTCAGGGAAACGTGTCCCATCCCTCTTAACGCCCGCTCTCATCCCTCTTGTCTCGCAGTTCATCACGGAGGGGTACGCGGCCCACCTGGCCCAGCTGGAGTACAACCACCGCTCGCGCCCCGCCAAGAACACCACGCGCATGGCGCTGCGGAAGGGCAGCTTTGGGCTGCCCGGCCAGACCGAGTTCCTGCGCAAGAGGAATCACCTCCTGCGGACCATCTCCTCCCAGCCTTCGGCCACCAGCGGCGGCGCCGGCCACCGCCCCGAGCGCACCCAGAGCCAGTCCGACAGCGACAAGGAGAGGGACAGGGAACGCAGCCAAAGAAGCATGAGCATCGCCACGGGGTGCTGGGGCCGGAGCGCGGCGTCCCGGCTGGAGTCTGGCCTCTTGGGGCAGAAGTAGCCAGACCAGAGCCAGAGACTGTCGGCTGCAGCCACTGGAGGAGAAAACAAAAGGAAAGAGGGACGAGGCCGGCGTTACGGGCTGGAAGGGTAAATATGGTGCTACTCTAATAACATCATGGTGTTCTGGGAAGAGATGGGATGTTTCCCACGCAGAACGTGCAGGCCTTGCAGCGGGAGCGTCAGGTTTGTGCAGCATGAGCCCAAGGAACAGCTGGAAATTGGGGGGGAAAAGTCTCCAGGTCAAGATCGCGCTCTCTCCTGCCTCCTTCTCTTATCCAGGTTTAGTGACTGTAAATACGTGCCTCCTCGCCTCGTTAGCCATTGCTCCGATACGCGTGACCGAGAGCTGTCCTCAGAGCCACAGGAACAGGGGATGAGGCTGGGGGAACTTGCTCTTGGTTGTCCCAGGAGTCAGACGGAGGTGCTCTGCCGGTGCCGGCACAGGGGGGGTTTGGGGGTTTCCCCGGTACAGGCAGCCCCAAGCGAGGGATTTATCGTGGGCTGTGCCAGGCAGAGCAACAGAGAGCTTTACCTGGTCAAAGAGCTTCAAGTTCAGCCACTCTCTCAAGGAGTACGTGCAGTGGCAAAGCGTAAAGATGTCTCGATGCTGTTGGTAGAGGCAGAATGTCGGCAGATTCACGCCCGAGAAAGTGGGGTCGTTGTTGTTATTACTGTTATTGTTATTTTTTAAAGAGACCTTTTAGAAGCCGATGGAATTTAATGCGTTGACCTATTAAAAGAGGAATACAAGCTACTTTGTTTGAGCTGTTACAAACCTCAGACACTTAATTTGCTGTTAAAGTCTCCAAATATTCTCGCTATATATTATTTCCAAAAGTAACCACCATCTATTTGGAAGCAGCTGAAGGCACTCAGCAGCTAGATTGCGTTGCAGTTCTTCTCATCCAAATGCAGGGTCTGACTCTCTCAACACCCACCATTGTTGAGACAATTTGAGACATTTTCTTCTTCCCAGGTTCTCTCCAAGTTCAGTAGCAGCTTTCATGGGAACTAGACTCGCTTCTTTTACCTGTAGTTACTGAACTGTAAAACCTCATTGTTTTTTGCACTGATGATTTTTAGAATGGAAACCTGTTACCATCTCATGTAGCTACACCTACCTGTTTGTAGTGCATGACAACAAAATATTGCTAAGCCAGGGTGTGTGTGTGTGTATATATACATATATGCATATACATATGCACACACACGTATATATATGTATATGTATATATTTAAGAAAAAAAAAAATCTGTGCAGAAGTTTTTCCAGCAGTAAGGAGACTGTAAGGAAGTGTGCCAACCATGTCAGGCAAGCTTAAGAAAAAAAAGGCCATATCTTAATTTTCCCGGTGTGTTTCTCCGTGGATGTGCCTGAGCCGGTGGTTTGTGCGCTGCTGGAGCGAGCCGGGGCTGGGTGGGTGGCAGAGGGGGGAGCGCAGGGCAAAGCGCTGGCTTCTGGCCGGCGTCCCCCGGTGACACCGAGAGGCAGCGGGGGAGAACAGTGCCTAGAGCCAGGGCTTGCCAAAAAGCCCCTCAGTCCTGCCCCTCCTGGGTGTCAGCCCCGGCGCAGGACCCGGTTCCCTCCTTGCACACACCACCCAGGGCGGAGGGGTGTCCACCCCGGGGGCTCTGGGGTGCCCATTTACAGGCTCCAGTTGGCCTCTTCACATGGAGATTTTATAGTCCTACCGAGCTCCCCGACTAGGTGTAACCCTGCTTTCCCCCACCGCACTTTTCCTGTCTTTATATCACTTTCTACTTACGAGGATCTTATTTATAACAAAAGAATTTTTTAGACTGGCTGCTTCATTTTATTAACTGTTTGAATATGAAGTGCAGGACGGCCGCACTGAGACACACAGCACTGTGAACAACTGCTCTGCTAATTGGCTCCGGGCCACGGTAGGCAAATCTTAACTCATCAGACATCCAAGGTAGATCTCACGCGTCCGTGGCGCTGGAGGGTGGGAGCGGAGGCAGAGGAGGGACAGTGCTGAGCTGCTGCTGACAGCCTCCGAGCCGGCGGAGCGCCCCAACCCAACTGCCCGCCTGCCGCCCAGTGCATCTCCCACGTCTTGCAGCCTGACTGCAAAATGTTTAACCGCTTCTCTTTGGTAATTCTTCACAATTACAGAATGTATCTCTCTGATGACTTTTGTTACCGAAAACTGACTTCCCTTTCTGCCTGACTCAGCTTAGCTCTCTCTCCGAATGTACATCCAGAGCTGACTGGGTTTAAAAACAATGTGAATTGTCCCAGCTTTTTGCTAGTCGAATGTTATGTCAAACAGATGCCACCCGAGTAGGAAGCCAAGCCACAGTCCATCCTGTGAAGTCACCAAACCACATCATGAAATAATTTCTGCAAATTTGGATATGGCCTTTGCAAAACTCAACTTTCCTCCCAGCCCACAACCAAGGCATGTTCTGTACATTTTTTCCAATGCTGACAAGATGTTCACATTTTCTTATGTGTAGATAGTGTAAAACAGAGGCGAATGTAAATGTTCAACATAAAAAGTGGATATATAAAATTGAGAGTTATTTATTTATGTAGAGGGAAAAAAAAATGTCTGGAGGGACTGGAACCTTCAGGGTTTATTAATATTTAAAAATGTAGCTTTTTGTTTCAGGCATTATGTACAAAGCAATTATTTTATGGACCAAGTTTAATGTAACTGTCAATGAATGCAGAAGTGCAATATTATACTCACCTCTCCATCACTTCATGTTTTAATCAGCTACTAACCAGTTAGACTGACAATCACAGCACCTCCGTCCTCATCAGTTGTTGAGCTTCTTGAAACTTGCCCGGGTCCTTTCCCTGCCCCCCCCCCATCTGTTGCCATTGTATGGATCCAACACGGAGAAGCAATTGTAGAGCAGGACCTTTATTGCTGCAATAATACCAGATGAGGTGGGTGTAGTTACCAGGAAATATGCCAATAAGTTGTTTTGGTTTTTTTCTCCACCGATTCAGTCCATCGTAGCCTACATCAGTTTATCCTCAGCCGCCCCCATCTGGCACTCATCTGTCTATCTGAAGCAAAGATCAACGTGCTACTCACTCAAAGAACAATAGCAATAGTTTAACTCTGTGTTTATAACCTGTTTGTTTCGAGCTGTTTTGGAGAGCGATGCATGTGACCCGATGCCTTTCCACGTGTACGGAAAAGGATCCATTTGGATGCAGTGAGGGAAAGATGAATGTATATTCCATCCTTACTAAAGGGGCACTGTCAGGTTACAGACCTAATTTATCTTTATATTACAAATAACTTGTTTGCTTCAAAAATGAAAATACGATGTTTCTTGTACTCTTCCCTATCGCCGTTGTCTGGGCAGCCATTGGTGTGACCGGCGAGTCGCGCTGCTTCTGCTGCAGCCCACGTCCTGTTCTCACACAGTAGCACAACGTGGTCCGTGCTGCGCAGGCTGCCTTGGTTTTTTTGTTTGTGGTTTTTTTTTTTAAATTGTTTCCATGGGAATCAAACTCTGCTGTGGAGCTCAGATTTATTTTTTTTTTTTAATAAAAAGCAGCTTTTTGGATTACTGCATTATTGGGCTAGACTTTCTACCTGACGCTGTCCCTTTAAAGTCTTTTAAAAACAAAAAAAGAGGAGCCCGTGCATTCCCTCCGAGTTGTTTTTCCTGGGTTTGCTAGATCACTCGGTCAGATGAGGCGAAATTCTAATACCAAAAACCGTTTACAGTGTCCGAGAGGCGAGCCGAGAGCAGTAACGAGCCAAAGGGTTACTAACGAACTCCCGCTCCGCCCAGCAGCCGCCGTGCTTGCTGTAGCAGCCCCTTCTTCAGGTATCGCCACCGTTTGCTGCATTTCCTCTTAGTTCTAGAAGCCTTACGGTCCCCTCCCTGTCCTCGGCACCCTCTCTCTCTCTCTGCCTGTTGATACCCTCGACTGTCAATTTTATATTCCAACGATGTTAGTTATATTTTATTTATAAAAAATTGCTTTAGGGGTACCAGACGTGTGTGTGTGTGGGAACCATCGGAGGGCATGCCCGAGGGCGCCGGCAGCCCCCCGTGTGTACAGTACCGTGCCGATGACTCGCTTGTGTGTGACAAACCTTCTGTACAACTTCCTTCTCCTCCTTGCTGTTAGTGCATCGTTCCAACGCCTGGGTGTGCTTTGTGTACAGTATCATTGTGAGTTACACAGATTAAAGAAATGGGAAGGCTCTTCTCTGTCTGCTTTGGGTTTTTTTTGAGAGAGACTCTAGAAACAAAGTCACAGACCCCAAGATGGGAGCAGGTGCCAGTTTAATGGGGTTACAGCGAAGACCGGAACATGGAAACCCTCCATGCAGATCACTCCTGCAGAACTTGTTTGTCCTTTAACCCATTTGTCCTTTTATATATTTTTTTTGAACAGTGTGTAGATGTGTGGAGTTTGCAGTGGGGGAAAGGCCAGCTCTTTTTGCTTCACAGCAGCCGTGGGCATGAGCCCCACCACGAGGAGCCCAGAGCCCTGACGCTGCCTGGGACCTGTGCTGCAGGGAAGGGACACCAGTTGCATGCAGGAACAGACAGGAAGGAAAAGCCATCCCAGTGCAGTGTGCCTGGCCCGTGCTCCCCCAGCGCCACCCCATGAGACAAAGCTGCAAAAAGGCAGAGTAAAGCCCCTGGGAACCAGCGGAGGGTGGCACTGGGAGGCGCAGAGGAGAGCTGCAGCCTCAGCAGAGCCACAGCTGCTCCTCTCTGAGCGGGCTGGTGGCTGAGAAGGGCTAAGGAGCCTACAGCACCAGGTAAACACAGGGCATGCAGATCCAGCAAGGAAGGGGCCAAGAGCAGCCCCTGAAGGGAAGAAGTGGCCACCAGCTCCATACCCTGGCCTGGTTGCAGTGTTGGCTTCTACCCACCACAGCCCAGAGCTGAGGGGCAGCAGCACCTCTAGATGCTCAGGGCCACGAGCCTGTCTACTGGGCGCTGCTGAGCTCCTCCACCCCCAGAAGGGGCAGTGGGATAAGCAGGGCCAAGTGCATTACAGCCATGCTGTCCCCAGTCAGGAGAGGGAGGGGAGAAGCTGTTTACTGGGAGATGAGCCATTAATGTCACTCTCCTTCCCAGTCAGTAACTTACAGAGCAGGTGGAAACTGCCCCTGGGGAAGCATCCTGACAGTGCCATCTGCGCGGTCCAGAGACAGAGGCTCACATCTGGGCTGCTGCCGACAGCTGGGCAGGCTTCTGGCACAGCTGGGACTCACATACTCACTGCAGCATCCCCGTCCTCACCTGGAAGGCCAGCCCATCCCCTCGGGTGGCTTGCTGTAAAGGGAAAGACACGGGCACTCACAGGGTGAAGGACCACCAGCACCCACCCGTAGGGGCCCCTGCAGAGCTGCCAGGGCTTGGATTCCCATGGTAGAGTTGATAGGGTCCCCAGGGAGGCAACAGAACACCTCTGGCTGCAGCAGCTCCCCCAGCTGTGCCCACCCACCAACACCCCATGCTGGTCGCAAGTCTTCCGCTACCTTATTAATCTCCTTGTGTCTCTCTTTGCTGACGATTTCTTCTAGTACTTCTCCGTCTCCCTTAATAAGCCTGGAAGGCAAGCACAGGGCCATGAACTGTGAGGGCTATTCATCTGATGAGAAATCAGCATCCCCCTGCATGGGCCAGCTGTCCCAGGCTGTGGGCACTGTCTGCTGTGAGCAGAGCTGGTCATGCTTGCGCACGGTGAGAGAAAACACTCGCAATAAAAGCCTCTCCTGCCACCCCACCACCTGCAGAAGTTTCACTGTTAACAGCAGTGACCCTAATCTCTGCAAAACTTCATCCTTTTTCCACAACAAGTTTAGGTCTGGTCCTGGCTGCCCCAGGAGACTGCAGAGCTATTCAGGAACAGGAGCCAGTTTGGGCCTGAAAGGCAGCCAGTCCAGGGAGCACCTTGCTGAGCAAATTCCAAGCAGTGTCAGAGGCAGCTCAAACCTCCAAACATGAACAGAAATTTAATTGTCTTCATGACATGCCTTATGGGGAACCGACTTTTGTGCTGCACCTCCCCGAGCCCCGCAGGCTGCCTTCTATTTTAAGACTGGACTTGTCATACCTGATTCTCTTCAGCATCATGTTTTCTGCTTGCAGTTCATTAAAAACTGGGTCATTTCTATGTGGCAGCTAAACGGACTTGGCTTTGATTGTTGCCTGTAACCCCACATGGCACACACACTCCCTCCTCACTTACACCCAGATGTTAACGGGCTGAGAGCATGAGTGCTTCGGAGTTGAAAGGCATGTGCATGGAGTGGTGGGGGGAGGAGAAGCCAGTCACCCCTCTGCTTCCTGTTCTGCCCCAGTTGCAGAGTCCCATTTAATGGGAACAAGCTGAACCTTTCACAGAGCAAGGAACAAATCTTCTGTCTCGGGCAGCAGGGTGCTCTGCTGGCTGCATCCCACAGCACAATTTGATAATTTGGTATCAAACATGTCACTTTCTAAGTTACACCAGCTCTGATGGGAGGGGATCCACAAGGGCCTCTGCTGCTGAAGGAGACCTGGGTCCATGCACAGTACTGCAGTGGCATGGAGCAGCATCCTCCAGGACTCCAACCTATTCAACATGGATGGGGATGGACAACCCATCTCCCTTTTTCCCAGGGATCATACCTGGTTCTCCCCGTTTCGGGATCCACGACTTTCCTTATGACACTCTGCCTCGCGTCCCATTCTTCCTTTGTCATTGGCTTCATAGCCTGGATTCGGGATTTTTGCTCATCTGTTAAAACTGGAATGCAGCAGAGAGTCAGAGCTGTGCTCGCGGGGCGGCTCCTGGCCGAGGGGCACAGCACCACACCTGCAGTGAACAGATGCACGTGCCGTACCGGCTTCCCACCGACACCCAGGGTTCAGTGATGACCCACGCAAAGGAAGGGCCACTTCACGTCCCAAAGCCAGTACCAGCTTTGCCAGTGTGTTACTGCTGACCATGACCTTCCATTGGGCATCTTTGTTCCCCACTAACAGCTATAAACTCCATCAAAACACTTCAGAAATGAATCTCTGATTGTGGCTCCTTACATTTATTGGTGTGGCTCGAAGGTGGCCACAGTGCACAGGAGGGAGGAGAGTCTGGAGTTCCCTCCCTGTACACAGCCCTGCTGCCCTCAGACACCTCATGTGGGTCCCAGCAAGGGCGACACACAAGTGTGTTTCCCCACCGCGACACTTGTGTGCCCCTGACTTCAGCAGGAGGAAAACACCATCATTACCTGGTCCAGAGTCCACCAGCGATTCCTTCTGCCACTGCTCCAGCGAGGGGCCAGGCATCGCTTCTCCTTTGGCCTTCTCCTCCTTAGCCCTTTCCTTTGACTTCTTCTTTGATTTCTTCTTTATTTTCTTCTTCTTCTTTTTGTCTTTCTGTTTCGCTCGCTTTTTTTTGCTGTGCCGACTCTTCTTCGTTTTGGAGTCACTGTCACTGGAGTCATCAGAAGAGGAGCTAGAGGAAGAGGAAGACGAGGAGGAACTGGTGGATGAAGATGCTGTCTCAGAGGAAGAGGTACTTGCCTTCCTCTTCTTTTTGTCCTTTCTTTCCTTCTTCTTTTTGTCCTTTCCTTCCTTCTTCTTTTCTGCAATACATAAGAAGAGGTTGAGTGGAGCAGCTCTGGCCCTGTGGTAGCTGGGCATCCTCTCCCAGCCTGGTTTCTTTCTTGTCTGAATGGCAAAGGCCCCTCTGTGCCAATACCTTTAACACATCACAGTGTGAAAGTGCACAGCAAAGCAACAGACATCAATTTATTTAAAAGCAGGGACCGTGTTCTCCCACCTGGGCCCTCTCTGTGCACCTGCCCCAGGGAAATGTGGTGAAAGTGTGCGGGGTCACGGGCCTTTCCCCTACCTTCCTTAGCTGCCGCTGAGCTCAACTTGTGTCTGTGAGACCCAGAGGTCCGCTTCCTGGGAGGAGAGCTGCTGCCCCGGTGCGACTCCTTGCTGCTTTTCCTCCTTTTCTTCTCCTTCCTCTCCTGTCTGCTCCGAGAATTGCTTTTGCTCCTGCTTCGTGATCGCTTCCGAGACTGGCTGTGGGCCATCGTGCATCAGCCCCTGGAGGAAAAAGGTTACATCAGCAACTATGGGGGAAACCACCCTTGCTCAGCAGCATCGCATCCAGCAGCCCCAAAATACCTTAAATCCAACTCTGAGCCAACCAGCCCTGGAATTCCTGCTCCTGTTAAAACTCCCTCTCTGCTCACACCCACTCTCGCTGAGCTCCCAACACGCAGGGGTAGGTCAGGGTTACCCACCACGCAGCTGTGGCCAAACTGAATTTCACCATGCCACAAAAAGAAGTCCTCAGCGGAGAGCTGGGGCCGCAAAGGGACAGCACTGCCATCCCTGGGCAGCCCTCACCCACCGCGAGACAACCATCCCCGAGCAGGTTTCCCACCAGGAAAAGCCTCTGCCAGGTTTTCCCTTCACTTCTCATGTTCATCCCTAGATGATGACTAACAGAGGATCAGGCTGATCCTCACCGTGGGCAGGCACCGAGGGGCCTGAGATGTGTCTGCAGGCAACACTGTGCCCCTTGGCCACCCCCGGCAGTCACGGGCCACCCATGGGGCTGGGAACCATCGGGAGGACTCTGCACCCACAGACAGACGCCGGCACGGTGTGAACAATGCCACAGCAACAGTCAGCAGAGTGAAACATCCTCCCCAAGCTGAACACGGAGTCAACCACCCCATTATTTAAAATGCCAAGAGCAGGCACAAGCCAAGGGGAGGAATGAATTTTTAATATTCTAATTTGCTTTTAGAAAACAGATTATGCATTGAGCTGGCATCCCCGTCCATCAGCCTGACCAGCTGCCAGCAGCCACAGGCCAGAGACGGTGTGATATATGCTCTCATTAATTTAAACAACAAACTGGCACCATCGTCAGAGCAGTATCTGGGAAACGCTTTCTCACAGCCACTTTCCAACTAGTGCATTTAATTAATTGTGTGTTTACCACCTCGGCGTTCCCAAGTGGCGATTCACTCCCAAATGAATCAGACCTTTGACTGATTTCCAAATGGAAATTTCAATCAGACAAAAAAAAAAAAAAAACAAACCCAAAACAATTAAGGACACGCGGGGAAGCTTCTGAGGACGAGAGCCCCTGATCTACACGCACCCAGCAGCCGTCCCTCGCACCAGGGCCTTGCTGGTGTGATGGCACTTGGGTCTCATGTCCACTCCATCCATGGACGTGGTGGTGGCAGGACCTGCTTCTATACAACTGTGGCAGCTGGGTCAACAGGTATGGAGTGGGTGCAGCCACGACCATCCCAGTGACTCCGGGGCGATGCTGCAGGATGGGGACAAGCCCTGAATCCACCACCCTGGGCTGGTCACACCCCAAAGCTGGGGTCTCACCTCAAAACCGGGGTCTCCCCCGCCACCAGGTTCGCGGCCACAGCAGGGCAGCTCCTCCTCTCCCTCTAACTTGGCCCCGCCCTTGGCGGGGAGCTGCTGCAGTGGGAACCCTCCGCAGTCAGAGGGGCAGCCCCTGCTGACCCAGCACAGGGCGCCTGCACCATGCTGGCCCTTTAAGAGCCCAGCAAGACGTGTGCTGGCCCTTTAAGAACTCAGCACAAGGCGTGCAGACCCCCTAAGAACCTGCGCGAGGTGCGCAGGCCCTTTAAGAGCGGGGCCTCCCTGTATCCGCCTCGTTAGCAGCCCTCCCACCCCACCGGAAGATGCCGCCGCCGCCCCCCCGGTGCCCTCAGAGATCCCGGCCGCATGTAAGAGGACGGAGAGAGAAGGGAGGGACTCACCGCGGCCGGGCCCGGCCCCGGAGCGGGGCAGCCGCCGCTGCCGCCTCCTCCGCGCCCGCCTCCCACCGCTTCCGGCCGCAGCGCGCGGGGCCGGCACGACAACCGAGCCGCGCTCTTTGGTTCCGCCGTCAGCTCTTTGGTTCCGGGTCCCGCGCTGGCATAGTCCCCCCCGCTCCCCCACGATTAAATTTTTGGGCCTAAATCAGGCGCAGATGGGAAACGCGAACGTTTTCTGCTGGAGATTTGATGACTGGTTCTCTTGATAATTCTGGCCCCACACACAAATACAACGGCCAATTTCCCTCCCCAGAGGCAATTTTAATGGGGTTTTGCTAATGAATAGCTAATCAGCACTGCGTGCTAATGGCGTCCCCAGCCAAAAATACAGCAGGTCTGCTGGGGAGGCCTAAATCGGCACCCTCTGTGTGAGCTGTACCCCCTCACATCAGCCTTTCACAATTAGCGACAATGCAAAGTCCACGCGCTGTAATTACTGCAGTTGAATGAATGAATGAATGAATGAATGAATGAATGAATGAATGAAAAAGCCCCTTAGAAACGCAGCACCGTATGTGTGTATCAAACATACTCAATTCATTTTCCACAGAGCGAAACGCAGCCACCAAATCAGAAAATATTTGGCTTCTTTAGTTTGTTTTGTAGATGAGAGAGCCTGCGATCTCTGGCCCTAAGGCGGGGGAGCACTTCACCCTCCAAAGGCATCAGCTGCCAGGGGGTTTTGGTGCCAAATTAAGAAGCCCCAGGCCTGCCTGCTGCACCCAGCCTGAAACTGTTATTTTACATTTTCACCTGTTCACGTAACTAAAGGAAGAGAGTTAAATGTATGCTCTTGCCGCCTTCTGGAAAGTTTTGCTAGGTTGAGGAGTCTCTAAAGCCTATTCCTGCTTGCTTAATAAGGGTCATAGAATCTTTGAAAGGGAAATTTCTGCTCAAAAGCTTCTGGAGGCCTTCAGAGATCCTCTCAGCCACCCTGTGGGATCAGTTCTTCCTCTATTGCTCCGAATGGATTTTTCTGAGCCTGGGTTAGGTAAACCTCTGGTGACGGTAATTCCATGCTATTCCCACCAGCCTCTTGTGAGTCACTTGTATCTCGCTTTTGAGCAGATTCTTCACTGTCACCCAGCAACAAAAATCTCTTTCCCCTCCCCTGGAAGAGGAGGAGTCCCTGCAAACAGCAGAGCAGTGGTAAGTGCAGGGCTTTATTGTAGCATTCTTTCCCGTTTACAGAAGGACTCAATGCTGCTGTTGGCACAGAGGTATTCACAAAGGCTAAGCATCTTCGGGTGTTTTCCCCGTACATCTGAAAATATTTACAGAGCCTTTGCAGTGAATCAAAGTGTTAAGGCTTTCTACATCTCCCAAGCAGTCTTCCAGCAAGTGTGAGCGCTGTTGAGCTGCATACCAGCTCTTCGAGCTGTCCAAGCTGGGCTTCCCTAACCCCATCAGGATTGGTTTTGCATCACTTTCCAAGGTGATAGCTACGTCCTACGTGACTCGAGCATCCAAGAGAGTCTGTTCGCACAGTCTGAGAGGTCAGATACGAGTTTTAAGGAACTTGGTCTGGAGAAATCAGGCCCCGCTGTCTGCTACCACAAGGAACAGACATTCACAGTCTCAGGGGCATCGTCTTCAAGGGTTTCTGTGAACCCATCTCCAAACCCCTCTGCTTCCACCAGCTCAGGTTTCTTGTTGCACATGGGGCAGAGCTGGTTGCGGATGGCAGATGATCTCATCCAAATAATGAGGTTCCAGCGTTCCCCAGAAGCAACGGGAAGCGCCCCGTGGATCTGCCCTCCTCGGTGTAACAGCCCCTGGGCTCCCACATGTTCGATCTCTACGTACTTTGGCACAGGGGTAGGATCCTGGAATGAAGGGAGGCAGATACAGCATTATGTCAGAAATTCCCTAGCAGAAATAATTCCCTAGCTCAAATAGTTGAAACTTTTACTTGTTGCTTCTTCACCCACAGCACGCAGTGAGCAATGTGCAGGGGACTCACTGCACCGCTGAAATGCAGCCACTTCAGGGGTGGCTCAGCAGCAGTTTAGTACAACTGTTTCCAAGTAAGACATTTCAAGTGCCAGGTCCAGAGGGAACTTAAAGACAGAGTTTCAATCAAAAAAACCTGTTTCACCAGCGTAGGGATGCTTTTACTCCTCTCTTGCCAAGAGTCCCTTGGAAATAGGGGCTACAGATTTAAGTCTCATCTGAAATAAATTACTTTCTCTCTCTCTCAGCACCTCCCTGCTCATTATTGCAGTTGGGGAAAGATGGGATGGTTTACTTCACTCCAGTTTCTACCACAACAGCTGTCTCTGTCCTCTCTCTGACTTGGCTGCAATTAGCTTGAATATTGGTAATGTGCTTGTAGCAGAAAAGGCTCCTGTATAACCAAGACAATTTAAAAAAGGGGGAAGGGACAGAGCAGATTTGACTGTCAGAAGTAATTATTTTTCAGAACACAGTTAATGCCTTGAAATTGGAGGGTGAAGGGGTGGTGGGGAAAAGAATCAGGGTCCAGATTAGGAATAAGCTCAGTACCTGGCTGAAATCACCAAAGTACAAGTTGCCTTCCGTGAAGTCTTTTCCCAGGGAAACGTTTAAGGTGACTTCTGCATTGTCATAGTGAGAGCTCAAATCCAGATCTTCGTGTAGTGCGTACTTGACAACAAATGCTTTATGGCTGTCCAGACAAGCACCTCCCAAGTCAGGATAAAGCAGTGTCGTTATGGGCCGCAGGTATTTTTCACGCAGGGGAGTGATGAAAGTTTCATCCATCCCAAGCTCATTTAGCAAAACCTGTCTCAAAAAGAGGAGATGGGAACAGCTGACCAGCAACACCTGCTGCTTCATCAGAGCTGCTGCAGAGCTGGTTTGTTCTCTTCCAACCCTGCTGCTTGCTCAGATAGAGAACTTTAGAGCAAAGGCTCCAGCTATCGGCAGAAGAAGGAGGCTCATGGTGGAAAGTGATAGGGAAAAGGCAAAATAAGATGAAAAGTTGTGTTCTTTAAAAACGGACTCCTTGAAATAAATGTGTATTACTTAAATACAAGGTGCTCTTTCCCCTGAGGTACCAACTCCCATCCTGTCTCCTTACATTCCCTTAACCCTTTCACTTCAAAGGGGCTGTACTCAAACTGCTGTGCTCAAATTACAGACATTTTGGAAGGCAAAGAAGCGGGAAGAGAGGTGATAAATGGCATCTGCTTGTGAATGCTCCCCCTAAAGAAGCACAAGAGCTAGTGAGTCCTACCCCATAGTTATTCATTGTGTTGGGCCTGCCTTTGGGCATGTCCGACTGCTCAAAGTTCTCCAGCTCATCCACAAAGATTTTGCAGAATTCCTCTGTGAACACCGGGAGTCGATAGATCCTCTTATCTGTCAAAAGAAAGGAGACACCATTTGCTGGGGAAAATAACAGTGAGAGTGTTGCTGGCTGTCACGCTGCCAAGCTATACTGTGCTGGTGCCAGTGAGAACACAGGGTGCGCACGCTTCACTCGGTGCTCAGGCTGCTCAAAGGGCTAGAACCATTCCTCAGGATGGGCTCTGGGATGTATTTGTTGTTTGTCATGTTGGCCCCCTGTTTCCAGGTTTCCTCATCCAGTCGGGAAATCTGGCACTGATTAAAATGCCTGCTGAATGTGCCAAGAAAATGTTTTGAGTGAGTCTGGAGGGAGAGTGGTGAATCAACAGCTCATCACGGGCCCTGAGAATATAGACTCCTGGAAGACGGAGACTCAAGGTCTCATTTAGGGGATGGGGGATTTATTCATCCAA
Source organism: Gallinago undulata (assembly GCA_026546715.1). Lineage (NCBI taxonomy): Eukaryota > Metazoa > Chordata > Aves > Charadriiformes > Scolopacidae > Gallinago > Gallinago undulata. Next base: position 27,718,984 of record JAOTQQ010000005.1, read on the forward strand.
TACACACCTTCTGGAAAGACCAGGGCTTCTGAGCTGCCCTTCGGGGTAGAGCTCTAAAGGTCTGTGTAAGGGGACCTCAGCACTGAGAATACAGAAGCTGAGATAAAGACAGTGTAAAAAGGCTGTGTGTCTGGAAATCGTGCCTTGGACATATCCAGGAACACTGCACCTGCACAACATTCGTGTCTCTCTTTTGTCTCGAGAAAAGCAATCAACTTTGTAGCTTCCCCTCTACATTTTGTCAGTATTTCTGGTAGGGAGAGAGCTTCATGGATGCCACCAGGGAAGATGAAAGCCCTCATGTCTTTTTAAAAGACTGAAATTTAGACCAACTATTTCGGCTCAGACTAACCAGCTGGGATTGTCTGAAATGGTAAAGCACTTCAGGAGGGAAAATCAAGTTCCCCAGACTAAGTGCTCCTTCAGCAGGCTCCCTTGTGAGGTTGTGGTACAACCAAAACCCCAGCCCTGCTGCAGGTACAGCCTCTAATGAGACATCAGCAAACTGGGATTGGAAAAGCAGAAAACAGGATCTCATCCAGAGCATAACTGCTGCACAATACTGCCTCTCCAGAGACTCCTGTCAAGCAGAAAATAACATCCTGTTTGTCTCAGCTGTGTACCAAATCTGAGCTATTAAAGACAAGGCTTGAAAACAGCTGTCATCACTGAAGCTGCAGTGTCACTCAGGAAGATCTTTGTGACTGACATGTTGTTTTCTTTACCTGAGAAGGACTCGATGTAGCGCAGGAGGCCATGGAGATGAGCATCTGGCAACATGCAGTATCTCACGATTTCTAGAAAATCTGGGGCCAGGAATGAATCCTGGCATCAAGGGAAGGATGACAAAAATACACAAAACCACAATTAGCCTTTGCAGTCTTTTACAGCCCAAAAGGGAAATGGACTTAGAGGCAGCCACAGGAAAATATGTAGAGCCTAGGGAGCAAGGCTGATAGTCACACTTGGGTTACTTCTGTGGCAGAAAATGCAGAATGTTACTAGTGTTACTAGTGGTTTCAGTAAACTGCTGCTTGCTCTGTTTCATGGGTTTCTGAGTATAACTGGCCAGACTTATCCTTAGCATGGTGGGAAAGAGCCCGGCTCACATTATGGACTCCTAAAAGGTAGGCACAATAGTCTTTCCCAGTAGATTTAGTATCTTGTCATGGCCTCAGCACAACAGTGTGACTACACTCTGCTTTAAGCATCAACCCCACAGATCATGACAGACAACAGCAGAAATTGTTACTAAAGGATCACAGAGCAATAAACCTGTAGGAACTTGTGTGTTACTGCTGATCTGTGGTTAATTATCCAGCTGGGAAGTCTTGGGTCTGGCAAACATGAAGAAATTCAGAGCAGAGTAGCTCAAAACAAAGAGGGCGACCCCTGCCTTTGTGGTGGAGTGTACACATGGAGGCAGCCCGTTTCCCCACCTTCATCTGATAGCAACTAGTAACTCATCTGTATGTTAAACCCACAAAGGCTGATTTCTGCGGCTGCTCATTAGAGCTCACCGACCCTGTTTGCTGCAGCGATGCTTTAGGTCTCAATTACTAATGGTATTTGGAGTCCAGTACCATGTGCTGGTGCAGCTTCAATATGGAATGACTGTTACCTGGCTAAAAGCCAGGCAGAATCTTGCCTAGAGAACACGCTACACAGTGAAAGTTTAATTCAGTTTCAATATGCTACGCTTTGGTTTTAATTCAGTTCAGCCCTAGCACTGTCAGCCATCCTCAGAAGAGGGCTTCCTACTGCAAAAATACTCAGGCAATTCCCTGGGAGCAAAATAGATTGCAAACATACTCTCTACCTGCAGAATGTACAGTTCTGGGTGTTTTTGTTTGTAGCATTTCGAGATGATGGCTTTGCGTTCCTCTGACTGATGAATTAACTGTTTTCTTCTCTGCACTTCTGCCTCAATCTACAAGTAAACAATAGAGCATATTGTTAGGAAATCAAAAGAGATAACCAAAACAATTCCAGGAATTTGCTTATTGTTTTAAACCAGTTATTTTTGTTCTGGGCACCTCTGGGAGACAGAGTGTATGCCTTTGCTTTTCTGTAGTCAAGACAAGTCCAATAAATATCTAAAAAGCCAAATGCCTAAAAGGGATTTGAGACACGTTCTCATTACAAATGCCTTAAAAAATAACTGAAGTCTTTCCACGGATGTGTCAAGTGGAGCTGCAAGGTTTCAGCCCTTTCAGGCATTCTGACACCTCATGAATTGCCAGCCTACACTTTCAGAGTCTGGCTTATGTTCTGACAATATAAGCATTGTCCAAAATAGAGACATTTGCTGGGAGGGAGACAGGACTTGTCATGAAGGGATTACTGCTAAGTGTTGTGGGGACAGGCTAATCTGTCATTTCAGAGGAAACAGCTATACTAGCAGCTGATTCTTCCTATTTAATAACCCCCCATGAGATTAGTTTATAACATTCCTCAGCAAAAAAGGAAGGAGGGCGGGAGCAGTGCCCCCTGCTCCTGACCCCTGGTAATGTGGTTAGCAACCAACACCATTTTATAAGGCAAACATCCATTCTCTGTGAAGGAGCGGGTCCTGTATTCCTTCCCTTTCCCTCATTATCAGGCTCTGAAGGTCCTGTGAGCCAAGTAGACAAACTTGGCTCACAAGTAGAAGAAGCTTTCTTCTTCCCCTCCCTAACAGCCTCAAGGTTCCCGGGCACCAGGCTGGTCACTCCCTTCCTTGCTGGCCTCAAAAGGTCCCAGGCACCCAGCCATCCTGGTGGTGGTGATGACCCCATCGCAGAACAGGGAAGTGTAACAGCACCCAGAGCACTCTCTATAAAATCAAGGAGTCACAAGTCCCACATGGGGAACTTAGACTTGAACTGCTGCTGGACAGTGAGAGCTGTGACCAGGGACACCTCCACCATCATTTGCTTTCTCCAAGGACTGAGTGAGTATCTTACATTCTTTTATATAATTTTTAAGTCTAGATTATGATGGTTATGTTGATACAGCAAATGACGAGTCCAGGTGGTTTGAAATTATAGATTGTTAGGATCTAGAAATCCCAAGTGTACTTGTATTATAAATTCTGTATTATGCTGCTTATTGTACCACACTGATTCTGCTTGTAGAAATGCTGTGCCATTCTAATCATAAATTCTGTGCTATACTAATCATAATACCCTGTTAGGAAAATAAAGCTTTATTTGTAACTACAATTTGGTGCTGGCATCATCCTGCCAAGGATCCCCAAAAGAACCTGTTTGTCCCCTTAGTGCTGGGATGAAACCGGAGCTGGTTATGTGACAGATCTTTGTCCCCAGCCTGGACAGACAGACAGATCCCTCCCTAAAGGAGAGCCCGGGGGGATGTTCCTGGAATAACCTTCTGCAGCAGAGCTCATGTAAACAACACTGTAGAACCCCTGGGTGATTCCACCTCAAGGCATTCTTTAAAAGTAATTGACAAAACAAGGGATGAGGAAAGACAAACTAAAAGGTCGCTGTGAGCCAGGTGACCAAAACCAGTTAGGCCAGATGGCAGAGAAGGCCATTTTAATAATATGTGTTGAATTACAGTATTTACTCCCAGGGTGTTGCCGGTGTAAACATATCACTGACAGCAGCCAGCCCCAGATCCAGGTGCCACTGGGGAATTCTTAGAATCATAGAATGGTTAGCGTTGGAAGAGACCTTAAAGATCATCTAGTTCCAACCCCCTGCCCTGGGCAGGGACACCTCCCACCAGAGCAGGTTGCTCAAAGCCCCATCCAGCCTGGCCTTGAACACCTCCAGGGATGGGGCAGCTACAGCTTTTCTGGGCAACCTGTTCCCTTCAGTCTCTGCCCGGCACCGGCTTTGATCAGCACCAGGCGCCGGAGACCTGCAGCCCAGCTCCGTCGGGGCCTGTGGCTTCAGCGAACCCCCCTACCCCTCCTCAGGGCCGCCTGTGTGCGGGGGATGCCCCGAGGGGGGCCGCGGTGCGGTGTGCGCCCCTCCTCAGGTCCCTCATCTCCCCCGCGAGCCCTTCTTCCCTCACCCCGGCCCGCCCTGACAGGATTTACCGGCCGTTTACCTCCCGCAGGGCGGCTCTGAAATCCTCCTCGCTCCGGCAGCCCCGCTCCCGCAGTGCCTGCAACAACACACCCGGGGCCCGTCACCCACCGCCAGGCCTCGGCCGCCGCCGGGTGGGGGGTGCCCGCCGCCCCGCCCTTACCCGCCCGTGCTCGCGGCGGAGCTGTTCCTCGTCCTGGTACCGGACGTGCAGCCCATAGCGCCCCACGAAGATGTTGTCGGAGAAGAAGCAGGCGCAGGCCCGGAACGGGCGGCGGGCAGACATGTTTCCGGCCGGCGGCTGACAGGGGGGGCGCCGTGTGCAGGTCCAGCTGTCAAACGGCTCCGCCGCGCGAGTAGGGGAGCCGCTTCCGGCTGGGCCCAGAGTGCGTCGGCAAATTCCGAGCGCGGACTAAAACGAGGGGAGGGAAAATTTGCCCGTTTTTCCTTCCATTTTAAGCTCCTTTTTTTTTTTTTTGTCATTTTGGTGGCGTCGCCGCAGAGGTGCTGCACTCCCACAGCCCCTCCAATTCTTGGCAAGGCGCATGCCGCACTCTCACTCCGTGGCTGCAACGGGCAAGGAGCGCCTGGGGTCTGCGCTGACACCGCCAGGGGGACAGCGGCGCCGCGGGCGGGACACACACGCCCTTGATGTGGGGGGTGGGGGGAACGTGGGGTGTTGTGCTGAGGAGAGGGGCTGGGGCGGCAACTGTCTTCGAGTGTTATTTGCAGACGGTCCCCGAGAGCCACCGCCCCGCCCCTCCCCGCCTCTCACCTCCCAGGGCCGTGCCCGCGCTTGGGCGCGCGTCGCAGGTGTGCGCGCGCCCGCGGGGGGGGGGCGGTAACGCGGGCGGCGGGGCGAGCGCGGCCCCGGGGCGCCCGGCCCGGCCCGGCCCGGCCCGGCCCGGCCCGGCCCATGCTGGCCATGGATTCGGCGCTGCAGGTGGCCGAGGAGGAGGTGGTGGCGGCCGAGTCGTGCGGTCCCAGCAGCAAGTTCGAGGACATCTACCGGCTGCTGGCCGAGGGCTGCTTCCCGCCCAGCTTCTGCTCCATCAAGAGGAAGAACCTCAAGCGCTACGCCCAGAAGTTCGTCGTCGACGGTGGGGACCCGGGTGGTACCGCGGGACAGCCCCGGACGGGGCCTGTCAAAGGAGGGGGAGGCTGGGGAAGGGGGCACTGCGGCAGCGCCTACCTTGGCCCGAGGCCTCTCCCCCCTGAGGAGAGGTCTCCCCCCTGAGGAGAGGCCTTCCCATGGGCAGAGGCCTCCCCGAGGAGCCTGGCAAGGCTCAGGGACGCTGCAGAGGTGTGTGGGGACAGTGACCCGCTGGCAGGCAGGCAGGTACAGACGTGCCAGCCTCCCCACGCACATGAGGACAGGTATTCCTTCATCACAGCATAGGGAGGATGGGTGGCTTCTCTGCCCTCTGCAGAGAGGGAGATGTGGGGCAGCTTTATCATAGCACAGGATTTTACTCAGCCCTGAGCGCTGAAGAGCAGTCCCTGAGTTTATTTGGGATGATTCCAGCTTAGCAGCTTCTCCAGAGGTGTTACGGAAGCTCCCAAGGCAACAGACCCCCTTTTATGTCTCTCACCTGTTTTTCCCGCTGCAGAAAAATGACCCTTTGACTGGGACTGAGTCGTTGAAATGGCTGTGAGAGCACATCATGTGCCATTTTAGATAAACCTCTCTCATCTGCAGGTGGCTGCCTCTACTATGTGGGACCCAAGAAGGAGGAAAAGCGTGAGGTGATTGTGGATCCTGAACGGAGGCGGCAGGTCTTTTTGGAAAGCCATTTCACCGAAATCGGGAACCATCTGGGCCAGAAAAAGACCGTGCACCGGATTCAGAGCCGGTACTACTGGCTGGGGATTGTGAAGGATGTTGTGGACTGGGTAAGTTAAGAGCATTGATCATGTCAGTGACACCAGTATTTCCCAGGACGTTCAGGCAGCAGTCCCAAGTGAGCAGCTAGAAGAGCCCCGATGCAGGGATGATGTCGTTTCTAGTGCCTGTTGCTTTGAAGCCACGCATTAAGTAACTCTGCAGGTGAAACTGTTGGAACGTCCCGAGGCAGCTGGATAGATTGGAGGATGTCTTTTCCCCGAGCATCAGGAAACCTGCCCAGGTAGGCCTCATTGTGCAGGGCAGTTTTGGCCGGCGTGGGAATGCGGGATTGTTTCAGATAAGTGTTGCTGGGTCTGGCTTTGAGCACTCTGGATTCCTACCAGAACTGCCCAGTTCCCTAAACTGTTGTAAGAGGGGAAGCTCAGTGTTTCCACCAGCTCTCCTCGGCTGCTTTGCCTTATCTGTTTTATTGCCGAAAGTTCCCTGCAGCAGGGCTCTGCAACAGTGTGGTTGCATTGCGTGGTCTGAGCAGCCCACGCTCCTCCAGCATCCTGGGGCTGATGATTTTTCTAGCCAACAGTAGAAGTTTAAAGGACAATAAATGTTTTCCTAAAAATAGGGCGAGAAATACCTTAGCTATAGGCCATGTTGAGAACATTGGTTATTGTGTCAGAGAAAGCTGTCGGGTAAGTGTTGTGAAAGGTGAGCTGCATCAGCCTGTTGTGTTTTGTCCTCTCTTTCTCGCATCCTGCTATTTTTACTGGATAGAAGGAAGCTGCTGAGACGTGCCATCCCTTTCATCCCTTCATAACCTGTCCAGTCCGAATCTGACAGAATTCGTCAGCATATTTTAAAGTCCTTTGATAACGTCTCTTCCCTTTCCAGATCAAAATGTGTGAAACGTGCCAGAACGCGGAGCACAATAAGAACATTTCGCGGAAAGCAAGGCCTGTCAAAGTGGAATCACCCTGGGAAGTGCTGGGATTAGACATTCATGGTGAGTGTTTGCGCCTGACAGACAGGCTCTTGAAGGCTTCCACGCCAGCCGTTAGGAAGCGTGGCAGACTGACTGCCGCACGCACGCACGCCGCTGAAAGCTGCCTGTGGTGAGGAGGTGCTGAGGAAGTGCCAAGGAGGCCACGGCAGCCTCCCAGGGTGCAACCTGATCCGTGTGGCTGGCTCGGCTCCCTCTGCGCACACAATGGGAGTTGTGGGCGGGCGGGCAGGTGTTACTTCCCAGAATTGAGGCTGTGATGGGTGTATTTTTGCTGACAAAGGTCACAGAAATGTACTGGCCGAATGACATTGCAGAAGAGGAGTCGCGGTCATTTTCACAGTGCTTGTTTTGCTGGGCTGGATTTTTAACTTGCCTTGTTTGGCTGATGATACGGCATCACATTGATTATTTTTTTTTTTTTTCTTGATGCTTGATTATGCAGGACCTTTTCCTGAGACAAGCCAGAGCAATACACATGTCCTCATTGTGACCGACTACTTCACTAAGTGGGTTGAAGCTGTTCCTCTGCAGAAGAAAGATCCTTTGTCAGTGGCTAAAGCCCTAGCTACAGTGTTTTACAGGTGAGCTCCTGGTTGGTTACATTGCACCTCTGCAGTGAGATGCAGCACGCTGGGATGCATGTTCCAAAAATACTCAAGGTCCACAAGAGCAGGAACTCTCCCTTCTACAAGAGAGACCATGCAGTGCCTGTCAGATGCTCTTTACAAAGTACTTGGAAAGAGCCTGTTACCCTCTTCTTACCAGGGGAGGGAAGAAAGAGGCAGAAGTGGTTCTCTGAGTAGCCCCAAGGCCAAGAGGGCTGCTGCCCCAGTTCTCTGCAGAAGTTTTAAAACTATTCCCTGATCCCTCCTAGAAAGTGGTTATTTTGCATTCACACCACCACATGACATTGTCCTTGTGGGAAATGCATGTGGCCAGTAGAGAATTGCATTCAGATCAAGAAACTTTGTTTGTTTTTCCTGCTGCCTTATTACTCAAGGGCAAACAGGCTTGGCTGTTTTGGAGCAGATGGAACCAGCAGACGTTTGTCTGCTCTTGGGGAGACGTTTGTCTGCTCTTGTCATCTCAGCCTCTTTTAGCACCAGCTCAACTGGAGGGTCTCCATCCCTTTTGTATTCCCATTTCCCATGAGAATTGAACTCCCCTGGCTCTGCCCTGCAGCTGATGAAGTAAAACCAGTTGTGTCCCCTCTTCTTGTTCAGGTTTGGAGCATCCAAGAACATTTACGCCAGTCAGAGCTGGGACTTCTGTGAGGAGGTAGGTCAGGTGCTGGGTGGTTCAGGGAAAAGCAGCATGACCTTCAGCAGTGGTTTTGGGCAGCGGGTCCCGAAGGCAGAGTTGCAGTGTGCCATTAGTGTGTGCCATTAGTAAGGAGCTGATGCTGCCTTCTCCCTGCCCCAGCCTTGTCGCCAGCAGTAGATGATTTGCCCAGTGCTTTCATCCTGTCAAGGATTTAAGGTTGTGGTTCCATGGTGCAAGTCCTGGAGCTGCACTGCAGCCTCTCTGCTCAGAAGGAAGAGTCCTGTGAGGCCATGTCCATGAGATTCCTGCCCAGCTTCCCAGTGCTGTAGGAAGCCTTGAGCATGGGAACAGTCATTGCAAAACATTTTCTCAGGCTCTAACTTTTCTGGGGAGCTTTTTCTGCTGAGCAGCATCTCCTGGGACGGGGACAGTGCCATCTTGTGCTGTGGGTGCTGCTAGCTGCTGGGGTGCAAACCTGCCTTGTTCTCCCGTGGGCGTGACCCCCACCTTTGCAGGTCAGCCGGCATTTATGCGAGCGCTGGAACATCTCACAGATCCTCACCCCCGCAGAGCCCGCAGACTGCACAGGCCTGGACGACCGCAGCGCCGAGGTGCTCAGATCCTCCATCTGCAGCGTGGTGAACGAGAAACCCAGCGAGTGGGACGCCCACCTCGACCCCGTGCTCTTCGATTTCCGCACCTCAGTCAACTCTGTCACGAAGTACACCCCCTTCTTCCTCATGTTCAACAGATACATATGCCTGTCATCCGAGGTAACTTCTTGACCAAGGAGAGTCTTGTAGAAGGTTTGCCACTGGCGTGGTTACAGACTGACTCCCAAATATCTGTTGCCTTGCAGGTGGATTTTGCCAAGGACTCTAAGGAGCAAGGGGTGAGCTCTGGTACGGCAGGCAGCCTCCCGCCGTTCACGGCCGCAGTTCAGGAGCAGCAGAACGCGGTGAAAGAAATTGTAAGTCTCGCGGCGCTTTGAAATCACTCTTCAGCTAAGCCCCGGCAGGGTCCCATGCACCAGGCTGTGCAGGAGCTGCACAGAGGGGATTTGCCCTTACAAGGATCATGCCACAGTGTATGCCTGCTCAGGCACTCGGAGAGAACCCCTGGCCCCATCTGTCCAGCAGTGCCATCCCACAGCAGTCCTTTGCCTGCTGGCTCTCTCCTGTCACTGAGCAGAGCAGGTAGCTGATGGGCTTGAGCGTGGCAGGGAGGCTGCGTGTCCAACTGGGAAGGAGCAAGGCAGAAGCTGGATAATCACTGCCTGAGAGGAGAGGTGGCCGATGGCACCTTGATGTGTGTCAAGGGCAGCAGGAGCAGAGCTGGATCCTCTGAGCCAGCACCATTTGGTGTGACTGGGAAGCTGGTGGTGTTTCTGCTCAGAGCTGTGATGAAATACAAGGGACTGGCTTACCCCATCAGGGCTAATGAGAGCTGTGTCCCAGCCTGCCCAGCACTCTGCCTTGTAATCTGCATCTCGAATCAACCAAGGGAGTCCCTCCTTAGGCAGGGACAAAAAGCTTTTGGGGACATGCTGTGTAATAAAGAAGGTTAAAAAGTAACCCTGCCCCATAAAGGGAGGAGAGAAACTGGGGAGGTTGAAACCACCATGAAGACTAGTGGCCCAGTGGGCAGAGAGCTGGGTTCGGGGAGCAAGGCCAGCATTCAGTTCCTGACTGTCTCTAGCGTGCTGGGTGACCTTGGGCCAGTCATTTTGTCTCTCTCTTTCTTGGTTTCCTGACTTGAAAAATGACCTCAATGTCCCCTATAAAGTGCTTGGCGATCTGTGCGCCAACAAATAATAGACATGGCTCAAGTGCTTTGTTTGCTCAGTCATTTCTCACACTCAGACAGGGTTATGCTCTGATCCCACTGGGACTCTGGTTCTTCTTGCCAGGGAATAGCAGCAGTAAAACAGGACAGGAGGGAGGAGGCCTGGGAGCTGAGTATGTGGGATCTATTCCCAGCTGATCCCTGTGGCAGCCCAGGCTTACGAGCTTGGATTCCCCTTTTGAGGAATGGAGATGCCCATCGTGGCACGGGGCAGTGAGAGCTCTGTCTGGATAACACCAAAGCATCCTACCTGCAAAGGATACTTCTGGTGTCCAGGTGGCTGAGGCTCTCCTGCAGACAGGCCAGGATTGGGGGCTGTGATTAACAGCAGGTGATAAAAGTTCCCCTTGGCTGTGAGTCACTCCAGCCTAGATCCCTTTCTGCCCTCTACTGATGGAGAACTAACAGCTCCCCTGAGCACAGCCATGAAATCACAGGGTTTTTTATGGTAAGGTCTCTTGCTAGTTTGAGGTTGCTGAGAATAAGGCTGGAAAGACCTTGCTTTGTCCCTCCCTTGCTCCCGGCTGTAAGTAGCCGTGCTGGCACTTGCTGGCACAGCCTGGGCTTGCCCAGCAGATCTCTGCATGCCGCAGCGCCCGGCTCTTGCTTGCCAAGCTCGCGTGAGGTGGGTTTTTAAATTGATTTTTAAGTGGCATCTCAAGGCCCAACCCAAGGCCCAACCCAAGCAACCTGCTTTCCAGGTGATTGCCAACATGACCACAGCCTACAAGCGGGAACAGAAGAGTGTGAAAAGGAAAAGTCGGGGCCTGCCCTCGCTTGCCTTCAAAGTGGAAGAGAACGTGTTTGGGAGCAACGCTGCCGGCTCCCTGAAGAAGCTGAAGAAGGGCCAGTTTGTGTCGTTTCAGATCGAGACGGTCCTGCCGCCTGAGCAGAGCATGTCTGGCATGAAGAAAACCAGTTAGCCTCAGGGGCTTTTTCGGGGGTCGCACGGGGCCGGGGACAGGAGCACGAACTGTCCCTGAGGTTTGTGGCCCAGCTGCATGGGAGTCCAGGGCGCAGACGAGCCTGCTCTGTCCTGGGGAGGAAGGAAGGGGAAGGTTCAGAGGAGGGTGTCTGTTCAGTCCCTTCCCAGTCCAGGTTTGCCCTTTGGACCATCCCGAGGGAAGTGGCGGCGTCCTCATGGATGCTTCGGCAGTGAGAGGCTCGGTCTTGCCAAAAAAGCTCCACCTTGGCTACAGCATGGAAACTGTCCCCCAGGGAGCAGTTGCGTCGAAGCCGGGGGTGGGATCTTGGGTGGAAATGAGAAGAGAACTAGAAGGTAGATCCAGCCTGGGCACGCTGTGGTTTGTTTCCTACAACTTGAAAATGTCCTGACTGTCCGCCTGAACCGGGAAGAGTCACGCCAGGTCTGACTGCATTCCCGGTGGACATGGGAATGGCCTTGGAGTGAGCTTTTTTTTTTTTATTATTTTTTTTAGTTTTAAGCACTAATTAGCAGAAATAAAATCACCAATAGAAGGCAATGGATTTATTTTTGGTTATCCAGGCAGAGAAAAACGAGTTTTTCCTTTGTAACATCACTGTTCTGGTCTCTCCAGAAATAGAGCAAACTCCAGGAATCCTGTAGCCTGTTCCTGTGCTGGTGGGGGGTTAGAGGGGTGTTTTTAAGTCCAGCACCCAAAAACGTAGGGAAACTTTGGGACAATGTCACCGAGCAGCCCCTCTGTCACCTGTATAGCCCAGCTGGATGCACGGATGCCGGCCAGGGAAGAGCTGCTGCGGGGACTTGAAGGGGAAAAAAATAATTTATAAGTTGGATTTCTTGAAACTGTGTCCCTCTCTGCCTTGGGGGTTAATTTAAAACCCTTGTTGAGCCCAAGTTTAGGGGTTAATTAAAAAAACCCCACCCTGTTGAGTCCCTATTAGGGGTTAATTTAAAAAAAAAAACAACCCCGGCATCGAGCTCTTGTCCCGGTTGGTTGGAAAGCCCAGCCGCCCGTTGTATTTTCTCCCTCTGCTGCGGAAATTAAGTAAAATAATAACCAAATAAAAAAACCCAATAAAATATTATAAAATTAATAATAATGAAAATGTTTATTTTTGAAAAAAAAAAACCCAACCAACAAACTTTTTAAGGTGGGGAAAACCCTCGGGCTGCCCCTTGCTGGGTCGGGGCAGGGTTTAGGAGGGGAGGCGGTGGGGGGGCCCGGACCCCGGTTACCGGGAGGGCGGGCGGGGCCGGGAGCGCGCCGCAGCGGGGGGGCGGGGCCGGGAGGGGCGGGGCCACGCCCAAAGCCACGCCCCCCACCGACCTTGTTCCCGGGACGCGCCGCCGCCGCCGCTGCTGCCGGGCAGGACCGGGCCCATCCTCGCCGTTGCTACCGGTAAGAGCCCGGTCCGGGCGGGTCGCGGAACGCGTTGCCCTTCGTTCTGTAAAGGGGGAAACCGCGCGTTCCCCACCCCATCCCACCCCCGCCGCCTCCCCTCGGCACGGCGGGCACCGGCGCCTCCCCCGGGTCTTCCCGCAGCTCCAACGGGGGGGATGCTGGGGACCTTCGGCATCTCCTGTTTTGTAGCTGGGGACACCTTTGCGGGTGGTAGGGAGCTGCGGTGGCTGCCGCCTCCTTCTCCTCCTCCTCCGCCGGCGGGATCCGCGCAGCTTTGCAGCGGAGGGCAGCAGCGAGCACCCTGGGAAGCGTGTCCAGCTCCTCCCTGGCACCGCTGCTCTGCTTTCCCTCCCTCCCTCCCCAAACCACCCCTCCCTTCTTCCCCAGATAGCAGCTTCTCCCCTGTTTTACTCCCCTCTTCAAGCTTTTTACCCCGCCTGCCCAACCGCGGAGCCGCTCCCAGCCCAAGGTGCTGCTCGGCCGGTGCTGGGGGCTGCCCTTTTCCCCGTGCTTTGCTTTCGGGTGGCCGCAGAGGTGGCCGCCGTCACGGTCATGCAGGCCAGAGCGTGGCCACCACGCAGGGCATCCTTTTGGGCCATGCCTTCTGCGCCGTGCACCGTCACGAGCTGCTGGGCCAGCACAAACCCCAGGACCGGGTACCGTGCCGATGCACGGCACCTCTGGGCACGGAGCAGGGGAGCAGCTCGCTCCCTTTACAAGAAGTCGAGCTTTTCGCCCTTTTCTGCATCAATTGGAATCCAGCCCCGCCATCGCTGTCACCCGTCAGACCCACCCGGGGTGACAGCGAAGGCGGCACCCCGCCCCAGAGCCTTCCTCTCCCGTTGGGACGCAGCTCCGGATTTCCCACCCCCTTTCTAATTTCCTCTTGGGATTTCGGTTGTGTCGCTGAATCGCACGCTGGCAGCGCTGCGGGTTGAGTGGGTTACCCCAAATTAACATTCAAGAGGGCCAGGGACAGCAAGGTGTGACAGGCTGTTGTACTTGTGATTTATTCTTCTTTTGATGGGGGGGGTGTCTCTTACAAAGCCGAGCTGCTCTCCCTTCTGCTTCCATGCGGGTTTGTGTGCTCGGTTTCGGCTTTGGCCAGGGAAAGGTGAGGAGGGACTCTCGGGTCACGACTGTCCGAGTTTAACACCGACACGGGTCCGTAGCGCAGGACACGTGGGCTGCTCACGTGTCCCCGCGTCGCCTGGCTGCCGGGGACCTCATGGCCCCACAGCCAGGGGGGGATTCCCACCAAGATGTGCAGGTTTCTGCTGAGGGATTGAGGAATGGTGGAGCATCTGGGAGCAAAGTTCGTCTTCGCGTGTGGGTTCTCATTTTATGAAATGTCTTGGAGCCCAGGCAGCAGTGGAGGAGGGAGTAGATGGCGGTGTCTGGGGTCAGGTCGTGCTGGTGGGGAGCTGGCACGGTTGTCCCCTTATCCTGCTTCCCTTTCCCCACCATGTCCCCAGGGCAAATAACAACTGTCCCCTTCTTCTTGCCCTGCAGCTGAGGCCAACACGACCATGTCCTCCCTGTACTAGGGCTGCCCCCCACGGCCTTGGTGACACCCCAGACCGGCAGTGAGGATGCGTGCCTGGAAGGCGGTGGCCAGCACGCTGGCGCTCAGCGGGGCCGATGTGGTGGTCACCACCCTGCTCTACACCCACGGCCGGGGTGGCCAGGATATCCTGCAGGACCTGCGGCACTTCAACATCTTCAACTCGCTGCTGGACATTTGGGGGGGCTGCCTCTACCGCAGCTGCATCCTGCTGGGGGCTGCCATCGGGGTGGCCACCAACACAGCTTATGGCCCCCGGCGCCTCAGGGCATCGCGGACCTTCATCGCCATCGTCTGCCTCCTCATGGGCATCTACATGATGGCGAAGTTGCTGCTCTATTCGGAGGTGCGGAGGACCATCAGGGACCCCTGGTTCTGGGGGCTCTTTGCCTGGACCTATGTGGCGCTGGCGGCCACCTTCGGGCTGTGGCAGCTGCTGGCCTGTGTCACCTCCTCCCGGGAGGCACTGGGGCCTGGCTCCGAGTCCCGCGCTGAGGCAGAGGAGAGCTGTGATGGTGGTCCCCCGCGGGACAAGCAGGAGGAGGCGGCGGGTCCCACCATCCACAAGCTGCTGTCCTACACCAAGCCGGACGCCTTCTTCCTGGGCATCGCCTTCTTCTTCCTCCTCGTGGCTGCACTGGGTGAGTGAGGGGACATGGGGGGGCCATGGTGTGCTGCCATCCTCGCCGGGAGGGAAGGTGTCACAGGGGGAGGGACAACTTGGCAGCACCTCAGGCTTGTTTTTTTGGGGGGTGCTGGGTGGCACATCCTGCATGGGCTGGGTAAAAAAATGCAGTCAGGCAAAAAAAAGTGCAATAGGGGTAAAATACCCTGGGAAATTAAACATCCCCACATGCCACTAATGGCTGTACCTCCTGAGACATTTCATGCGATGGCCGAGTATCTCCATGGTGGGGATGGGGTTGTCCATGGGCCATCACTGTTGAAAATGCAGGTCCTGTGAGGTGAGGCTGAAACCCCTTGTCCTGTGCTTGTCTGGCAGGAGAGACCTTCCTGCCCTACTACACGGGGCTGGCCATCGATGGCATTGTGGTGCAGAAGAGCATGGACCGCTTCTCCACAGCAGTGCTGATCATGTCGCTGCTCGCCATTGGAAGGTAATCACGGGGACTGCTTTAGGCCCTGGTGAGGATGAGTTTGGAGTTTTCCCGCAGGACCTCGTGGTGGCAGTGGGCACAGGCTGTCTTACCCACAGTCGCTCGGCTGGGTCCTTGCCAGACCCCAGGGATGTGCTTTGGTTTCTCCAGAGAGGCCGTGGTGGCACTCACGAGGCCGTTGCGTAGCTCTCCGCATCCATCTGCTGGTGGTGGGGGAGCAGGAGCAGATGCAGGGAAGGGGCTCCCTGGGGAATGCTGTCCTAGCAGTGCTACCTTCCCTCCTGAGGCTTGTCACTACTGGGGTTAGGACCAGCCATCCCCGTGTTGGTAGTTGCCCAGAAGAGCTATGGGCTGGATTAGCCCTTCCCGGGGTGGAAAGTGGTACCAGCACAGCATTGCCCAAGCCCGGGCACGGGGGTGTTTGTGTTGCTGAGGAGTGGGTTTCGTGTCCATTGGTCTATAACGTTTCTTATCTGCAATTAGCTCATTTGCCGCAGGTATCCGGGGCGGCGTTTTTACGCTCATATTTGCAAGACTGAACATTCGCCTTCGCAACTGCCTCTTCAGGTCGCTGGTGTCTCAGGAGATGAGTTTCTTTGATGAGAATCGCACAGGTTGGTTCTTCTTTCCCCTGGATTTGTCCTAATCCCTCTATCCCACCCTGGTATTTTTTTTCCCCGTGGTTTGCCCTACCGTAGCCGGTTTGGGGCAGCCACAGACGGCACCCAAGTGCTCGTGTTTAGAAACAGGGGCAGAAAGCTCTTCCCTTCTCCCACTGTGGGGTTGGGACAGGATTGCTCAGCACTCTGGGGATGTCCCATTGCCACCGATCAGCCTGACATTCAGCAGTCCCAGGGCTGACACACTCCTCTCCGATCATCCCCAAAACACCTATTTTCCTCCTCCTGTGCCTGCTGATGAGCCAGTCTCCAGCTCTGCTCCAGGCATGGGAAATCTCAGATGTGTGCAGCTTGCTGGGCATGCTTGTGGCTTTCTCTGCTTGCCATTCAGTCCTGTCACAGTCCGTGCCACTCTGGTGTGGTCCCAGCCTGCTGTAACTTCTTCCACATTTAATTTCTTCTCGGCGGTATTTTTAGTTTTGAGGCTGTTGCCGTATTTAGCAATCCCTGCATGATGCCCTGGTAGCTGAGGACACCAGAGATGTTATTGGAAGTGGGATACGGGTAACCCTGCGCTTGCACAAAAGCGTGGGAATTCAGTTGGGCTCAAACGCGGGCCAAGTAGTTAGGAATTGAGGGTGATGTTTGCTGGCTGTAACGTTCAGCTGGACCCAGGTCTTCAGGGCCACGTGGGTCGGCTAAACCCAAGCAGTGCAAGGTGCTGTGACCGCCCCCTTCGCTGTCCTGCAGCCATCTGTGGTGACCCAGGGCTGTAGCCTGTGCCTTCAGGTGCATTTCATGTCCCTCGTACATGCAGCAATTTGAGCTCCTCTGTTTTGCTTCACATCCACAGCGGTGGAGAGTCACCCCCCTTCCATGCCACCTTTCAGACCACTAGTGAGGGTCTGCGTTTATTGGGGAGCTCCATTTGGCCCCTGGCGTGAGACATGAGATGCAGCTAGGCAGTGACCTGCTGTGGTGACATGTCCCTGCTCTCCCCTTCCCCAACCCCTCGTTGCTGCAGGGGATGTCATCTCCCGCCTGACGTCGGACACAACCATTGTGAGCGACCTGGTGTCCCAGAACATCAACATCTTCCTGCGCAACGTGGTGAAGGCTACAGGGGTGATCTTCTTCATGTTCAGCCTCTCTTGGAAGCTCTCGCTTGTCACCTTCATGGGCTTCCCCATCATCATGCTGGTCTCTGATGTCTACGGGAAGTACTACAAGGTAAGCAGGAGTGGCTGGCATGGCCACGGTGTGCCACAAAGCTGGGCTGTTCCCCTTGTGAAGCCATCGTGGAGATTCTGGGTGGTCTTGGAGCTGGTGGGACCGATGCTCAGGTGCTTTGCTGCCGGCATTGGGGGCAGGAAAGCAGTATTAAATCTGTATGGGCAGATGAACATAGCCTCAGCTCTTGGCTTGCTTCATGCTCAGGAGTGGAAGCATCTCAGGTGTGACAGGAGAGGGAGCTTGGCTGTGGAATGTCACTTATGTGCCTGCCTGTCCTCATGCAAACTGTCCTTTCCCTTTGGAGTGACTCGGATGGGGGTTAAACCCAGTACCGAGCTTCTTCCCTCTGCCTGGGGCTCGCGTGGGCCAAGGGCCATACCCTGCAGCTAACACCATATCCTGTGGACCATGTGAGTCCTCCACTGCTGCTCCCCACTTCAGTTATTGGAGCTTTCCACTGTGCCGGGGACACGGTGTGCACGGGTGCTGCTGAAGCTGGGTCCTTGGGTGCTGCCTCCCCTGGGCATGGCTCCTCCTGCAGGTCAGGCGTTTGTGGGAGGAGTGGGGCTGCCCTTGGCCTCCAGACCTGCCCCTGACTTGAAAACTCCTGGAAGGGCTCCTGGGCCAGGCTGACCCTGTCTGATCAGGGCACCAGGAACAGCAGCTCCGCCACAGGCTTCCCCACACGGCCCTGGGCACGGCACTTCACCTCCCACAGCCCAGATCCCTCCTTGGGGACAGCACAACGAATCCATTCCCTTCCTGGCACAGGGCCCCAGGCTGTCCTGAGGTGTGGGATATATCCCAGTGCTCAGCCTTGCTGCCTTGGAAAATGTCACTATGCCTTCTTTTCCCAAGCCCAGGGTGTGCGGGGAAAGGTGCCACGGGCAGCCCGGCACCCGCTGAGCCCCCTCTGCCTCCCCCTGCTCCCCGCAGAAGCTCTCCAAGGACGTGCAGAACGCCCTGGCCAAGGCCAACAACACCGCCGAGGAGACCATCTCCACCATGAAGACCGTCCGCAGTTTTGCCAACGAGGAGGCGGAGGCGAACGTGTACTGGCAGAAGCTGCAGCAGGTGTACAGACTCAACAAGCGGGAGGCCATGGCTTACACCTACTACGTCTGGTCCAGCGGGGTAGGTGGCTGGCACCAGGGCTTCCCTACATGGGGCTGGGGACAGGCAGGGGGACCTTGCTTCAGACCCCAAAATGCACATGGGGCAACGCACATGCTTGTCCTCCACTTCCATAGAGCTTTGCAGGGCAAGCCCAGGCTTGATGTGTGCTGCCAGGAATCCTCAGTCTCTTGATTGTTAATTTTTTTCACTCAGAGAATCATAGAGTGGATAGAGTTGGCAGGGACACCACCCACTAGAGCAGGTTGCTCAAAGCCCCATCCAACCTGGCCTTAAACACCTCCAGGGATGGGGCATCCACAGCTTCTCTGGGCAACCTGTTCCGGCGCCTCACCACCCTCACAGCAAAGAATTTCTTCCTGGTATCTAATCTAAATCTTCCCTCTTCCAATTTAAAAATATATTCCGTTCCTCCTTCGGGCAGCGCTGCATGGTGTCACTGAGCAGTCTGTTTGCTCGATGGCAAATACGAATATAATTGATAAGCGCTCAAGGTCGTGGAAAACCCCATGTTTCTGTGTTGCTGCATTGCGTGCCTGTGCCAGCTCATCGCCGGGGCTCCGGCTGGGAAACAGCCGCGGCGTTGGTTGAGCTTCTGCTCAGAAAAATCTCCGTTTCTGTGTGTGGGTGGTGGCAGAGGGGAGGCTGCTGGGGTTTGGGTTTTCTTGCGTGTTGTTTTTTGGTGTTTTGTTTTTTTTTTAAAATGCTTTTTTTATCATTCAAGACCAGATGGTTTGGGACTTCTCCTGCATTGGCTGGTAACTAAGGCGGTGCAAAACCTTCACGTGAGGCTGCCCTTATCTCTGCCCATTCAAGGATCTAAGTAGCCTCTGGTGAAGGGTTTGTGAATTACGGTGCCCTCGTGCAGCTGTGGGAGGCTTTATGGCTTCCCAAGTCTGGAAACAAAATCACAGCATTTTTAACATCGTTCCTGAGCTCCCAGGTGAAGCCTGAGCATTAACTGGGTTAGCACATATCCCAATGAGTCAAAGAAGGCAAAACCCCTCAAAAACTGCTCCTGCTGGGGCTCACGTAGAAAGAAGCTGATGGATTTAGCACAGTCCTGGTAGAGTCTTTGTTGGAGGGAAGGCAGGATCTTAAGGTCAGATTGTGGCAGAGCAATAGAAGAGGATTATTTTTTATTTTTTTCTCTCCAGAATTTTTGTCTAAGTGAATTTGCAGCCTGCCCTGCAGATGTCACACAGAGCACCAGGGCATCGCTGCTTTTCTGAGCACCCAGGCAGCGTGGAACAAAACTGGCTGAATAAAGGCAGGGGCTGGTATTTGTCATACCAGAGCTGATGTGTCTCCTTTCTGGAGTAGGCGGTACCCCCCACACTGATTTCAGGCAAGAGCTGAGGTTATGCTTCAGGGACTTGTATATGCAACGAGGATTTTTTGTATTAACTCTTGGCTTGATTTTGTGGTCTAAATTAAAGTGTCACACTCATATAACAGAAAGTTTATTTTAGTGGGGAGGTGACTTGAGCATAGATTATTAAACTTGAGGATGTTAGTTAAAGAGAAAAGTTCATGAGATGCTCTGTTATTTCAGATAAATTCTCCCTCCTTGGCTGTTGCCCCTCTGGACTTCTGTTTTGTTGGAGGATGCCAGCCCAGCTCCTTAAATCAGCCCATGTGCTTGAGTTGTTTTTCCCTTCTTGTATCCATGCTCGCTGCTAGGGCTATCAGCTGTGTGCTCTCAGGGATGCTCAGTTCAGGGCTCAAAGAATAAATGTCAGAACCTGAATTGTGGGCTGTATGTGAGTAAATACAAATGTACCAAATATCAGATGTCCTTTCTGATTTTGGGGTGTTTCCTTGCTTTCAGCTGACTCTCCTGGTGGTCCAGGTCAGCATCCTTTACTACGGTGGGCACCTCGTGATCTCAGGGCAAATGACAAGTGGAAATCTCATATCCTTCATCATTTATGAGTTTGTTTTAGGAGACTGTATGGAGGTGAGTCTGTTTTATCCCTCTAGGTGACCCCGTATCAAGATGATATTTATCTTCTAGAAGGCCCCAGGGCCGTCGCAGGGCCAGATCCAGCCTTAACTTCCCTGCAGTGGATTTCCTTGACGCTGTGGCTTCACCCGCTGGTGGGGTGATGCTCCCCCCTGCTTCCTGCTCCCCTCCTGCTGTGGCCTCACAACCTGAACGCACCCAAGGCAGCTTCTCCCCTGCTCAGGCAATCGGAACCAAAGGAGTCAGGCTGGCTCCGCTGAAGGGCAGAGTCCTGGCTGTCTCCCAGACACGATTCCTGGCGTGAAGGATGCAGGGATTATGAAGCTGCCAGTTAAATTTCAGGCTTCATAAAAAACTTAATTATATTACTTCTTTTTATTTTTTATTTATTTTTTTTTCCCCCTGGAATAGGCTGCAACGTGTTGGCAGCACGTTAGCAAGATGAGATTGTGGGTGGGATGGTAGAGCCCACTCTGGGCTGTCTTCCCCTTGCAAAGGTGTGAGCTTGGCTAATTGAGGCAGAAATGATCAAGTTGAGGTTTCCTCGCAGCCAAGTGTGGTTTCGGCCTTTGTGCAGCGTCAGAGCAGAGCTGCGGGCAGCGTGCCCAGCTCTCACCATCTGTTCAGATGACTTACAGGCTCTAGTGGTGTTTCCAGGCTGCGGTTTTGGTGTGAGTTTGGTTTGGTTTGGGGTTTTTTTGTCCCTCCTGATGGGAGGGGCAGTTGTGGTAGCAGCTGTTCTGCAGCTCTGGGCTTAATATTGAAAAGAGACAACAAGATGGGGGGTTATTCCAGGGAAGCTGGTGTCAGGGTGCTGCAGCTGTATTTGGGAAAGCACAATGGTAAATCCACTGGGACCATATCCCAGCAGGGAACAGCCATATCAGCTGCCAAATGGTTGTCCTGAAAGGTCCAGGCTGGAGCTGCTCTGCCTTTGAGACATGTGTGCCAGGGGATGAGCTGTCTGCCCTTGGGGTTTGGTGCTTTGCATGGACTTAGTTCAACCATTGGGTTGGGGAGCTGCTGGTCTTGAGCAAAGAGAGAGAGGTAGAGGATTCTGGTAGAAGCTTGGGTCATGTATCTCCTGGTGCATGTTTTCTCTTCCCAATCCATTTGTGTCCTCCATCTGTTCCCATCTGGACCTCCTTAGCTGCCCTTTCCCTGGATATGTCTGTATACCCGCTCTGTACACTGCACAGGGGGAAAAACCTTTCTTTTTCTGTGTCTGATAACTGTAGTTAATGTCAGATGATAGATTTGAGAATGGTTGAAGCATTCTCACAAGTGACACCAGCTGCCTTTTCCATCGCATGGGAAGGTCTCACCATGGCCTCTTCCCTTCCAGTCCGTCGGTTCCGTCTACAGCGGCCTGATGCAGGGAGTGGGAGCTGCCGAGAAGGTGTTCGAGTTCATCGACCGCAAGCCAACGATGGTGAACGATGGGTCCCTGGCCCCAGACCACGTGGATGGGAAGGTGGAGTTCAGAAACGTGACGTTTTCCTACCGCACTCGCTCCTCAACGCAGGTCCTCCAGGTGAGCCCCGCAGGCGCAGAGCGCTCCCCACCACGAGGCATCACGCGCTGCTTCTCCATCGCGGCAATAACCCATCCCCAGCCCACAGCAGACGTCAGCTGCCCTTTTGGAGATGCATAAAAGCAGGCTCAACAGCATGGTGGAAAAGAGATTATAAGGAACAGCGGGTGTTTAGGGCTGGCCTTCCTTACAACGAATGAGATTTATTAATAAAACCCTTGTTCCCCGCTCAGGCATTAAACCCGTCAGCGTGGTACAGGGCTTTGTGCCAAGCTGTCTCAGGCTGTTTCCATGGGAGAGGGGCTGGGGTCACGGGGCAGGGGGAGGCAGCAAAGACGTTAGTTTGCTTTGCAGTTTTTAGAGGTCCTGCTACATCAGCAGGCAAATTTTGAAGCAATTTTGAAAGCAGCTTGTTTCCTCAGAGCCAGGAGGCATGGCTGATGTGGCACATCACCAAGGTGGAGGGTCACCGTGGCTTGCATAGTTCCTGAGCCACTTCCCTGGGACCATGGGAAAGGCCAGGACCTGAGCATGCTCTCCTGTCCGTGTTGCAGAATGTGTCCTTCACCCTGCACCCTGGCAAAGTGACAGCACTGGTGGGTCCTTCAGGGAGCGGGAAGAGCTCCTGTGTCAACATCCTGGAGAACTTCTACCCTCTGCAAGATGGGCAGGTGCTGCTGGACGGGCATCCCATTAACATGTACGATCACAAGTACCTGCACTCAGTGGTACGAGCGACTGTATGTGTATTCTCGCTATCGCCTGCTGTGAGCAAAGGGTGGATGGATGGTAGCGTTGCATGTTGCTTTGGATTTGATCTGGCAGCTTCTGAAATGTCCAGGAAGCTGGAGGCTGGAGGTGGTCCAGGAAACGAATTCAGATAGTCTGTGGGGGCGTAAAGGAAAAGAATGGAGAGCGGTTTCGTGGGGAGGGGGAAGTCTTCTGAAAACAGAGCAAGAAACATGTTTTGTTTTGTATTTTTTGGCCAACGCAGTAGAAATATGTTTTTAGTTGCTGGATTAATTATTTTCTAAATTGCATTGGGGGAAAAAAAAGTGTTTTGCATTCCTCCAACACTTTCTAACTTAAGATCCTGAAGTAAATCTCAGCTAATGGGGAGTTAAATCTCTCGGGATCCTGGCACCAGCTGGAGCACCAGAGGGACTGGGTGGTTTGCCCAGGAGAGGGGTCCGGGCCCCTCGGCTCTCGTCTGTGTGTCAGCACAGATCAGCCCTCATCTCCTCTGCAAGTAACTGCCTTCTTTGTTTGTCCCCAAAGCAAATGGCCTCACCAGTCAGCAGGAAAACCTGAAAACAATTGATCAGAGACAGGCCGGAAAGCCAAAGTCAGTGTGACTAATTTACATTCCCTGCCTGTACTGAGCGAAAATTAAAAGACAAGCTAGTCTTTCAGTTTAGAAAGCTTGGTGTGGTATTAGGAGCATGGGGGGAAGTCAATTAAAATATGACCATGTCCCGCCTGGCTCTCTTCATGCCCAGTTCTGAGCAATAATTTGGAGGGTTCAATTTATTTCGGTTTTGAGTGTTAGACAAAGCAGGCTGAATTTGAGAGTGAGCAACAACGGCTGTAAGTTAGGACAGGGAGGCTGTTGCTAAGCAATTAAGGAATTGCAGCAATGTCCCTAACTTGCTAATTTTGGATTAAACATGCAGGAGGGCTCATTCACGTGGCCTGAGCGTGAATACTGGCCTTGAATGGGAAATCAGCAACACCCTAGGAGAGGGTCTCTCCAGCCTGCCTTGTCCTAGCAACTTCCCATTCTGAGATAAGCAAACTGATGGGAATGACAAGTCTGAGGCACCACCACAGCAGGGTCTTAGAGGGGGAAGCCCATCCCAGATGTCAACCTACCAGCCTTGCGTCAGGTTTCTTTCCTGAGAAATGGCTTCCTGGCAGAGGATGCAAACTGGCCTGGGGCTGCCACTGGGCACCCCATAGTCAGCATCCTCACTGGAAGTTGAGGAACTTCTTTTCTTGGCTCAATGGTGAGGTTCTGCCCGCTTGAGTCCTTACCCAACAGGGACAAATGCCGATGACCTGAGATACCAGCCAGAAGTTCTTCTGCTCCCAACTGCCTGCTCTTCCCTTCCTCTCTGCAGATCTCCCTGGTGAGCCAAGAGCCAGTGCTGTTTGCCCGCTCTATTGCGGATAATATTTCTTACGGCTTAACTTCAGCCTCCTTCGAGTCGGTTGTTCAGGCTGCCCAGAAGGCCAACGCACACAACTTCATCACGGAGTTACAAGATGGATACCACACAGGTACCAAAATCCCTCCGTTTGCTCTTGAAAGCATTTTGTGCTTTGGTTGCAAAGCAGAAGCGTTTACCCGCTCTTCGCTTCAAAGCGTGACACCATCCTGGTGCTGCTGCTTGGGAGCTCAACTTGATGGCCGCTCTTGATTTTTTTTTTATTTTGACCTCTTCCTTTCTCCCTTGACCCAACAGAGGCAGGTGAAAAAGGAGCCCAACTCTCAGGTGGCCAGAAGCAGAGAGTGGCAATTGCCAGGGCCTTGATCCGAGCTCCCCCCATCCTCATCCTGGATGAAGCCACGAGCGCACTGGATGCGGAGAGCGAACACGCGGTGAGTAACTGCCTCGGGTGTTTGGGCCAAGGAAACAATCTGGGTTTGGAGGAAAGACTGTAGCTCCAATTTCCAGCCTGTAGAAAGGCTTAGTCTTGTCAAGCTTAGTCTCGACAAGCTTAGTCTTGACATGGTGCAATCAGAGGTTTAGGTAAGATGCTAATTCCTGAGCAGGAATTTGCTTTCCAACAACACTGCTGTAAGCCACAAAGATGGGAATAATCCTGTGCTCACAGCAGCTGGTGCCTGGCAAACCTCGTGAGATAGGGATCTCTGCTGGTTTCTAAACTGTGAAAAGTGTTTATTGGCATGCAGCAGCACTGTGCAGCCTTTTAGGACGGGATATGGAGGAAAAACCTAAAAAATGGTACTGCAGCAGGCCGAGCAGGACTGCCTGAGCTAAAATCCCAGCTGAGGCACCAAAGAAACCACACTGGCAGGAAAGGCCCTGAGCTTCCTGTGGAATGAGCTGGGTTTATCTGGCTGGGAAGTCATGACCAAACAGCTCTACCAGTAGTAGATTGGCCTCGCTGGTTTAATGACATGAGGGAAAGCTAGCTCAAGGTTGAGGTGTGAGGACACATCTCATGGTCCCAGAGATGTGGGGCAGTGTGAGCATCTGACCTTGGAGCAGCTTGTGGGCTTGCAGGTCCTCAGCCATCTGTGTGGTATCTGATGGCAGCCAGGGGCTGGTTTTGGCTAGCCAGGGGTGTCAGTATGACATGTTGGCCTGGTGGCCTTCTGCCTGCCTTTAGACCTTAGTGTCGTTGTCTGTCCCTTGGTTAGCAAACAATTCTCTCTTGCTTTGCCTTGATACACCCAGGAGATAGCCCCGCTCTTCTGAGCAGCTGCATCTACCAGGTATTGGCTTCCTGCAGTCCATGCCAACATCACGTGGCCTCCAAATTTGTGGCCCATCTCTAACCAAGAACCCAGGTGGCAGGATCAGACCTGCGTGCATACCTGCACCTGAGGGCTGGCTGGACTGAGACAATCTTTTGGGCTGCAGGGAGAGAGCCAGGAGTTGGGATGGACGTGCTGGAGCTGGTAGTGCTGCAGGGAGTCTTGTGTCCTCTGCGGAGCCAGAGGAGAGCAAACCTCCTGTCCAGAGATCTCTTTACAGGGAGCCACAAAGCTGCTGTTCTCCTTTCCAAAGCGGAGCTGGTGATGCTGGGGCACTAATGGCTTTTCCTCCTGCGCAGATTCAGCAGGCGATTTACGGGGACTTGCAGAACCACACGGTGCTCGTCATAGCCCACAGACTGAGCACTGTCGAGAAGGCACACAACATCATTGTGCTGGACAAGGGCCGCGTGGTGCAGCAGGGCTCGCACAAGGAGCTGATGGAAGAAGGAGGCCTTTATTCCAAGCTGGTGCAGAGACAGATCCTGGGGCTGGAGGGGGGCGGCGCGGACGGTCGCCAACCCCCAGCCCGGGGGGATTCGGGGAAGGCGCCTGGGGGGCTGGAGGAAGAGTTCAGGATAGACCATTCCCTGCCGGCCGTGGCACAGGACGATTACGACACCACGGCTCACAAGTGAGAGCGGCGAGGGCCGGCGCTGGGGACGCTCGCTGGGACGCCGAGGCAGGAGGCAGCTTGCCTTGCCCGTGGGCTCGCGTGCTGCAGAACGATGGCCACTTGCTCACCCCGCACATGCCACACACCTCTGTACACACACACACACACACACACAAACACACAAACACTATAGAGCTTCCTGCATTACGGTCCGGCGGGCAAGTGCCAGCTGGTTAAAAAGGGAAATGGATTTATTTATTCAAGGGAGTTGGGTCTTTAGCAATTCCCAGTGTTTCTACTGGGTTTCTTTTCTTACTACCAGTAATTCCTCTCTGGACTTTTCTCCCACTGGTATGCATGTGTAACTGCTATTAACTGTAATGGATGTTAAATGCATGCATGGAGGGGAAGATTGAAAATCCCCTTCAGGAATTTCAGGGGGTGGCTTTTGTGGCTGGATAGAAAAACAGTGACCATAAAGCAAGGTCCTGCTCCCGCTGTCAATCTATGGGGCCAATCCAAAGCCTGCTGAAGTCTGTAGGGATCTCCCTTTGGCTTCGGCAAAAACTGGATTGCTCCCATGGGGCTGAACACCGGGAGAGTTTTGCACCGAGTGCCTGCAGGCTCAGGCTCACAACCATTGCTGCTGAGCTTGTACCACGTAGTAACCATCCTTGCTGGACCGAGCCAGGGGACCAGGAGGCAGCTGATGCTTTTGGATTTGCTCTTGGTGCTTGGTGGGTGTTTGTTCTTAAGGATGAAAAGTTTTACCATAATTGGGTTAGGTTTGGGGTTTAGGGTTTTTTTTGGGGGGTTTGCTTTTTTGTTTGTTGTTTGTGTTTTTTTTTTTTAAACGATATTTGTGTGCACTGTGCAATGTCTGTCTGGCTCCAGCATCCACTGAAAACTGCTTTTATTTCAGAATTTTTTCAACTCTCAATCCCAGTACTGATTTGGGAAAAAAAAAAAAAACCACACTACAAAACACTACTGAAGACAGGCATAAAATACTAGAAGACAGCACTTTATAAATCCCACCAAAGCTTTGTTCAGCTTCAGGCTATGTTAGTGACTTCACTGCATGGAAAGTCCATACAGTCACTTTCCTTGAAGTCTGACTTCAGCTGCCTGAACTTTAAAATGTGTTTCTTTGAATGTTATTTATTAACTTACTTATAGTGTGAGGAAGAGAAAGAAATAGATCACTCCTAGCCCTTTTGGGTAATGGCTCTGGCTTAGTAGAGTTATCCTGCCGTAGACTGGTGAAGAAACCTATGCAGCCAGGCAGGTGCTGTTAAAAAAAATAGCATTTATATGGGGAAGATTGACTTCAGACTGTGCATAGTTAAGAAATTATCTCAAGCACTTTAGCTCTCATGTTTTCCAATATTTGAATGCTGCTGTGTTTTACTTTTCAGCAGGTTTGCATTTCTGTTGCTGATGATGTTTTGTTTTTGTTTCGTGATGTTTTACAAACTCTTTAGTGTCCTTGAGGAGGGATGCTCAAAAAATAAAATACTACCTCTGCCACTCAACATGGAGCCAATCTAGTGGGGGGTGCTTTTTGCATTTGGGGTTTTTAAGGTAATGTTTGTCTGAGATGATGGCGGAATACAGCTGCGCACTGCACGTGTTCTGGCTCCCTTGCGGGGAACGAAAAGAAGATCCTACGGAGAATTAGGTATGTAAAAACCTTCAGCCTCTGATAATGGCAGTGAGCCATAGCAGTAGGTATAACCTGTTTAAGAACTTGTTTTCATCCGGAATGGGATCCGGTAGTCACTCCTGCAGGAAAGGGCAGGCAGTCCAACCCGTTCTCAAAGCACAGTCCTTCGTGACTGGAATCTTCAGCTGCTTGCTTTTGGGATATGATAAAAATCTGTGCCTTGGAAGAATGAGAGCTCCTTTGTCTTATCTCCCTCCACTTAGGAAACCTCCGTTGTGCTCTGAACTCCTCAGTTCACCACTTCAGTAAATGGCCAGTACATTCCTGCTTGATGAAAGTTCGCACTGTGGGTATGAAGAGGTTGAGGGTTCCACCCAGCACTGGAGGGCAAGTGATTAATTCTGGATTTTTATCAGTACCTGTGAGCAGAATGTGGCCAGCGGTTCATAGAAGTGGAATTAATTTCTGCTTAATTGAAGAACCAGGGGAAAAAAAAATTGGGTTACATGGGAACTAGGGAAGCCGACTCACCCTGGGAAGCGCTGGTAGGACAATGCTTGTTAGTACAAGAGATGCCAGAAAAGAGAATTTGATCATATCAAATGTGTGTCCCTCCCCTGCAAAAAAAGGGGAATTGGAGGATACAATTGGATTAGTTTTATTGCAAAGACTACAGTGAATTTCAGGAAGAGAGCCCTGCTTCCCAAGCCTGTTGTGATGATAATCCCAGCGTCTGCCTCCCAGATCAGGTCCAAACAGCTTGAACTGCAGTGGCACATTGGAAACGGCAGATTGTCTCTGCTGGTGGCACCAGTCCAAGCTGATAACAGGGACGGGCTTTGTTCATTGCCACAGGTGCTGAATTCTCTCTTTTGCATCCAGATAACTCAAGGCTACTTTTCCACTGAGCCTTATGTCTCATGGCTTGAAAAAGCCCTTTCATTGTGCTATTGGTGTGTGACAAGGGGACCTGCCTGTATGCTAAAGCCACGAGGGGTTTTCTTATGGCCTGGTGGGAGGTGGACACACCACTGGGGATCCAGCAGCATTCACCTAATGCAGACATTTCTGCTGGCCCAGTACAATCCCTGAGACTGTACAGAAAATCCCACTTTTCAAAACCATTCCGACTATGACTTCTTTTTGAAGTGCAGTCAGAGAGGCCTGTTAGCCAACCTAAGCCTGGCAGTGAAGATGAGCTTAACCCAGTGCAGCAGTGGGCATTGCTCCAGCGCTGGAGTAAGAGCCAACTCCTGGAGCTGACACGTCCCTTGGGCCGTGCTGCCCGTGGGCAGCCTCTGTTTTTTCAGACTATTCTCCTGGGAATGAGGCCACTGTTCCCTCTGAAACCCTGAACTGTTGTATTTTGTGGCTGTGGGTTTGCCCAGAGTTGACATTTACATGGGAACGCGAACAAGATCTGTTCGTGAGCTTCTCAGTTACAGACATGCAGATAAAAATTTCCTCTCCTCAAAAGGAAGAGTCTTCTCTGCAGGGAACTCAGATGGGTTTATCTGAAGCCTTAACTCAGGGAGCACAGCTTGGAGACTGTCATGGCAGAGCTGGAAGCGTCCAGGCATTTGAAGGCACAACTGATTACAAAGGTTGACTATATTTCAGAGCAGGTTCTTCTCCTCCATATTAATAAGCTCTAACCGTTTCTTGTAATAGTTATAACCACAGCTTTATTTGATTTAAACACTGGAGAACCCTACCCCAGATGATGTGCAAGAGTAGATCCTATAGTCCTGGTGATTCCCCAAGGACACGTATGTACCTCCTTTGCACAGACGAGGTGTGTGGTTGACTGACCCAGTAAATGAGAACTCAGTGTAATGGAAAAAACACAGCTGTGTTTATTCCAACAACTTGTCTCCCAGTACACCAAACTGTCTGAATAAGCAACTGTGTGTGTTTCAGTGGCTGTGCTTTCTAGGCCTTCAGCAGGTCTGGAAATACCACAAGCAAACAGACGGAGTGCTTCTAGCTCGGGTTCAGAGAAGCATCTTAGTCTGGGGAGGAAAACCAGCAACTGCCTTTTCTGCTCCAGCTTCACTGGGCGCTTAAGGCAAAGAAAATATCTGCAGGTGCATAAACCTGCTCCCCTTCCCATGCCTGAGGCTCCCTGAAAGAAAAGAGAGAAGTACTAACAATTAATTCTTGCTTTCTCAAACAGCAGAACCCCTGTTTCTTGCCCAGGATTTTGAATATGCAGGTCATTTTCATGTGTGAAGGAATCTAGATTATGAAATCTAAACAGAGACTGATTAATATGCAGAAGGAAATTAAATTGCAAATAAGCCTAAAACTTATCTGGCCATTGAGCAACCAGGCTAATAAGGGTTAATAAACACCAAAGATTAGACTTGCAAATTCAGCCTCTATGTAACCAACCAGTTTTTCCAGGAAAAGAAATGAAGTTGTTGTGAAGGTGACTTGCAAAATATGTCTAAATCTAATAAATATGCATGGGTACAGTGCTACTGACCGTAAAAGGATATGAGGTGACAGAAGGAAATCCAGGATCACATTTAAAAAGAAAAAAAAAATCTAACTTCTAATTTAAACTAGGCTGGATGCCAGTTCTCCCCAAGACTGAAGCCTGACTCCTTATTCACCATGACATGGTTTCCACTGCAATCTTCCCCATTTTTTTGTTCCATTTCTCCAGCTATAAGAAAGCCTGACTCTGTACTTTGCCTGCTTACAGTTTTAATGTTCATGAACACTGTCACCCTTCAAAAGGATTTTAGCAAAGGCAAATAGGAACTAGGGCTTGGTAGCTGATAAATCTCTGCCTGCAGCACTGCAATGTTTGATAATCCCTGTAGCCCAAAATCCCACTTTATCTGCAGTCCTTCATATTCTGTCCAAGTGATGTGCTGTCACAAAACCTGTACCTTTCATGAAAACTGCTGAATGGAAAGGCACCTTCCTACCTGTCCAAGTAGAATATATAATTATACAAAAGCAGCTGACCCCTATCTTGTCTCTCAACCTCAGCTGCTTTTCTGGCTAAACATGAGAACTCAGTCACATGCAGATGCTGATCAAAGTACTTGAAAGCAGACCAGATGTTTAATATTGACACTCCAACATCCCTACAGAACCCAGGCATACCTACACAGGGAGAAGTGGTATTTTTAAAATATGTTTTACTTGAGCACAAATGATTTATGTTCATTTGTGCATTTTGTGAGGACTTCATTGTTCTGCATCATGCAGCTTCTAACTTTAATACAGGTTACTGCTAATTCAAATAATCCATTCCTTGATGTCTAGAGCAGTGAACTTTCATCAACCCCATGCAACATACACAAAAATTAGTTACAGAAAAGCTACTTAGAAGGTCACTGTAAACCATCTCTCCCGACAGCATGTTGACAATACAATTATTATCATACGGTACTGCTCTTCACTGGAGACACTCACCCAGAGTACCTCTACAAGCATTATTGAGCGTGAACTTCTCCTCTCCACGCTCAGCCTGCAACTGAGCAGTTATTGTTATACCTCTGTTTAAGCACCGTGGTTGAGGGAAGATGAGAACTTCACTCAGAATCACTCAGAAAGGCAGTGGTAAAACGAGATTTACAACACAAAGCTGAGTCAGACTCCTCTAAACCATACCAATCATTTAGCTATCCTATGAGGTTCACATCACTAACATTCTTGGGAAGAAAGGGCTTCTTTTAATCCCTCAACTAATTCTTCTATTTGTGTGTGTGTGTGTATGTTTGCATATGCAGATTTACAATCTGGTTTAACACAAGGGTGTAACACTGTCTTTTTGATGGGCATGTGCAAATACAGTATATGGTATCACGTTGGCATGGCAACTATCTACTGGTTTTAAGTAACAAGGTCAGGTTGCAGTGGTCGCACAAACCCATGTCACTGCCTGTGGTTACATCTGATTACTCACCTGTGCTGCCAGCGGAGCACCCCACACCAGGAGGGGCTCAGCACATACCACAGCAACAGGCTGAGGTGGATGAGTGGACACATGCCCGGGTGGCTAATCACCTTCTCCCCACCCTAAGCAAGCTCAGCTTTCTGCTGCACAAACATCCCACTCTTACCTGCCTCTGAATATGCTCAGTTTGCACCACGGTTGTATAGTAGCCTTGCACTAAGCAGCCAGGCGGCCAGGATGCCACCTTCCAGCAGCATCATGTTGTTGGTTTTTACTACCTGCGGGTAATAATGACAGAGG
This sequence comes from Gallinago undulata, assembly GCA_026546715.1. Classification (NCBI taxonomy): domain Eukaryota; kingdom Metazoa; phylum Chordata; class Aves; order Charadriiformes; family Scolopacidae; genus Gallinago; species Gallinago undulata. The sequence goes on from JAOTQQ010000005.1 coordinate 27,750,492, forward strand.
GGACTTTTGCAGGGGCGAGAGGACTGGAGAGCTGAGTTTAGTTATGGGGCAAAAGAATAAACATACAGCTGTCATGTCTTCATTCAGTTCTGCCAGGAAGCACCAGGTCACTTTCTGAATGTAACATCGATATATTTTAATAGCATTATATCAGAGATTGATTCAGTTCCCTATATTGATTTTTTTTTCCCCAGTGAGATCGAAAATGTCTAATACAAAAGACAATGACCACATGGCCATTCCCTACCCTGTTCTTTTGGTTCAGGTGCTCCTTCTGGTTCCCTCTCTGGTGTTGCACACATGAAAATGAGCACACCCACGCCCACGATCCCTTAGCTACAACAGGAGGCCAGGAAGGTGGTGCATGCCTAGAGATGCATATAACTTGGGCTATGTTAACACAATTAATTATTTCCAGGCATAGTTGTCTTTATCAGCTACGCTAACAGTTGTAATTGGAGAGATGGTGTTCCAAGTGTTGCCACAGAGTGCCTAGTAAAGTGTTGTTGGCTTTAAATAGACAGAAATCAGAAGAACAAAGTTTAGCTATAATGTTTTAATTAATGCAGAACTTTTGCTACATTTTAAAAGTATTTAAGTTCACCATAAAATACATCTTTGATAGATCATTCTTGACCTTTACTCTTGAAGTGCTTAAGACAGACAAAAAGACCTAGCACCAAAGCTTGGCAAGATACAATTTGTAGCTATTTTTAACCTAAATAGGTATTCAGCCTAGGCTGGAGAACAATAATGTAGTCACTCTTTTGAGATTTACTGTAGCCAGTTCCCGAGCTAGTAAGGAAGTGCAAGTTAAATAATTCTACTGGTTTTCCCTCCCAATTTACAAAAGGAGAACAAGAGTGCCTACACCACTTCCAGGCGGCAGCATTGTACCTGGCTGTGTCAGGTGTGGCTGTGAAGGCTCGGAGCTCAGGCCGGGCACAGGACAGAGCCCACTCGCTAGTGCTGGCCTGAGGCCCGCAGCCCAGCTCTGAGGTGACACCGCTGAGCCCCGGCCACCCTGGCGAGCGCTATTCCAGCAGCCACCGTCCCTCAGGACACCGAGGGCCTCGAGCACCGTGCGCCATCACATGAGGGAAGCGGACAAAGCACGCTCTGTGAGGGGCCGGGGCCCGCCATCTTTAGGAAACGCCGCTCGGCCTCCCTCAGCGGGAGCCAGACCCAGGCCGGCCACCGCCACCCCGGGACCCTTCTGCTGCTCTGCTTGCCTATCACCCCATGGTGGGCTTCGTCCAACACAGACACCCTCGCGTGGGCTCTCCTACAGCCTCCCCCTCACCCACGCACGCCACCCCCGCCTCATGGCCAAACACCCTCCTCCCCTCTAGCACAGGAACCCCCCCCTCCCACTCAGCCTCCCGCCAATACCCCCCTGTGGTATCGTCCGCCCCAGCGCCCCCCTACACCGCCCAGCCCCCTTGGTACGCCCCGCCCCGCGCGCTGCCGCCCCGCCCCCCCAGCAGGGGGCGCCGAGGGCGGTGCCCACCCCGCGCTGGGGCGACACCGCGGAGGCACTTCCGGTTGGCGGCGGCGGTGGCGGCGGGAGCGGGACCGGGGGGAGCCGGGCCGGGGCGAGAGCCGGGGCCTGGGGGGTGGGGGGGGGACGGTGCCGCCGCTGGGATGGCGCTGGACGTGCGGCGGCTGGAGGCGCTGAGCCTGCAGGAGCTCAGCGCGCTGCTGGACGACGAGGAGCAGCTACAGGATATGGCCCGCCAAATGGAAGAGGTGAGGGGCGCCCGCCCGGCCCCGCGCCACCGGCCGCGGCCTCCCCTCAGGCCGCCGCTGCCTCCCCCCCCCCCCCCCCCGCCTCAGCCCGCTGGGGCGCTGCCCGCGGGGCCTCGGGGCTTACTGTCCCGCCGCCTCCATTACCAATTGCTGTTTGGGGAGGGGTGTTAATGACCGCCTGCCCCGCACCCCTGCGCAGGTGACTCCCTCCGCCCGGCCATGAAGCGGCCGGTAAATAGGGAGCCCCGGTGGTGCGGGAAGCGGTGCTTGTCCCGCTCCCTCTCCGTCTCCCTCCCGGCCTTTTGTTTGCTGGCCCTCGGTAAGGTGGGGGGGGGGGGGGGGGCTGTGCCCGGGCCCCGCACCGGGTGCCGGGGGAGGGGGCACCGGGGGGGGGGGGGAGCCCTGCGGAAAACGCTGGGTTTGTACTAAATTAGGAGACACTGAGGGACCTCCGGGAGGCGTCAGTTTTCCCGTTAATACAGCCCTTGTTTCGTGCCTTGGCCGTGATGACGGGTTTTGTCGGGGTGAAGTCGGTCCTGTTTGTGGGCTCGGTCTCAGCGCAACTTTAATTCAGAACAATATGAAAGAGGTTTCTGTGTGCCCCGGTTGGGATGCTGGGCGCAGCCAAGGCTGCCAGGCTTTCTGGTCGTTCGGTTTGGGTTTTTTTGCCTATTTGAAATTACTTTGTCGATGTATCGGACTCTTAAGCTGTGCTTTTGGATCTATCCTTATTAAAACAAAATAGAATTCCGTTTTCTTCCTCCTGCTGTGTTTGCCGTTTTCTGGTTTTTCTACGTGCCAGTGGACCCTGTGTGTTACAGGTCTGATAGGAAACTGTTCCGGACTTACTTGACCACAGATGCTTTTAAAAGACTCTTGACTGTGTAGTCAGCTAACAACAAATAAGATTAAAGCATTTATGTGAAAATTTTAACAGAAGGAAATATGCTGTATTTCTCTGGGTCTTGTATTTATTTGTTTTGTTTTGGTTTTTGTTTTTTTTTAATATATAGAGGACAAAAGCCCTAGGAAAAAAAATAATTACAAAATATTCTTGAGAAAGAATTGATTTTACTTAGTAAACTAAGCTTCTAATTGCTTTCCATCAAACTGATATTCCTGCCCTTTTGGTACTTCCAAGGAAATTGTTCTGGATCACCTCAAACCAAATTGTCAAAGTATTAGAGATGAAGAGGCACGCTCAAGGTTGAGGCTGAGGTAATAAGGTGTTCTAGGGAATTTGCTTGCTCCATTATGCAACAATTTGTATTTTGAACTTTGTGTAAACAGATTTGCGAGAGTGGGACAGGCATAATAGCTTTTCATGTGAGCTTATATGTTGAGAACTGAAACTGCTGAAGAAACAGATACTGCTGTGATAAGTGAAACATGCAGAGATCTTAGAGGCACCGTGGTTTACCGGGGCACAGGAGTACCCTTCTGTATCAAAACTAAATATTTAAGGAAAGTCAATGGGTTATAACAGGTTTAACTTTGTAAAGATATAAATGGGTGCAGTATTGCTGATTTCAGCGTGACCTCTGGCAAGGGACATCAGCAGAAAGCTTGGCTCAGTGGGCTCTGTTTTAATTATTTATTTGTCAAGACATACTTAAGACTGTAGGTCAGAAGTGACTGAAAACCTCATGACCAGAGTAGAAAAGATCCTCTGTCTCTCCAGAACTAGACCATATTCTCAATTTGATCCTCTGGTTTTCCTCTTTCTTTGGCAACACAAGGCTTTTAAATTGTAAAGTAAAGTTCTCAGGGCCTGAGGGAATATTTTGTGGTGTTTGGAAAGTGTGGCTAGGGTTGGAGGTATTCAAGCTGTGTGGAAATATGGCTATGCTACTGTCTGGTATAATCCTCTTTTATTGTGTGTGGAGGCTTTTACTCAAGTCTGTTCAGCTAGAATGCATTTACTCTCCTTGGAAGGAATTGACTGTGCTCGAATACTTCTTCCTTGTTCTCATTTTTGCCTCCATTGAATTGTTTACTGCTTGAGTTTGTGCTGCTGGGTCCTCATTTTTCACTGTGAAGTATGTGGCAGGAAGAGGGAGAGAGGGAAATCCTGAACGTTAAGGAGGAACTGTGATGACTTCACTGCTACTTGTGAAGGTATTCGGTTGTCCGTCCACGCATATCTATGTTGTAGGAGCGTTCCAAAGTCCTTAGATTAATCATTTCATTGTGGCATACCAATTAAATCATGATTCCTGAGTCACTTCTCTGAGGTCACTTGTATTTTCACTGGCAAAGTTGGCTAAAGCTGATTATTCCATAATTGAAAAAAACCTTTGTTCCCTTTATTGCAAGGGAAACCCAGCTCAAAACCCAATGTTTTGTTCACAAAGAAGGAGGGTTTGGAAAACCACTTGGCTTTCTTGCTAATAGCTAAAAATAGGCACCTCCAGCCTTAAAGGGAATGTATTCCAGTGCAGCATTTGAGCAGGATTTGTATATGTCATTGTGGGGGTGCATATATATATATCTATATCTGTGTATGCTCATGCACACATTCATTTTTTCCTGGGGTAATGTGTATATATGGTGTCCTTCACGCTGTATCCCCAGGTATGTGAAAATGTGAAAAAAGGCTAAGCTGCTTTTTCTGTCTGTAGGTTGTTTTTGAAGCCTCTGGGCTTTTAATGCTTGAACAACGAACATCTTGTCTGATAGAAAGAGGAAGGAAGCCAATTGTCTGGTGCTCTAAGTCTTTTAAAATTGAGGAGGATTATTTTTTTTTCTACTAATCTTTTGAGGTTAATATCTGTAGTACATCTACAGTATTCCTCTTCATGAAATAAAAGTACATTGTTTATGGAAGTCCATCTTGGTGAGATAACTCTAAACAGCATAGATGAGAGAACTTATGACCTGACACCGGTGGTAGCTCAATGAATTTTTCTTCTGTGAAAATGAGTTTTCTTTTTACCTACTGGAACATCCCTTTAGTAACAGTGCAACATTGTGTTATTGACACTAAGGTTCTACTGCCAAGAATTATTTGCTTGTCAAGACCTTAATTATATGAAATCAAGAAGTCAGAAATGTACTGCCTTCCTGTCATTCCAGGATTTCAGAGTGCACTGGCAAGTACAGAAGGGGTTTTCAAGCGTAGTCCTTTTCTCAAAAGCCAATTGAAAAGATGGGGCAGTGCAGAAAGTCCGAGTTAAAACTATGTGAATGCATGCCCAGATTTCTTGGATTCTCACTCCTGTCCTAAAACCACATTGTGTAAGTGGTTATGTTCTTGTTTGCCGAACATGAGATTTTAGTTACAAAGTTAGAAATTAGACTTGGTGACAACTATAGATTTCTCTCTTCCAGCTGAGCATCGAACGAGTAACCTGCCTGTGTCTGATAAGTGCAAATTGCAGGTCTGGGTGCCTCTTTCCTCTGGAATAAACCTTTAGGCATTGCACCTTGCCTTTTAACCTTTATTTTGTCATTTTTAAAGCTAGTACTTATGTAATCAGAGGACCTAAATTTAGCAAATCTAATTACTTTGGACTTTGTATTAATATTTATTACCGAACAGGTGTTGTTAGAGGATGTGTTACCGTTCACCAGTACTTGATGAAAAGCGCTCTTAAGTCTTCTGTAAAAGAATTCTCTTTTCTCCTACTCTGCACCTGTCAGCTCCTGTTTCAGGGGTTAATCTGACACTCCAAACGTGCTTCCTTATACTTCCGCAGTATGACTGCGTATTTTATTCCTAATTTACAAGTATGTGTAAGTGAAAGAGTGTGGGAACGATCAAGGCTAGAGCAAGACCAACGAAACCCAAGGTGGATGTATGCTATGTATAAAGCAATTAAAATGGTACTACTTAAAACTTCTTTTTATTTATAGCTATTTAAGAGACTTTTTCTTGAAAGTACAGAGACTACTTGCTGTGGTGCTTGCCAAAGCAAGCTTATAATTATAGCAGCACTTGATGGACTTTGTGGGTAGTTGAGGTTTCAGTCACTCAGACTGCATCTTGGGAGGCATCTGGTCTGGAATTGTTCTTCTGGGAACATGCTTGTGGATGAGCAGGAGTGACACTTCCCAGAGACATTTTGCACAAAAAACCCTCTTGCTTCAAACCATTATTTTGGAGTAAATGATAAAACAGTAGAAATGTTACTGAGCTAGTACTTGCTTCTGTTTTAGTGTTATTCAGCATTTTTCTTCCCTTTTGAAAAGTGGGATGGAATGAAGCTGCAGTTGATGAAAGCAGTAGAATTTCAATTCCCAAAGCAGTTGCTGCTGCCTATTCTTGGAATTGCTTATTAAATAAAACCTTGAGTAAAATTATTCAAATTATTTCTGTTAAGGAAACTCACTTTTTCAGCATCATATGTTTTGAAGTGCTGCATAAGTCATAATTTTTGTTTTTAATAACCTCTGTGTGTCCATGGCTTTATTTTCTTGCAGCGTGCACAGTTTGGTTTGACTGGTCTGCTCAGTGGTGAGCAATCCTTTGCCTATTAGAATCCTTTTATAACCAGCTCGGTATTGTTGCCCCATCTGTCCCTTTCAGAATTCGCAGTGAGAGTTTAGCAGTTTAAAAAAAAAAGAAACCAAAATGAAAAAAAGCATATGTTCACTTTAATATTGTCCTGTCTCATTATGTCTTGTGATTCTGACTGGTATTTCTCCTCTCAGATTAATGTTTCCTGCCTGTTGGAAGTGCTCATGATCTCAATAGTCTTGTTAGCAATTCTGCTGGAGGATCGCATGCTGTTTGCTTTTTTCTCTTAATAACTTTTTTTTTCATTGCGCTTCCAGTAGACAGGTGAACATCTGATGCAGTAGCAGCTCCCTGCTAATACACGTTTTTGTCACACAACACATCTGACAACAAAATAACTTCTGTTGGATTTATTCCTTGCTTGGCTATTGTCTTGGGCTTATGGAAGGCTGTGAATGGATCCTGAAAGCCTGCTCAGTGCTTTATTGATAATCTTAATAGACCGGTCATGCTGTGCTGTGTCTTTGACCCTTGGATGATTTTGCAACTGTTTTTTGTTTGTTTTAAATTAGTCAACGTTTTTTGAAAGCTTTTCTATAGGGCCTTTTACGGTAACTTCACAATGTTTGCTTTTCTGATTCCTTGAATTAACTTCTAAATGCAGTGGGACAGTTGCAGAAAAGTTTACTATGTGGACCTTAACATCTGTGCCAGAGAGTATTCTGGTTTGTAAAATCATGACTGTATTCAAGTTGTATTGCTTTGTGATTATATATTGTTCTCTCTGTTGTGAAATAGAATTTACTTATTCCATAGACTTCAAACTTTTTTCACTGACACAAAGCATTTAAATGTCCTGAACGGGTGGATGGGTCTTTACCACCTCCTCCTGAAGTTTCATTAAACATCGTTCCTAAGTTCACCTTGTATTTGAGGAACTGATTCTTCTCAGGGTTTTGAGTAAAATTTAGTTTGAGTTTCTCATCTCTTCAGCTGTCCATTTTTTAAAGAATTTTGACACAGAATAATGCTTCAAGAGAGACACTGGAATTGATGATTAAATGTCAATCATGGTTTTTGTTCAACTTCTGTAGAAAAAAATGTGCCCTTCTTAGAAGTGCTGTAATATGGAAAAAGTTGAGTCATTAAGTCTTCGTTAATTTCAAGCACTGTAATTTAAAGTGCAATTACAAATACCTTAACTTTTTTTCAGTTTTAAACCAAGTATTTTTAAGACTTTTGCTTAAGTTTAGATGAGTTGGGTAATTGCTAGATATCAGGTGCCAAGGACAGCAAAGGATGTCACTCTGCATTAGATGCAGGTCATAATATTGAGTTTTTTATTTTTACAAGTCAGGTAGATCGTGTCATGCTGATATTTATTCATCTTTACACATTTGAAATTATTTAAAAATAAATTTTTTTAGAAAATCATTGTAGAAAGTTAGGCATTTGCTTCCTCCTTTCCCTCCCTAGTCCTGTTGAGAGGCATTATGATACTTGAGGCAGGAGTTATTTAAAAGTACTGTTTAAAAACACCACAAAAGCCTCATCTGACTTCAGGAAGCTTTATTCTGTTTACCTGAAAGTTCTGCCTTCTCCTCTTTTACATATGATTTCAGTAAAGTTTTCTGCTGCTCGGATTTGTGTTCTTGAAAGGTTCGTAGGTTTGTGTCCACTGCCCTTTTTTTCTCTCTAGAGGAAATGTACACGTTCTTCATCCTGAAAAAAAAAAGATCAAAGTTCACTCATAAAACTGGTCCTCCCAGACTGACTGCGCAGTTGGTTTGAAATGAGAGTATCAGCAGTGAAAATGCAATCACCAGATCAAATTGAAGTTGCTTGAAGGAAGTAGTTTGCTCATTAAAATGGTGAATCTTTTTGATTGCAAAACGAATCTTTTTGCATGCAATCTTCTTTGGCTGGCAGCTCAGAAGACAGTTAACAAAACGTGTGGTGGTGGCAGGTGATTTGCTAAGGAGCTGGATGCCGGTAATTAAGCTGTTAAATCATGTGTATTTTAGTTCCCTTCATAATTGTTAGAAAAAATGTAAAACAGGGGGACTTAATCTTTCTGAAAGCAGCAGTCTAACAGCATTAGATTATATGAGAAGAGCTAAATGGAAGCAACCAGTTTAATTTAAATTTTTTTTTGCATTGGATTCAGAAGTGAGAAGAGAGGATTTTCTTTTTACTCTTGGAAGGGATTCAAGTTGAACACGAGCAGAGGGCTGGAAGCTTGTTTAGGCTTGATGCGAGAACTTGAGAAGACTAAACAGTACCACAAGTACAGTTCATCCAGTTTTCACAATTTGGAGTAGAATTTTATTTTTATTGATGTAAACTTTAGGACTCAGCATTATCCACAATTTGATTTTTTTTTTTTTTAAGTGGTTTAACAAGAACTGGGTGAAAGAGAGTAGAACTTTGAAGAGCAGTATCTTGGGCCAAAGATGTGTTTAAGTAACATCGAGAGCCAGTTTTGAATTCAGAAGATTAAAGCAGCGCGTAAATATTTCAAAAGGGAGCAATTGCTTTTGAAGGCACTGTTGTGACACTTGGAAAGTATTTTCACCTGATGCACCCAGTCATGTGAATCATGGGCCTGTCCTTTTCTGGGGCTTTTAAATAGCTCGTTTGGGCTTCCTCTTTTCCTGTTTCCGAGGTGTGGCTCTCCTATATCCACCCATCAGCGTGAAAGGGAGAAAGCAATGTACTCTTTGGGTTTGCACTGAATTCAGTGCAACTGCCCGTAAATCAGAGCTGTTACAGCCAAACAGGGATGGTGTGGCCTAGAAGGGGGATATTAACGTAGGAGGTCAGAAAAAGCACCAGACATTTCATTGATTTTTGAAGTCAGCTTTAATAGAATCAGTTCTGTTGTGCCATGGGAAAACTGTCCCACTTGTTGATTCAGACTGAAAATCTGAAATTGGATCTCTTGCCTTTTTTTTTTCCTTTTGATGTTCAAATATTTTAATGAATCTAATGTGACAAACAGGGCATACTTCCCTGAACGTTCAGCTTTCCCAAAACTCACGAAGACTGTCTTGATAAAATAGCCTCTGTGCGTGTGTATGAGCAAAGTTGGAATCTTGGTTTTCTGAGAATTGTCATTTGCTCTTTAGGAACAATGTCTGCGGGCTAGGATATGTTAAGCAGAAGGATTAAACTGAAAAAAAAAGCTTCTGGCATTAATCCAGGATTGATTTAACATAGTTGGGGAAGATTATTCTGGAGAAGGCACGGTAATGATGCAGTCCTAGGGTTTTGCATTTTAATAAGATAAAGGATGGCACTCTGCAGTCTCCTTGCTTGTTACTGCTGGGATTCAGAGATGTTTTTAACAGCAGCTGTTGCTTTATCTGTCAGTGTTCATTATGGGGGAGTGGTAAGGGTGGTGCGTGAGGTGGGAATGAGGAAGCATCCAAATTAAATAATGAGTTAAAGTTCATACAGAGCACCTTCAGGTAGCAGGGCACAAATGTAAAAATCTAATCTCACAAAGCTGTGACAGCCAGCAGGTCAGACCTGACAAATTCGTGACAAGAATTAGAAGAAACTTCGGTGGCATAAACTGCGCTCCTCTGCCTGTTTGCAGAAATGTCTAAGTGAGTGCCCAGAAACTGGTTTCTGCCCAGAAACCACCGTTCTGCCACCGAGGGGAAACCTGCCTCTTGCAGGTTCGTCACAGTGGGAGCCCCGTTCTGCTCTGATCGGGCAAAAGCCATTCTGCCCGCAGGAGCGTTCACCGGCTCAGAGGAGAGGGGGGTTCTTAGGAGTCCATGCCCACAACACAAACTCTTCAAGTTCCTGCCATTTCCAGCTTCGAGAAAACTGTTTAATGAGCTCTCAGCTGCATGTGAAAAAAAAAATAATAAAAATGTGCAGGAAAGTGACTTCAGGTCAGTGTTAATTCCTGTTCAGAAAGCGATTCAGTCACAGGTGCTCATAGCTGAAAGAAGAGGTCCTTATTTTTGGGGCAATTCATCTGAAGTCTTTCCCCAATCAGTTTCAACACTCCATTGTTGTTTTAGATGATCCCAACGCGCTGTTTGCGGCATAGACTTTCTTATTCCTTCTAGATGATACACTAGTAAAATAGTGTATCAGTATAGCAGTAAAAATACAGATTGTGAGAGAGGATTTTGTGTAGCAGAAAATAAGAGATGATGGTAAAAGAGCACAACAGCTGAAGCTGACTTGTACAGTAGACATTCCTTCTGTTCGTAAAAAGTCCAAAAGTACTGTTACTGGTTGCGGGTCCTATACCATAGTACTAATTTTTACAGAGAGCTTAACTTTTTTGTTTATTTAGAAGTTTTGAAATTTTCATGTTGTCTAAACAACTGTTATTTTTGCTTAATATTTTCAGTATAATTTCACACCTTTTTTTTTTTTTTCCCCCAGGCCCAAAATGTTCAACACAGCAAGGACATGACTCTTGCCAGCAACCGCAGCCTGGCAGAAGGCAATCTTTTGTACCAGCCAAAGTTGGAGTCTTTGAAATCAAATTTGACTGAAAAATATCAAGAGCTGCAAGTTCTTTTTGAAGCCTACCAGATAAAGAAAACAAAACTAGGTAACGTTTTCTGGTCACAGTTATGATTTGCTGTTTTCTAAGTGAATGTAAATCTGTGGCACATTTTTTGTTTTTTGGTATCTCATTTTTAGCTGTGTGAATTAGGGTACAAAATGAAATGTCATTCTTGTGTAGTTCTGAAATAGATTTCTTCTAATAATTTATTAAGTATCTGTTACACCTGGTAAGAGATACTGTGGATTCTTTCTGTTATTGTGTGATTACCTACCTATTGTTGACCTACTCTTCTCTAAATGATCAAATTTGTTTACCTTGCTAAAAAGCAAAACGTAATTTGAATTTTCAGTGATTAATCATAAAGCAAACAGAATATTGCATTTAACTTTCTCATTTCATACTGAATTGTGCAGTATTGTATATCTGATACTGCACCTGCTGAAGTATGCTGTCTTTCAATATTGTAAATATATCACAGTAATTAAATTTCACTTCTAGCACTCTGAAAATATTCCTAAACTACTTGATATATTTTTCTTACTGTAGATCATCCTGTCTAGACCAATGGAGTATTCTAGTTGTACATACATGCCTTAGAAACGTCTGTGCTTGCTGAGGCTGTAAAGCTTCAATTAGAAGTCACTTACTGTTCTTTTTTGTGCCATTACAGACAGACAATCCAGTAATGCCTCACTGGAGACTCTGCTGGCGCTGCTTCAAACAGAGGGGGCTAAGATTGAGGAAGACACAGAGGTAATGATAGTACACTTCCATTTTGCCACTTAAAACCATTATCAGAGACTTTCAATGAGTGTAGCTGCAGTGCAGTGTTGAATGTTGAACAGACTAGTTCTGCTTTGAACTTCAGTGAACATCCATTTGGCTTCAATGAGAATTTTTTTATCTGAATAATTTTTTACTCTTAATCTCTTTGAAGTTTAAGTGAGAAAACTCTCCTTTTCAGAATGGAAAGTCGGACTCTCTTACTTTGTTGGCATTGCCTTCAATCTCACAGCGCATAAATGTGGAAATTTTTTTTTTTAATGGGGTTTGCCTGGCACATGCATCAATCCATTACAAATGTCAATTAGTAACCTAAGGAAAACTTTGCCTGCACTGTTTTATCTCCGTCATTTCCAGTGAAATATTCTGTTAGGATTTCAACACATCTGACTAGGTGCCAGTGTCACTTGCGGTGATACAAGCGCTTGAAGGGCGATCTGTTTTCAGAATAATGAAAGTGTTTGGCTTTGTTTGCTGATTTGCCTGTAGGACATTTCCTATAACCGTATCAGGGGAAAAAAATCTGCTTATTGGCCTTGAGTTGTCATCTCAAAAAGATGTTGCTAGGACAATTTTGTGATTTTTGTATGCGGTCACCTCTCTTAATTATTAAATAAGATTTACCCAAAGCCTCGAGTAAGTGTGAGCATTAAACCTGGCTTAACAATAATCTGCCTCTCTGCACTGAGGGTTGCAGAATTCTCTGTCGCTGTTGGCATTGCAAGCAGCACTGATCTGTAGTTCAGTTTAGCTGGCAATCTGGAAAGCTGTTGGACTTGATTCATATCCATCTCTGATGGTTAGGGGAACGTTCAGAGCTAGATGCAGATGATCTTACTGCTGTTGCTTCAGTATAAATGTAAGCAGAAATGATATTTAACTCCCAGTGCTTCTGAGTAATAACTAACTCAGAATTCTGCTCAGAATTCTTAGCATGCCAGTCATCTTCCATATGCAAGCTGGAAAATCACAGGCACAATTACGCTATTTTTAGGATACAAGACATTTAAATTCTCTTGCAGTATGTGATTTTCTAAGAGACTGTTCCATATTTGACAGAATATGGCAGAGAAATTTCTTGATGGTGAAATACCACTGGATTCCTTCATTGATGAGTACCAGAGCAAGCGTAAACTGGCTCACCTGCGACGTGTGAAAATCGAGAAGCTCCAAGAAATGGTGCTAAAGGGACAGAGACTTCCGCAGGTTCAGCCACAGGCTCAGCCAAGAGCACCTGAGACAACACCAGCACCTCAAGATTCCTACACTTCGGATGCAAACACTCCTCCTTCAGTTGTGCCCCGACGAATACCACCCCCTCCACCTTCTTCAGTCCCAGCAGGACGCTTTCCTACTCCGTTTACTGCAGCCATGAGTTCAGGACCAGCTCTTTCTTATCCAGGTGCTCCGTATCCTCCTCTCCCCCCGCGACTGGGAGTTCAGTCTGGAAGTCAATTGCCACAGCCGGGATACCCATCTCAGTTTGTACCGCAGTATCCTCCACCTCTCCCCCAAAGACCACCTCGCCTTCCGCCACATCCTGGCTTTATCCTCCAGTGAATATTTTGGTGCGCCTAAGTTATGTATTGGTGCTTATATTTCCCTTTTATCCCCATCAGAGACTTAACGTAGGCCATGGAAAGCCTCTGGTTTTTGCACAATGGAGTACAACATCTGAGCTGTGGCACCGAGGTTTGCGATTGTGTTTGGTAAATGTGATTATTTTCGTTTTCAAATATTAGTGACAACAAGGTTTTTCTAGGAAGGTGATAGGTTCTAAATTATGTAAATCCATCAAATTGTGAAACAACCTACAGTGGATTTCTTGACGTTACAAATCAAGTCACTCTTGAAATTCTTTAGTGACGGTAAGTCAGCATCCTCTTCTGTTCTGATGTATTCCCGTCGCAGCTGGATGTATGTGTGGCAAACTGGGAGCTATTTGTCCCTCTAAAGAATTCTCTGTCGGTGCCAGTGTTTGGGTAGTAACAACCAGATCTGAATACTGGGCAAAGAGTTGCAGTGGACCGCACGGGCATCCTTTGCAGTGTGCCCAGACAGCTGCATTCATGGCCAGGTGCATGAGGTTTTTCAGAGCTCACTGAGCTGAAACTCTTGTCAGAAAATGTTGCATGGTTTTTAGCCAGTAAAAGTTACAAGAGTTCCATTTCCACATTTCAATTGTTACCTTAGACTTTTCAGAATAAAAGTACACACTCCTCCCACTCCTAAAAAGCTTGATATCCTGAAAGTCCTGGTCTCTTGAAATTAGCCTAAACTGTTTGTAGAGCCAGTTTAGAGTTTTATAGAAACTTTACCAGACATTTTTATTTCCTTGCCTATTAAGATTCTTTCTTATGTGTGTTTTTTTTTTTTTTTCCCACATCTTGGATACAGAAGTGATTTTTTTTTACACAGGTGCTTAGCTTTTGATATCATGTGATTCCAGAAATCTAGGCAGGGTATTTCTTAATCAAATACTGTGTTTTCACATTATGTAAATGCCCACTTGAAGCTCCACGGTTTCATTTTATCCCTCAAACTCAGTCTCTCACTTGGCAGAACTATTTTTAACTTCCCCATTTCCTTTAGTTTTGCAGTTTTTTGGCATGCATATCTATCTGGAATTTGCAGGTAACGTTTTTCTGCAAGCAGACAAAACAGGAAAGCTTTTTGAAATCCATGGTGGCTTTTTGCATCTGACGTAATTCATTCTTGACTTTTTATGCCACTGAAGGGGGGGGGGCTTTTTAGGGGAGCTCAGATTTCGCTCTCAATGTGACTCTTGAAGCCTAAGGTGCAGACAGACACTTGCTGGTATTTTAATCCAGCATTGGGGGAGACAGATCTTAACACTTGTTGCTTGCGCAGAATGTCTCTGTAAATTCATTACCAAGTTCTCACATCCACAAACAACTTTCAACTAATTCATGGTAATTTAAGAAGCTCACAGTCCAGAATCTGTTACAGCCCCTGCATTATTTAAAAGCATTTTCATACCATTGTCCTGGAATGCATGGTGGTGTTTGGAAAGTCTGTACTACAAACAGCATCAGTTAAAATAGAATATCTTTTTTTTTTTCTTTACATAAGGCTGTCCCTTAATCATTTCCTCTGGAGTGTGGTGGTTGCTAGCAAATACTAATCTGAAATTAAGCTCATAACAGGAAGTTCTCTATTCTGAAAATACGGTTATTTGGCTTGTTCTGCCTTCTGAAGACAAAGGGCAGAAGGTTGGTCAGTGTTATTGGCAGCTGAACCAATTCCCCAGTGTAAGTCTGGAAAGTTTCTATGGATGGGGGATTTTGTGAAGCAATGTGCATTGGATTTGTTTGCAAAGTGTGTTTTTTTTTCTGTAATCTAGTGATGGTACAGGATGTGTTTGGTTGTTTTTGGTTTTTTTTGAATAGTGTAATATCTTTTCTTGGTATTATTTTCTCACTGAAGCTTCGTATAAGCATGGTTAATTATGACTCGTTTCAAAGTAATTTTGCTGTGCTATTAGTGCTGGTACTTGGACTGTTGTATCTGAATGCTAAACATAAGTCTGCTGTAGAAATGATTTGTGTCCTAGAAAGAATCAAAGTGGGTGGGGGCTACCAGGGTGGTGACTGAGTACAGAAATGCGTACTTTGAGCCTGCTACACAAAAACTCTAAAACACTCTCAAATTAGTTTTGCTAACAGTTAATAAAACCAACCAGGTATATTTTACACTTATCAAGTGCCAACTTTTTTTCCGAGGGTTGAAAATCCTCAGAAGTGATGGAGGTGATAGATAAGTGTATTGTGAATTTGCACTGCGTTTTATGTATCTAACTTTATTGGTATTAGTAGTCCAAAAATATTTTTACTACTTGTTAAATTTTCTGTCTTTTGGTAACTTTTGTGATAACATGACCTTTCAGGGATACTTTATCTAGAAACTGACTCTTGTGCAAACTCAATACAGACAAAGCTAATGCAATTTTTCTGTCTGAAAGCAAAACAATGCATTATTGCATATGCATGTGGCTGATGTGCCTTAGGATCACTACTTGTGATTGTAAAACTAGGATATTAGTGTTTTTATCATTTGAATGGCCATTGCTTAACTCTAAGGGCTCTTCAAGAGCACTTTTATGAAAAAACTCACCCTTGTACTTCAGAAAAAACAAAGGCCGTATCTGCTATTTGTAAGCTTATAGTTGCCTTCACTGATGGATAAGTTTGAATATCGATAATGTAACTAATGTGATGTTTCAGTTACAACAAACTCGTAACTGAAATCCAGCTGCTCATGGAAAACGTTTTGCCATTAGTTGTGTGTGTGTGCGCACAAACTGTAAATATATACTTGACTGCTGGTAATGTTTAAGGGGAAAGGAGAAAGATGACTGTGGAAAGCTGTTCAAATCCTTTCAGAAACAAACTTTACAAAACACTAATCTGAATGAGTTGGGCAAGGGGTGTGTCAGTGCTTTCAAAGCCTGTTGCCCTTAGCTTCTCCTTTCTGTTACAGCTAATAAATAAATTCTGCTATGGCTAGGATGTTTAGAATCATACTAATTTGCACTGTTTATAAGATAGTGAGATTAAAATGCCATAGGCAAGCTGAGACTTGAGAGGGGGTGGCTCAGTATGCTTGCCAAAATATATATATATTATTATGTTGTCTCGAGGATTTTAATGTCTGCTGCAAATAGCATATACTTCCCCAAAGCAATTGGAGTGGAGAAAATAAATCTTTTAAATACAATGTGTAACATGGCTTTAGAGTGTCGGTAGCGTTGAAAATGCTCTCTTTGGATGGCATTACTTTTGCCAGCCTTTTGTATGCGGTTTTATAAGTTATGACTAATTGAGTTGTATGTGGTTAGGTCGTTTGATGGTCAGCACTGAACGGTTCTAACTCAAGGATGAGTTTTGCTGCACTTCAGTGCTGTCTCCTGGAGGAAGCACTTCAGTGCTGTCTCCTGGAGTCAGTTGTTCTAGCACAGCTGGTCCACGCGGGTCACCGTTGTACCTGTGACCCTGGAGGGACTGTATAGAATATAAATATAAGCTTTGATGTGATGCCAGGAGGCAGAGCCCTGGGCACAGCCTGGTCATGGGTAAGCGTTACATTTAGTGCCCCAACTTCCACAACCTCAGTCTCGACCTCTTTTGGGACTTCTCTGCCCTCTCAAACTGGAATAATGACTTAGATAACAGAGCTCAAATTGACAATTCCTTTAGCCTGAATATAGAGCTCCGTGGCAAACATTGAGTTCTGAGGAGGTAGAGTTGTCCTGCACCCGAACAGTTCCTCTGTGTTATCCTGGACAGTCTAATAAAGGGGCAGTTTTATATGCCTAGCAAGTTGTGAAACGTACAGTGGATTTGTTTGCATAATAAGTCTTTCTGTAATCTACTGTGGTCTGATTTTAAATAAAATAGCATATCTCTCTTGGTGTTGTCTTCCTGTTGTGGTGTCATTTAATCACGGTGGAATTACGTTAATGCATTTCAGTACTAATGGTGATTTGTATGTGGCAACATAAAGTGAACGTAACTGAATGTAGAACATAAATTTGCAAGAAAATAACTTTAATTATTCATAGTAAATCTGTTGGCATTGGTTTTAGCGGATGTAATGAGTTCATTTTGCATGTAGCTGATACAGGGCAGGTGTATGCTCAGAGTGGATTCTGCACATTGTAATCACGGCAGTGAGGGAGGAGGGCTGGCTTGCCAGGTAAAATCCCTTCACTTTTGTTTCCGTTTCCTACAATTAGCTGGCACAGTGGAAGTGTTCAGAATCTTCACTTGGAAAAGCTGAAGGAAAGGGGAAGGCCACTTTTATTTGTTAAAGTAGTAAAAGCTTAGATTTCAGCCAAGACAAGTCAGGAGAAATGAGTCAACCAAAGTTATTTAAGAACATGAGTCAGAGGGCAGAAAAGACCTGATGTAATTTTCTGTGATATCTGTCGCTTCAATAGCAATGTGAAATAGAACTACTGCGGAATAACTGATAATAGATGGAAGAAAATCCCTTTTTTTAATTGTTTCCTGCTAGGTTCTGTTTGTGGTGCCCAGGGAGATTTGATAACCTCCCACTGAGGCAGAAATGAGGAGGCTACAGCTGAGGACGAGGCGCTGTGCTGAGTCAGAGCAGGTGGGCGAGGGAAGGAGATGGAGTTATGTAAAAACTGCAGCTCTTCAACTCGGCTCTTCTGAGAATTTGCAGCAACGCCCGTGTCCTGCAGCTTGAAGAAGGTGTGCACAAAACTTCAGGAAGTGCCTGTTCCAAGACGGGGGTTTAGGTGGCCCCTCCACATGATTCATGTGGCCCCGGAGATGGTTGTGGGTGGGATCGTTCCCCGTGCAAAGGAGATGTAACCCAGGATAGCCAGACCTTGCTAGGGAGGGGACTCACATGTCACTTGTGTAATGGATAACAAAAAAAGCAAAGTAACACAAAAACAGCAAGTGGTGTGTTAGTGATACACTGGCAGGGTTTCACGTGGTCTTGGCTTGTCCCTCCTCTGTGGAAGCTGGCTTCGTAGGCCATGCAAGCCTATACAGATCCTTCATGGAATCATGGAATTATCAGAGTTGGAAGGGACCTCTTGAGATCATCTAGTCCAACTCCCCTGCTAAAGCAGGAATGCCTAGAGCACATCGCTCAGGACTGCATCCAGGTGGGTCTTGAAGATCTCCAGAGAAGGGGATCCCTGGGCAGCCTGTTCCAGTGCTCTGTCACCCTCACCGTAAAGAAGTTTTTCCTCATATTTGAATGGAATTTCCGATGTTCCAGCTTGAGCCCGTTGCTCCTTGTCCTATCACTGGAAACCACCAGCTCCAACATCCTTCAACCCACCTGTTAGATACTTATAAATAAGGTCTCCCCTCAGCCTTCGCTTGTCCAGGCTAAAGAGTCCCAGCTCCTTGAGCCTTTCCTCATAAGGGAGGTGCTCCAATCCCTTAATCATCTTTGTTGCCCTATGCTGGACTCTCTCCAGCACTTGTTCCTGTAACACGAGTCCTCTTCTGGCTGTGTATTAACCAGCTTTTACAGGTTGGTCTGCTCACCCCTCTGAGACCTTGTCACTAGAAACAAGACATGTTGCTTCAATTTCTTTTTTTGTCTTGACTGAAGTTCTAGAGAAGCCCAATTGAGACTCTGGTGCCCCAGCTGACCTCCCCCAACCAGGCTGTCCCTGAGCAGCCTATGGTGGGCTCAACCTCACCTGAAGCCAAATTTCCACTTTTTTCTCCCTACCTGCAGGACAAATCGCAGGCTGCTGTGGCTGGAAGACTTGGTGGTGTGTCCCTTGAGCCCTGGATCCTGCTGTAAGCTAAGGCTGTCTTTTAGTACTACTTACTATCCCCAACCTATTGAAAAGTGCTGCTTCTACACACTCGTAGATGATCAGTAGGAATTATTTTTTCCTTCAAAGCTAAAAAGGTTTTACTCTCACCACATCAGCTAATTGCACACCTTGCTATGTGCTTTTCAAGTGACACGTTGTTCCAGCAACCACTGCTTGGGATGGGCTGATTTCTGAGAAATTCATTAGCCTTGAAAGAAGCCAGCTGCATCTCGTAGAGGATGGGAGGTGACAAGGTGGCTGCAGGTCTCAGAGCTGGAACGAGACCACCTGGTTGAGGAGAAAACGCTGCTTGTGGAGAAATTAAATAATGGCCTTTGGGCTGCTGTGTGTGTCAGTTGTCTCATGCTACCAGAAGCGATAGATGGTTTGTAAGGGGAATACATACAGTCTTGGTATTTTTCTCTTTTGATTTAAACCTGCATACCTACAAGGCAATTGTTACATGACTTTATTAGCTGATGTTTTTGTACTTCCCAAGTAATTTCTCTGATTGGGCCCATCAGGAAGTAGTGTCACTAAAAATAGTACTGCCCAGATGCACATAATTCATGCCTTAGTCACTGCTACTGGCAGATTAGGCATAGAAGGGAAATAAAATACCCTGCAAATGGGCAGCTGCTGTTCATAGCTTTAATTAAAACATATTTTTTCTAGAAGTGTTTTTTACCTGACTTCCTAGAGCAGGTAACAGCAGTGTTTTCTATTCGTGGGCTTGATTCCAATGGACTTTTTCCCTGAGGATCTGAGAGAGACTTGTGTTTTGTAAACTTTGCTCTCTGTAGCGATGCTGTTACTGGACCTGAGCTGCTTTGTGTGCTCGTGTTCAAACTAATTTGTGGTTACTGGAGATTTGGCTGCTGAGAGTGCCAAAGGGTGGGGAAAGGAGGACTTTGATAGCAGGCTGTTTGAAAGCTGCTTCAAGAAAAATAAATTGTGCTGTACTAATCCCTGTGGAAGGGAGCAGAAAGTAGTATTTCACAACTTTTGCTTGCTTATTTTCTTTTGCTTTTGTTATACAGGTACTGGGTAAAATTTGTTCTGAGTAGCTCATCAAGTTAAACATCTTCCTCCCTCCCCAGATACAGTAATGGTATTTAGAAGTCATTAGCAAATTGGATCCTGTACAGCAGGGTGTCTCAATGCAGTCTCAAAATAAACCTTTGCATACGCAGTTTGCAGTTGTGATTTTTTTTGTCTGCTACAAATAGCAAATCCTTTCCAAAAAGTATAGGAGTTAAGAACATCTCAGACGGACAGTAAGCTTAATTTTGGTATAAAAATTACTTTAAGTGGACTTTGGAGCTTGTTTTTATTTTTGCTGATATTTTTTGAGACTTTGTATGTGCTGGTTTGGTTGTTTTACCTGAAGCTTCTGTAAGTACCCCTTTAGGTAAATCATAGTGAAACAGCAGCAGTGTTAAAAAAGTTATATTTACCCATAGCATCATTCTTAAAGCTGTGTTTTACTTGATTTTTGAATTCTTTAAACTTTAAATATAGATGTGGCTAGACTTACGGTAGTGAGATTTTAAAAAAAGTTACCATTCTTGATTTATCAGTAGTTCCATTATGAAATGTAATGATGTGAGTGGTTGGGATGATGTCAGTCTCAGCAAATACATCTGTATCACCGTCTATAAATAGACCTGCCAGCTACTGCGGAAAGCACTTCCTTGTACCAAGAGAAAATGTTTTTTGAAAGAAACGAAACTTAGTACGGAGCTGCTGTATCTCGATAGACGTTGGCACCCCCGAGGGACATGGCTGGGTAACCCTCTCCCAGCTCTCCTCCACCCCCGCTGTAGGTAAGAGGTTCTCCATAGCTTCACAGAAAGGCTGAGAAGGGTGTAAACCTTTGGACTGGAGATGATCTCGATGTAATTTGCAGGATTAGACTAGCTGCCTGCCTTGCCCAGTAACACCAGTATTAACACCAAAGCCATTTAATGTGGAATGCACTTTATACACACGTGGTTGGGAAATGAGACCTGTCACTTGCTATGCTGCCCACAGTAGTTGCTTGTAAAACTGCAGAATCTGTTTTGTGACGTGTAACCTCGGAAATCGCAAGTCATCATGAGGCTGCTACCTAGCTAAAATAAATAATAAAATACCCCGTAAATGTGTTTTCTTAACATACAGCAACTTAACAATTCTAGTTAACTGCTTTATAGCTTATTGTTGATCGTGGGAACAGTCATCATTTTTTACTGTGGCTTGTATGAAATTTGATTAACATCATTGGGGGGTGGGGGTGGTGATGTCATGAGGAATTGGATGAAAATGTTAATTCTAGACTTTTTCAAAAGGACCCTCACACATCTCCTCTTAATTACAGGGGGGCTGTATTCACCCTGCCATGGGCATTCTTGCTGAGCTCCAAATGCTTCTTTACTGTTCCATGAGTGACTCCAACTTGCACCAAGAGGTGACGACATTTGGCCCTGCAGATACTCCGAATTAATCATAGAACTAACAAAATCCACATTTCTTGCAGGCATGTGCCAATGGTCCTGATGAGCAGCTCTGAGGCTGCAGGGAATGCCTCCCCTGGACAGAAGGCAGCATTGATCCTGCACCCACGCTGCTGCAGCTGGATTGCTTTTTATTTATTTAACCTACTTGTTTTTAAGGCTGCCAGTCACCTTGGCAGCCTGTGAGAGCTGTGTGGTGGTCATATGCCACAGAAATTAATGTCCTACTTTGCCCTGGGGAAATGCTCATGCTGGACCAGGGGGTGGAACACCTCTGCTATGAGAACAGGCTGAGAGAGTTGGGGTTGTTCAGCCTGGACAAGAGAAGGGAGACCTTGTAGCCCCTTCCAGTACCTAAAAAGGGTCTACAGGCGAGATGGGGAGGGACACTTTGTCAGGGAGTGGAATGATAGGACAAGGGCTAATAGTTTTAAATTGAAAGAGGGTAGCTTTAGATTAGATATTGGGAAGAAAGTCTTCACTGTGAGGCCAGTGGATACTGGAACAGGTTGCCCAGAGAAGTTGTGGATGCCCTGCCCCAGGAGGTGTTCAAGACCAGGCTAGATGGGGCTTGGAGCAACCTGGTCTGGTGGGAGGTGTCCCTGCCCATGGCAGGGGGTTGGAACAAGATGATCTTTAAGGGCCCTTCCAACTCAAACCATTCTATGAAATAAATATAGCTATACATATGGGCACACCCAGAGCCATATCCATACAGATAGATATAGCTACACTTATAGAGATAGACATATTTATGCACAAATATACGTAGATACATAGAGAGAGGTGGGCACAAGGCCACATCATACATCAGCATCTCACACACACATATCCCTGCCCCCGTGCTTTAGCTAATTCCTTCAAGGCATGTTATTGCCTTTCACTGCCCCACCATTGAGGGCGGGCTTTCTTCAACCAGCAGAGCCTTGTGCCACAGCCCCAGCCCTGGCATCGTCCCCCTCCCCTGAGACAAGCTGACCAGGCACTGCAACATGTACTTTACTTTAAATATTGCTTCTTTAATAATCTACATCGTGGTAGTAGCTCCAAGGGAAGATACAGCTGACAGGACTTTTCTTCTCCACCTCCGTAATTCCTTATTGCTGCAGACTTCTCTGTCCCCTGGCTCCCGTAGGCCACGGTTAGACTTAATTCTGCTGATTATCTTAAATATAAAACATAATGCAACTGATCCCCTGACGTTGCTGTAGTAATAAAAAATAGAAAAGGAAAAAAAAATAAAAATGTTTGTATCCTTATTGCCAGTGTGTGCCAGTAACTGCCCTGCTCCCCATGCCGGTTAAGGCTAATGGCTCCCTCTCTGCTGCGGGCCGATCCCACGCCGAAACAAAGCCAAATTATTCCTCAGGCTGAAAAAAAGGGGAATTTAAAAAATGGTTACAAGAAAAGCCCAGCAGTTACCTGCTTTAAAAACAGTTCACAGTTCTTCAAAAGAGTCAGAGCAGTACAGTAGAGAGCTACATTTACTGAAAACTTCTAGTGCTGATAAAGTTGTTTTTTTTAAAAAATTAAGCCAAAAGACCCTCAAATTAAATTAAACCAGGAGAGCCAGTTGGCAGGCCAGGAGGAGGAGGGCATCACGTGCCGCCCAGGGAGCCATCAGGACTCCCCCGGCTCTAGGGATAGGAATCAATTGAAGAAAAAAAAATAAAAATAAAATATATATTTTAAAAAAAAAAATCCAGTTTTCCAGGCCAGGCGGTGAGGAGACCCCCGCGCAAGAAGGCACACCAGCGCGAAGGCAACGAGGTCTGTGGAAAATATAGTCAGCCCCGGCTAGAAGTTGGCCCTGTGAGGCAGGCATGGGCCGGCGTCTTGCTCAGGCTGAAACGAGGAGGAAAAAGGGAAATATCAGTCACCTGTGCTGTGAACGCACCCCCTCCCGTGTGTATTTACCCCCTGGGGACCCTACCTCCCCATGGCCGGGCTTCTGGGCCAGCGGGGGCTTCTTGAGGATGCCTCGCCTGGGGGCCGGCGCCGGCTTCGCCTCCCCGTCCTCCGCCGGGTCGTAGGCCCCGGCCAGGGCGTAGTGCTGCTTCCTCAGCTCGCCCAGGCGCACCCGCTCTCCTTCCAGACGCTTCTCCAGCTCCAGCACCTTCACCTGCATCCAAACAACAGCCACCTTGGTCCCTGTGCAACCCCGGGGTGCAATCCCCACCGCCATCCCCAGGGCTGCGTTGAGGTGGCGGAAGAAGGGATTCCCCCCCCCGCCATGTTGTGTGGGTCTGGATCAGGACCCCAGTCTGTCCCGTGGCCAGCAGCACTGAAGCCACACTCATGGCCATACCTGTGTTTCCATCTCTTCCTTCTTCAACTTGATGAGAGACATGCCTGAGAAGTCCATGGTGTCTGTGGAGAAAAGGTGGGGACTCCTCACTAAGCACACCCTTTGCATAAGGCCCTCATGGGCCAAAGTGAAGCCAGACGTTCACCAGGCCAGAAAGGGATTTGGGGTGGGGTTTTTCCTCCCCTTTCCTTGCAGAAACCTCACCTTTCTCCTCGATCTGCTCTTGCCCTGACTTGGTGGAGGCCACCACGTTGGCTGCCATCTCATTGACGTTGCGTGAGCACTCCTGGAGCCGGCCCAGGTTCTTGCTGTTCTTCTCAGCTTTCACCTGCAAAGAGCACAGGGATGGCTGTGTGTCCCATCACAGCATCTCTGCACAGGTGCTCGCTGGCTCAGGGTAGCCCCAGGCAGCCATGTTCTGAGCACACCATGTCAGAATGGTCCTTGGGTGTGAAAAGGATGGACGGACGGACAGATGGACACACACTTATGCTGATCCCATCAGGGCCAGACAAGGTGATCCCCGCAAAGCCCTTCAGCCCTGGGACACCAAACCAGCTCTGCCCCGACCTGAGCCAAGCACACATGGATAAGCAGCATCAGTGAAGGCAGAGCTATTATTTTTTTTTAGCTATGCTCTTAATTTAAAAACCATCTGCTGTAAAAAGCAGCGTGGGTCCTCCTCCCCCCAGCCTGCATCCCCATGTGCGCACTGAAACCTCTACCCATCGCTTTCGCCCACACCAACAGGAAAGCTGGGGAGGACCAAAATCCATCATCCTCAATGCTGGTTTCTGCAGTTGCTTATTCAGGGTTTCTCGTTAGTCATTAACATTTTCTTTAAATAATCAGCTTGACAGGAAGAAGACGGGAGGTTTTACACATCTTCATTTCCAAGGTAAGCCCTGCTAGGTGTGGGAATATCAATGCAGGTGAAGACACATGGATTAAAATCGCAGGCGGACTTGAAAAATAGTAAGAGCTTCCCTTCCTCCCTTCTCCAGGAGGCGGCAGCAGGACCAGTGGACACAATGACCATGCACCTCTATCCAAAAGCATCCATGGGACAAAAACATGGGAACAAAACAACTTAAAACTTGACTTAAAAGCTGCGTGGAGACAGCCCTGCTGGGACACTCACCTTGGAGGCAGCCACCAGCTGGGCTGTGCTGGCAGCGATTTCATGGGAGCAGACGATCAGTTCTTCATATTTGCCCGTATGCAGGACAACTCTGTCTGCTGACTCTCTGCATCACAGATCAGAAGGGAGATTGTGTTAGAGACTCTCCCTGAGTATTATGAAGCAAGTGCAAGTTATTTACCTCCAGCTATACCCCTAGAAATCAGCATCAGACTTTGAACCAGCAGCTTTGTCTGTAATTATTTAAAGCTCATTTACAAAGCAAACTACTGAAAGCCCGTATCCAGAAGTTTTGGATAGGTATAAAATATCAAAGGCGGCAGGATTGTGTTTCTGTAATGAAGTCGGTGAGACTTTTAAAGCTTTGTCCAAAAAAGCCCCCAAATTTCCAGCAACGGCACAGGGATACCATGCTCTGCTCCCAACCACCCGGTCCATGACCATCTGAGCAGCAATCAAGACACACAGAGTATGTGACTGCAGGAATTTGCTTATTTTGCAGACAAGGAGGAACTGTTGGTCCCTATTTTGGTGACCAGTCCCACACGGGCTATGACGCTTTATAAGGAATTAGCAATGATGCTCCATGCAGACCCGGCAGCAGGACAGTTTGGGTTATCGGATGATGGAGAAGCATGGGCTGGCCCTGGATGTGGCACATGGAGCTGTGTCCAGAGAGAAACCTCCCACAGTGGCTGTGGGAGAGGTCCCGGGGGTACCTACACGAGCTGCGTGGCTCCCCAGCCCACCGCCTTGGAAGCAGAGATCAGCCCCTCCGTCCAGCGCGAGTTCTTGGCGTAAAACTCCTGAGTTGTTGCTGCCCCCTGTTGTTATAAGAATATTATGGCCTGTATTAACCTGTTTCTAATATACAATAATATATAAACCCATATAAAATAGCCATATAAAAAATAACAATATATACATTCATATATAAAGCCATAAATCAAGGGATTATCAGCGTTTCTATATCCTTCACTCCGGTCTTATTGACCTGCTTAAATATGTATCAAGAAAATTAGCTTTGGAGCTCCAAGCCTGTGTATTTGGGCCGGGTTTAAAACATACAAGTTTGGGCCATCATCTTTAGAAGGACAAGGCTTTGCAGAAGCAACAGTGATGTACATGGAGAGCAAAAGGGCTGATGAGCCTGTCTCCAGCAAGCGAGACTGCCAGAGTACTGCTAACATGGGAAAGCATGAAATTCAGTGTGTTTCTGCAAACTGTGGGAAATGCTCCCTTATTTCATGTCAATGCAGAGAGATAAGTGTAGGGGAGGACTTACCCGGCCACTTTCTACTATCTCCTTCTGTAGGTTTGTAGATGTCAATACAAGAAGTCTAATAGCCTGGAACAAAATAAAACAGGTTTTGGTGTTTGATGGGGATTTTATAGAGAAGGATTGATGCTGCTGATGGTGGGAAGTTACAGTTTTGCACAGTCTTTGATGCCCCAGCTTGATTTCTGCAGTACTGACCTTCATTAGGTCCGTGCAGGAGTTCAAAATCCTGTAGGAAAACAACAGAAAAGTGTTCAGCATCCTCCAATGCCACATCCAGGGAAGCAGGCTTTGGCCTCAGTTAGAAAACAGGGGTTTTTTGGAGACTGGCCAGCCTGCAGGTTACTTCTAAGCAGCCCACAAAGCAGCTGTGAACAATTGGCTTAGACGTGCAAGACAAAGGTCTCTCCGGAAGAGAATTTCATGCTCAGCATCAGGATGCAGCAGCACCAGGTTGAAGATGCAGCTTTGGAAAAAAGCACAGCCCAGCAGAGAATGGGGAACAGGATAGAAACATGCCCGTGGCTGTCAAATGCCACCCCTCAAAACTCACCGCTCATTCACTTCAAGCTTAACACCGGAGCTCTCATTTCTGGCCTGGCTCATCATCTCCTGTTGGGAAACACAAGAGATAGGGTCAGACACCATGTTGCTGTGATGGCGAGTGGGGTGGAGGAGGAACAAACACTGCTGCCTCATGGCCCATCCTGCAGCATCATCTCACCTCTATCCGCCTGACAGCGTCCTCAATTGCCTCTGAGGTGGAAGCCATCTCCTTCTCAACCATGTCTCCCAGCTCTTCTTGCTTGATGTCTAAGCTCTTGGGCCTCAGCTCCTGGAAGAGGAGGCAGCAGCCACCAGAAGATTTTAGGCAGAGGAAGAGAAGGGAATATTTGTAAGGAATAACACCAAACCAAGGTATCCAACACCTTTTTTCCCCCCCTAAATAAATAAAGCTGCAGGAGCAGCATTCTGCAAACCCTGAGGGTGAAGGCACATGTGCCACCAACTTTACAAACATGGCGTAGGGACCTCAGAGGTCAGAAGTACCCCAAATCAAGGTGATAAAACTCAATCACAGGAGCAGTTTCATCAGGACAGGGCTCCAGAGGGCTCTGGAGAGCTGACAGCCTTCAAATTGACATTTAATGGAAAAGACTAATGGGGGCTTCACAAGAAGAAACATCTGAAAGCTGGGAAGTTTTACTCTGCAAGGGTTACTAGGCTGAAGAACTTCAGCTGCTCTGAGAGTAACTGTCTCTGTGCACCACCAGGAAGGATCTTGGTGCTCGAAAGCTGAGATAGCTCAAGGAAAGCACCAGAACTTGTGGGTATGGGGGACAAGCAACCCCAAAGTGCTCACTCCAACCCAGCATCTCCGATTTCAGCTCTGGACAATTGGGAAAGACATGGTTTCTTTTCTTATTTTTTTTAAATAAAGTACTCATAGAGGTGCAGCAAACATCCCACCTTGACAAATGGAGGCAATGTCCTTCTGTGTTAACTGTCCGATTTGATTTTTCCTTTAGTAAATACCAGTGCTGATAAATAACCCACCGTGCCAGCCCTGGGTGAGAAGGTGGGTGCTGGGCTCCATCTCCTACCTGGGCCAGCTGCAGGACCCCCTTTAGTGTCCGCCGCACGTCCCCCAGCTCAGCGTGCCTCAGCCTCTGCTTGTCCTTCAGCTCACCCAGATAGTCCAGGCTCCGCTGCCCGCAGTCCCGGCATGTCTCAGTCAGCCCTTGGGAGAAGATGGGTTGGTGCTGAGCCCCTTGCTGGGCAAGGGGACCCTCCTTCCCAACCCTTCTACTCTCATCTTCCTCCTCCCCTCAGCTGCGGAGACGACACTAAGCATCGGTAGCATCCAGCAAATTTTTTGCAGAAGAGCATAAATCAGTTTCCACATTCCTGGCCCAGGAAGCGGCACCATACAGGAAGGGATGTTGGGAAGAGGAGCACAGGGAACTAGGGAAACCATGCTGTCCCCAGGGAAGATCTGCCCCATATCCAACCCCTGGCAGAGGGGGCTTTGGCACAGCCATCCCAAAAAGGATCCCCATGAGCAAAAAAACCCCTCCAACACCCATTGCATCCATGCACAGCACTCACGGTCAGCGTGGTCGGTTGGTGCAAGGTGGGACGTGGCGCTGCCGTTCACGATGGTGTCGGCCGTCAAGTGTGTGAAGAGTGTCAGAGCCCCCACCAGCCCCGCAGCATCTGCCAGTGAGAGCATGTGGTCAGGAGCTGCCAGCCCAGGGCTCCACCTGCTATATCCTGGGGGTTACAACCCGCCCTCAAAGGCACTCAAAGATTGTTACAACAGCTTGGAGAGGTCAGTATTGACCCCTCCAGCTCACAGATTGCTCCTTGAACGAGCACATGGGAGCCCACCAACTCCACCCACCGTGTCCCTCCAGCACCACGGCACTGCACACTTGCCAATGGCCCCAAAGCAGCTGGGGGCTGCTGGATGCATAAAACTAAGAGCAAGATGCAAGTGATGCCACCGGTCCCCAGCCCCAGGTACCTGCCATGGAGGCCACATACTGCGCGTGCCCGTTCTCCAGGGTGTCCGTGGACTCCAGTGCTGCTTGTGCCCGGCTGAGCAGGTAATCTGCAATGAATTTTAACTTCATTAGTGCAGTCAGGCTGTTAAGTGTCTGAATGAGCACCAGTGCTGACTTCACAAGAGTGGAAGCCAAGATGGCTTGGGTCCTTGCAGCCCCGGCTGAGGAGCAGCACTTGAATCTGACTCATGAGATCAGAGCTAAAAATTTACCCCTGGAAGTCAGATCCCAACCTCCTTGTGTGTGATATTTGGTGGGAAAAGATGCCTGGGGGTAGCTGAGAGGCACCATTATGTTTCTGAGAGGGAGAAGGAGCTGTGGGTCACAGCCCCTGTGGTCGAGTGGGACATACCTGGGGAGCTGGTGCAGCGGACGTGCAATGGGTCGTCCAGCTTGGCCACTGCGTCACGGAGGATGTCCTCCGCCTCCCGCACTGTCTCCTGCAGGATGCCAAACTGCTCATCCAGCAGCTTCTGCTGCAGGCTCTGCTCCTGGTTGCTCTGCAGGGCAGGAGGGACATGTGAGTGGCACAGCCAGGGCGCAGGACCCCCACCACCATGGTCATGTCACCAGCATGTCCCCTGAGAAGCCATTTGTGGGTTAGACCCAAACACCTGGTGTAGGTCACATCCCACCAGCTACACTGGCAGTGGCTTGGCTGAGCCCCCTGACTGCTCAGCACCCCCCAAACATGTCTCACCCCAGCAAGAAGAGGGGCAGTGGGGTCCCCGCACCACACCATACCTTCTCCAGGAGCCTGCCCTGCAGCTCGCGGATCTCCCTCGTGGCCTTGTCCGCCTCCTGGTTCAGCTGCAGCTCCTTCTCCTCGACGAGGCCACGCGTGGAGAGCAGCTCGCATTCCTTCTCGCTCACCGACCGCCTCAGCACCTCCTTCTCAGCGTGCAGGGCCTCCACCTGGGCGCTGAGCTCCGCTCCTGCCTGCCAGTGGGGCCAGGAGACCATTGGCACCCATTAGTCACCACGTCACGAGCCCAACACAGGGGGGAGCTGAGGACATGGCCAGCTCACGACACTGATGGGGTGGACCCATGACAGCT
Organism: Gallinago undulata; assembly: GCA_026546715.1. Classification (NCBI taxonomy): domain Eukaryota; kingdom Metazoa; phylum Chordata; class Aves; order Charadriiformes; family Scolopacidae; genus Gallinago; species Gallinago undulata. The sequence continues at coordinate 27,780,204 of JAOTQQ010000005.1, forward strand.
TCCTGGGCCGCGGTCTGTGCCGCTGGCTTGGCAGGGGTGGCAGACGTGCCATCTTGCATGACAGGGATTTGGGGGAAGAGGGGGGATTTGGGGGTGTCCTGCCCCCCCAGCCTCGTACCTGCTTGGCCTGGCTGAGCGAGCGCTGCGCCTGCTCCAGCTCGTCCCGCCGGGCGTCCAGCTCCTGCCGCAGCTGCTCCATCTGCACGCTCTGGTCCTCCAGCTGCAACCGCAGGCCCGTGCCGGGGCTCAGCCGCTGCAAACGCGCTCTGGCCCCGCGCGGGGCACGGCAGGGACCACTCCGGCCATGTTTTGCAAGAGGGGTTTTTAGAGTCTTGGGGTTCATCTCCCTGAAAGGGCTCATTTTCCCAGGGCAGGAATTTCAGGAGCAGCCCCCAGCTTGGGCCCCGGAGAATGAAAGTACCCAAACCCACCAATCTGCAACGTGGCGTTTTCTTGGGGGAATAAACAGCAGATTTGGGCAAGAGGGAATGAAACATGCATTAAATAACACCCTCCTAAGGAGTCAGGGCAACTCTTTCTTTCACCCTTACCCCCTGCACCCAAATTGTGTCCAGCCACCATGATTCCCAGGCTGGGATGGACTTGGTGCTGGGCTGGAGGGGCTGGATTCGGGGCCACACTGGCTCACCTTCATCTCGGCCTCCCGCTTCACCTGCTCCACCTGAAATGCCAACTGCTCCTTGACGCGTGCCACCTCCTCCTGGCTCTGCTGCGTGACCGTCAGCTGCTTGGCAGTGTCGGCGTTCTGCGTGGGGACATGGTGCTTACCGGGTGTTCGGAGGGGGGACCCTCTCCACCACCGCGCTCGTTCTGCCCAGATTCTGCCTTGGGGGTAGGTTAGAATCATAGAATCATAGAATCATTTGGGTTGGAAGGGACCTTAAAGATCATCGAGTTCCAACCCCCCTGCCATGGGCAGGGACACCTCCCACTAGAGCAGGTTGCTCCAAGCCCCATCCAGCCTGGCCTTGAACCCCTCCAGGGATGGGGCAGCCACGACTTCCCTGAGCAGGTTGGAAATGCCTTTTTCACAGCATCCAAAACACTGACCATCGATGGTCATGAATTCAAAGGGTGCCCCCCACCCGGCACTCAGAGGTCCCTGGGTGCAGGATGACGGGACGGATATGGGGTAGGGCTGGGCATGCACGAGCCACACCGGTGGTGGCAGAGGAACAAAGGCGGTGGTTGGTCCCCGCCTGGCGCAGGCAGCAGCGTTACCTTCCTCAGGAGCTCGGCGTGCGTGTTGATGAGCTCGCTGTGCTTCTCCTTCAGCTTCGTGTAGCGGATCTCGGTGGCATTGGCTTTCTCTGAGCGGGATGAGAAAGCATCAGCAACCCCAGCGCGGGTGTCCCGCAGCCGACGGGCGCTGGAGGGCACCTACTTTCCGCTTCGGCGCAGAGCCGTTGGGACCGGTCGCTGTCCTGCTTCGCCTTCTGCAGCATCTCCAGCTCATCCCGCAGCTGCTCGTTGTCCACCAGCGCCTTCTGCTTCTGCTTGCGCTGCTCCTCCACTTCGCCCTCCAGGCTGTTCACCTGCGCCTTGAGCTGCGTGACGTAGCGCTGCGCCTGCGGGGCACCATCAGGCACTGCCCGCGCCGATGCCAGCAACGACCGCCCTCCCCAACTCCCCTACCCAGGTGCCTGGCTCTGGGCAAAGCAGCAGTGAGATGCAGGGGAAAGCTCTCCCCTCAGCCCCTCCAGCAGCTCTGCCCCTGCTGCAAGCAGAGTGTCGGGTACAGCAAGGGACATGTCTCACACGTCCCACCTCATCTCCATCAGCAGTTACGTCCTGGCACTGGGAGAGACCCCAAAACACAGTGCAGGGTGCCAGGACCCTGTTCCCTGCTGCATCCAGTCAGGGTTTCCATGCTACAGCTCCAAAAAACATCCCGCTCTCCCACATCAGCTGCTCCCTGGCCAGACTCTACCTCCAGTTTAATCTTCTCCATCTCTGCACGGAGCATGTCCACCTCCTTCTTCAGGCTCTCAATCTGCGTGTCCCTGCAGAGAGAGGCAGGTTGGGCCCCTGCAGCAGTGGCCACCCCCCCTCTGCCACCCATGGACCCCCGTACCTGTCGTCCCGAATGCCATTGGGTGGCCCAAAGGTTTGCTCAAATATATCTGAGGTGATCTGGGGAAGAGAGAGGGTGCTGAGATTAGCCAGGCTGTGGGTGTCCCCCTCACATAGTCCCAGGGTCCCCATCCCAGCCCTGTGCCCCTACCTGTGGCTCTGTGGTGGAAGTGCTGATCTCAATGAGGTTCTCTGGCTCCTCATCCTCAGGGGCTTCTTCAGGGATGACAACTACTGGCTTCACGTGTTCAGCCAGCGCAGATGCCCGCAAGAAGTTTGGGGGACTCTATGGGGACAAGAAGTCATAGTGACATCACCTGGGGTTTTGGGGACCACCGCAGGCTGACCACCAATGGGAGGGAGGCAGCCATCCCTGTGCTGCTGAGATGGGCCAGCAGGTCCCTCTGCCGTGTCCCCAGACCCCAAATCCACCTGTGAGGACACCCCCATACACCCTGAGCCCACAGGCTCTCTAAAGCATCACGTATGACCCAAATCCCACCGTACCTCGGGCAGCCGGGGGATCTGGATGAGCCGCTTGAAATACAGCATGTCAGATGCTTTCTTAAAAAAGTTTTTGAGGCTGGAAAGGGGAAAAAGAAAAACTGTTCGCAGGGGAGGCAGGGACAGGACCCGAGTGCCCCACCTTGGCCCCGGGTTACCTGCGAAACTGCTCGCTGAAACGGTCTCGGTGGCCCTGCAACGTGTCAGCCGGCAGACCTGCAGCGAAGGGCGGGGGACAGCCATGACTGATCTGGGGCTGGAAATTTATACACACACCCCCAGCCCCCTCCAGCTGCAAAAGCCAGCAGGTAGAGGCCACGTGGGAGAGGGATGCGAGGGGTCAGGACGGGAGTGGGGTATTCCCATCCCTGACATAGGGACCAGGGATGTGGCACGGGGAGAGGAAGTTGTGGGAACCCCAAAATACCCCGACGAGGCCCCTGGTGCCGTGTTGCCCAGCACGTTGTCCCGGGCAGGGGACAGGGGAGCCAAGGCACATTGGTTTGAATTCATCAAGGACAAGTTCTTCCAATTCCTTCACCTGGGATGTCTACGTGGGATGAAGCGGGTCCTTAGAGCCCGGCTGGGATATGGCAACGTGGTGATGGATGCCTTCACCCACGCAAGCCTGATCCCCAAACCCAGCTAGAAACTTGACCCAGGAAAAAAACAGGACAGGGCACGTCCCCAGAGACTCACAGGAGTGCAGCTTGAACATTAACTTGACGGTGTAGTGGTAGAGGTGGCTGCAGTCCTGGATGACCTGGATGAGGGGGGCCAGGCGGCACTGCACCGCTGACATCTGCGAGACCGCCATCGACGTGTTGAGCTGCCTGAAAACTGAAGGGTTGAGCGCGGTGAGGCGCCGGTGCCGCGCTTGCAGAGCCATCCTGCTCCGGGCAACTCGGCTTGATCATTAACCACGACGGATGTGGCTTTGCCAGGACAAGGGGTAAACGCCGGGGCTGCTGCCCGTCCCGTCCTGCTGCGCTGGGAACAACCCCCCTCCGTGCAGGAAAAACACCCAAAGGAAGTGTGGTGGTGGCAGAGGGAAGGGGTGCTCAGCTCTTTCCCCGCTACCCCAACCCCAAAAAGGAGGGATTTAACCCCAGAATGATGCAAAGGAAGGATGGCTGCCCTCGGGAGCTGCGGCTGCACGATGCGGCCAGGGAAGTCGAGGGGTTTTGCTCTGCTCTATTTAATGGTGCAAGGAGCTGGGAGAGGATCCCAGGGCAGGGGACGGGCCCTCCGGCACCACGGCCTCGCCTGCCCCGGCTCAGAAACGGATCCCTTCCCTTGGCAGAAATCCAGCCAGCACATCCACGCTGCCTTCTTCCCCGCTCAGCTTTAAAGTATTTATGAATATAAATTCCCTGTATAACTGGGTCAGGAGGAGAAGCAGGAGGCTGCCGGGAGCCGGGAGCACGGTCTCTCCTGCTGTGCCCTGTTTTCCAGGGCAACCCTGTGTGCCTGAGTTGCCACAGAGGAAGAAACCACCGCGTTTTTAAGCCATCTAAAAGTTCCTGGAGAAGGAGGTGAGAGAAGCAAACACGGGCAGGGGCCTCCAGCCTTCCCCGGAGGTATTTCAACAAGGGGAAACCAGTATTTAGACAAGAGGTACAGCCCCATCCTCTGCTTTGGGGAGGGGTAGAAAGGATTTGAGTAACACATGATTAACATGGTTGTACCAAAAGGAAATAAAAACATATTTCAGAGCAGCACCGCTCTGAAAACAACACTCTGCGTTGCTCAGGTGGGCTAAAACCAGCCACATTCCTTAAATATTTTCCTACAACTGCCTCTACAGAGCATCAACGGGGGAATCCAGCTGAGAAACATCAGAAATCTCATTGGAAGAGGAGGAAGGACCTGAGCCTCTGACCTCAGCCTCCGGAGGCGGAACTCCATTCCTGACCAAAGAGCGAAACTATTGCTCAAGAGCCCCGGGGCGAGCGGGAGGGACGTGCCACCTCCTCACCTGACTCCGACAGCTTCAGCTCCCAGTCCAGGTAGTCAAACAGCTCGACCGTCAGCTGGAAGCTGCCAAGAAAACCAAAACCCCGTCACCCGGTGGCAGCGACATCCTTTCTCCAGCTGCTCGTGTTTGCTGCGGGTCCCTGCCTCAGCAAGGGCTTGGACTGACAAGAATTTGGTGGCTTTGCTCCCTGCATTTATGCTCCTTGCTGCTCTGCAGGGGCAGGAGCAATGGGGCACCATCCAGCCAATATATGCAACACCTGCCCTGAACAGCAGCCGTTTGGGTCACAGGCTGCTCCCACCCAGGGGACACAGCGCCGGTGACCATGCTTTGCTCCTGCCGGGGCACTCACATGTTGTTCACGTCCGTCCCCGCGGTCTTTTCCAGCACCTCATCCGACACTTCGAGACTCGGAGGGAACTCGGGATGCTTTGTAAAAGGGAAAAAAGAGACACTGGTTGCTGCTGATATTTCTGCTGATGCGACCCAACCCCCAGTGAAGCCCTGTGCCCCAGCACGGCAGGGTGCGGAGGTGGCAGAGTGTCTCACCTTGACGTGGAAGGAGATCTTGATGAGGAGAAGCCGCGTGTAGATGCTCACCAGCTGCCCGTACCTGTCATGCAAATGGCCCTGCCAGAGACACGAGGGGAAACGTGGCGAATCCGGAGTGATGTGACCGGATCTGGCAGAGGCTGGGCACACCAGCAAACCTGTGCCAGCCCCACGGCTCTCACCCTCTTGCCCTTCACCGTGTGTGAAACCACCACCCAGTGGAGCCAGAGGCAAAGGGTTACTTCAGGGGGTGCTTTGCCCTCCCCGTGCCCACGATGCCTTTCAGCACCCACCCCAAAGCCCCCAGCATGGCACAAAATTCCACTTTGATCCACTCACCCACAGGTCCCCCGTCTCTCGGATATTGCTGCGGTACCTCTGGCAGTCCTGGAGAACCTGGGGACAAAAATGGGAGGGACGTGGCATGGTGGGGCCAGCAAAGAGCTAGGTGACTGCCCACCTGCATGCCCTGAGGGGGACAGATCCATGCCCTTACGCCACTCCAACTTTGGGAGAAGAAGTTCAAGCCCTTCAGCAGTGAGCAGAGGTCAGGGCTTTGCACAGGGAGGTTTCAAAGATGAGAGACAGCCCCACGACCCAGGAAAGGTGGCCAGGACAGGGAAGGAAACCCACCCTTTGTGCAGAGGGACATTGGCAATAGCCAAAAATTTCCCCCTGCCAGCAATGCAGGAGGGATATTTTGGAGGGGACACTCACGTTGGGGTGGCCATCACGCAGGACCTTGTGCAGGACATGGCAGAACTTCCAGCTGAGGATGGCGCTGCTGGGCAGGGGCAGCCCGATGGCGTAGGACCAGAAGGTGAATGCTCCCTTCTCATGGTGTGTCCCCAGGATGATCCCTTCCCCGCGGTCAAGGCCAACCAGACACTCATGGGAGCAGGGGACAGGCGGGGATGGGGACTATTCCCGTTCAACTTTCATTAAAAAGGGGACACCCACCGAGCGTACTGCAGGCGAGAGATGACCAGCACTATGCTGCACCCGTAGATAAAGCCCCCATTTATTTTTTTCTGGTGCACCTTCCCCTGCCACAGGGCACACCAGGGCCCTTTGGATTTTATTGGAAGAAATGCCATTTTCTTTGCACTGCCCTTCTTTGTACTTTCACCAGTGGAAGAACCCACAAGACATCATCCTCCAAACCAAGCCCTGCACGGGTCTCCCATCTCCCAGAGCTCCATGGCTCCAGCCCCCCAGGGTGAAACTCCTCCTGCCTCAGCGGTGGGTGTCCTCTGTGCCACCCACGTCAGCTCAGAGAAAGGATACGTCGGGCATGTTTCTCCTTCACTGGTGCTTCTTGTGTATTTATGGCTTTGCTGATGCTGATGGCCTGCAAGAGATGGAGAGACCGGCTGTCAGGAGCGGCGTGACCCCTCACGGCTACCCTGTCCCCCCCAAAGTGAACTGCTTATGCTTTTGGGGATTACCCTGAATTTTATAACACATTTGCCAACTCGAAGACATTTGTGAGACAGGAAAAAAGACTTTTTTATCTGCAAAGTGGCCCATTAAATGCCCCCCATCCTCAGCACGATCAGTCAGACCAGACACTACCAACCACGCCACTGGTGCTCCCCACCGTCCCTGTCCCAGCAGACAAATTTTTGCATTTTTGCAGCCTGAACTCAGCGGCGTGCCCGGGGAACGTTAAAGCACAGCAGCGAGATGCCAAATTCCAGAGTTGTTTGTCTAAGCACAAGGAGCCTTTGAACCAGGGGGTGGTGGGGTGTTTTTTTTTTTTCTGGCAGCGTTGCTGCACGCAAACAGCACCTGGGGAAAACGCAGCCCCCAAGCAAGGAGGGAGTGGTGGCCACGATGCCTGTTCCGATGGAGCGAAAATCCAGAGCAACACGATTATCAGAGGATGGTTATCAACATTTTAAGGTGTTCGACCACGGCACACTAAACTATGGGTTTATTCCAAAAAGATGACCCCAAAGAAAGAGGTCAGTCGGATGTTTCGCATGAGGACAGGATGTAAAACTGAGCTGCTGTGATCGGTGAGGATCTTCCTGCTCCTCACGGGGTCCCTGCAGGCTCAACTGAGCTGCTCTGCCCTCACAGGAGGGCTCAGGCTGTGCCCGTGTTTCAGCCCTCCGTCACCGGCAGAGGAAAGAGGTCCCAGCCGGGAAGGCAGGAAGCGGCCCCGCCGCCGGCGCTCGTGCCGGAAGAGAAACCTGCTCCCTCCCTGCAGCCCCACAAGCCATGAAACCTTATAAAAACTCTTGTCTCCCCTCCCGGGGAAAGCACCTGCTTCGACACGGCCGCTGGTGGAGGGGACACCCCCAAAACGAGGCGCTTTCCTGAGGAGGAGGAACCCGACGCCGGGTTATCGACTGCTCTTGGTTTATGCAGGAGGAACCTGATGCCCTGCAGAAGGGGTGATGCCAAAGGTGTCAACGCACCAAAACCATCCCAAAACGGCTGTGCCCACGAGCCAGGCACTAGAGCAGCAAAACCACCACCCAGTGCGTCCCAAAAAACGAGCCAGTCCTGAAACGCTGAGTCTATTTGCTGGGGAAAAGATGTGCTGCTTTTGCCTTTCCAGCAACGGGGAAGCCCCGGCGTCACCCCGCCATGTGGGGCCGTAAAGCAGCAGCGGGGTTAAGCCGGTGACTCGCTGTAATCCTCTTATCCCCGAAGGTTAATGAGCCTGGAGTGCCCGGGAACAGCGCAGCCACCTCTCCCAAGGCACCCAGCACCTCTGCAGATCCCCAAAAGGCTGGAGCCGGTGAAGGGGCTGCACCCTTGACCAGAGTTTGGCTGGTGAGGAGATGTGCCGGGGGTCCTCAGGGCTGCAGGCATCTCCTGGTATGACACCAAAACGATGGTTTATTAAGGTTTATCGCGTGCCAGAGAGCGACAAGCTGAAGGTTTTGCAAGGCAGGGCTTGGAAACACATCCTGCAGCAAAGAGCTGCTAAAGGGGTTATTGCCTCTTATTGAGGTTGGGGGCAGTAGGGCAGACACAGCCCCCAAATCTGGATTTTCGCCACCCACTGTGTGTGGGAGCAGCACGATGCCCTCATCCCAACCCACCACCTGGTCCCAAGCCATCGGCGGGAGCCAGGCTCAGCCTCACACACCGTGGGGTGAGGAGGAGGTGCTGAGACCAGGGCAGACCCCCCAGAAAGGAAACACCATCCCACGTCCCTGGGGACGGGAGCTCGGCCACTTGGTGCTGCCCAGCAGGATGAGGACAGGGCTGGGATCCAACTGGCCCATCCCAAAACCAGGCTGTAATTCCCACTGGTGCTCGTGGTTTTATTGCATTTATTGCCCATAATCTCATTTCCAGCCTGACCAGCCAAAATTCAGCCCAGGAGCTGCTGGAGAGGCCGGTTTCATCCTCGGTGATTCAGCGCAGAGGTTTCACCTGAGCATTTAACGTCCAGCACAGAGGAGTGGACTTGGGCAGGGGCAGCCCTCAGCCTACCCACACGCTGCCACGATGGAGATGCCATGTCCGGTGTGGTCCCAAATAAACCACAGTGGCACCAAAACAATGCCAATCCCTCGGGGCTTTCGCTGGCTCCAAACCCCGGGCTGGCCAGGAGGTCCCTAAAAAAGGAAGGGTGGGACCAGCGATGGACATGGGGTGATGCTGCAGCCTGGGTCATGCGTGCCTTCAGGATGTCCCCGATGGCTGCCTGGCAAAGCTGGGCCATGGAGGATGGCTCCAAAGTGGGGAGACTGACCCTTGATGCCTCTTGGGCATCAATGGCATGTCTGGGATGGGCAGATCCTGGTTGTCACTGCAGACACACAACCAACCTGGCCAAAACCTTCATGCCACCTGCGGATGGTTCCCCATCACTGCTGGGGAGCGGTGCAGCTCCAGCCCTGCTGGTTGGGGGGGGTCCGAACCCCAAAACCTGCTCGGCCACGGGAGCCCACACGGGTGCAGCCCAAACACCTTACTCACAGCCCTCACGTACCAAGCCGGTGACTAAAGCTGGGATCAAAGTGCCCAAATGAAGGAGCGCAGTTTACATCCACCCTTTCTTTCCAGGCTGCTTTTAATTACAGCGTGATCCTCCCCGCCCACGGCTCCCCGACATCCCGCGGGGCCACAATCCCCATCTGGCAGGTGGATGCTGGGTCCCAGCACAACGCCACGGCAGGGGGGGCATTTTTTGGGAGTAGGACATGGAGCTGGAAATCTCCCCAGCTGGGCAGCACGGGGGCTGCTGGATCAGCTGAACCACAAAACGGCTGCTCCAGGAGTTCCCTTCCTAATGCTCCTCCTTCCCAAATTATACCAGCGAAGCACCACCGGGCAGTGAGGCATGCTGTATTCCTGGCGGTTCCAGAGCTCATTGGATTTTTAACCTTCTTGCTTAAGAAAAGCAAAAGCTGGCTTAAAAAAAAAAAGGCAAGTTTTGCTTCCTTGCAGAGTGAGCGGCTGCTGTGGTACAGTGGCTTCCCACCTCCCACACGTGGCTGCTCCCAGGGGGATGTCTCCATCACCCCGACGCAAGCCCTCAGAAAGCATTTTCAGGGAAAGGAGGTGACCTTCACGTCACCCGCGAGCACCCGGGATCACACCAGCACGGGTGACCCCCCGTCTGCACCCATGGGCATCGCCCCGGCCTTCGCGGGCAGCAAGGAGATGGGGCTCTCAGTTTTGGCAGCATCGTTCTCCAGGTGGTGTGAAATCCTTGGCCAGCAAAGGCCCACGGAGGGGACATGCCCCCGGCGTCCCCACGATACAAAGGCAACTGGCAGCCGTCTCCACCGCTGCTATAATTAGATGTAAAAGCCAAATCAATACCCAAGTACTGACATTGGGACAGCTCTGCTCCCGCCCGAAGCGCTGCTACGGGAAACCACGTCAGGATAAAGCTCCTTTAGGACAGTTTTCAGCAGTTGCTGGGGAAAAAAAAAGAAAAAAGGTCCCTTCTGGGTGGTGGATGATGTGACCATCAGCGAGCCCCAGGTTTAACTCTAATAGAGAGCGACCACCCGCTCGCCCCGCACATGGCTCTGCCCACCCTGCGGCCATGAGCGAAGTCGCACCCGTCTGGGGCACAAATCCCACCGAAAAGCTCCAAATGCCTTGGAAGGGCAGGAGGGAGGGAGGGAGGGAGGATGGACACGCTCCCCCCCGGCTGGCACAGGCTGCCCTTGGGCGCAGGAGGCAGCACAGCTGCCATGATTCTTTATCAGCAGTGCCCAGTGGGAAGGATTGAAGGAGACACGTCCAGAAGGAACCGGAATTGCCGGTTTTCTCATGTTGCTCCCCAAACCCAACAAGCTCCTCTTCCTGCCCAGTGCGGCCAAGCGGCACCGTGACCCCAACAAGGCCCAAAATTGTCCCCTGCCTTCGCCGGCGCTCTCTGGGGCCAAACCGGCCCAGCCACCGGGGCAGGACCAGGAAAGCAACGGAGAGAAGGGGGAAAACATCTGCCGTGGATTTGCAGCCCCTGGAATCAGAGCGGTCAGAGGACGCGCGCCGGGGGGGGCACTGTTATTTTTGCTGGGGGAGCAGGTGAGCCCGTCCCTCCAGCCATCCCTGCCCACGCTCTTCGAGTCACTCGTTTCCCTCACGCCAGCCCCGTTGTGCCCCAGCATCACCCACTCTGTGGGCGCTGCAGGAAGGGCTTGGGGACCCCCCGTCCGAGCCGGTCACCACGGGGCACAAACGCATTTGGGCTTTCCTTTCACCCTGTCCCCCCCCCTCTCCGGGGCCGGGCACCCCCGACCCCCGCGGGGAGACCCCACGAGTGACTCAGAGCCACGGGGGGTGACACATCCAACCAGCCCCCGGGTTTGTCGGGGCAGCCCGCAGCCAGAACCCGGAGTGGGACCGGTGGTCGTGGCGGGGATGGGGAGAGACGCGTTACCGGTGCGGTGGGTACCGGGGCGGGGGGGGGGGGCAGCCCCGGGCTCCTGCCTGCGGTGGCCCCCGGCTCCGGTCGCCCTCCCGCCGGCACGGCCGGGACCATAAAACTTTCCCTGTTTGCTCAGGGCCGTGTTTACCTGCCGATAAGGCCCGGGGGGATGCGGGGGAGGAGGGAAGGGGGGGGTGGAACGGGACGCACCGCCCGCCCGGGGCTCTGCCGCCCGCCGGGGAGGAAGCGCACGGCGGGGACCCGGCCCCGGTGCCCGGCCCGGAGGCGGCGGGACCAGTCGGTGCCCACGCGGAACCGTCCCGGAGGGGGGCGGGGGGAGAGGGACGGCGGGAGGAAGCGGTGAGGCAGGTGGGGGCGGGGGAGAGTGCGCCGCGCCGGCAGCGGGGACGGACGGACGGGAGAGCGGACAGACGGACAGACACCGGCGGCCGCACCACCCACCGGGGGGGTCCCCCGAGCCCGGCTGGGCATCCCCTGCCGCCATCCCTGAGAAACCCCCGCGTTCAGCGCGCCCGCAGGCGATGCCGGAGCGGGCCAGTACCGGGAAACGGAGCCGGTACCGAGGTACCGCCGGTACCGAAGCACCGCCGCCCCTTTTTCCGCCGCCCTTGCCTGGCTCTTGTCGAACTGCTCCCGCTCCGCCTCCAGGCTGTGCCCGCCGCGGCGGCTCAGCACCCGCGCCGGTACGCTCTTGATGCTGTTCATGGCGGGCCGGGCCGCGCACCGGGCTCCGCGCACCGCGCACCGGGCAGGCAAGCCCCCGGCACCGCCCCGCCTGGCCGCGCACTGCGCCGCACCGCCCCGCGCACCGCCCCGCGCACCCCCGGCACCGCCCGCGCACAAGGGCGCCCCCGGTGGCCGCGCCCGGCCTCGGGCAGGTGGGAGCAGCCGCGAGGAACGAACGCAGGGTCTACCCCAGCCCGAGGGCACCGGGAGCGTCACCACCAGGAAAGGGGCCACCACCAGGAAAGGGGCCACCACGGCGTTGTCCCTTATGCTCTGCCACACCATCCCCGCTCCGGTTGTACCTCCCGTTTCCGATGGCACAAGAGCCCCTCTCCATCCTCCCCCAAACCAACCCCACCAACACACACAGGGCGAAGGGACGAGGAGCTTCGTCACTACCCACCCTACAGCCTTTCCTTCGGAAGAGTCAAGCCGCAGAGAGAGCGTCCACCCTGCGGAAAGCGGGTCCCGGCTGAACAGCAGCTTTGTTTTCTTAAATAATAATTCAGTGCGGGAATACAATAGCAAAGGCACTCCCTGGAGTATTCCAGAAACAAGGCAGCCCGGTCTGATGCGCCCTGAGTTTCCATACGAGCCTCAGAGCGTGGCAGACAATAGCCAGTTTATAACTCACTTTGTGCCTGAGTAAATTAGCCCCAACATTCCCCTTCTTCCCACTCCATAAATCCAGGGCAGCCCCAACACAAAAGCCAAGGGCCCTGCAGATCCTTGTTTCATCGCCGAAGCTCAGTTTTCCGTCTTAATTTTTGAAGCCACGAGCAGAGCACCTTAAGTTCACAAGGGGGTTCAGTGCGTTCCTCTGTTAATGACACATCTAAAGCAGAAAGGGGCTTGAGAAAATTGGTTAACCAAAATTTTGGTTCCTCAAAATTAGTTGACCACAGAGTACAGTTGGTGGTCAACTTTGGGGTAAGCATCATGGTATTGCTATAGGTGGCTTTTTGGGGGGAAATTTTAGTCAAAGCCACAGCAGCAGATTTTGAGGATGGAGCCTGGAAAGTTTCTCCACAGGTGGAGGAATCAAATGGACTTTAAAGGCTTGAAAAAAACAAACCCTGAGCAGCAGAGATTCCCTCTGTGGGTAACGCTTGCAGGCAGGGAGGGAAAGAGTCTGGAGGACTGCAGCTATGATCAGAATTGGTCAACTAATTTTGAGGCCATTAATAGACAAAGTAAAGCAGGCTGTCATTTAGGTAATTAAATAGAAAGCAGAAAATTATATGAAAGAGTTAACAAGGGGAAACGGTGGCGCGAGTGTTGTGTTTCACAGCAATTAATTCGTGGCACCGGACAGACCCAGAGACTCCCTCCCCTTCGCCACCCCCACGCAGGGAAAATGCTGGCACAGGGCTCAGGAACGTGGAACTGGCCCAGGTGGCCCAAACCGTCACAAACCGCACGTGAGCCAGTGGCCCACTCGTGTCTCGGGCAGTGGGTGTCACAGGTCCCAGAGAACCCTCGTGAATTAAAGACTAAATGTGTTGGACAATGTCTTAAATAGGCATGAAAGGTACAGCAAAGGGATCACCTTTATTAGCTTATTTCATCTTTTAGTTAAAAAATAAGTTCAAATTGTATAGTGGAACATGTCTTGCCCAATACTCAAAGATAAAACCAGTTTAAACGGTAAAAAAGCTGGTCCCGTTATGCCAGTCCCACACCTCATCTCCCCAGAAGCTTTTGGTAGAAAGCAGAGCTCCTGGCGGGGAAGAGCTGCTTTGCCCACCCAGTGGGTGACAGCCCTCCCGCTTCAACACCGTAGGAGGCAGTTCCTGGTTACAACACTAATTGGGAACTTCCTATAAACATTATTCATCTCTCTCTACCCGGCAAGAAGTCCAGAACAAAAACAATAAACTAACCAAAAAAAAAAAAAAGAATACTCAGCTGTGTCATACTCTATAAATATTTCTGAGCCACCATAAAAAAAAATGAAGAAAAATAGTTTCTATGTCATAACAATTACACACTTAAGATCCTTAAAAACAAGCTGGTGTTTAACCTGAGCTCTCAGCTATAAAAATAGTTTTGTTAATCTTGGCATAATTCTATGTTTTATTTCAAGATAAAATATATTCCTGCATAGTCACAGCTTTTGCTGCTTGAGAGTTTTTCAAACAGTCACAGAAAAAAAATAGGTAACTTTCCATCGTAGCTGATGGGTCGGTGATCTTCAGTTCTCACAATTATTTCTATATTGGAAACTTCTTCATCCGCTGCAGAAAAAGTAAAGATTTTTATTAAAGTGCAGGAACATTTCCTCTGAAATATATGAAGAAATCACAGATATGTCAATTGACTATATAAATTTCCACACTGCAGACAATGAAAACATAGAGTAAAAATATAAAGAGGAGAAAGGTAAAAAAAGCACTTCATGGAAAGACAACAGTCTCGGGGACACCACGTCCGTGTTAGGAAATAAGATCTGTCCTGTTTGTTTTGCAAAAAGGAGTGATCTTTGTGGCCTGGGCCAGCCACTGAGTCACAGTTTATGAGCAGTGGCACATGTTACGGTGTCCAAACCCAAATATATCCTTTTACTCATTGCTTTCCACCCTTGCTCTTCAGCTCTTCCCCACCCAATCCCTCCAAAGGACAAACAACCCACTGATGAAAAGGCCGAAATCACTGTCAGCTCATTAGGAAATTAACCTAATGTTTGTCAGCACACCTGCCCTCAAATGACTTCAAAGCAATTTAAAACAAAGCCAACCCAAATCGATTCAATCACTTCTCTATATGAAATTGCACAAATCTTTAGTTATTTCTGGGATCTGCTACCGAATCTGCAAAAGCTGCTTTGGATTTAACTGATCACAGTGATTTAGTGCCTTTTAATAAACGAAGAAAATAAGAATTATGCAGCTGCCAGTGACTTGCAGAGTCACTAATTCTTGTCATGAATCTACAGTGAACTGTGGGCACGTTTGTTCCACCAGTTCTTCCTCACTTGAAGCAAATGAGATTATTTCCGTAGGGTAAGCGTACGCTCAGCACTCTGCTGTATCAGCATGCTGCTCAGCAATTTTGGGGATTTGCTCCTGAAACTTTTTAACGTCAGTAGTTTCAGGATGCAAGTCACAGTACTGGCTTCGATCTATAAAACCTCCAGCTTCTTTTACCTCAGGGCTCTTTTTAGGAAAAGAAGAGCTCTCCATAGGGAACATTAGAGCACAGTAAGGTACGGCATTCCAGCCACTCAGCATCCATTTCCCACGTGAGCCCCATTAGCGTGCACTGAGCAGACCCAACTTATTTGGAAAGAAAACTTGGTGTCTCTGTCCCTAATGCAGAAACAGCAGAACACGAGGGAGCTACAAACCACCACCGCTCCCCGGGGTTTGGCTCCAGAGGGGAGAACCAGTCCATAGACTGCTGTTCAAACGCTCCCAGAAAGAAACAGGCACCAGCTCCCTGATGGATCAAAGTTGATCCGTGTGAGAAATCCAGTGCCTCAGAGCTTCATACTCCAGCTTCCTGTGTAATAATTTCCCTTTGCAAATATGCGCTTGGGTTGTTGGCAGCATTGGAAGATTAATTTTTTTCTCAATTTCCCCCCCTCCATTGTTGCTAGTTCTTTTTCAGTTTCATGGAGTGTTCAGTATTTTAACCGTATCTGGTTACGCTCTCGTCCTCAGAACCAGACAACTTGGTGCCTATTGCAAGTGTCCAGTTCACGTCAGAAGAACAAATAATCAGAGAATGAGAAATTTCCTGATTCAAAAAGAAAAAACAATCTGCTATGGGCAAGGCTGGTTTTTTTTCTGAAACAGCTCTATTCAATAGATTATACTTTTGGCGCTCCGAGCCCAGGAACAATACACAACGGCCCTTGGCCGCGGCACTGAAAAACACTTCCCAGTCTCTTATTCAACAATGTTCATATCCTTGATCCTGTTATCTGTAACACACAGAAGGATTTTAACTACACTAAGCGGTGTGCAGGTACTCAGGAATGGAGCCGCGAGATCTGATTGCCCAGAGCATGAGGAACATGCTTGAGAAAAGTTTAATTATTTGACTATAGGAATTAACTTCCTTCATATTTGTTTGTTGTTACAGCACTCACAGGAGTTTTATTGGAAATGCATTCTGAGCAGTGCACTTAGAATCTTGTGTCAGACTCAGCTCAGAAGTCTATAACTTCTATTAATAATGCAGGTGCGTTTATAAAGAGGGAAACAAAAAAACCCTCCAAAACCAACAAAAAAACCAAGTTGAAAATACCTTCAATACTCACACAACATCATAGAGAAGAGACGGTGAGCTTAGCATTTCTTTCTTCTGCAGCAGATAACTGGGTTCTATGAAGAGCTTCTGCAAGTTCTGCTGTCTACATTGTAATGCAAAAACACTATGTGGAAATCAAAGAACTCACCTAATAAAAATTACAGAGCTGCCAAGTTCAAACTGGCGAGCAGCAAGGATACGCTTTTTAATTCCCTCTTCTCCCTCCCCCAAGCAGGGCACAAAATCCAACAGGTACAAATACTGATTAAATTCTGAGGGTTATATTTGATATGTATTGTGTTTTAAAGCACAGTTTAGAACAGCCTCAGGTAAACCTGGTTTTAAGCACAGATTAGTTGGCCTGCACAGATTAACTAGAACACGTCTGACAAGTTTTTGCCCAGAACAACTCTGAAAGCAGATCAAAGTTCTACAGATGTGGTTCAAAAGCTACCCCCACCAGTAAACACCAGCCTGCTTTATTTTCTACCCACTAAAACAACCATTCCGAATCAGAAGCCAGTTTCCAAGCTCAAAAACACAGTTTCAGGTTATACAGCAGAATCATGCTCGCTACTAAAGGATGGCCGATTTATCCGAGCTGTGACATGCCAACCAGTAAGCAGGAGCCAGACAGCTGATGGGGCTGGGCAGGAGCCACAAGCAGCCACTGTTTTGTAGAGAGCTTTTCAGGAATCCCTCCTACAAGCCAGCCTTTGCAAAAGACTACACTGCTGCTGTCTTTTACGCTGAATGAAATCCTGCAGATGAATTTCTGAACAAAATATCCTTTCAGCTTATGCAAATGCTGGCACACAACCTTTATACTCGGTCGGTCAGTCCCAGCACAGCTAAGGTTTCATGGCTCTGAATGTTATCAAAATTGCTTTGTCTGTTACTTACAGTACCATTGTTCTGGTCAAGTTCATCTAAGGATATAAGGAATGTAACACTTCTTAGAGAAGTAATACCTTTCAGGAGAAAGCTGAATTTTCACATGCAGCCTCGTTAGGAGTCTGCTTTAACACCAAAAGCCTAAATTCTCCCTTTGTGATACATATCAGCACAAGTTTACTAATTTCTAGTGATGAGTGGTATAATCTCCTTGTCAAACAAGGTAGAAACTCTTAAGGATATTTATGAAAACAAACAAGTGACCCTTCTCCAATTACTCCTACTGCCCACAGAGACAAGGCAGAAACTCCCTATCAGCATTCATGCTCATAAAATAAATTGCCATGACAGCTACATAGAGATTATTTTCTTTAACCATTGAGTATGTTCTTTGACCCTGCAATGAAGAAACTAAAACTATTAACCCACAAAACCTCTAAATTATTTAGGCTGAGAGTGTAGTTTAATTTCATATACAAAACTATTCTATATATCACCTATTTCCTATACTGTCCTCCTTTCCACAACTATATCCAGCGTAATGAACGAGTTCTGAATACTTGTGTTTGCTTTTTTCTAGACCTCCCACAGCTTGCCTCAAAATGACTTTTTCCTTCCATCTGTTTAGACACATGCAAAAGTCAAATCCTGTCACAACCTTGAGGAGCCATAAAGAATCCCATACAAAATTTCAAGTACTTCACGCTAAGGTATGCAGGGATTTTCTCTTTGGCAAAGCATGAGGAGGATATTTATAATGTCGCAGCACAAGTCGAGCACAAGGAAAAGAATGTTACCAATCATTCCTCCTGGCCACCTAAATCTAGTCATAGGGGAGTAATACATACTGTACTATTGCTGTTGCTGCTCGGACTGCAGCGGGGGCTCGCGTGGAGGAGATTGCTAAGCTCCAGATCAGCAACCATCTGTCGAGACTCGGCCAACGCGCGCTGCAGCTTACTTATGGGGGAATTGGTGCCCTGGGGGAGATAGAAAGTGAGTCAAAGTTACAACATTATCTTTTTGGAATATGTCAAAGGATTATAACATACCAAGAATCATCACTTTCGTCTGGAAATGTCTTTGTTCAAAATACACAACACTGCCCCCAACTCTGATATTTCTAATAAAAACAGAGGCCTTTCTTTGTGTCAGCTTTTTAACAGATCTTCACATGCACATGTACGTAGCGCACACAGCAGCAGCACTTCAGTGATAAAGGGGAGAATGAAAAAAGGCCTGACAAAAAGGCAAAACCAGGCTGAACAAGAAAGAAACAGTGTCCAATAGCTTCTAATAACTGTGTCCAAGTGTGCTTTACTGGAATTAACATGTATCAGCCAGCATCCATTATCCTAGTCTTTCACTGTTTTTTAATTCACTTACGCTGTACTAGACATATTGAGACAAGAAGGAATTATTTCGAAAAAAATAATTTACCACCTTTGCTACAAACCTGCTGTCTCATCATTCAAGTCCCTAGTCTTCCATGCCGGCAGACATTTGCTCTCCTACCATCACTCACAGTTCCCCTTAAAAATTAATGAAATACGTTCTGCAATAAAATACTGACTTGGTCCATGGTAATACTGCAGCATCTATGTGTTGGCTTCGTCGCTGAAAGGTCATTGATCTCCAGAGGGAAGTCTTCATCAGAGAATTTCTCACATCTTGGAGGTCTGTCTCCTTTCTGGGTGGATGTCAAACAGGGAGAATCCACATGAAAAGAATTCAGATCCACATTTTCTTCACTATTAAAAAAAAAAAAAAAAAAAAAGACATTGCCAGAAACAGCACCACCATTCTTTTTAAAATTTCAAAGGAAAAATCATGGGACAACATAAATAATTATGGGCCCTGAGCCAAGTAAAGCATCTAGCATGTGAGATTACTCTGTTCCTCAGAGCAGCTCCCATGTCTAACAGCTTCATTAGATCAGTTTCATTCTCTGAGGACGACATTTTGACATTCAACCAGTTTCAAGAACAGCTACACAACCATGTGCTTCAGTATCTATTTAACCTTGTAAAGAGCACACAAAAGGCAATATCTAGTTCCTCCCAATACTCTGGTACTCTTTCTTCTCTAATACTCCCTTTTTTTTTTTTTTTAGATCAAACATTAGGCAATCTAATATTTGTAGGTGGACTTTTCAAGGGAATTTCACGGGCTTTTAAAGTCATCATCTCACTTCAGAGATCACAGGAGAGCTTTCCCAAAGAGGTTTTATTTTATTTATTCTTAAATACAGCAGCAAATAGTAAAGTGCTGTTCGGGCAAACTGTGATTAAACCCAAAACTCAGTTGCCTGACTACCATTTCAGTGTGGAGCTGAAGCCCGTGATCTAATGGCATACACCTTCCCTTGGGTTTTAAATTAATTTATCACTGGGTACACCTGAGTGTATTTGGGAATATCTGAAAAGCAATTTAAATGACAGTTAAAGTAACAAATCATACCTTGTACATTATTACTGACCAAAGACTGACTCGGAGCCATCCCATGCTTGTCCTGCTACAAAAGGTCTTTAGCCCTTAATACCCAAGTCAAATGATTGAAACTTTTCTCTTACACCTTTCCCACAGTAAAAGGTGACTTTATTATAGTCTACCCTAGAGAGAAACAGTTCTCAATTTCAATTCCTTAAATTACAATTTTATTAAAATGTACCAAATTTCTCCCTCAGCTCCAGCACCAATTCATCACAAGTTAAGACTAGAAATAATAAAAGCTGTAGCACGTTTGAAATTATCTTGATCATCTGTTCTTCTGGGAACCCAGCAGCACCCTACCTGAGCCTTCTGTCCCCTGTGCTTTCTGTGGCTTGTACAAAGAAACACCCTGGTTTCTGCCAGCAGTTTCAAGCTATGCAGTGTTCATTTTCAACTTCTAATTTCCACTTCATACAGTTTTTTTTTTTAAGTAAATAAAGTAGCAACCATCTCCCCAAAATAAAACATTTCTGCATTCATCACATTTCTGAACGGAACAGAAGTACAGTGCTGTACAATACAGCACTGCATATATCAGGTAAATAATCAAAAACCAGGTATATTTTAAAGAAAATACTATTTTCAAATTTACAACATTTCATTAAATATTCTTTAGATATAACTCATTCCTTATATGGCAAGACTTTTACCAAAAGGTTTATTTTTAAGTGAAATTCAACCTAAGAAAAAGCCCTTATGAGGGATGCCAGCTTAAAAGGGTCTCTCATTTCACTTCCCTTGTAAAACCCCGGGATACAACACTCTTTCTTTCAAGAGAGAAAAGTCCATGTTTGTGAGCTTCTGACATGGAAAGACCCTGGGGAGATGTGAGGGAACAGGCTGTAGCTATCTGGAACAGGGGATGTGAGGAGACATAACGAGCACAGACAGTTTGGAAGAACACACAGGTTGGGAGGGAGGGGGGGAACCAAACCATTTGATTTTGAGGCAGGGAGACTCAAAGGCTCAAGGAATGGTGGCTTAATCCAGCAGGAGCACACTGAGCAATTAACTGCTGACACTGTATCTTTAAAACCAGAATTGAGATAAAAATCCAAAGGCAGCAAATGTTGGTCCAACACAAATGAAGTCACTAAATCAGAGCACACAGAAATGATTCCTGCACTACAATATTTCACAATCACTCTTGCAGTTGGATAAGGTATTTGACTGCGTTAATAGCCTTCTTGTTGGCTGTTCCAGAATTCAAGAACTCATGTCAAAAATATTTGCTGGGCTGACAGGGAGGTGCCAGCACCCTTCCCTACTCACAAAATACATCATCAGCACTACAGAGCCAGCAATGGAAAACTGGAGGATCCAGATTCAAGTCCCAGAAGGAATGTTGTGTTCGGTCTCTGCCATTAATGCCTGAACAAGAAGCCCACGGTGAGGACTGCGATACTACAGCCCTCCTCCCATTTATGGGGTGAGAATTTATTCGGTGGCAAATCAGAGTCAGCAGAGGCTGGAGAGCAGACAGTCTGGGATTTGCACTGAGTCAATCATCTCCAATTAGCAGGGCTCCTAGGACCAAATGTGGGCATCAAAAAAACCCGACAGCTCAGCAGCAAATCCCAAACGGGTAGAGCAGCCCTCCTGTACTTAGGGATATCAGCTCTATCTGCACTGCCTGGGTTGAATTTGTTCCTTCTGCCCTAAAATCCCCTTAAGGACAAGAGAAAAAAGTGAAAACAGTTTTCATGATTCAGCCTCAAAAGAGATTTGGAGAGATGGCAGTGTGTCATTTGTGCTGCTGGGGGAGCAGACAAGATGTTCAAGGTAGATGTTAAAGGCAGTGGAGTCTTTTTAATGATTTATGGACAGTAGAAACTAGAGAAAGTCCATAAACAGTGTGAAGTTCAGCTAAGCTGTGTGGGAATGTGCCAGGACAGCATTCTTTTTCAATGGCTGCCCATTCACCTTGTTTCTGAGCAGGTCTGTCTCACTGCAGTAACAATTTCTATAATATTTTTGTTTTAAAAGCAACACAGAATGAAAGCGTCCATAGATCAGATATTTCCATTCCATAACCTCAATTTGTCTGGATGTTGGGCAGACTTGCTGGCTAAAATTCTTAGCAGGTTTAAACAGCTGTTCATTTACTGTACTAGTCAAACCACTAGCTGAAGAGCTACTCCCCCTTCTCGTCTCTGTCTAAAAGGCAGCTATGAAATCTCTGAAATCCTTCTAAAATAGAGCTTGGTAAGTTAGGCAATTTTTTTAAAGGAAACAGAGGAACCAACACAACAAATCCACAGAAAGTCAGAGCTCTGAATGCCCTTGCTTGTGCAGGCATAAAACCACTTCTATAAACATGAAGCAGCATTTGTATCTCAGACACCCCCCAGTACCACTAAGACACCTGTGTATTTTTCCAATGCTTCTCAGCATTAGAAACCTCATTCTGCTCGTCCCCAACCACACACCCTTTTTCCTCCCCCAACATAAACACAGGGATAGAGTCCCATGAAGGAAGACACACTGGAGAGTGGACAGATTGCTGTCCTTTAAATCTTGCCATCTCATTTCCTTGCCCTGAGTGAGGAAAGCAGTTTGTGCAGAAGAGCCGTGTCCTACATTCTTGCCCAGCCACTGTGTGATTGCTCAACAGAAATAACACAGCCACTAAAGCATCACACAAAATCTAAGTTTGTTTCTTGCCTTACAGAAACATCACTGTAGAAGTCCAGCTCTGGTCAGAACATATTTTACCCACCAGATTTACAAGCAACATCTGGGATTTCAAAAAATCGTAGGATTTTTCATATCTGCATTTTTCTCAATTAGTTTATTTGGCAAGATATGTAGTACTGCAGCTTCTCCTGCCCACGCAGCTCTTGGGGATAAGAGATGCAAAAAAATGAATGCATAAAAATAGAAGCATGATACCTTACAGCTATTTTAACTTTTTTTCAAGTTGTTAGGCTAATTTTAAAACAGCAGTTACTTTACACATCACTTAAGATAATATGAATTATTGAAAGCTTGTATACTCAAGTTTCTACACAACTCCAGTTTGTACCTATCTATTTCTTAAATGTAACAAGCACATAACCTTTTTGAGCTGGCACAATTCGTCTCTTGTGCAGTCTTGAGATGGCTGCAATCTATTCCATCCCATATACTTCCATCTCCTTTCATGGGTTTGAAAATCTTCAACCATTCTGGATCTGATACTGGCTCCCACCAGGCATCTTTTTTTATGACGAAGTTGTTACTACTACAGGAATCAGATTCAGACTTGGGAATTGCAGCAGGAGCATCTCTGCTTTTTTTCAGTATTCCAGTTCTCTCTTCCCAGATTTTATTTTCATTATCAGTTTTGTCAGATGTGACGGTGTCCTGGATCAAAGCACTTGGCGAATCTATGCAAGAACTGACATTAAGCCAATGCTCATAATCAGGTAAAGATGACTCAAAGGTTTGCTGGTCTCTGCTCTCCACTCCATTCTCAGAAATTTCGCTGTTTCTCAATGGCCTTGTGTTATTTGTCTCAGAAAATAGTTTGGCACCTAGCTCATCGGAGCTTGATGCAACATCCTGCCTTTCTTCTTCTTCCGTAAGGACAGCCAAGACTTTCACAACTTTTTGACACCGGTTTAAGTACGCTGAGGTAGTTTCCTCCAAGTCTGATGCATTCAGTAACAGTCTTTTATCTACTTCACACATCTCAGAGGTGATTTTTACCCTGCTTTTGGGAACTTGTGCAGTTCCACACTCCTCGCATATCTTGTGGGTGCCCTCAGTCCTAACTGTGTCTGTCTCGCTGTTACCTTCAGGGGCAGAGAATGCCACACCTATGCTACAATGGCACGATAAAGAAAACAGTCAGAAATACTGCATTTAAAGAGCATACATAACTGTACTCAAGGTTAAAGCTGTACATCAACCAGAGGCTCTAGCCATGGTTCTGCCACAGTTCATACGACAACAGGCAGCTGTATCCTGCCAAGACCTGACAGAATTCTGTCCAGATTTGGCTGCTACTTCCCAAAATCACTCTGAGTTCCCTCATGTTTTATATAACATGGTGATTCTGTCTGAGCCTCCAGAATGCACATCAATTTCCTAATCTGAAACCAAAATAAACTTTGATTTTTAAACAAAAGTAGTAGCAGGTCAGATTAACACCTCTACCACCAGTCTATCCCATTTTATAAAAATGCATTAACTGTCTGGCCTGCATACAATGCTTTAGTCTGTGACTGATATTCATGGCATCTCCTGACCAAGTGAAAAAAGGTATCTGACAACTTCACTGGATGTTTGTGGCTGAGTCCAGCAAAGCCATCTTGACACAGCACACATCTCTTTCAGGATGTTAGTTGTGAACAGTGAAGTCTCTCCTTGAGAATAAACTACTAAAAAAAAAAAAAAAATAAAAAAAATTACCTCCTTTCATGTGATGCCTTTTCATGCTTTTGCTTTAATTCCTGAGAGCTCTCCAAATTGACATGAAGAAATTGCAAGTCACGCTGCTGTTTTATGTAGATCTGTTTAAAGATAGTAATGCACATTAGTGGAAGTCTGGAGTGCAGGAACATTGTCATCAAGTCCTAACATACTGCCTCTCTTCCAAAAATATCCTCAAAACATTTTTATAAACCAATCCTGTAGTCAAACTTGTCAAAGCCTTCCAAATCTAAGGGGCCATCTCTGCACGAATAATGTTTTACAGTAATAAAGAATATTTCTATTAGAAGACTGCAGTGGTCTTCAGAAACAGAACCACACTGAACCATAAGTACAGTATCATTATTGTTATTTGATATTTAACACGTTATCACATTGTTCAAAGTCATGTAGAATTCCAGGACGTGCAATGATGATCATAGTATTTGGCTTTCACTGCAGGGCATTTTTTGTAAAGCTAACGTAGAAGATATCAATCAATCAATTATTTTCAATTAAAAAAAAAAAAAATTGAACATGCCTTGAGAACCTCAAATGAGTACAGTGAAAACACTGGTTTTAAGTCTGTCTTGAAAAAACAGATCTTTCAGGACACCACTGCCTTTTATCCTGCATGAATTGACCTTGGGCTCATCCCATTCCCACTACCTTTCCCCTGACTTCTGAAGCCTCGCACCTTCTCTCACTTACTGACAAACTGTTATCTAAAAGGGGTGCCCCCACTTCACTGCTGTGAGGGTGGTGGTTACTCATTGGAGGACCAAGTAAATACAATTATACAAAAAAGGCAAAAAGCTCACGTAAATACAAGGATTTGTACCACAACGTTAACCAAAAAAACCAAATTCCATAGGGATCCCAGCATGGCAGAAAGAGCAAATTTTTTTTCCTTAATTAAGAATAGCTAGATCTAACTTTTTTTTATACTGCTTCATGCAGATCTGATGTTACTGAAAAAAAAAGCCTTCATAATCTCTTAGCAGAAACATAATTAGGGTTGTACCTGTCGTAAACTTGATAGTTCTGTGTCAGTCCGTGCTTGTTTAGACCTGGCAAACTGAAGAAGTTGATCCTTTCTCTTTGATTTCTCAACTGTTTCAAAACATATAATTTTTTAATTACTTAAAGTGAATAGACACAAAGCCAGCACATTTGTTAATGTATATGTTGCAGCTGAAGCAGGTATCTAACTAAAAGGATTTTCTTAAGATCAACAGCATCTCTTTCCCCTCCAAATAAAAACAGCACAAAAACCACACAACAACTAAACAGACCAAGTATATTCCTTGGACTTTTCACCAGCAACTAGCTTTATTTTACTAGCAGTGATATTCTGCTTCATGGACTGATTTATTTTACCTTTTCATGTTAACATTCTTCCATGGAAAGGAAATTAAGTCATTAATTCTAATTCATGCCTTG
Source organism: Gallinago undulata (assembly GCA_026546715.1). Classification (NCBI taxonomy): domain Eukaryota; kingdom Metazoa; phylum Chordata; class Aves; order Charadriiformes; family Scolopacidae; genus Gallinago; species Gallinago undulata. The sequence continues at coordinate 27,805,412 of JAOTQQ010000005.1, forward strand.
TACTGAGAAGTGCTGGGAAATACTGCCCATTGCTGTTAAAATAACAAGACATGGAATCAATATTTGGCAAAGGTCATGAGAGATAAAAAGCCATAGGCAAGCAAATCATCTCACAGCAGAAGACATCTTTGATCACTTAATCTTTCAAGGTAAATTGTCTAAACCAAACCCATCAGTTAAAGAAAAAACAAGAGAAAAAGTGAATTTGTAAACATACTTCTTCCATACAAAACTGGAGAGAGTGAACGGGCTGGTAATTTCATAGGGCCTAAGCTTTAGGTTTTGCACATGGTTTCTCTTCAGTAGGTCACCACTTTCTATGCAACCTATGTCAGAAGAGAGAATAGCATCCCCATTTATCGTATTAATACCACAGGAGACATAAAGGTCTCAACATTTTTCAAGAGAGAATCCTCTGAGCCATTTCTCCATGCATAATCATATTGGTCAACTTTTACAAGACTTTATAAACTGTCCCTGCAGAAGCCCCAGTTACTGCTTTCATAGAAGAATGACACACAATGGCATATGCCTTTATTAAGCCACAAGAAAGGCAGGTAAGAAGCTGCCTCCTTCACAGGTATTAGTGAACTGTTGCTGTCTAGAAGTCTCTGCGCAGTTGAAAGCTCAGGTATGAGAAGCCAACTGCCCACACTTACCAATCAGCGCAAGCTCATTCCTCAAGGAGACGTTTTCTTGTCTGAGGTGAATGATTTCTTCCTGCTGCTTATTATTTTCCTTTATCTTTTCATATAGGTTATCTTTAAAACAAAACAAAGTATTTCCCAGAATGAAAAGGAATGATGCTGGTCTGCACTGAATTAGGTGCCCAGCATAAACATTTACCTTTCAGCGTATTTGTTTCAAGTATTAGTTCTTTCAGTCTCAGTTTAAGGTCTTGCTTTTCTTCATTGAGACTTAATTCCTCTGTCTTTGCTGCACGCAATGCACTTTCCAGCTTTCTGAATTTCAATGTAAACTCAGTAATGTGATCGGTTGTTTCAAGTATAACCTCGTCCTGAAACATGAAATAGAATGTATTCTTGATTATTTTATCTTCACATATGGCTTTTGACAAAACAATAGTACATCTTACTGCAGCAGTTGTAGATACTTTACAGATTTTCTTCTCAGCTCTTGAGGAAAAAACCCCAAAAATCAAAGCCAGGAAACAAGCTTGTTTATGAAAATAAACCAGTTTATTGTTTGTGGACCAATTTTCTCAGACAAGCCTAAGAATTAAACACTGACTACCCCACTGCAGCACAGTCACCAGTAACTGCACTGCAGTTTGACCACATTTACTGCTGATGAGACAACAGATGTTACCTTCAGCTTAAGCATAGTAAGAAGCTCCTGCTCTCTTGCTTGCAGCTGGCCTGATTTAGCAGACAGTTCCAAAACTGAGCAATGGAGACTCTGATTTTTCTCCTAGTGAGCAGAAATAAAGAGCATCAGCTCCTACTTCAGTGATTCAAAGTTAGTATTTTTCCAGTAAATGTTTGCACAGCTTTATTTGAACATCATGAATGGCAATCTGGGATTCTGAGCGCACTGTGAGGATCTGGAGAAAAGAGGACCAGAGTAAAATTTTTCCTCAATTCCCTACAACTAAACTTACTTCCAGTCAAGAATGTCTTAATATCCTGCATGTCTTAAGTCAATCCGATTAGCCAAAAACACAGCATACTGTTTCACTGTATTGCATACAGGGAGAAAAATTATCCCAGTAAACCTATCATTGCCAAGTCACTTAAAAAAACATAATCTACAACTCTTGAATACCAATTATTTTCATACCCTTAATCTGTTTTCAGAATGTTACAGCTCACCATAGTAATCAAAGCTGTAAATAAAACTTTCTAGAACTTCCCAACCAAATACCAGTACTGGGGGCCAGCACTGCCTTTTGCCATCACAGTGCCTGACGGTTTTGGAGGCAAGGTGGTTTTAAGCAGCGTTCTCCAAACCTAAGCAAACAAACAGCAAACTCCAAATCCTAATTTAAGAATGCTTTTTTCCCCCCAACAAATCAGAGCTATATCTTAACCTAAAATTACTGTAGTAAAAGACAAGTGCCACTGGCATTCTGTACCTGCACGACTGCAAAATCAGACCATTGCTCAATCCCTACCTCCAGAGCCTGACAGTGAACAGTTGCATCTGCTACTTTTTGAGACAGCTCTTTAAATTTCTGTTGTGTATATTCAAATGTTGCCCTAGTATCATTCTGCTGAGATTCGAAGAACTTTAACCTTTTGGTGAGTGATTTTATGATGTCATTTCTCTTGTTCAGCTCATCTGAAAATAAGGGAGACAAAGGTACACGTGAGAAAACAGCTCAGATACTGTCATGCAATTTTTTTTAAATCTCAGAAATAATTTAATCCAGTGTTTAATCCAGTGTTTTAAAAACATGCGATTCAGGAATGGACACTCACATTGCATACTCTGAAGCAGGGTTCCCCAGGCCAGATGGAATATGAATTCTGTGGCACCTCTGTACTATGGCTGTCAAAAAAGCCTGTTCAGAGCTGCCAGAGCTGTGTGGCTCGTGGATGATGTCAGAGCTGTGCACCAGAACCTCAGGGCACAGGGCTCTGCAGTATACCAGCAGGTTTGCAAATTGTTCTCTTTCCCCACATTTATTCAGATTTTTTTTAAAGAGTCCACAGAAGCAACTCATATAATCAAAAGAGAGAGAGCTATCTGATTATCATATCCTCTTCAAGAAAAGAGTCCACAGAAGCAACTCATATAATCAAAAGAGAGAGAGCTATCTGATTATCATATCCCCTTCAAGATCAGATTGCTTTAGTACCATCATAGAAGTTTTCATCTCATAAAGAAGACGATCAAATTTAAGGCTGAAGGGCAGGAAATTTTTCCTTATATGATGAAAAACTGTTATCAAAGTGTTTAAGCACCTGAACATACTTAAGGTCTTATTCTTTACACACGCAATACTTACTGTCTAATAAGTTGCATCGTTCTGCTAAAGTCAGTCTTTTTTGCCGATCATTTTCCCAGGCTAGAAGCTCTCTCTGATGCACCGCAACCATGTCATTGAGTTCCTTATCACGATCTTTCAGTTCCGCAATTAGAAGCTGGAGTTCTTGCCTCTGTTTCTGAATGGTGCTGTTCTCAAGGCTCAGGCTAAGTTTCTGTAAAAGGTAACACATGGAACACATTTCAACATCAAAAAAAAAAAAAGCGACAAATTCTCCAATAATAAACTCAAGGTTTTAATTTAGGTTACAATATTTTTATATTAGAAACCATTCAAAAAAGTTCCTCATAGAATCATATAATGGTTAGAGTTGGAAGGGACCGTAGAGATCATCGAGTTCCAACCCGCCTGCCCTGGGCAGGGACACCTCCCACCAGAGCAGGTTGCTCAAAGCCCCAACCAGCCTGGCCTTGAACACCTCCAGGGATGGGCCATCCACAACGTCCCTGGGCAACCTGTTCCAGTGTTTCACTGCCCTCACTGTAAAGAATTTCTTTCTGGTATCTAATCTAAATCTCCCCTCTTCCCATTTAAAACTGTTACCCCTTGTCCTGTCATGCTTGTGGTACTGAAACCATTAGCAGTACAAGGGGTCCTTTTACATTAAAAACAGAGCACTCTGAGTGTTAGCTCCACTTTCATTTTTTACCTGGGGCGAAGCAGAACACGGCACTGATGAATTCATAGGGGACTGGGGACCAGAGCACTACCAGGCATTAGTGGATACTGGTATATATTTACGGCTGTAACCTTCCGCATGGAGGCTGCCTCAGATTTAAGCACTACATGGTTACTCGCCGAGACTGCTGCTGACCTGGCAACCCTGCAGGAACGACAAACGCCAGCCGTTGAGAACCCACGGAGGTGGGGGCGCAACCCTGTGGCCTCCCACGGCCGCCGAGGCCCCAGGAGGGCCCTGAGGTGCCACCAGCTCGGGCGAGAGACCTCCTGATGCCCGCTGCCCCCCCGCACGTCGGGGCCGCCACCCTCTCCTCAGGGGCCTTCCCTTCACGTCGGGGCCTCCGCCTCAGGGGCCTTCCCCCCTTCCTCAGCCCCACCGCCCGCGCCTCAGGGGCCTATTCCCCCACCTTAGCCGCGCCGCCCCCGCCTCATGGGTCTTCCCCTCCCCTTCGGACCACCCTTCAGGGGCCTTTCCTCCCCAAGCCCCGCCGCCGCCCCCCGCCCCCCTCAGCAAGGGCATTCCCTGCCCCGCCCGTTACTCCGCGCCCCCCGCCAAACCCACCGGCGCCCTCGCCCTGACGTCACGGCGGCGCCGCGCCCCCGCCAGCCGTTGAGTGGCCGCCTCGGGCGGCGGTTAGGCAGAAGCTCCGCCCCTCCCCTCAGCGGCGGGCCTACAGGTTCGAATCCCGCGCCCGCCTCTGGCCGTGCTCCGTCGGCGGGGCTCGGAGCTGCCTGGAAAAACGTGGTAATTAATAACGATGTTAAGAGGAAACAAGTAAAGAACCCGACTGGATGTTACAGAATGGCGGTAACTGCCCTGCTCAGCTTTTAAATGGAACAATTACAGCCATATAGTTATCTCATTAGATACACCATTGTCAACTAAAGCCATCAGCTTATAAACAAAAATCACAGAAAAAAATAGAACTGTATCATTGGAGGACAGGGTGTACAATGCGTCACCCCCTTGGGTTTGACCTCATCTAGGTTTTTCAGAGCCAGGAGAACTTCAGTTCCAGGCCTCTGCAGCCAGGGAGCATTTAGTGTTATTAAATGGATTTGTGAAAGCCAAGGCAGGGAATCGATGCCCGAGGCCGTTTGCAGGGGGACAAGGGCAAAGCAGGCACCTGGACACCAGCACAGCTTGTGGAAATAAACAGCAGCCACTATAAAGTTAATTACTACCCCTCTTGAACTAGCAGCATGCTAGAAGCATAAAGCCACTAAAATTACTTCACCTACAAGACCAGCAGGACTATGAGTTCGTTTGGAATTACAAGAACAGGTTAAAGATTTCACACCTATTCCTCAGTGTTTCCACTTAATAAAATAGTTCAACATACAACAATCATGTAAGCCAACTGCCTGACCACTTCAAGATGCATTTTCCTTTAATTGTTAGCAAACCTTTAGAATGTTCGTCCCATTCTGATTTTTAAGATATTACACGGGTAAAAGAGAGGTTTGGTTTGAGTTTCTTTATATTGGCCACGTGCCTTACTCACTCAAGTTCAGCAGACAGGACAGCAAATGAAAAATCAGCTTTTAATGACTTTAATTACTGTTTTCCTGTAAGAACATTAGAGGAAAGCAGCTGTAAAGAAAACAGAAACTGTATTCAGTGAGGAACAGTAATTTTATTTAAATCTACTTCATGCGTAAGCATGATAGAACCCCAATTTAACTTTGGCAAATATCACAACAGAAAAAAAAACAAGCAGCCTATACAGAACAGTGAAAATGCCAAGGATATGGGTTCTCCACAGTTTCACTGCAGAGCAAATGGATTTAGAAGCCCCACTTTGGCTACATCATTTATAACCATATCATTAAATAAAGGTAGTCTTTCACTATCACTTCTTGACTTCTCCAAGATCTTCAATGCTATCATCATCCACCTAGGGGGAAAAAAATGCCAAAAGAGAGCATATTAAGTATATTTTCTTCTTAAATGTCTCAATATTCACCACTGTAATGTAATGAAGTGTGGGAGAAGTATACAGCACTATCTGAGATTCCCTGCTGTAAATTCTAGGCAAGGAACAGGTGCCCATAGGACAGAGCCGTGCCTCTGGGGCTCTGAAAAAAGACCAGCCGACAAAAATCAGGGTTATTTCAGAAAGAACTACAGCCAGAAAACACCAGAAAAAAGGAGAACCAAAGAAAGCGCTTGTGATGACAACAGCACAACCATCAACATTTCAGGCCAACCCCAAATTAGCTAATCTCTTCTTCACAAATATGTCCAAGTTTAGTTTTTAGTTGGCTTTGGGGTTTTTTTTGTTTGGTTTTTGTTTGTTTGTTTTTTAGTTTTGCAATATTTAAAGAGATTTTGAAAAATAGAATGGCAATGTAAGAATACTCAGGCATTCACCCTTAAAAAAGGGTCACAAAGAAGCCAGAGATATTTGAGATATTTGACTTCCACCAACATGCCTTCCTCACCAATGTATCCATAGTAACAGCACTACACATTTACGGAGTTAATGTTTCCTGGATAATGGGAGCAATATTTGGCTTCAAGTTTAATGACTCCTTAACCTTGTCATTCATAGGTGGGAATGCAACGACTGGTGTTTTATTTCTGTGCAACAACCTGTGCTGCCGAAAATGAAACCGTTTTTCAGAATCACTGTGGCAAACTAGAGTTCTGACAGAAAGGGTTTATTACCTCAGGCCATTTCTCCTGGATTACATCAATAATGTCATCTGTAAAGTCCCCCTGAATGATGATTTCGTCTTCTCCTGTTACTGAGGCACCACAGGAAAATTTCTGAGCAAAAAACCTTTGTGCTTCCTTAAGATCAATTTCTGTTGACAGGAAAACGGACAGTTTAAGTACAGTCATTTGAAACAAGCATTTTCTCGAATTTAAAACCAAAAGCTTGTTTTAACTGTTGAAAAACTAGTGGCAGTTTACAGTTAAAGCTTTGCAACATTTTCCATTGGAAGCAAAAGCCTGTTGTTTACATACAAAACAACCGACTCTACAAACCTAGCAAACTCTTCAAGGCAAAAGTCACCGATGTCCTCTACGCGTTCCGTTTACGCAGGTGTATGTTACACGCGCTCACCAGAGAAGCGCATGCAGAACTGATTAAGAAGCCCTGCAGTTCTGTGTGATTTCCATAGTTACTGAACAAGTTTTTCCATAGAACTGCTCCAATATGTTCCTTTCAGAAACACGCCCCAAGGATTTTTGAGACTGGCTTCCAGCACAAAGATACGCACCCACTGCAGCGCAAGCGCGTATTACTGATCCCTCGAGAAGACTGACAATTCTCTCATGCAGGAAATACACAACGTACCTCATTAATACAACCAAGGTTAAAACTTACCTTTTTAACAGAATTCATGATCAATGTGAGAAGTAAGATGTTGTTATAAACACCAAGTGGCTGTTTGCAGCTGAACCAAAGCTTTGTAGGACAGCATTGTTAGTGAAAGTAGAAAGGCAGTTAAAGCCTTACTTAATCAGTCTCAAGAATAAGTCAAATTAATTGTCAATAACATAGTTACTGGTTTGATGGAAATAAGAAACTTTTTCATTATAAACCTGTTTATTTTCAGAGACAATAGACTACTCTGAAGTCTAACAAGTGGACTGCTATGGGAAGCCCTGTTTCAGAGTAATCCATTTATTTGCAAACACCATGGAAACAAGGACTTTAGTAATTTATCACTGAGGGAAGTTGGTGTGCCTCTGGCATGCTTTGGCACTGCTAAAAGCACCTTGGGATTTTCACCTCGCACAGATGGAAGCGGATCACTCAGTGTAATACAATCAGAAGAAGCATCATGAGGATAAAGGCAAGAACATATAAAACCAACAAAACCCATCTAACAAAACTCAACTCACCAAACGTTGCAAGGCCACATACTCTTGTGACATATTTTTTCTTTGCTCTAGGAATCTTAGCTATTGTAACTTTCTGTGGTACAGTCTTCTTTTTCTGTTTTATCTGACCTCTTCCACCTTTAAAGTAGAGTAAAAGGTTATATAATTAGTTAAATGACAACACACTTAATCAAGGAAAAAAGCATACAAGATCAGATTTCAACCCTATAAACAAAGAAGTTGTTGGTAAACAAAAATATATTTTGCACATTGAATGTCTCACATTAGTTATTTTAATTATCTAAAAAGGTCCCATATCAAAGCTCAATATTACAATAAAAAACAATATAAATTACAGTATATTCATGTCAAATGTGCATTAAAGTACAGCATGCAGAGCACAACCCTATTCCAATTATCAAAAAAAGGGGGTTTCCTTACACTTTACTAATTGCTGCATTAGCTCTACATTTAACCCCCCTTTCAGGAATTATTCTTTGGTTGTAATCCTAGGAACAAACTGTTATTTTAATGTTGTTCATGAGTTTAACTTCCTTTGGGTTTGTGTCTGAGGCAAAGCAAGTTACTCAAGTCCACGTACTGAGGCCATGATAACACGCCTACAATGGCTGCTGGCAGATTAAGTTCTAGATACTGGTGTTTGACCCCAGTATGAACCATATTCCTATATATGATCCAGCAGAAGACACCACACCTCTGAAACAGAAGCCAGCTAGAGTAGCTGACTGTCAAACTTCCAAATAATTTAACAGCTTTCTTACTGTCTCTAGGCCAACCTGAGGGAACACTTCGCATATCAGGCATTTATTAGTCTGAGTAAAGCATGCAAAAGATACATTCCTCTCATTAGGATTCTTCAAGTCAGATTAAGATCTCGGGTAACTTTGTATACAGTCATCAGGTTACTCCAGGGTAACCAGTTTCATGTTCTCGAGCTTTCTTAGCATGAAAACCTAAAAAATTTATAACAAACTCAACCCTTCTCACTACTACTTTTTCTAACATGCAGCGCTTTCAATTCTGCATTACTCTAAATTGATATCCGATAATCTAAGTAAACTTCTGTCTTAAAAATTCCTCAGTAAATTTCTGCAGTGTCTTCGTAAGTTTTTGCTTGTTTTTCCTCACCCTCTTTTTCTTTTTACAGTCAATCTTAAAACATCATACTTATGACCATGCCGTAAGTTTTCATGAAACTTTGGATTCTATGAGAAAATGCCTAAATATTTTAAACACTGTTATTTTAGAATCAAAAAACCTGACTGCAAACTAACAGTACCAACCCCACACAATAAATAAATGCTGAAAGAAAATGTCTTGAAGTCCCTGGGAAAAGCACCTAAGCTACAGGATGTAAGTTACTGTTGTCACTACACATAGCCTACTGACAAGGTAAACAGAACTAGTTACCAAGACACAAAAATATTACATATGCAGTGACATGTGGCTTAAAATCTGAATCTTACTGGGCTATTAACCATAATTTCTGAAGCACTAGAGACACAACTGACGCAGGCAAATGCATATTAACAACCCCGGCATTCTGATTTGTGATGGAAAATACGTTAATTAAACAGAAAGAACCCCAATGATAGAAGATAAAAGCGTGTTTAAATTGTTTCATATATTTTATATCTTCCAAAGTTGGTTTGTGAAAATGTTTTTCATGGATATTGCTAGGAAGAGACATAGCTGTTAACTGAAACGTAAACGATGGTGTTAAAAGCGTAAACCCAAATCCTGTTACATGAACACAGAGGAAAGGTGGAAGGAAAAAAAGGCAAAAGCAGTGTCATGAGGCAGTAATAGAGGAAAGCAGTGTTTGTTCTACTCTGCAAGCAACCTACAAACTGCTTGGTTGGTTGGTAGGTTAAACAGGGCAGAAACAAGTATTCCGGGAGGCACGCCAGGTGATTTTAGGTTGAGAAGAATCACTCCCTGAATAAGTGCAACAGCAACGACAGGAACAATGAGACACACAATTCAGGTCACCTTTCACTTGCTACTACTAGTATCCAATTCTTCCATCAGTACAGATCACCGCACAAACTCTGCTACCACTAGAAGACAGACATTTGGTGTCTTTTACGCAGAGTCAAAGCATAGCTAACAACCAAAACACAAGGAATCCGTGCCACGGTCTAGACCAGCAAGTGAGAAAGGGATGTCCCAAACTGCTTATAAATGAGTACCGCAATCAACTATTTAGACCTTGCCTCTCTTTTGCTTCTTCTTCTCTTCTTCTTCTCCTCCCGCATTTCCTTGGCCTTCACCAACCCCAGGTTCCTGTTTTGGTGAATTTTCTTAAATATATCAGAAAGGAGTGGGGAGGAAAAAAAAGAGAACAAAATTAGTGGTCAGAGAACCCCAGCCTTACAGGAATAGGAAGTAAGGTACAGTGATATTTTGCTAAATCTGTAAGCTCTTTGTTAAAGTGCAGCAGCCCCTTGGCTGATGCATGCTACACCTTAACTGCAGTACTTCGGCAAATTAGACTTCAGAAGAGCTTTAGCTCAAAGATAGTTACAATTTCAATAGTCTCTTCACATAATTTCCACAGACACAAACAGACAGAAATTAATGATAGTGTTAATATTGAAATTCCAAATGCAAATCAACAAGTTCCCTGTTATTAGTGACCTTTCCTCCAGACACCCACAGTACAGACATAAAATCCAAATAAGGGAAACAAGTGCGTGGATGAATGGTTACAGCAGGAACCTTAAGAAGGCTCAAACATTATTACTGAAACTACATACTGTTTATTCAGTGTTTTCTGACATTATCAAAAGTATTTTCACAAAATCCAGAAGCATGACAGACTCCTATAAACATTATTAACTCTCACACTCAATACAGCCAGAAAAGGGAATAGATGAGAATCGGACAAGCTCAAAGATTTCTGAATATGCCTAAGGGCAAATAGAAAAGATTCTTACCTACTGTGAGTTTTGCAAACTCATCTGGAAAGTTCTTTTCTAACCATTGTCTGCATTTAGTCACATCAGGCATGTATTCGCAGTACTAGAGAAGAAAGGTGATATGAATATTGTGAGCAGAGTAACTACAAAATACGTCACAAACAAGTGACAAATACACCAAAATATATTTGCAATTCAGCTCAGCCATTTCTCCTTAAAATGACTGAATACAAATACTATACTAGAGCATAAGAAGAAAGATGAAAGTGGCTGAAGCACAGAACTTCCACAAATAAGAAAAGCCAGAAAAGATCAGAGAGAATCAGTCAGGAATCATAGGACAGAAAGATAAAACTCAGGCAACAAAAAAAATTAACTTACCTCTGTTGGCAACGAACAGACTGGAGAAAGAAGGGAGGGAAAAAAATTACAAAAAAAAGTTCTTCACTTACAGCCTTAGTGTTAAATTCACAATATTTTTTTTTAAGAATTAGAGATGCCTGCTTACATCCTAACTTCTGGTTATAACCACACAACGACTTGAAAAAATAATAATTACTTTATTGATACCACTCCCCGTTTTAATTTTGCTCTCATTAGTCATTTGCTCACACATTTGCTCTGCATTAAGATAAAACTACCACAGCAATAGCAGTCAGTCAATGAAGGAAGAGAGGGAGATGTCTACAGCTCTGGGAAAAGTTACAGAAAGAAATACCAGTTCTACTTGAGGCAAAAGATACACCTAATAAATTGCCACGTGTTTTGGTTAGCTTTCCTTTTTCCAAGAGCTGCCAATGTCCAGAAGAGGGGCTCAGCCCCAGAACAAACCCAAACCAATCGTGCAGATTTTCACGCACAACAGGGATTATTTCCTAATCCCCTGCAACTGCATTCAAGCCCAAAGCAAAATAACATACCTAGCTAAAAAACATACCTGCCAAGTTTATTTACTTCCCCTTTATATTTCATCTGCATAACAACAAGTGTACTATGAATAATTCTAAACACAGTGCAACAATTACTTTCATTAATTCTGACTTTATTTCTTATTCTCATACTAATGCTCAGAGGCCTTTTCTCTGTTAATGCCTTTACCAGCTTTCTATAGGAAGAGATCTCTGCTCAAAAATTTACAGTCTAAGCACCACTCCCACTTCTTTTACACAAAAAAACCTGTTAGTACCTCCAGCTCTCAGAGGGAAGACCCCCACATTTCACCAAAAATGCTTCAGATGAAACACACAACACAAGCTATTTCAGAAAGACAATCAGAAAGGTCAAGCTGACCAAGGCCTAGCTTCACAGTAAAAGCTAACCAAGAGAAAAATCTCTGATCTCTCATTCTTTCTGCTAGGCTGTCCTCACAAACAGCACATTGTAAGAATCATGGACAACTACCCCTTCAGCACTTGCCTCCGCAGTAGAGAACCCGAAGAGGATAGTCAGCATCTGACCTGGCACCGCTCCTTACGTCTCCTCTGCAGTCAGGGACCACAGGCTCAGCTACATCAGTGGCCATGTCACAAGCCTGGAGGTCACAGAATGAAAGAATCAGGACCTAAGTTCTGGGTTAAAGTTATTCACATCTTTCTCAACTCAACAACAATCCCAGAGAATGACAAATCTCAGAGAAAAAACAGGTACAATTGTAAAAAGAACAAGAGAGATCAGGGAGGGAAAAATAGGCCTCAAGAAACAATAAAAAAAGAGAAAAATGGCTGAAAAAGATACTAAACAGTATGGAAATCCAGCACATAGGCGAGAAAAAAATCTGAAGCACCACAAAATAAAACATAAAACAGAGATCCATGAGAACAACATATGCAACAACAGAACATACCAGGTTAAGCAAAATGCTAAGTGTCATGTTAAATCAGTGGCCTATTAACAGTAGGTGGGGAGAGGTAGAGCCAGTATACTAGCAAAGAAAAGGGGACACTTAAATCAGACTCTGAAGAGCTACAACCCCAAACACCACAAGACAAGCAAGCCAAACTCTGCCTGCTAATACAATTAGGAATGGTTTACACGCACGGATTTTAAGACAAGTGGCTTAAAAGATATGAGTCAACAGGGAAGGCGTTTGCAATGCGTAAGAAGTCCCCCAGGACCACGGGAGCTGGCAGGATTTGTGCGTGGAAGACTCAGAGCCAGGATGCTGTAAAAGCTGTGCCTAGGCAGTAAAGAGAGCTGGGGGAAAATGCCACCACCAGAGATGGGGGGGTTCGGGATGGGGGGGGACGGCAGGGAAAGGTGGAGGAGGGTCACAGTGACGGGAAAGATGCTGGAGTGCCCATTGAAACCCCAAATAGGGGAGGGACGGCGCTGGGTAGCAGGGGGAGGGCAGGTCGGGCGGCAAGAGAAGGGTGCTGAGGTACCACGCGTGGTGAGGATCCCTGACATGATGGATGGGGGCCTGAGAGCTGAGGGGAAGGAGGGCGCCGGGTGCCTGAGGGGGCAAGGCGCTGAGGGACAAGAGGAGACGGGGGTCAGAGCCGCGGTACGGGGGCAGGGGGAGGATGTCGGTGTCGGAGCTGGGGCCGGGGCGCGGAGAGGCCGGGGACGCCGGGGACGCCGGGGAAGCGAACGGAGGAGCTCGGGGGCAGCAGCGGCGTGGCGTTACCCGGGAGGCCCCTGAGGCCGCGGCGGCGGCTGCTCCCCCGGTGGCGCTGGCGGCTCCCCTCACACACCGCGCGGCACGTGCGCCCACCCCTCCGACCTCTCGCGAGAGCCACGCACGTAATGGAGCGGGGAGGGGCGCGGCGCCGCTGGGTTTGAGCCCGGCGGCTCTCCGTTACTGGGGAAGGAGCCAGCGTCCCCGCCATTGGCTCGCCCGAGGCACGTGACCAGGCGGGCTACGGGGCGCTAGAGGGGCCATTTGGCGCCGCTTCGCCGCCGCCATGCCCCGCTATGCGCAGCTGGTGATGGGCCCGGCGGGGAGCGGGAAGGTGAGGCGGGGGAGCGATGGGGGAGGTTGAGTGTGCCCTTAGTAAGTTCGCAGACGACACCGAGTTGGGTGGGAGTGTCGGTGTGCCGGAGGGCAGGAGGCTCCGCAGAGGGATCGGGACCGGCTGGATCCATGGGCTGAGACCGATGGTGTGAGGGTCCTGCACTTGGGCGACAACAACCCCGTGAACGCGACGGGCTCGGGGAGGGGTGGCTGGAAAGCTGAAAAGGACGTGGGGGTGTTAGTCGACAGCTGGCTGAACATGAGCCAGCAGTATGCCCAGGTGGCCAAGAAGGCCACCAGCATCGTGGCCTGTATCAGGAATGGGGTGGCCAGCAGGGCTAGGGCAGTGGTGGCCCCCCTGTCCGTGGCACTGGTGAGGCCTTGAATACTGTGTTCAGTTTTGGGCCCCTAATGACAATAAAGACATTGAGGTGCTGGAGCACATCCAGAGAAGGGCAACGAAGCTGGTGAGGGGTCTGGAACACGAGTCTTCTGAGGAGCGGCCGAGGGAACTGGGGTTGTTCAACCTGGAGATAAGGCGGCTGAGGGGAGACCTCATCGCTCTCTACAACTGCCTGAAAGTCTCTTCTCCCAAGTGACAGGCGATAGGACAAAAGGAAGTGGCCCCAAGTTGCACCAGGGGAGGTTTAGGATGGATATTAAGAAAAATTCCTTTACCAAAAAGGTTATCAAGCATTGGAACAGGCTTCCCAAGGCAGTGGTGGAATTGTCATCCCTGGAGGTATTTAAAAGATGGGCAGACGTGATGCTGAGGGTCATGGTTTAGTGGTGGTTTCTGTCAGTGTGAGGCTGATGGTTGGACTCGATGATCAGAAAGATCCCTTCCAAACTAGACCATTCCATGATTCTATGGCAGCAGCACGGGCGGTTCCTGACGGCGTGTGTCTCCCTTGTAGAGCACGTACTGTGCCACCATGGTGCAGCACTGCGAGGCGCTGGGCCGCTCGGTGCAGGTGGTGAACCTGGACCCGGCGGCGGAGCTCTTCAGCTACCCGGTGATGGCAGGTGAGTGGCAGGAGGAGCCGGCAGTGGCCCTCAGGCACTGCTGCCAGCACAGGGGCTGAAACCGGCTGGTGTGTCTTGTTGTTCCAGACATCCGTGAGTTAATCGAAGTGGACGACGTGATGGAAGATGAATCCTTAAGGTTTGGTCCCAATGGCGGCTTGGTGTTTTGCATGGAATACTTTGCCAATAACTTTAACTGGCTAGAGGAAAGCCTTGGGCATGTGGAGGATGACTATATATTGTTTGACTGCCCAGGTAAACAAATGTCTATGTTTTGGTATTGTTCTTTATATGCAGTATAAAATCTGTGCTCCTTTTTTTTTTGTTGGTTGGAATTATTTAAACTTTTTTTCCACATTATTAACACTTGTCAAAGTCACTTAGGAATGTTTCAGAAGTGAGCTTGGTCCCAGGTTAATCTGGGTGACTGCACTCACTCCTAATAGTATCATACAGTGTGGGTACACCAGGGCAACTGCTAACACTGATTGGAGGTCAAGGGAGGAAAAAACATTCTATTTCTTTTCTACTTCTCCTGCATAAATTCATCCAAATACAGTCAGAGTTGCCTGAAAAGAAACATGCTTTCCTTATCAGCTTTTATTCATATTAAGTGCAATGCCCGTATCTATATAACCGATAACTGTGAACTGTTCCTGTTAGCCTTGTATTTCTCATCCTAGGTCAGATTGAACTCTACACTCATCTGCCAGTGATGAAACAGCTGGTGGAGCAGCTTCAGCAGTGGGAATTCCGTGTCTGTGGAGTTTTCCTGGTGGACTCTCAGTTTATGGTGGAATCTTTTAAGGTATCCATTTGAAATCTGTTGTGAAAAAGTTGAAGTGGATAAAGAACAAGAAATCTGAGCAATTTGTTTAGCCCAGAGGAAAGAATGCTAAGCTGGGGGAGATCTGACTGCTGTCTTCAGCTGCCCCAGGCTCAGGTTGCAGCAAAGAAAATTCCAGTTGGATGTCAAGAAGAAAATCCTGTGGTGTGAGAGCGGTCAGGCTGGAAGAGGGGCAGAGAGATTGTATAGTGTATGTTCCTGGAATTACTCAAAACTTGACTGGGCAAACCCCTGAGCAACCCAGTCTGACTTTGCAGTTGGCTCTGGTTGGAGCAGTTATATAAACCAGATAACCTTGAAAAGTCTCTTCAACCTAAATTCTTCCATGATTCTGTGAGAGTTTTCTCAGATCTGGAGGCTTTCCCCATGTAGCAGTGAGAATCCTGAGATAAGCTTTGAGTTTTGTAACAGCTATTTCAGTGGCAGACCCAGAGTTGAGGTTCTGGAAATAAGATGTCAGGTGGAAAACGCCGCACATCCCTTTTCCAACAGATAAGGACTCCCCACTTGGCCTCGTGTCCATGTTTCATATAGTCATTACCTAGACTTGGTCTGTGGTAGAGTGTTATGTACGTTTGTATTGTGTTTTTCTGTACTTAACTACATAATTTTTCATATTCCTTAAGTTCATCTCTGGAATTCTGGCAGCACTCAGCGCAATGATATCTTTAGAGATTCCACAGATCAACATCATGACCAAAATGGATTTGCTGAGCAAGAAAGCCAAGAAGGAAATAGAAAAGTAAGTTCTAAAAAATTACATATTCTGTAGTGTAACATCTTGAGGTAAACTTCACTCAAAATTCAGTCTAATGTTTCCCACAATTAAAACAAATGTGAGAAGATGCATTTGTTTTATATCGAACATGGTTGATGTCTGGATAGGATGCTTACAATTTAGTCAGAGTCAAAAGGCCAGCTTCATGTTTGTGCATACATCTGGGTTTTTTTCTGTAAATAATTATCTTGAGTGACTTACGTCATTCTGAATGACATTGCAGGGTCCTGTGCCCACCAGGGTACTGTGCTTAAAAACCTAAATCGGACGTGATTCTATCAGTTTTTGATACGAAACATACTGAATTACTTACATGTTACTTTTATATTTGTGCGAAAATTACAAAATTAAAGTTTTTCCCTGTGCTCTTCCTCAAAGCTTCTGGAGTACACAAAGCAAAAAGAAAATGAAAACCGCTTCAGTTGTTTCCACTAGCCATTATAAGCTGAGATATTCAAATACTTACAAAACCTATTTTTTAAGCATTTTGAATCCTTCTAATATGAAGTTTGTTCATTCAGATCACAGAATAATAGATGGTTTTGGTAGCTAGATAAAAGCATAATGACTTATTTGCTTTGTGGCCAAGGATTCCTTCCATGTTAATGATGACTTTGTTTTTCCCAGGTACTTAGATCCAGATATGTATTCTATGATTGAGGATTCTACAAATATATTGAAAAGCAAAATGTTTAAAAAGTTGACTAAATCTATATGTGGATTGGTAGGTATATTGCTTTTTAACTAGTACCCTTAAATTCAGTCTTTTATTTATAAACCATACTGTATGGTTGCAGGCTTCATCGCCGTTATAGATACTGTAAATACTATAATAATTCTCCCCCCTCACCCCAAAACTATATGTTTACCTACCAGGCTTTTGAACAAAGCCGGGATCTAAAAGATTCTCAAGTACTTGAGCATTTTATTTTTTGCCTATTTTAACTCAGGTTTTGATTATTTTTTTTTTCAGATTAGCATAAGATTCTTGATAGTAACACTTGGATTGTAGGCAGTACATTCTCTGTGAATCCTGTTCTATAAGCAATTTTGGAAAACAGGTTTTTCTGCTGTGTAGAACTTAGGAGCGATAACCAGGTGTTCTGAGTGGGGAATTGCCATTGGTTTGCAGAGTGCCTTGAAGAGATAAGCGTGGTTTAAGGAGGTGGCTTAGGGTGCTGTGATTGAGAACAAACTTACTGCATTTTCTTACTAACATGCTTTGAATCCTTTCACTAGATTGATGATTATGGTATGGTTCGATTTCTACCTTTCGATCGCTCTGATGAGGAAAGTATAAACATAGTTCTGCAGCACATAGACTTTACCATTCAATATGGAGAAGATCTTGAATTTAAAGAACCAAAGGTGAGATACTTCTGATGATAAGATGAAAAATTAAAAAGGATCCATAATGTAAGTTGTCATGTAAATATGTTCTTTGCCTTGCTAATAAATTGTTGTCTCAGTATGGTTCAAAATAAGCTATATAAATAGAAGACTGCTGCGTTAAAATCTGTTCAGAGTTCTGTTCCAATCTGTCTAGTTTTATTATTCAGCTCATAAATCCCGAGGAACAAGTCCAGTGCTTTTATTCCATTTATAATTCAGTTTTGTACTTTTTACCTGGATCTAGATTTTGACCTATGCAATTTCGATAGTTCTAAGAACGAATTGCTTTTCAGAAAGTTTTGCTACATGTTTTATGGAACCATATTAGACATTGTTCCTGTTGTGGCTTCTAAAACAAAATGTCACAGAACAGACAATGTACAACAGCCACTAGGGAAAAGTCAGGTTTTACCATTTTTTGTGTCCTTTTTGGCAGGAATGTGAAGAAGATAAATCTGCTCTTGTGGATGAATACTTTCAGGATCATGTGGATGAGTGAAAAACGGACATTCAAAAATGGGAGGAAAATACCTTTCTTGTGTTAAAAAATTTAAAAAAAATTCACCCCTGCCCAAACATATTTGATGTTTTATCTGTAAGATAACTAATATTTATAGTGAAGAGTGAGGTATATGACTTTGTAACTATTTTAATAAACAATTTTTATTCTTATGTGTGTGTATTATAAAATACATAGGCTAGCATTAGTACATATAAAAGTTCACCATATATAGATGTATCTCATTTAAGCACAGGAATGCTTGGGGAAAAAAAATTAATAATTTGCAAAAGAGGCAAAGCCAAATATAAGTATGTCGTAATAAATATTTATGTGCAGTACCAAGTAGTTAATTTCATTATTAGATGAGAGAAAGAATTGTTGTAAAGTGTGAAGCTTAAGACTTCATGAACTGAACCTGAATTAGGCAAAGAGATGAGTGGCAACTTCAAAGGGTCGTCTAGTCAATGGTGGTCTCTCACCCTTCTTGAAGAACATGAGTGTTTTGCATTCACTTTGGAAGAGCCCAGGTTTTAAACCTTTTTAAGGCTGGTTTTGTTACAACTTTCATATGGTTTTAAGTGCTTTATACGTTGATAACATCTTAAGCACAGCACAACACATTAAAGAAAGAATATCAGCTTAAATAGAACGTGGTGATGGTGTTGTGCAGTCATGTTAGAATCTATTAGTTAATGAAGAATTCAGCAACAAATAAGTAAGCTCCTTTTTTCCCCAAATAAAGAACTCATACTTCTACTATGGACATGTTAACTCTAAAGTACAATGTATGGTGCTTTCAGAGAAGCAAAACTTTAGCATGTTATCTGCAAAGAACAGATTCACATAAGTGACTAAATACATGTAAAAATGGTCAGGAATTTTTCAGGCAAGTAGCATCAATTCTGGAATTAGGTGTAGCTGATAACAGACTGTTCATATCAGATAATAATTCAAGCCCTGTGGGAAAACATACTGCTGAATTTACCTCTTACTGTTTATGGTTCTTTCATATATACAGACTGTTCTGGAACATCTTGAATGTTTCAAAACATAGCGAAGAATCGTTTAGGTTGGAAGGGACCTTTCAGGTCATCGAGTCCAAACATCAACCTAACACTGACAAAAACCACCCCTAAACCATGTCCCTCAGCACCACATCTACCCATCTTTTAAATGCCTCCAGGGATGGTGATTCCACCACTGCCTTGGGAAGCCTGTTTCAATGCTTAATAACCCTTTCAGTGAAGAAATTTTTCTTAATATCCATCCTAAACCTCCCCTGGTGCAACTTGAGGACATTTCAACTTGTCGTATCGCTTGTTCTTTGGGAGACACTCCCCCCCATCACTCTACAACCTCCTTTCAGGCAGTTGTAGAGAGCAAGAAGGTCTCCCCTCAGTCTCTTTATCTGCAGGTTGAACAACCCCAGTTCCCTCAGCCGCTCCTCTGAAGACTCGTTCTCCAGACCCCTCACCAACTCCGTGACCCTCCTCTGAACCCGCTCCACCACCTCAATGTCTTTCTTGTGGGGGCCCCAAAACCTAATGCAGTATTGAGGTGGGGCCTCACCAGTGCCGAGGACGGGGAGGGGGGGGGGCCACCACTGCCCTAGCCCTGCTGCCCACACACCATCGCCCCCGGCTGCCGGCCGTGCCCCGGCCGAGCGGTGCTTCCCGGGGCGTTGCGGCCGCCGGCCTCCCCCTCCCCCGGCCCCGGCTGCACCGCCTCCCGCCGCCTCACTTCCTGCGGCGCCGGCGGAGGAGGAAGGTTGGCTCCCGGCTCCACAGCTCCCCTCCAGCCCGGCCCCGCCGAACTCCCTCCTGCCCTTCGAGATGCCGGTGAGGGGTTTGACACCCGGAGCTCGGCCAGACCCCGGTGGCGGGGGGGAAGGGGGGGGAAGGAGGGGGGAGAGGGCGGAAGGGCCGGAACCGAGGGGCGGAGGGGCCGGGCCGGAGAGGGGAGGGCGGCTGCCGGGCTGGGCCGGGGGAAGGGGGCTCTGCCGGCCCCTACCGTTGGCGCCTTCCTGGGGGAGAAAAGGGGCTGCAGCTACGGGGAGCCCTGCTGAGAGCAGGGAGTTGCTGCTTACGGCAGGCTGCTGCAAGGGCAGCGCCCTCCTCCTCCCCTTCCTCTTCCTCCTGCCCTGCTGGGAAGGTGGCAGCCCCCGGCTCCTGGGAGGGAGAGGCTGCTAAAAGCTGTGCTTTAGCTCTGGTTTTGTTCACGCCACCTTCCTCTGGTTGAAATAAACTGCTTTTCTGCTAGGGGATGCTCACCCCTTGCCATCGCACCCCCCTCTCTCCTCGGCTGGGAGGAGGCGAAGGCTTCCAGGCTTCCCAGCGGCCTGGCATGGCAGGGCAGGAATGTCTAAACCTAAACTGTTGCTAAAAATCAGTTTCCCAGGAAGAATCCCTCAAATGCTGACAGATTTTTTTATTTGTAGGCCAGTTTTAAGAGTGCACAGAAAGATCTTTTTTTTTTTTTTTTTTTTTTTGAGTTGTGCGGGGATGTGTTAGGCCTGGCTTTATTTATTATTATCTAATATTATTAGCTAGACATGAAAATAGAACATAATCTTTTTTCAATGACCAGCTAACTTTCCGTGAACTATGCAGCACCCCATACCCAGGCAGGATAGCGGGGCGGTTCCCCCCGGTGCAGAATGGTGTTAGGCTGTTTCTTTTTCTCTCTCCCTCCTTGGCAAGAGAGAGGTGGGGGACAGCAGCTGTCATTTGTCTCCGTGGCCAAAAAACCAGCCCAAAACCATCCAGCCCAAACCATGACAGCAGCCTGAGGCTGCAGTGACCAGCAGACTAGCCCTGTCCCCCACCATCGCTCCCCACCATCGCTGTCCCCCACCAGCGATGATACATTCATGGTCTTCACCAGAGTGGCGCTGAGATCTGGGCCTAATTAGACAATAGCAATTGTTTGTGCAAGGAAAGATTGCAGGAAGCATCACTAATGAGCTAGACTCTTGAGTCCTGTTTGATGAAGACCCATGATCGGACACGGAAATGTCTATTTTCAGTAGCATTAATAACCAGCATTCCCCCATGTCCATAGGCTTACCACTCAACTTTAATGGACTCTGACACCAAGCTAATTGGGAACATGGCGTTGTTACCCATCAGAAGCCAGTTCAAAGGCCCAGCACCTCGGGAAAGTAAGTTTCTAACAACCTCTGAAAACCTGCCTGCATACAGCTTGTCACCATCCCAGGGTTTGCTCCAAGCCAGCCCTAGCAAGAGTGACAAGTTGGAGATGGAGTGCTTTGCAACTTATAGAGGAGGAAAAAAGTTTTCAAATACCTAAGTTGTGCAAATCATAGAAAATAATTATGCACAGATAAATATGCACCGTGCTGAAATCAGTTGTTTGAGTAATTAAAGCCTACAGTTACTATTCTCTCACTTCCTCCTGTGTCTCACTGCGCTCTGCAGCGGGTTTTGAGGAGGACGTGGTGGTGTGAACCCTCTGCTCTCAGAGGAAGTGGAGGTTTCACTACAGAGAACTTGTGCTGTTGGGGCTGTGGCTGAAGACACGCGGCTGCTCTGGAGGACGAGGAGTAGCACAGGCAGCGTTTTAGGGTAGGGGGCTTCAGAAATTGAAACGAAGTTGCAGGCATCCTAACAGAGTCCACAGGCAGCCTGGGACGGATTCCTTTCTGGATCTTTCTGGAAATCTTTCTGGATTTAAGCAACCTTGGATAGTAGTAAAAACAGGTGAACGTCACGAGTAAGCTTGCCACTGTGTGTCCTGCTCTTCATTTTTTTTTGAAGAGTATAATGGAATTTGTGAGATTGTGGTGTCCTGAGAAGACTTAACTTTCTGTTAAATTCTGGTGACTTACTCAACTGGTGAAAAAGTGGGGAACTGAATTGCTGCCATTTGTAAAGTGAGAAATCACGTGGGGAGGAGAAGAAGGGAGTTAAAGCTCCTGCTAAGAGCAGGAACCTTAAATATTAGTCTGAGCTCATCAGTGTTTCACAGGATAACAGGTGTTTCCTGTTGCTTAGTGCCATCTTCTGCTTTTTATAAATACCACAGTTTTGCCTTTGCAATAATCCTTATTTATGTATTTCAGTGAGTAAAAGTTATGGCCAAATGTCATATAATGGTGCACTGTTTAACTGTGTATTTCTTTTTTGCTAGCTAAGGACACAGATATTATAGATGAAGCCATCTACTACTTCAAAGCTAATGTTTTCTTCAAAAATTATGAAATTAAGGTAATTTTTTGAGATGCTGTGCATATTATAGTTCTTTGGAGGGTTGGTGCTGTGAATATAAATTTAGTTTCAATGAAATCTACTAGATAACAGAAACTACCCTTCCTCCCACGTAATTTTTAAGGTTGGGTAAATGTCATGAATTGCAAGTTCCTCTCTCATGGGGAAACTGAAGGCCAAAATGGCTTGAACTCATTCTTGTTTCAAACTTTTTTCATTTCCATAAAGTCTCCCTTAATCTCAGAGTGGCTGGGCTCTGTGCTTGCTCTTGTTTTACAGAACGAGGCTGACAGAACGCTGATCTACATAACCCTCTACATTTCTGAGTGCTTGAAAAAGCTGCAAAAGGTAAGAAAAGTGAATTTCTGTGCAGGAGGGAAACTGAGTTTGTTCTGGGGATTGTACTTGGGAAAGGGTTTGCTGATGTTCTCTTCCCAGTGGCACAAATAAGCCTGGTTTGCCCCAGTCCCAGCTGTCAGAGCCACAGATACTTCAAGGCTGTGGATCTCCAAAGAGATGTTATGTTGTTATTTTTGATGAGTTAGAGAATTTTGATGTGTTGGAGATCGGTAAAATATTTGGGACTAACACTCCATCAGCTTTTGGTTGTAACCGTTAATCCATTGTTTGCTTGGTTCTTCCAGTGTAACTCCAAAGGCCAAGGAGAGAAAGAAATGTACACACTAGGAATCACCAACTTCCCGATCCCCGGGGAGCCTGGCTTTCCGCTTAATGCCATTTACGCCAAACCTGCCAACAAACAAGAGGAAGGTAAGGCTAATCCAGGACCTCTGAAGGCTTCCTTGGGCTCATACTTGACTAGCTGCACTTTTGTCACTACAAAATGACTGTTAAAACTACATCTTCTGAAGCTGCAGTTCTGTTTTCTGAGGCCAGCAGAAGATTTCCTGACCTCGGGAGCCCAGTGACTCCCCTGGATCCATAGATCCCGCAGAAAAAATTAATAGGAGGTCTGCCTTTTGCATCAACATAATCACTAGCTAAAGCTGGTAATGCAGCCCAAGCCAACTGCTGCTCTGACAGAATAGGAAGCCCGTAATAATGAGGAAGGATAACTGAGAGAAGAAAACAGGATGGATGATCCCTTTTTACTTGTACAAATATCATAAAAATCCCAAGTGTGGCTGTAAATAGAGCAAACCAACTCTACCAGCTGACGAGCACCTGCACATGTGACAACTCACTTTCTGCTTTAAGCAGTGATATTTGGTGATTCCCTGTTAAATTCAGTTTGACTTGGTGCTGCCGCAGTTTACAGCGGTTTTTCTTGGGCTGTGTTTCAGAGGTGATGAGGGCCTACCTGCAGCAGCTGAGGCAAGAAACTGGTCTTCGCCTTTGTGAAAAAGTATTTGATCCTCAAAGTGACAAGCCTAGTAAGGTAAGAGTTTACCGTTGTCATCACAGATTGAATGAGAGGCTTGGTGTGTTTTTTGAGAAATGTGTGGAGAGAAGTGAGGTGGTGGGGTGAGGGATCAGGTGTGGGTAGCTTCAGCGCAAGCTCCCCTGGTTTTACAAGGCCAGTGCAATAGCAGGCTGCAAGTTATCAATAAATTTAATCTGTAATGTAAGACAGCGAACGCCAGTTTGGGTTACTTTAAAAAGCAGGGCAGTAATAAGTGGCGTCTGGTTCATCTCTCAAAAGCCTTGTACATCTGCTCTCGGCTAGGTTTTCAAATGGAAACTTGCAGGCGTGAGAGATGCTGTTATCTTCCCAGGCAGTTGTGATTTGACAGCTTCTTTGAAGTAGACCATTTTGCCTTGTATCCGGATTAAAAAAAAAAGCTAATCAATGCATGAATTGCCTGGTGCCTGTTCATATATTTCATGTGCAAATGTGAGTGCATTTAATATTGAAATTATTTAGACTAATTTAGCTTCAAAGCCAGAGCTTTCTGATGCATCACTTGTTTATAATTATATTGAGGAAAAAAAAACAGAAAAAAAAAACAATAGAAAGAAGAGAAAGTAGAATGTCCTGCTTTAATTCAGAGTCCTATGTTATAAATTTGGGGGAGTCCATTCCTGTCTCCTTGTTTGCCTAAATTCCAGTAGAAATCAATGTGGAAAACTGCATGTGCCAAACTGGGGGCCTTAACTTTTGTTATTTGTCAGAGGTTGAATACTTTGAAATCACTATTTTGCTTTTTGCACGGAAACTGCTTTTGCATGTTTTCTCACTTTGTACTCCCTTCTGCAGTGGTGGATCTGCTTTGTGAAGAGACAGTTCATGAACAAGAGTCTGTCAGGTCCTGGGCAGTGAAGAGGCAAAGCAGCAACAACATTAAATGTTTCCACAGCAAGGTGTATAAAGTATTTTGCCTTTGTTTTGGCTACGTTTTGTACCAAGGAACAATCAAGTGCTTATGAAGAAAAAAAAACACAAAAAAACCCAACAAAAAACCAAACACAAACCAGTCAATGAGGGACAGAGGGAGGGAGAGCAAAAAGATAATTTCAGTAGTGTAAGCAAATATTATTAAGCTGGTGCTTAATAAGTGGTTTCTAACACACTGTTTCAGATGCAAGCTGCTTTATTATCGGTGGCTACAGCTAGCATTTAAAACAGGGCTTGTATTTAAAGAAAAGGAATGGACATGCCTGTGGGGCGGGGGGAGCTGTGTAATTGCTCTACTGGCTAGAGTCTCAGTATCGAATGTCCACGGAAAATGTACCTCTCACGCTGTGTTGTCCAGTGCAGTGATTTTTACCTTGTTTTCAATAAATTCAGCTTGTAATTAATGTGGTAGCTCCTTTATGTCTTGTGGATACTCTGCAAAGACATCAGAGATTAGTTTGTTTTCTTTTTTTGTGTGAAAAGACCATTATTATCGTGTAATGATAATAGGAAGTGAATCATTCCCACTGACAACAGGGGGTTAATGCAGGGGCTGTAATTTGTGGCAATGTACCTGGTTATTTAGCAGGTCTGCTTCGCAGAGCAGTGCTCCATCCTACTAAAATGCCTTCAAAGGACAACACAGGCACATAACATACCTAACATAGTCTGAGGCTGCCTTTGCCATGGCAGATTCAGTCCAACACAACCATCACACGATACTGGTAAAAGCTGTGACTGTTTTATCTGGGAGATGGCTTATCGAAGAACAGCAAATCCAAGTTCAGTTTATTCCGAGTTGTCTCTTTCCTTCATGGCAATGCTTGTTTCTCTCTTGCCGTACAGCACCAACTCGCTTGTTGTGTTACCCAGTCTAAATTCCGGTTGCTGGTCACACTTTGGTGGTGGCAGGTTGGTTTGTTGAGAGGTGTATTCCACTCCAGGCAACAGCAACGCCCTGTTCAAACTGAAAGCTCCCACCGATTTGATTTGTAGTAGTAACAGAAGGAGAGTTTGCATTCTTTTTGTTATAAAGGAGGGGGAAGAAGTTTGATTCTGATCTCCTTTCAGTCTATGCCTTGCAGTTAAGGGCGGCCCTAGGGAGGCATTTCCCGTGGTTGTGGCCCAGAAGAAACCTAGGTTTTGAAGGGCCTTTCTCCTCCGTTACCCATTTTTATAGGCAAGAGCTTTGTTACCTCCAATACCTCCGTCACATTTAGCTGCCGCAACCTGCAGAAAGTAAAGTCTCAGGAGAAAAAGGGCAAGATTCAAGACCTGTGCAGACACGGAGTGTACGTCTCTTCCATAAAACGATATTGGACCGAGAACAGACCCCTCCATTCATCTATAAAGGCCTATCGCCTCTCCGAGGCGAACGACCTCCCTCAGCAGTGACCACCGCCCATCCCGCCCCGCCACTGCGCAGGCGCAGGGCTGCCGGGGGCCTGGCGCGGCGCGCACCGCCTGGGGCTGCCCACCCGTCCGCCTGCCGAGCCGCGCGTCCGCCATGAAGGCAGTACCGAGGGCGCCTGCAAGCGGCGGCGGCGTGCGAGGGCCCCTCGTTGGCGCCATTTTGGAGTGCCGGCGGGCGGCGGCGTTGTCTCTCCCTTTGCCGTCCGTTCCTTCCGCTCTGCGCCTTCCCGCCGCCGGTATGAGTGTGGTGGAGCACGTACGAGAGATGGCGGCCGCCGGGCTCCACTCTAATGTGCGGCTCCTCAGCGGGCTTCTCCTCACGATGAGCGGCAATAACCCGTGAGTGGCCCTTCCGCGAGGGGGCGCGGCGGGCTGGCGGGGCCGGTGGTGCTGAGGGAGAGAGAGGCCGGGCGGGAGCTCGCAGGCAGAGAATTATGAGCAGGGAAGGAGGCAGGCTCCCTTTAGAGCTGTCCCTCCCGCAGGGCTCCTGTCCCCGGCTCTGTACCTCCGCCTCTGTCCGGGGTTCATTATGGGCAGGGCAGCCTGGACCCTCTGGGGTACCCGGCACAACGAGCAGATTTGGGAGACACAGAGCGATTTTCTTTTTCCAGGGGTGCCCTATGTAGGTCACGGCTCTTCCACTGACTCAAGTGGTTCCTTTTATTTTTCAGGACTTTTCTGTAAGGTATCGCTTTACGTTTTGAATAGCCTTTGAGGAACTAGTTAAAGCCAGAATTCCTTTCTGAAACCCTAACTCTTCAATGCTTCTGCAAACATACTGGAAGTGTCACAAAGGGGGTCTGTAAAACATACGAACATGTGGATTAGGACCAGGATAGCTGTACAAGGAGCTGAGTTTCCTTGCAAGCTCGACTTCATTCAAATAAAATGTACTTTTGTGGAGGTTGGCAACATGTGGATTGTTGTGAGGACAATCAGCTGCTCCATTATGAAAACAGTGGCCAAGCTGTTGATGATGTGTGAGGAATGGCTATTACATTTGTTTGTATACAGATAAAAGAAATTGGCAAGATAATTCGTGAGGAGATAGTACCTGTTACTCAAGGGCCCTTCCAATGCAGTGGAGAAGCAACAGCAGTTGGAGGTTGAAGCCAGACAAACCAAAGCTACAAGTACTTTGGATCCGTAAGGATCTGCAGTTAGTTTATCTCGGCCTTTCTGTTTGCATTTCTTCTAGGGAATTGTTTTCACCATCTCAGAAATACCAGCTCCTTGTATATCATGCAGACTCTCTCTTCCATGATAAAGAGTATAGAAATGCTGTAAGTAAGTATACAATGGCCTTGCAGCAGAAAAAAGCATTAAGTAAAACTTCAAAAGTAAGACCTTCTACTGGGAATGCTACTTCAACTCCCCAAAGCCAGGTATTTAAAAGTTTACTAATGTGCTATGTAAAATGATCATGTTCCTCTTCTAAGTTAATGTTGCTGACTTATTATTATGACATTAGATTGTGGATTTATCATGTCAAATAAACCTGACATTTAAGGCTACTTCATTTTGAAAATTTCAGTGTGATGTTTTCTAACACAAAACTCAGACCATGAGAATTTTTTCTGTGTGTAGTTCTTGCTTTTTTTTTTAACATAGTGGAAGTATTTAATGAGAGAACCTTATTCGGATTTTCTACTTGATTGAAAAGCATTGTATGTACTTTAAAGTTGTGTTGTTTTTGTTTTTTTATTTCAGTGTTTACCATCTGAAATTGAAGTGAAATATAAAATGGCTGAATGTTATACAATGCTGAAGCAAGATAAAGATGCCATCGCTATTCTTGATGGGATTCCTTCCAGACAGAGGACCCCAAAGGTCAGTTCTGGCAGACTTGTCACAAGTCCTTGGTCAGCGTATCTTGAATCTGTAGGCCGGTATGAGGTCAGAAAGAACATAGCCTATAGGCATAATGGCATTGTGTCTCAGTATTTGCTTTTATATTAGTTAAATGTTGTTTGGAAACACTTCCTAATGTTTTAATTAGCTTAGTTTATTTGGCCTCTTTACTATCAGACAAATTTTATATTTCTTCTGTTGGAAAGAATTCAAAAAAAGTGAGAAGAGTTAAATGTTTATGTGCATCTTTATTAATTTGTGTGAATTACCTGGTTAAGTCTTCAGTACTGCACACAGAAAGTACAGAATTTTGCCTGCGTACAAGAATGAAGAAACACTTTTTTTTTTTCATTCTAAAAGTTCATAAAGTATTTGTATATCTATACATAAGGCTCGGATTCTGTATCATCCATTCCATAGTTCTTCTTTGTGTGTTATCATGAGTACTTTTCACAGGGCAAAGAATAATGGCTGGTCTCAACAAAATCATCTACCATGAGCAAAATTTATACTGTTGCAAACAGCTGAGTTATTGTAAATTAGTAAACAATTGCCAAACACCTGACTGAATAATTTTCTGCAGTTCTGACTGAAACATGTAAATGTGAGAGCCAAATTAATTGTTTAAATTAATGTACTTTGCCTGCCTGTAACCACAAAGCAGAGTCCTAGTCTCTGTGGAAGAGCTGTGTGTCACTGGACAAGAAAGGCACGATGTCACCTGCCAGAGCTGCCGGAGAGACTTGTAGCCTAGTTGTCTCACAAGGCTGACTGTTCAGTGGTGTTTTCACTCTTAGGTAGTCAATGTAACTTGCTAAATTGTGACTGCTCAAATTGAGGAAGTATTTTAATATATTCTTGAACCCAGGATGTATAACAAATGACACTTGATGTCTTATTGTATAGTTTGAGCCATGTAAGATCTTTGAAAGGCTGAAGACTTTGGCAACTAGAAGGAATGCCAGTGCTCCATCTTCTAAACTATTATTAAAAAGAATTAAAATATTTTAAATAACGTTAAATATTTAGATCCCGTTGTGGTCTGCAGTGCCAAATATGTTGAGTCTTTCCTTGCTCGCTCTATTACATGGTAAGGGCTCAAAAGATTAACACATCAGGTCAATCAACTGTGTTTCACGTTAACAGTATTCCTGTATTGTGCTACCAAGGCATGTGGCTTAGACTCCAGTAATGTCAGAGTGTTCTGTTTAAAGACCAACTTACGGAACAGAAAAATAAGAAAAGATTGAGAAAAGCAAACTTTTTACTTATACACAATAGTAAAATAAAGTATTGTAGCAGAAACCAGCTACTTGTGATGTGTAGAGCTCAAATAATTTGTTTCATCAATCATGGCTTCATTTAGAAGCTAAATAGAAACTTTCTCTGCCTTCCTAAGCTAATTCTCTCCCAGACTTCCATTGGTGTGGAGAGATGAACTCAAAGAAGGCTAATGTAAAGGATATATATGGGTCCTTCTTGGCATCATATATAGATATATAAACGCTTGCCCATCTTTTGACTTTGTATGTGCAAAACACTGAGACTTCGAGATGCGCTGTACAAGTACAAAAGAATATAAGTCTTGGAAAGAAGAAACAATTTTGATTTTATACTCTATGGAAGGTTACAGTGATCTCAGAGCAGGTGATTTTTGTCTTCTGCCCAGAACAGGAGGGAGGGAAGCAGGTGTGCTTGAAGATGAAGTGGTGACCTTTCTTTGTGAGGCTTCCTACTTTCTCGTATTTGACTCTACCAACATTTCTGTTGCTTTTAGATCAATATGATGTTGGCAAATCTATACAAGAAAGCAGGTCAAGAACGCTCATCTGTTACGAGCTACAAAGAAGTGCTGAGACAGTGCCCTTTAGCGCTTGATGCCATACTAGGTAGGTGTCTGCACACTGTTACTATTTCTGTATTAAACCATATTATAATTTGAATTATTCTTGGGACTAGGTAACTCTTACATTTGCATGTAATTAATATGGAATGCATACACTACGCAAATTATAAAAGGCATTATAACAAGCTGCTTGTTTATGCTTGTCAAGGGATGTAGTTTCTGGTCTTCAGACAATTAATTTGTATTAAAAGCAGTTTCTGGTGGCTGAATTTGCTGTATGTACCATCCTGAACAGGCTTGCTCTCGCTGTCGGTGAAAGGTGCGGAAGTGGCCTCTATGACAATCAACGTCATTCAGAGTATTCCTAACTTGGATTGGCTTTCGGTGTGGATCAAGGCATATGCTTTTGTGCATACTGGAGATAACACCAGAGCAATAAATACCATTTGGTAAGAGTTCAAAGAGCTTGGTATAGTCAAATATTATATTAATGTTTAGTTACATTAAAAATGGCATTGTATAAATAATGCTTGCTTTTTTTTTCTTAAAGCTCTTTAGAGAAAAAGTCTTTGCTGAGGGACAATGTAGACTTACTGGGGAGCTTAGCAGACCTGTATTTCAGAGCCGGAGATAATAAAAATTCTATTCTAAAATTTGAACAAGCACAAATGCTGGATCCTTACCTAATAAAAGGTGAGTAAATCCTAAAAGAAAGTTTACCTGGTGTAATGATCCGGTGAACAACATCAGAGTAGCAGCTGCATGCAAACAAGCAGTGGAGTATTGTGTGGTGTTGTACCTGACTTTCAAGTCAGAATTTACATTCAGAAGCTGTGTATCTTGAGCAGTTACTTGTAGTTGCACAGTTTAGAATAGGTGTTTGGGGTTTTGTTTTTGTTTTTTCTTGTTGTGAATGAACTTTTCCATTTCTTGATGGTTGACCTTCAAACATTTCACTTCAGGAATGGATGTATATGGTTATTTATTGGCACGTGAAGGCCGACTAGAGGATGTGGAGAACTTGGGCTGTCGTCTCTTCAATATTTCTGATCAACATGCAGAACCCTGGGTGGTATCTGGGTAAATTGATTTTTTTTTTTTTTTTTTTTTCTTTTCCTTACCTCAGCTCTTTATTCGCTGCGTGTAGTGGGTTACAGTTGATACAGATTCAGTTGATTCAGAAGGTGCTTTTCTAGCCTGTCTGTTACGTTCTTGGGGTAACTTAAATTGGCTATTCATAAATGTCTATTTTGGTTATTTTCTATATGTTTAAACATATTAGAGTTGCCACACCTGTGCATTAGTAATGATATATTGAATAGCTATTACAATTAATATACATACTGCTTTTTATTTTTTAACTCCTGAAGAGAGTTTTTTCCGGAATATATATTCCTGACTTCAGATGCAAGAAATTCAACAGTTGCCTGTAATTCTTTCTTCTTCTTTCTGCTTTTAAACCTCTATGAATGTGCACAAGCACCACAGGCAGTACGTGTTTACAATCCATCTTGTCTTTCCATAGGTGTCATAGTTTCTACAGTAAACGATACTCTCGTGCCTTATATTTAGGAGCCAAAGCAATCCAGCTTAACAGTAACAGTGTTCAAGCTCTCCTGCTGAAAGGAGCCGCTCTTAGGAATATGGGCCGAGTGCAGGAAGCAATTATACACTTCCGTGAAGCAATACGTCTCGCACCTTGCAGGCTGGATTGCTACGAAGGTGAGTGAAGCGAAGGGCCATTTTTTTATTTGTGCCCAAGTTTCCTTTTCTGCAAGTTTCTTTGATATCTTTTTAAAACTGTTGGGTATAGAGTCGCTTTCTCAGTTTGTCTTTGCTTGGAGTGTCTTTGCTTGGAGTGTCAAATGTTTAGACTCCAACTGCTGCTAGGTGCAAATAATTGAGAAGGTGCGAGTGTAGTGCTGATGCAGAAACTGAAACGTTCTCCTTTTTGTATCATCAGGTCTCATCGAATGTTACCTGGCATCCAGCAGTATCCGCGAAGCCATGGTTATGGCAAATAATGTGTATAAAACTCTGGGAGCAAACGCACAGACACTCACTCTGTTGGCAACGGTCTGTCTCGAAGACCCAGTCACGCAGGAAAAAGCAAAAACATTATTGGACAAAGCGCTAACGCAAAGACCTGATTACATTAAAGCTGTGGTAAAGAAAGCAGAACTTCTTAGTAAGTTCCTTTTTTGTTCCCATGTCAACTTATTTAAAGCATGCTCTTTTACGTGGGGTGTTCTGCAGCCTCATCAATGTGAAGAATGGAACAGCTGATGTTACAGCCCAGGCATTTATCAGTATTTATTCTAAAGGAAAAACTACAAGAATTAATTGCATTTAGCAACTGATATTACACCAGCTCTTTAAAACAATTGCAAAAAATATGTTTTGATTTCAAAGTATACAAAATCCTGAGTGTAGCAGTTATTGCAATAAAAAGGCATTGTTTAACCTTGCGTATATCACCACTGTCCCCCATCCTGACGGTTTTGAAGGAAGAAACATCTTGTGTTATGGTGGCTCTTTGTGTACGCGCTGACTTTTTATAGATTTATCTAAACTATTAATTAAAACTGTAGTTTTGCATACAAACAGGTAGAGAACAGAAGTATGAAGACGGGATTGCTCTGCTGAGGAACGCACTGGCTAATCAGAGTGACTGCGTTCTGCACCGAATACTGGGAGACTTCCTTGTAGCTGTCAATGAGTATCAGGAAGCGATGGACCAGTACAGTATTGCCCTGAGGTAAAGCAGAGACTCTGACATTGCAGTGTATTTACAAGAATCAGTAATCAACTTGCCCAAATAAAAAGTTGAACCACTGACTGATTGGGACGTGCATCAGAGGTAGCTTTATATCATTGTCCCTTAAAACACACAGAAATGTACAAGTGGTGTCCTGTTAATGAATTAGTTGGTCATAAGGGACCAAAAATTTAGGGACTGCATTAATGCAGAACGTGTCAGTAGGTGTGCAATTCTTTCACTAATGAAAGGATTAAGGTATGGATTTATTTATAGTTATTATATAGTCAGGCACACACCTTAAGGTCTATTCCTTTAGACAACAAAGTATCAGTGAGCTATTAAGTAAATTTTCATAGTCTGATTCAATGTAACATAAACTAAATGTTGTTTTAGGGTGTTACCATGTTAAATGTTACTATGTTTTGATTTTAACAAGTTAAATTTACCTTAAATCCAGTTCATTATGTCTACTCTAAGATTATATAGAGTAAATGGGTCAGCTGCTTTCTTTCTTGCGTATATTTAGTCGTAGTCATTTAAGATTTTACTGTTTTCATGTTATTCTGTAATTAGTATTGTCCAGAATAGTGTGATAAACACATTCTTGAGGATCAAAATTGTTTTATATAAAGTTTTAATACTCAGTGTTACAGTCAGCCTGAGTTGAAGTTGCATCATGTATTAAATTGAACTTCTTGATGATGATAAAACAGGAAGAGCAGACAACAAATTAGGTTTTTAAAAATGTATTTATTTCTTTTTACAGTAATGTCACCAATATAAAGAAAAAATGTTTTAGGACAATGCTTTCTTTTTTTACTTTCCTCAGTTTGGATCCAAATGATCAGAAGTCACTAGAAGGAATGCAGAAAATGGAAAAAGAGGAAAGTCCAACTGATGCAACCCAGGAAGAAGACGTGGATGATATGGAGGGAAGTGGAGAAGAGGGGGACTTGGAAGGCAGTGACAGTGAAGCAGCGCAGTGGGCAGATCAGGAGCAGTGGTTTGGCATGCAGTAACAGCCTCTCATGCCGCTGCTTGTTTTGGCACTTGAACATACCACTAGGGCCATTCTTCTTTGAAGAACATAAACTCGGATTCCTGCAGTAACAAAGGACTTTTTTTTCTTTTTTTTTTTTTTTTCTTTCCTCTCCTCTCCTTAAACAGACTCTGAAACCATTTAATAGTTCTATGCATCTCAATACCATGAAGATTCTTGAGGCTTCATATTTATTAAGTGTAAGGGACTAACTCTACTGGAGGTTATTTGCAACTTGCCTTTCAAAAAATTCCTGCTAAAACTAAAAGCATCTGAAGTGTGTAATAAGCCTGTTGTTTATGATGAACACAATGTCTGAATTCTGTCCAGGGCTAACTGTGATTGATTGATTTGTAAATACAATGGTTTGTACTCCTTTGTGGAAAAGGTCTTACTCTCTTGTTTGTGTGCTGCTGTTTGAGCTCACGTTCCTGTTGAAGTCTGGAGGAGCTGCTCGGCTGTGGCTGAAAGCAGAACTTTTTTCTTGCTGGGTTTATTGAATTGTCTTTTTATAAGGCATTACACGTGCTGTAAAGGAGAAGTTTGGGACGCTGGGCAACTTGGACTTACGGACAATTTTGTAGCTGACTGATTTCTATGCGTACAGAATTGAGCCAGTGTTGGAGAATTACAGTCATTTCCCCAATCCTTACTAAACCCTGTAATCACTTAGTCTGTACGTGAACATTTATTTTTAAATGCCGTTTAGTTTTATTTCAGTATGTTACTAAAAGGTTGTACAGTGGTGACTAAAAGCACTTCACATTCTGTATACAGCACTGACATTTAAAATTATATAAAAAGAATTCATCCCTCTTCACTTGCATTACTGTAGAAATGTTAAATTATGCAAATACACACATTGTCTTGGTTTTGCCATGTTTATATACTTCATGTTTCATCAAGTAATGTTTGAATTCATTTTTTCCCCTTACCTTTTGAAGCGAAGCTTCATGTACAAATTCTCAACATCAGCATTTCAAGGCTGAGCTTCTCTGTGTAATCTAGAAACCGTTTCAGTTCTATGGGCTTGATGTGTGGGAGGAGGAATTGCTACTTGCTCTTATTTTTCTTGCAGTTCTGATTTCCTTACTCTTTACTAAAACATTTATTTTTGTCTTTATGTTGGCAATTTAATTCCTTTTATATTTATTCTGTTACCACAAGAATGCTGGAGCACACAGACCTTTTCTACAAAGCTAAACAACAGTTTTGAGTATCAGTTGGAGGGAAAATGGCTGTTTGATAGAAATACATGATGTGGAAAACAAGCTTCCACCTGCTGTAGATGTATAATGCAGGTAAGGGTGAAATATCTCTCCTGATGAGCATTGTATCAATTAGAAAAACGCACAACAAAAAGAATAGGCAGATTACTTCAACTGGAGCCTTATTTTGGAAATATTTCGGTATGTCACATTCTTACTAAGGAGGAGTCTAATAATTTATTTTAGAAAAGACAACAGCTGAGTATCTGTTCTCTCTGTAATTTTGTGGGCTTTAGACTTTCCGAAACATCAAATTGAGTTATGGTTATTTGAAGACTGTATGGGAAGAACAGAAAAGCATGTGCTGCTGTTGCAGTAATTGAACCGTCAGAGGCTGTTACTATTCTCTCATTAAGCAAATACACCAAATGGCTTAATTTCCATTGGAGCAAACATTTTGTTAATTGCATTCTGGTGGATGAGAGGCCTGATCCTGTTCTTTTATGAAGAATCTGTTTATATCAATACTGTGTGATGCAGGGAATAGATTTCAGCTCATTGCATGTCTTTCATAACAGAAAGAAATAAGCATGTACTAGCAAATTCAAAGCATCTTTTTTTTTTTTTTTTCAAACTTGCCTTGTTTTCTCCTCACACTTGAGCCTTCATCAGATTGTATTCTGCATCTGAAGGTTGGGTGCCTTCATTAGCTTTCTAGTTGTGTTCTAAACCTCTGCTGCGGATGAAAGAATGGAGTTCTTGATGTTATTAAACTAAAGAAAGGATGCATTCAATTTTGATAAGTTTATGAGGTATGTGATGTGTATTTTGTGACCTGCTCAGCCATTTTATTCTAATGGTGCCTTTAAAAGGGTCGTTAATCACAGATGGAAACCACTGGTTTACGCTTTCTCTGAAACATTTACATAGAACAGGAAATCAGAGAACTGTGGTTTTACTAAAACCATTCTGCAGTATGTTTGTAGATAATCTGATAATCTCTCCTTTT
Organism: Gallinago undulata; assembly: GCA_026546715.1. Classification (NCBI taxonomy): domain Eukaryota; kingdom Metazoa; phylum Chordata; class Aves; order Charadriiformes; family Scolopacidae; genus Gallinago; species Gallinago undulata. The sequence goes on from JAOTQQ010000005.1 coordinate 27,841,090, forward strand.
AGAACAGATGGGAAACTAAAACCACTTCAAGATGAGTGTGCTGTAAAGAAAGCATCGGAGTGTTACACGTGGCTTTAGCAAACAAGTCCAGCTACACCTAAGAACACCTTAAGGCAGCTGTCAGTGGAGTTGTGTCCTCAGTGCTTTGCTTTTCTGAGGACTTGGCTCCTTATTGAAAGTGAAAAGTTGAGTCAGATCCTGCAAATAATATTTCTGTAAGTACCTGATGGATTGGGGGTTTAATCTTTGCTAATAGTTGTACAGAGTAAGGAAGTTTAAGATGCCATATATGTCAAGTACGTTTGAGATTAAATAGATAGATATATTTAGCACTGGCTTCAGAATTCTAGAGGGATTCTTCTTGCCTGTTAATGAGCCTTCATTAGCACTCTAATTTTAGAATGCGATCTCTAGTTTTGCAGAGATCTCGTACTTTCAAATTCAGTTACTGGTTTTCTAGTTCAGGGAATATAACAATTAGTCCAGAATAAGCAGCTGACCTCATTCCATCCCTGAATCATGTGCTGTGTACCCCAGAAGAAAAGATGATAAAGCCCAAACCTGCAGTTCAGCCTGTGTCAGGCCCGTGATGTGGAATCCCCAAAGCGAAGCAGTGGGCGGGTGAGGCCAGAGAGCTGTTGCCGTCCCATTGTATCACCCAGCACAGGCACGCCAGCAAGGGCAAGTCTCTGGGGCTGGCTAAGGATGGAGCGACCCTGTTTGCTTAAAATCACAAGTATCATTAGTAAGTTTTAATTCCTTCCTGCTTTGTGACTCAGAAGACATGCAAAGGGACAGAATTTCTTCAAACCTTACATAGACCTGGGTAAGGGCTAAAAGACAAGGACTTGATTTACCAGAGTCTAAAAGCAGCACATGTTCCTGGTGTCACTGGGAATTATCTGAGTAACACACGGTCCAGAGCAAGCGATTTGCCTGTGCTTTATTCTGGAATGTGCTGATAACACCTGAAATGTGGCAATATTTCTAATTCTGATTTCCAGAATATAAGAATTATGAAGCAGCGATAATAGAAGAGACTGAGGACTGCTGCCCAGTATAAATGTTTTCTGTCTAACTGAGGTGCTTTTCTGTTACTGATTATAGAGAGATTTTTGATTAACTAGGACTTTTTTATTTTTTCTTTCAGTAACTGTCTTCCTTGTTAGGCCTGTCTCTGCGTGGTGCTTCTTCTCCTGCTTTTCAGGAGCTCAGTGATGTGGAAACTGATCCACCCAGGGCAGAAGCAGGGAGTATTTCATACTCAGCAAACCTTGTTTCCTCACTTAAATCTCAGCTGTAAGGAAATCTCAAAGGCTGTGTCTGCCAATGTAATTCCAAGTTACATAAATATACCATAACCAAATATCTCTTAAAAAAAACAGACCTAAATCAGTGCAGTCTCCAGCCATCTTAATTGTAGGAGCCTTACCTGGGCTTAAACTCAGTATAAACCAATAATTTCAAACTAAATAGCCTTCAGTAGGGCTTAAAGTAGCCTATTCTGGATAACGTGTATTCAGTACTGCCCATCAGTTAATTGGTACAATTTTATGCATTATGTGCTGAGGTGCATTGCAGTCGATTTTGCTGTAGTTTCTTCATTGAAAGGATTTAGTGTGGGCCTTCAAAAATTATTCCCCTTTCCATTATATTCCTGTGCTGCCAGGGTGATGGTTCAAAAAGCAATCCTGTGAGCAGATGCCTGAACCTAACTCAAAAACATTCCCATTTCTCTCCCATTCTTCTTTTCCTTTTCAACTCGGCAAGCCTTTTTGCTGCTTTTATTTATTTTCTTTTTTTAAAAAAATAAATCCTTTATCTGGTCACTTTGTAGCCCTGTAAAAGGTTGGCTGATCTAAGGAGGAGAGGGCAAGAAGTGTAAAGCTGTGGTTGAACTGCTGGAGCACTGGGGGTTTGTGTGGCTCCAGTGACTGGGTCTTGGGGGGGGGGGGAGGGGGGGAAAGGGTAACAGGGCAGGAGGAAGGCTGGCCTGGAAAATTGGGGGGAGGATGGGGCTACTGCTGCAATTCCTGCTGCTTTCCTGGGACCGGCAGGCTGGCTGAGATGTCATTGGGAAGCTGGCCAAGAGGAGGCAGGAAGATGCGTACAGCTGGGTATTTGGGTGGAAAAAAAATAATTTAAAAAAATAGTGATTCTGATGCAAACACAGCTCAGGGAAAAGTAAAGTGTTCACACAGGGGGCTTCAGTGTAACAATTTATATTTTAAGCAAAGCCATTTGGTGGCTAGTCTGTGTCTATTGCTGATAATGGCAACAAAACAGAAAGAGTAATTGTGTTTTCTCTTACCGTCTTGAGCCTTGTGCTCATTTGTGAACCGTAGTGGTTGTGTAATGCTGGCTATGGAATGTGCTGGGGAAGCCTCTGCTGCGGTGGGTCACAGACACATGTTTACGCTGTAAAAGGCTCCATTTTAAATAGCTTCCCCAGAGGCCAAGGACTTTGTAAGTTTGGAGAGCAGATTCCTTTTGCTTCTTCCTCTTTATCATCCCGCCAAAACACCGATGCATGCAAATGAGTGGTGGTTTGGGGCTCTAACAAGAGCACTACAAATCCTGATTTGGGAATTTTAAAAGGGACTGAATTTTCTGCATTTGGCTGTTCACAGTATCATTTCTTAAGGGACAGCAGCTGCCATCTACCAAGCTGCCTGCCCTGCACCGTGTCCTGCCCGCGGTGTGTTTGAGCAGCACGTGGCGTGCCAGGGAGCGCTGGCCTCACGTTTGGAACGTTTGCCTGTGGACACTTCAGCTGCCTTTTTCAGCTGTGAGCTCCAGAGCCCTGTCTGGAGGACAAAGGGGAGAAAAGAAATCCCACGTCCTGAGACTTGGACTTGATATAAATTTCTTAAATATTTGTTGAGAACAAAAAGTCCAATTACATCAAAGTGGCTGGACGGGCGGCAGCAGCAGCACGATCCCCAGCTAATGGGGGGCTCGGGGATTTGGAACATCTCCTGCTTGGGCTCTCTGTGCAGGGAGAGTTTTAGCTGTTGGCAGGAGTGAGCTACTTACATTGGCAGTTGATCCAAGAACTGGAGTTGACCTGGCAGCACAAAAGGGCTGCGCTGGAGAGACGGCGCGTTGCCCCGTGCTTTGCTCTAAAAAGGCCGTTAAGATGCCAGCTCTTTCCCTGAACTATTTAACTATTTAAAAATTCCTGGAATTTTTCTTGGTCTTGCTTTTTTCCTAACGTTTACTGTATATAGTATGTTGCGTTATTGCTTGACGTGCAGTACGGTTTGAGGAGCTGAAGCTGGTAACTTGGCTTCATCCTCTTGGAATGTTAAACAGTTTTCCAGGAAACTTAAGCGTGATGACATCAGCGGAGCGAGAACAGCGATCTGTGCAGACGCATCTTCCTCAGGCTGCTGGGTGTGAGCTGCTGGCCATTATGGTTCTTGAGGTTCACGTTTGTCTGTCGGGAAGCCAGTAAAAAGCTGTGATCTGTGACTGAGCAGCTTTTTTTGCCTTGTAAAACCCCAGGGGGTCCTGGTTAATCGGTGCCGGAGCAGGACGACGCCGTAACCTCTTTTCCTGCTGAGGTCCATCGTGAAGACAAAACAGGCAACGTCCGTATGGATTGAATTGTCTCTGTTGTTCTGGTTGTCCCACGTGGCCTGGAGTGCAGGGATCTGTTTAACCAGGGCAGGGAAAGTTTGGCATTACTCTGGAAAAAAAAACAAAAAACAAAAAACAAAACACCAATAATTCTTGTATTAGCCTGAGATCTGCCTGGCCGGGGAAGCTGCTGGTTTCCAGCGTTGCTGCTGGCTGTTACAGGAGGAGGAACATGGTACAGAGACGGGCTTTAGCCTTTCCTTGGCTCACCAGGACAGCTTTTAATAGGTAGAGGAGGAGGTGGTGGCTCCAGCTAACCTCTCGGTGTCTGTTCTGCAGAGGATATTGTCTGTCGTGCTGAAACTCAGCCAATTCGATAAGGCTGGAGATGTCAAGTGTTTATGTCCCTTATGGAAATATCAGGCTCTGAGAAGTTTTAAGGACCTTCCACTCATTAATGCTCTGGTCCTGGAAATATTTGAGTTTTTTCAAAAAGGGATTTAACCCTTCCTGGGCTGTGCTTTGATTTCTGCTTTCGCTCCTGCCGCCTCTGCTGTGTGGAAAGGATGATTAGGAAATAGATGGGTTTCATCTCCTTCTGTGCTGTGATTAACCATCCGTGATGTAAATTCAGAGGCTTTACAAGCTGGAAGGAAGAACATCCATCATCTGGCCTTAAATAAGCGTAGACACATTTACAAATTGCTGCAGGGATTCCTTGGGAAACAGGGCTGCTGGGTGTGCAGCCACAGCGTGGAGGGAAGCAGCGCCTGTCCCAGGCAGGACTCGGCCGTTCTGCTCCCCTGCCCCGAGGGGAGGGCAAAGCCCCCCCATTCCTAACCCCAGTCTAGTCCCAGAGCCAGCCCAGTGAGGGTCACCTTCCCACCGGGCCGTTAGTGATGGGTAAAAGAGGAACCGAGCAGCTCGGTGGGACGCTGCCAGCGGGGCTTTCACCGAGATGGAAGTGTCTTGGTGATGACTCCAAAGCCTGCCGCCTGCCGTGCAGCTGGTGAGGGGAGCCCTTAATCCCATTAGGCTTTAAGATCAGAGCGTCAGCAGCTCTGCTTTGTGAAAGGTTGGATGTTGTCAGTCTTTCAGAGTACATCTGTTGGATAAAAGCCCTTCTGTTTTAGGTAGAGACCTCCTTAATGAGCACATGGAACTTGATTAAGGTGTAGGGAAGAGCTAAATGCTGAGCTGTTCCTACTGTAGCAGCTTTGAGTAGATGCAGAAAAGCAACTTCAGGAGTTAGAATGATTTGCAAGAGGAGAGAGAGATAACCTAGGAAATCTATGCTGTAGTACCAGCATCATCTGAAGAAAGGAATTCCAGACTTTGATTTTAGGTGCTTGGATTTCATTTCAACACCTTTATTTGCTCTGTCCTTCAACCTGAACTAAGAGAACGAGTGCCCGGTTCCCCGCTGTGGTAGCCAGCCACCAGCAACACAAGCCTTGCTCTGCTTTAGTTACGTGTGCTGATGTAGATCTGGGGCTGCGCTTCGTGCACATTCATTCCTCAGGCTCGTTTTGGCACGTCACATACAGCTTTTTGCTGTTTTGTTGCGGAATCTGGTTGAGGCAATGCTGGGATGTGGGTAGAAATGTCAGTGGTGCTGCTCGGGGAGGTTCTGCAACTCTGGGAGGACTTGTTAAAGCAGGTTCTGGGTGCTTTGGAAACTTGGCTGGGGTTTCTGACAGGCCACCTGTGGTTTGAGTGCCTCGTCTTCTGACGGAGTGGAGATTGAGTCAATGCTATAGCAATTTCCTTCTGGTTTTGTTGCTTGTTTCTTTTTTTTTTTTTTTTCTTGGTCTAGGAGAGGCTTGGGAGCTGTGACCAGCAGCAGCATGGAGCTTGGAAAGCAGGCCATCGTGGGTCTGTGCTCTCTGCCTGAGACTGAAGTTTCCCACACCTGATGGCTAGTTCATGAGCACAGTCTGTGCCTTGGGTTTTCCTGCTCTCAGCTCTTTGAAGGTATAGAGGCCCTTGGTGGGATGTCCCCAGAAGAGGTGAACTGTGTCCACAGAAAATCAGGACTGGAATTGCTGGTTGCTGCACAGCATGATGGTGAGTATTCGGCAGCAATCTCCAGAAGCTGAGGAGATCCACCACGAATTGTTGTTGGCTTGGCAGCCCTGAGTCAGCCCAGCTGCAGACAGCGAGATTGTTCTTCCAGAAAGGGAAAGGACACACATTTGATGAGTTAAGGGATGGTGGGAGCTTTCCTGCCCCTGGTTTGCCTCCTGCAGGTCAGTCTTGCTCCTAAACTGGAGGTCTGCGTTCGTGCTCAAATCATAGTGAAGGGCAGTGACAAGGGAAGCTTCTTTTAAGTCACCACTTCTGTCTGGGGTGTCCTGCCTCGCTGCGTGCAGGGCCACAGCAAGCCCAAGATGAAAAGGCTGGGTGTTTTGCAATCGGGGTGTGCTGGAGCTGGTTGCAGCTTGATTGTCATGAGCTGCTGATGTTATCTTCGCCCAGCAACAAGGCAGGGTTCCTCACCGGCCTCAGTAGGAAAAACTGACTCTGCCACCTGCATAAATATCAGAGGGTTTGCAGCAGCCTGGGCTTATTGGGTTTTGGGGGTTTGGTGTTGTTTCTAATTTTATTTTGGTTAATTGTGATATCCTCTCCGTATCAAAGAGAGGCGGAATGGGATGCACCGAGCAGTGGTCAGCCTCCAAAAACCACTTGGTCACCAAATCTACAGGGACATGGACAATCCCTTTGGGCCAAGCACTGTGTGAAGGGCAGCTCACGCCGCCTGTGCTGGAAGGTCCCTGCTCTCACTTGTTTCCCTTGGGTTCCTGAACCTGTGTGTGTCAAATCGGCCCAAAAGTCCTTTCCTTTGTCATCCCTGAAAAGCCAGAGTGCTGGATTTTACCTCCTAATGGTGGTGGTCAGCAAAATCCCATGTGTGGCTTATGTGCAAGCTGGTGCTGCCCCGAGAGCACTAATTCAAAGGGAGGTGTCCAGGTGTTCCCATCACACTGCACCTTCCCTGCCAGCTGCTCCACTGTCTGTGTCTATTTAACAAATGGCAGGGACTTGACATGATGAGACAAATACCCTGAGCCTGCTCAGCTGATGTTCAAAGGCTGCTCTGTGCTTCCACGTGGTTAAACTGTTGGGATGAAATATTTTAGGAGTCTGTTTCAGGTGCTCAGAGCTCTGAAGTGAGCAGAGCGGGGGGCTACTGCTGTTTTCTGCAGTCCTGTGACTTTCCTGTGGCTCTTCCCTAGCTGAGGTTGCAAAGCCCAGTTGCCATTTCCTCCTCTAGAGGCTTTTCTCCCTTCTCACCCACCCTCCTGGGGTTGGAGGTGTGGAGGTGGGTTCTGATCACACACAACTTCACCTCAATGTAAAAACGGGGTTATTTTCTGTCCTCTGCTTTTAGCGTGTGATGTAATACATCTATAAAGCCTAATACCTTGAACTGGGGGGAACTGCTTTCCTCTTCTGTGGCTCAGCGTGGTCCCATCCATGGAACGCTTTAGAGCCAGGGGTTTGCAGTGGGAGGAGGAGGAGGAGGGGGAAGATGAAGCTGTTTATCTCCGCATCTCTTACCACACACCCCTCCACTCACTCAAGAACCTCCCAACCCACTGAGCATCACGTTTTCTTCATATGGCTGTACTCCAACGTGCCACTTGCAGTTCATTTGGATGACTAGTTATGAGTTAATCTTGCAGATCATAATTAAAAAAAAAAAGTTTAAAAATAAGTGAAGAGTTTGGTCTCAGTTTGCTCACCAGCGAGCTGCTGTCTGACTGCAGAGATGCTGAAACCAGCCGTGGAACGTAGCTCGCCGCGGCAGCGACACAGATGGAGCTGGAGCTGTTTTCTGAATAATGACTTCTCATCATCGCTAATCCTTACGTTTGGGACCGGCGCTGGCGACGTGCGTTTCTGCAAGCTGAAAAAAAGGGGCAGCAGATCAGCTGAAGTCACTCACTCACAGCCATGGGGGTACAACATGCGAGGGTGTAGGTCTGAGGAACTGGACTTCAGCAGCGAGCCTCGTCTCTCCTCTCAGCTTCCTAATTAAAGCAAGGCCAGAGGTTATGGCAAGGGAAGAGGTGCTAACGGGACAGTTTCTTCCACTGTGTTCTGGACAAATGACTTCCATCATTGAGCTCAGGCGTCTGCGTGAAGCGTTAAGGGGCCACCTGCCACTGCCTTCTGGAGCAGCAGGACGGGCTGCTGGTGATCGAGCTGCTGCTGGTGACAGCGGTGTCGGTGCCAGCTGAGGACAGGCTATAAATAATCCCTGGGGAAGGGCTGCAGTTGCAGATAACAGCCAGTGCTGAACCAGACCCCCACAGCCTGGGCCCGGAGAACAACACTTCCATAGTAGGAAGCAGCCACCAGGAGCTCAGCCCCGTGCACGAAAGCATCCTCCACCGCCCGATGGCTCGGCCGGACAACAGAATCCAACCCTGGCATTTTTAAACCTCACACTGTTGCGTTTGAAGGGTCTCAGGCACGGCACCTCATTTGGATAACGCTGCTGGCCAGGACTGCGCTGGTATCAGGGGCTGGAGGGGAAGAGGCCTTACATTTAATTCAAAACACGTTTTGAATTAAATTCAAAGTAATTCTTACTCCGAACAAAACTTAAGTTTTATGGGCTTTGGGGCAGAGCCTTACAGGGCACTTGGAAAATCCAGTGTTTACCCTTGGGGTGTTTCAGCCCTGCCCAACTCTTAACACAGACTCCTGCAGTTTGGGAAAGGGTTTGGGCAATGGACTAACCAGTAAGTGAACCTTCCTGTGCAGCGGGGGGAAGAGACAGCAGCTACTTCAGGCTGGGGCAATTTACAAAGTAGAAAAGAACCAAAAAAAAAAAAAAAAGATGATGTAGTTGGGAAAGAAATGTTTATTTTGAAGTTTCTCAGAGGGATTTTACAAACAATGGAGCATTTTAAAAAAATTGAGTGATCAAAGTACTTGACAGTGTCCCTTTAAACACACACAAAAGCCCCTGGAGAGAGGAGATCACACCAGCGAGGAGGTCAATGCTGCCGGAGGAGCGGCTGGCATCTGCATAGTTCTAGGAGGAAAGATTGCAATGGTGTTGGTGCTAATAAGTGTCATCCTGGCATTAATATAAGAGAGCGCTGAAGTATGTACGCATGTACCTGCGGAAAACAAAGTGCATCAAATAACACGCCAAGTATGTATTGTAGAATAAATTTATTTACCTGATACAAATGAAACTAGGTGTGATGCTTCTTACTGTCAGCATGGAAATAGACAATTGATCTTATTTACAACTTCTAAAGGTCACACATGCAGTTGTGGTAACTGGCTAAGTTGGTTGTTGCTTTTTTAGATAAATGCATCACAAGATTTTTTTTTTTTTTGTATTGCACCAACATCTGTCTTACTGCCGTAGATTTAAATAAGTTACATTACAGTGCAAAACAGGTTGATTTGCACACATGATAAAAAAAACCCCAAAGTTATGAGCTGGAGGCTTACGGTTTAACATTCATCTGTAATCTCGTCAATGGATTTTATAAATAGGGTAGCATTGTACAGAAGCTGTTATAGAGTAGTATGTTTGGATGATACAATACAGAGAAAGATTTGTCTACAACCGAAGGCATGCATTAATTTTGATATTGTACATTTTACATACAGGAATATGGAAAAATTGGCTGACAGCTCCGCGGTTCTTGTTCAATGATAAACAAACTCTTCTCCATGCAGCACAGAACCCACACTTCTCTGGAGAGAGTTTCCCGTTCGGTAAGCTATATTGCACGTTTGTACATCTGGATAATGAAGTCCTAATGGTACCACACATTTCTTCCACAGAGAACACAATGAGTTTTGTTTTAGGGAAAGCAAAGAATCTTTACACATGATACATGCAGAAGTTTTGGTAGATGTGTTGCTAAAAACACATGCACGCAACAAAACAACCTTACATTTCTGCAAAATTGTTTAGGAAGCGATTACTCCAGTATTGCTGAAAAGGAAAGAAAGAAAAGGCATCAGTTAATGAAAGGATGAATGCCGAGTACCATTACACAAGCAAGACTAAGATCAACAGTGACAGAAGAAAGAATGTTAAGTTTGATAACTGGCTGCTCGGGTGTTGAAGGGACACTCTCAGGTTACTTTGTTCCTAAAGCCTGGAATCCCCTGGATTACGGCTCAGCTCCCAGTGCAGCAGAGCTCCCTTTATCAGCAAAGCCAGACCTTCCTACAGGAGACGGCAGTAGAAAAGAATTAAGTCGTGCTCAGAGAGCTTTTGCCTTTCTCTGCCTGGCTACTGGCAACAGCCGAGTCTCCCTCACTTGTCATTTTTCAAGTCCCACACTGCAGAGTTTGAGCTCAAGTTCTGAAGAACTTTCAGGCTGTATGTCTAACCAAGGCGTTACGTTAGAAGTTTGGCCCCGAAGTGACCTAACAATGTCCCTTTTCCAAGTTATGCAGCTTGTTCTGGGAAGCAGTAGGAAAGCTTTGAAGAAGTCATTAAACTACACAGATTAATGCGCAGGCAAAGGGTAAAGTACAATGTAATAAAGCTACCACTGTACTTTACCCCTAAAATACAGCGTAAGGTTAGCCTTGCGTCTGGGAGAGGAGAACAGTGTGCTCTGAGGCCCTAGAACTCGATGGTGGCTCTGCAAAACACTGCTTCAAGGCTATAAAATTTAGGCTCTCCTGCTAAGATTTGACAATGCATATTAATATAATTAAGGATGTAATTAGCAGAGATTAGGGAAACAGTTAATGGTTAGAAGTGCAAAAAAGTAAACAAGACAGGTGCAAGAGACAGACAACTTTTTGTATCAGTTTTACCTCCCTTCATCTCGGCAAATTCAACCATCTTTAAGTTGTTTACCATGTACGTTCTGGGCATCGGCTGTGTTCTTGGAACAGTGACAGGACTGCTGTACTGCATTTTATCATCAGATTAAAAACTCATTTTCTAACCATTAGCCTTCTCCAAAATGGCCTCCCTACAAACATAAGCCTCGTAGCATTTTGACAAATTGATATACGTTTTTCTGCAGCCTCTTTCATACTTATTTGCAATACTACTTTGGGAAACCAAGTATGAACTATTTTTATTGCTTGGATGCCAGCAAAAGGGAGCAGCTCGTTGCGTAGCTCACAGACACTGCTTTGAATCACTCTTTGAGAGCAGGGAGGGCCCGAGGCACCACAAAGATAAAAGCCCCTGTCTAAAGCATTTGACGTATGACTGCAGCTGCCTGACCAGCTTCTTTGCTCTGATCTGGACCAGGCTACAGAAGATTGAATTCAGGAGAAGCTGCTCTCCCACCAAGCCCCACTGGTTTCTGAGGATAAGCTGATACCCTTCCCATTATAGAGTGCCATCAATCACATAGAATGGTTTGGGTTGGAAGGGACCTTTAAAGATCATCCAGGCTCCACCTCCCTGCCCAGGGGACGGACACATCCCACCAGACCAGGTTTCTCAAAGCCCCATCCAGCCTGGCCTTGAACACCTGCAGAGATGGAGCATCCACAACTTCTTTGGGCAACCTGGGACAGTGTCACGACTGATACTGGCCTTACACCCCTCTCACACTAGATTACCAGTAGCAAGATGTGAAGACACTGAGGAATCCAGAAAACAGCAGAGATACAAATGCTCAGTGAGATGAGAGCAAAGGGAAACAAAAAGTGTAAGTTATTTTCTAAAAATGGGGTGGGAGATTAAGCAGAAATAACTCAGTTAGCCAGGCTTTAATAAGTGCTTCCATTTATATATTCACAGGGCTAACACATTAAAATAGGAGTTACCTATTTCTATCCCCAGATGACTCTAGTAAAGTGAAGAACTTGGAGAGGAAATATGTAGGCAACAAAGAAATTAAGCAAGAGTTTCAACTTGGAGATTTTGGCAAGTAAGTCTATTCCGAACTGAAAAGTCCTCTCTTTTTGGCCCCCCTACACGTAAGGGCTGATGGCTAAAGAATGGCAGGACCTACACAATTAAGGATAATAATTTTAGTTAACAGTTTTTCTTGCAGTGCGTTACTAACCTTGCACTGTATTTCTATAGTTTCTGTAATCAAAAACCCAAGCCATCCATTGCCTTATGCTATTCTACTGCCAGAGCACGCTCCAGCAACCTCCCACAGCCCGCTCAGCCGGAGAAGGGCTGAGACCAGACCCACAGCACTGCAGCTCCAGGATGAGAAGGAAGCTCACAGCACACAGGAGCTTCAGGGCAGGTGCTCCACTGCCCAGGAGGAAGCTCATAGTAGGTCTTAACATTTGGCCAGTCCAGACCATGCAAGGCCGGTGTTTACCACGTAGTGGCAACCCTTGGAAAACAGAAGTACTGAAAACGTTGCAACAGCTGCCATTGAACCCCAGAGAAGTGCGTGCTGACCACAGGGAACTCTATTGCTCCATTTCTATAGGAAATTTTGGACTGCAAGACTGGGAGAAATAAAAGAAAAATGGGGTATATTAAGATTGCACCTTACAAACCCTGACTGTTCCCATAACCTCAGGAGCCTGCAGGAATGAAAGCCACTCCAGTCACCCACTAGTCAGCCAGCTTTCAAAGGCAAACTCCAAGAACACAAGGCCCTAAATGCAAGTGCCCCGAGACATCTAATATGAACAAGCTCTCAGATGTCAATATACTGAAATCCATGACACAAGCAGCAAGATTCATCTTCAACAGAGACAGAGATCCAACAAAGAAGTTGTTGAAGACTGAATTCTACTTATCAACAGCCATTTTGCCCTTCGACTCTGAGAGACAGGGAAAAAGGGTGTGTAAGGCAGGATTATTTAGCATAATGGACAGGAATGGGACAAGAAGCAGCATCATTCATGGTGACAGTCAGATACATGGTTTAAAAAAAGCCACCAACATGGTGCTCTGGAGGTTCACACAGAACCGATGTTCAAAGGTTCAGTGGCATTTCTGCCCTGGAAAAAGTTCATACATTGCGTTGGGAGCATGTAGAACTAACTTTGTGGTATTTGTTTCCAACAAATAACATGTTTGTACATATTCTGATCTCAAGGAATCCTAAATCACGTGACCTGTTAGTTTCCCAGTTCAAGGAACAGGAACAAGTCTCATATTGCTCATTTACTATTGACAGAGCAAACGGCTGGTGCTGGCCACGGGTTTTGTGGTGCACAAACCTTTGTTTGGCAAAGACAAGTTCTTCCTCACTAAAGAGAGCATTCAACAGGATTTAAATGCTTACAGTTGAGCAGCACACCTATGTCATCACCAGGTCCAGCTTCCCTACCTGAGTCACTTCAACATCAACCTAAACAAGTCAAAGTCTATATAAACAGTGAGTATTCACAAGGCAGTGGAATTTCAGATAGTGTCCATGTATTTTGTTAGCATCTGTATTTGAAAGCTTGAAACCTAGAGAATTATCTGTGCTGACTGGATTCCAGCTGGCACCAACAGATCATAGCTTTTAACTATCCTTTTCCTGAACGAGGAATCAGAAAGCTGTCTGAATTGGGTTACTAAAGAAGACTGAGCCAGGACAAGATAAGACAGCACCTGCTACTCTGCAAAGGCATAAAGACCCCAGCACAGTTTTCAAAGACTATCCTGTTAAGCTAAGACTGTTCTTTTGTCTCTTTGTATGACCACTGTACAAAGTGTTTCCACTCACTGGAAACAATGAGCTGGTTTTGAAAAGAGAAGAGCCTGTACTTTGAGCACTGCAGATACCAGAGCCCAGGGAAGGGTGGTCAGCTCAGAGGAAGAAAAAGATTTGGAGTAAACCAGCACCTGACCACAAGTACCAGAGTGTTTTGGACACTAAACATTCATGTGAACAGCTGTCAGTGTCTTAAGTTACAGATTTGTCCAATTTTATCTCAAACTTAAGACCAAAAGCTGTAAGATCCTGGGGCACTAAGGCTCCCGGGTGCTATAAAACAAGACCCTAAAATACACTAAACCAAAAGCAAGGGCTTTGCCTTTGGAATCAGTAATTTGAGCTTCAGACCACAAAACAAGAGTCTAAAGTGGTGATAATAATGTAGCACAGCAGAGTTTGACAAAACACAGCATGGGAATGAAGGAAATTACTATTTATTCTTCAACATGTATACAGCATATGCTATTTTACAGCAAGTCACCACTGGCATGGTGAAATGGAAGAGAAATACTCACTTTAGTCGATGAAAGTTGGAAGGCATTGGAGAAAAACACCACAGTTAGGACTGTTAATGACTTACACATTGTTGATACAGGACTGAATTTGAAAACATGCTTTAACATTTACCGTAATAATGAAGGTGGTTAGTGCCACATTAAAATAAAAATAGTTCTATACAATATGTTCAATTTGGTCATGTGCTATTTACAGATTTTACAAAAAACACACACGAGCTTGTTACTTCAAGTCAGGCTAACAACAGGCCAGCAGAGTAACTCCATGGATACAACTGATCATTAGTGCCCTAAGTGTAGGAAATCCAATTTCTAGCTATGCAGTGCAAGTTATTTTTCCAGGTCTCATTACAAGTTTTGATCTTAAAGGGGGAAGAGGGGAGAAAAAAAGGAAAGGTCTGACACAAGTAAATAAGGTATTGAAACCCAACTTAACCCCTCTCTTGAATTAAAACAGATTTTGTTTGTTAAAAAGGCTTGGTTTAGATCGAAGTAGGCAGAAGCAGCCCTCCCTATCCCTGCTTAATGGGCAACTGGCAAAATAAGGTCTGTTACAATAAAATACAATAGACATGTAAATAAATAATCTTAAAAAAAAAACAATCAACAACCCTATGTGTGTTAAGAGTATGGAAGAATCCCCGCAGGCCGCACCTGGAATGATATTTTTTCTGCACGAGCAAGATTAGGCATTCCTCATACAGAAACTGGTGTAAACAAGGACAGTCAAGAACCAAGAGCGAGGGAACAGGAATAGGGGAAAACCAAAAAGAAATCCTGACCAAGGTAGCAGTAACTCCCTACCCAGCGCAGAAAGTTCTGCTTATGGAATAAAACCTGACTTTGACAAATTAAGTTTGGATGATCATGCAGAAGACAAACAGTTACATGCTTTTTTAGTTTTAGACAACACACATTCATTCCCTAAAATCTGCTGCCAATTTAGTTTGATAGTGTCCGCTGGCTCAAAAAAAATTTACTTTTTTTTTTACATGATGAATAGACTATTGAACAGAACACTGTACATGCTTTTCATCTACAAAAAAATATTTGCATAAAATAGTGTTAGTTCTCTGTACATGTCAATGGACACTTTAACTGTGTATAAAAGAGGAATATATTGCCCCCACTGAAGTCAGAAAAAGCAAAAAACCAAAATCTAGATTATGAAACCTCCATCACCGGCAAATATGTTCATGTGAAAATTCAGCAGAAATAGACAGTTGCTCTAAACAATAAAAAAATTAAGTTAAACTTTTCCTTTGAATGTAAAACTTGTCACCATGTCAGTCAAGACCAAAACATATCACTAAAGTTAGTGTCTGTGCTGTAAAGCCAGATAACCAAGGGCATAGTAATGAACACAAACGGCCAGGAAACTCCTTCGGTGCATGCTGACAAAGAACACGGTTTGGTGGCAGGCCGCACACTATCTTTACCAGGTTCCAGGTAGTTACGGGCCACATATTTAAGTGTTTCATCCAGCAGAATGACAGGTAGTGAGATTTTCAATACCATCAGCCATTGCGTCACATTCAGGGGTGTGATCTGGAAGATAATCTGAAAGAAAAGCCAAGCATTACGTCTTTTCTCCCCCTCTATCCCTTGTCTTAAGCTCCAGACAAGTTTTTGCTTCACCTCCAAGTTCAGGGGTGGGCATAAGATATGTCACTTACTGGCAGCGGTTCCACATAAAGGATAAGGAAGTGGAGTGACATGGACAAGCAAATAGCGCCCACCAGCCAGATATTTTCCCATGGGGGCATCCTCATCAAGGACTGATTTTCTGATAGACTGCAACAGAAACATGGTACATATGCATGTACGTAAGACAGCAATAGGAAACTCAGTAAATCAGAAGACTAGCTGAAAAGAAAAGCAGCACAGCAGGTCACAAGCATCCCAGTAAGGAAAGATAAATATAAACCATATTTTGCTATCTATGTTGCAACTTTAAAATACCTTGGAAGTCAGCTTAGCAATGCAGTCTCATTTCAGCCCACATTTATTTTGGAAAGCTTTTGTGTGTTCTACTCAGTCCTGATCTAGCCTACCTTTTTTGCTAAAACCCTGACATCTCTCTGCGGGATGGGTAAGGGAGACACAGCCATGGTAGCACAAGGCAGGATCCTCCCCAGCCTGTTGTTTGTCTGGGGACCAACGCACCTGCTCCTCCTGAAGTTCACAGAAAGACTGGCTACACAGAGGGTCAAGTACTTGCACCTTCTTAATGCTTGGTCTTCAATTCTGCTCTTCCAATTCAATCTGCATTTAGGCTACGCTGCAGAAGCAGCCGAGACCCAGAACATCGGATGTAGAGCAGTATCTTATTATGTAGGACTACGGCAGTACACTTGTATTTAAAGTTTATTTGTTTTTAAATTAGCTGACCTCTAAGCTATTTGAAGAAAAATACCCTTGACATTGTGCTATTTAGAGGTTTCCATTTATAATCTAATATTAATTGGCTAAACCCACACTCCCTTAGGGCAGGAAAAACTATTTTCCATATCTTCAGCATTCTTATTTTAGTTCTCCTTGATATCACTTTATACCAACATAGGAGGGATAATCTGATTGATTAAGCTTAGATTAGAAATAATGGAAAATATTTCAGTTGCTTGTGCTTAGTAAAATACCAGAGTGAATTGGCAGACTTAAAAAAATACCTTATGATAAGAGATCTCAAACGTTATCTAAGAGTCATTTTGTTTGCACTATCAGGATTCAGAAAGGAAATATGAGTCACTCTTCATTAGTTGCGCCGTCTATACACTAATAAACAAATTGCACAAAAGACAGGATTTTGGATAAGCTACGCAGCAGCTTTGGTTTCCTCTTTGGATATACAAACCTGTTGAGAGCGTTGCACATCTCTATGGTGACAAGCACAGAAAGAGCCATTGTCATTGGATACGGAGACTCAAAAATCCCACAGTCAACACCGGAGAAGTCTGGATTGTCCTCTTTGCACTGCAGAAAATGGCTCTGGAACAGAACAACATGAACTCACTTCCACAGCTTGTTAACTTTTAAAATGTGAAATAGGCAATTGTGAAATAAGCAGTGAATATTATGAAAACTTTTTAATATGACTCCTATAAGCACTAGTTTTAAACTTTTGTAAGCGTTAGAAAAATTCCCTTTTAGTCTTTTATTTACAAGACAACAATTAGTCCTTCCAACTGCTGAGAAGCTCAGCTATCCCACCTCAGAGCTTTAGTATTAAGACTAATTAATCATGATCGAGTTTTACAGTAACAAGTCTGAAAACATCTCGTTATATAAATTTCTGTAACCCACTGTTTTTCTACGGTCATTTCAAATGACAAGTATGAAAGCAGCATACACCTCCCCCTCTCCCCCCAAACATATTAAACTGAGCAAATACCAGCTGATAAAAGGTAACTCTTGGACCACCATCAGCAGCGATAAACCACCAAGCAGCAGCACCCACTGTGGCAGCACCAACATAACCTTAAAGAAAACAAAGTGCTTTTTTCAGTGTTGTGAACTATAGGCAAAATCTCACTACATTTGAACTTCTACCTCAAGACCTCCAGTACTGTAAAAAAATAAAAAGTTGTAATTCTTCTGTCTCCCGCACAAGAAATCCATTCTACCAGTTATAACTGACATAACCATTAAATACTGTACTAATATTTGCTTACAGAAGCTCCCAGCTAGAACTTAAGGCAAACACAAATATCAACCTACAATTTTTATTACCCCGAGTGATATCTCGGAACCCAGCATATCTGTACTTATATTAAATAAAACCGAGATTTACTTACTTCAAAAATCTATGAAGTCAATTAGGAAAATTAAAGTCACAACTTTTAGCATGAAGACAGTGTGCATTAAGTATTCAAGTTGATACTTACTCTAGCTTCACAGTACTATAGCTATATTTAAGGTTTAAATCTACAGTCACTGATTTCACAAATGGCCACTCCTTCCTTTTCCCTGATTACAGCCGTGCCAGCAAACCTGTTCTTCTACTTAAGCACAAAAAATGGTAGGTTAGATGCCTGACAGTTGCCATTTTCAGATTTAGAAGTAGTTCTACACATGACCTCAAGAGCTAAAGCAGGTGCATATTCACTAATTGCTGGTCTCAGCTCTTCAATCCCAACCCCACAACATGCTCAACATCTTAAAGCTCACAGTTACTGCATGGACAAGCTACAATCTGCCATCTCAATGGTTTGAGCTAAGTGTTTCAGCCTGGAATGAATCAAATGGGAAATGCCAAGGAGGTGGCTTCTTGTGAACAGAGATCAGATTCAGCCCTAAATTCACCTCTAATACCATCCACTACCAGACAATTTTGAAGGTCTAACACTAAGTATGGCAGTACATAAATTTTCTGTTTCCAACTTGTTAAAATCAAAAGATTCTGGCGAAGTGGTGAGTATCATACTGAAGTTATGCAACTTGGGCTTCTGGTGCTTCAAATGCTACCAATAAAAAGAAAATTAAAAAACCACCCACCACTTTACTGTTCCTATCACAGCACTGCCTGCAAACATGCAAAACACAGTGTGAACCTCAAAACAAAATAAAGGCAGAACACCAGTTCCACAAAACATCTATTGCTAGCTTTCGAGATTTCAGCCTACAAGGTGATTAGACAAACTACTTTGAAGTGGATAAAAAAAAAAAAGTCACCTGCCTAAGTTTACTTAAAAAGAAAACTATTACTACTTACATCCAATAGCTAGGTAACGGAAGAAGAGCCATCCACTGATCAGTGGCTCTTTAGGGTTGCGTGGTGGCTTATTCATGATATCAAGATCAGGAGGATTAAAGCCCAGAGCAGTAGCAGGGAGACCATCCGTCACAAGGTTTACCCACAACAGTTGGACAGGAATTAGAGCTTCAGGAAAACCCAGGGCAGCAGTCAAGAAGATACTATAAAAAAACCCATCAATGATAAGCTTATTCTTGTGCATGTAAATAGGTTGTTTTAAAACTTAGGTCTAAGCCTGTAGCATCACTTCTGTTCTTTTGTACAGAGTTAGCCATTTGTATCACAAGCTGAATATTCACAATCAGAAAACTGAATATTCATGATCAGAAAAACTAAAAACCGATCCAAGAGTAAACATTTCTAACAACTGGCATTTAAGTTTTGAAGCGTTTTCTTTCTTCTGGTAACTTCAGGAATCTAGCCTTATTTTTTCCCCCCACTCTACTTGACTGTATAGGTAAATATATACATAAATGTATAAAGGCTTGCAAGCCACTTTCTAAAAGACACACTTTTGCAGACATAACAGAATTTTAGCTCAAGTGACTAAGCTTCATTCAGCTAGATTACTGCTAGTTCCAGCAAAAATGTAATGAACACATAGCTTTCTTGACTCCAAGCTTTTGTGACTAAACAGAACAGAAACAGGGGCTACAGCAAGAGCCACGTGAAAGATAGCTTTAGATTTATAAGAAACAAGGCAAGACAATTGCTCTGTTATATTCCACTCTGGGGAAAAAAAAAAATGCTTTGATAGAAGCCACAGTTAAGGAGGTCAATATTTACATTCTGTTACCAGAAATGCATCCTGTGGCATTGGGTCACCATTCCTTCTACAGACACAGAAGAGACATTCTTCTGTAACTTGAGGTTAAACAAACATCTAAGCTATATTTTTGGCTAAGTTATTACAAGATCTGGTATTTCAGATATTTAAGATTTTTATTTTCCCGTTCTAGAGAATTATTCTAATCATAGAAATAATCATAAAGCATTTAGCTACCTACTGAGCTTGAATATTATATGCAAAGCAATGTGAATCTTTTGTAGAATGCTAAAATTCTCCAGTAAAGATCAGGCTAGAAGCATGCAGACTTCCACATAATTTCCATGATCAATTACCCGGAGAACTTGTTTTTCTGGATTTAGTGAGAAATACTGGAAGTAAATAACTAACAAAAAGAGACTCCATCATCACTATTCTACTGCAAAGAGAAAAAAAAAGAAAAAACCCAAACATGTTAAACCTACCAAACAACTTCTCCAACATTGGAGGAGATCAGGTAACGGATGAACTGTTTCATGTTGTTATAAATTGCACGTCCTTCTTCCACAGCAGCCACAATAGTTGAGAAATTATCGTCTGCTAAAACCATTTCAGAAGCAGTTTTAGCCACTGCAGTACCAGAACCCATAGCAATTCCAATTTCTGCTTTCTTCAATGCAGGAGCATCATTGACACCATCACCAGTCTAAAACAAGAATTTAAAGTTGAAAAAAATAAATAAAGAAGGTGGGCACTTACATACAGGACCAGAAAGGGTGTAGTTTTGGATCTTTAAAAATCACTTTGGTGCAGAACTATTCTGAGGCTTTGAGCTCAGGGAAACACGGAGGAAGTGTCTTCCAGAATGAGGCATTAGTCTGACAAGAGATAATATGGGTTTAAACACAGCGTCTGCCTTTGAAACCAAGTAAAAGTTGGATTACTCACCATAGCTGTAATCTCATCAAAAGACTGAAGAAACTCAACAATTTTGGATTTGTGAGAAGGCTCTACACGAGCAAAGCACCGGGCATGGTGGCAAGCATCTCTTTGGGCAGCAAGTGAGAGTTCATCAAATTCACGACCAGTAAAGGCTTTTGTAGAAACATCTTCATCTTCCACAAAGATACCAATGCGACGGCAAATAGCTACTGCTGTGCCTTTATTATCACCAGTGATCATAATAACTCTAATACCAGCTTGTTTGCACAGCTTTATAGATGAAGCTACTTCAATTCTTGGGGGATCCAGCATACCCACACAGCCAACAAAGGTCAAGTTGGTCTGAAACAAGACAGCACCAAGTTTCAGTGCAAGATCCTACAGATGTCTCATCTGAGATTAGCAAAACAATCAATATGCTTGAACACTAAATATATCTCAGTATAGTGACATTTGTCCATGACATTCCGTAGTTCTACATTGAGCAATTAAGACACCAAGGCCTATGTCATCTTGTCATTTGGTCAAACCCAGTGTAGTACTGCATGATATACTTGCTCTTATGTCAGGTTTGTTTTTCCTCCTGAAAGGGTTACCTCTTTCACCGTATTAAGTTTTCATAGCACTTATTCAGACAGCTAGAGAAGAACTACATGCACATTAGCAAGTATATCTACGTGCACATTAACAATTAAGGGGGCAAATGAGAATTTTTAATACTTGTAGAATCACAATGCTACACAGTACCATCTACATGAGGAGCATATGGGAGCACACAGTTAATTCCCTGAGTACGACTGCCCTCTGGGAAAGGTAGGATCCCATTTCAAGCATATCTTGCTTCAAATGCACTCATTTTATTAGTTAAAATGTGTTCTAGTTGTCAGCCTTGCAAATTCAACCTGCAAGCAGTCAAGTTGTTCTTTTTCATAATCAGTGCCAGAAGCACAGCGCACAAGCCAAAAACTTTAATGCAACTGTTATTTTCCCCCCTTTAAATGCTAGATACAGATTTCATTGGAAAATTACAGAGTAGTTAAGATGACAGAGCTTTTGCAGCTGACAGTATGGAGGGAGGGAAGTGAACTTGACCCTCAGAGCACAAAATAGCAGGTATGTTCCATCACAAAATCCCCAAAGAGGTCTTGCAGTTGAGCAATGTCAAACTGAAAATCATTAAAGCTGAAACCGCAATGCAATTTTTGGAATATTTTTCAGAGTCAATTTCTGAAAATAGTTTAAGGTATATGATCCTGAGGACCTTACATATATGCATAAAATAATAAAATTTGCAGATGGCTGTTTAACTAACTTTCTTACACTTCTATCTAAGCAGCAGCATGTAGAACAGCCACCAAGAACGCACACAAAGTGTTTTTCTTTTAAATCCAAAATGAGCTGGGGCAATAAAGTAGGACAGGTATCATAAACCACTGAATACTCCAAGTTTTTTCCCCTTAAGTTTCTTCAAAGACACATATAGTCTCTTCTTAAACTGAGCCTTCCCTCCACATGTGGCTAACTATTGTGTCTGACATCAAAAATACCCAGAAGAGAGAATTCTCAGTTCTAACTTCCTCAAAGAAGAATCAAACATAAGGAGTCCCCATTCTCCAGTTTGGAAGAGGGGGAAGCATTAAAAGGGTATTGTACAAAACTCACTTCATAGTTAATGAAATTTGAGGAGTCCTCAAGATTCATTTCCTCTTTTCTGGGTGGATTGTCATGGGTCGCCAGAGCCAAGCAACGCAATGTGTCTCTACCAGTTCCCCATTCTCTAATGACAGACATTATTTTCTGCTTAATTCCGGAGGTTAGTGGTATTTTAGCATTTCCTACACGCACGTGCGTACATCTGTCAATTACACCTTCAGGAGCACCCTGCAGAGGCAAAAAAAAAAAAAAGTAATTTAGCTTAATAAAACCCTTTCCATTATAACACTTGCTCAAATTATAAAGTCTTTCTTTCATCTTCAAGCTGCAGGTGGTTGTGCCATAGATTTTTAGTGTTGTGCCACCTCTGCAACCATTCCATAACTACCCTTTCTCAAGTGAGGAACTGACCTTAACAAACATCTTACTCATGGATGTGCGGCTTGGTTTGTTCGGTGTACAATAGACAGACATAGACTTTCTGTCTCTTGAGAATTCCAGAGTGAATTCCTTCTTCATGAGTTGTTTTATCACCTTATAAAGAAAAACAACAAACCATAAAAATGCATGGATTTTAGGATAGGATTATTATAGGACTATTAGGATAGGATTATTATGTATTATAGGATAATACATCCTACAGAACTCACTCCCCAGCGAATTCCAAGTAAAAGAGTACTGACCGAGTTGCAAGCATTTGCACGTTCAATTCTAGAAAGTCCTTTCAAGTCTGTGTCAAACACGTTCATCTTCTCAACCAGACAGGTAAGCGCCGTTTCTGTGGCTTCACCAACTTTTTCATATACTCCCTTAGCCTTTAGTTAATACAAAGCAAACAAAAAACACAGGAGTTTACTTTAAACCTCACTTGGAACCTACCAGAGACAAAAGTTCAAGATTCATAATGGAAAAAAATCTTAACAAGATTTACTATGGCTTACGAACAAGCAAAACTATTTTAAAGAAAGCAACTTTGAAGAGTATGATTTGTAGGAAATTTCAAGCCTTTACTCTCAAGACCAGCAGTGAAGGATGAGGATGTCAGTACTTAAATCACCAAGCATTTACATCATGATGAGATGCAGCAACCTTAAGGAGGAGAGGCAAAGCCAGAAAGTAGCAGCACACTCTGCACAACAAGAGATCCAAGTTCCAGATTAAACTTGCTGCCTGGCTTTAGTTTTCTTAGTGTTCAAGAAACAATTATTAACTCTGGGAATGGCTTAAGGGGATCTAAATACTCTCCTCCTTCACTAGAAAGGGATTTACCACTGAAAGGTATTACACAGACAGATGAGAACAAACGTTTATCCTCATTCTCACACTCTCCTCTGTTCCAGGATATGTACTTACTTCATTGTAATCCAAAGAGGAATCATTACAGAGCGCACAAATCGTTGCAAGTTCCACAAGGCCATCATACTGGCTACATTTAATAAGTTTGTCATCTTTATGCCTTTCCAAAGGAAGAAAAGGGGGAGATTTAAGTTAGTCATTTAGTATTAGCATCTCACCTTTTTCCCTTCTTTGCTCCCTTTATTTCCATTTAGTACAATGCTTATTAGTTATGGACTTGGAACTACAGAATCAGAAGTTGAGAAGAGCAGGTTTGATAAAGGCATGTTCTGAAGTTTAGATCAAAGAATCATGAAAGGAATTACATGATTATCAATGAAATCACTACCTGAATTACAAAACCTTATTTCCTTCAGTGTCAGTCATACAGCAGCATAGAAGAGAAGAGGCCTATGAAAGCAGCGTTAGAGTATGTGCAGGACTTGTAGAGCAGCTCCAAGTAGAAGAGGGATATTGTTGGATCCCTTCAGAGCTTGGCTTCCTTAGTCTTACTGCATATTCTACAGATTTACTGCCATGCATGAAATGCATGCACTGGGCCGGCATAAAAGCAGATCTGGTCTCTTTAATTTCTTTAAGTTATCTGTACTACACATGAACCTCTAAAATCAATGAAAAGCTAAGCCATTTCACAACAGAAAACGAATACTCTTTTCTAGCAGCTATAAACACTTAATGCTCAATACCTGAACTCTTTAGAAATAAGAAACAACTTCTTTGCTTTCACATTTGGAAATAGTAAATGAATTCATTTTCTGGAACATTAGCATACTTCTACAGCAAACATAAAAGAACCAAAACAGCGTTCAATACTTATTTTCCCCACTACCAAAATTAGCAAGACGTAACTCATATGTAACATCTTTCATTAAAGCCCTCAAGAAGGGAAAAAAAAAAAAAAAAAAAAAGAGTCTGGTGGTAGAAAGACATGGATCACTACTCCATAAAATTCATAACATAAGACTATGAGATACTGGGTTATATAAGCTTTTGTTCAGACTCTTTTACTGCAAACAAATTCCTGTGTTGTATAACACAGCACATGAGCAAAATGCATCTTAAGAAAGCATGGCTTTAAAGTTTCATTTTACATATAATTCTAGAGCCATAAGCAGTGGCTTTAAATTCTGAACTCTTTAACGTTCTCAGCAGCTCTGTCACCACTTCTATCACAGCTAATACTCCCTGTTTTCACCTCTTTGGAACTTGAAGACAACTACCAGATCTGAATATACAAAACTTGTTACACCAGGGTTTCTCCCACCCCCTGCTTTGCCACCACATTCCTTATCAACTGTTTCTGAAGAACAGCAAGTGCATACAGAGTCTAAGTTGCTGGGGTCAGAGTTCTGGATAAAGGTGAGTTTTTTTCCTAAAACTTCAGGCTTTTTGATTACCTAAAGATGAATTCCTTTGAAGGTCAAACACAATCTGCTGGCCTTTGCCACCATTCTCAGAAAGTATTCATTTTACATATAGTTCTATGTTCTCAGTTTGCAAATAAGCACGCTCATCGCATTTGCTGAGATCTGCCAATACTCCTCCAAACTGTCTGACAATCTCTTAACATCCCCGGGAAATCAGTCAGTACAAAATTTTAGGTTTTCAGTAAGAAGTATTTGCAATTTTATATTCTGAAAGCATCTTAGAGGAAATTTATATAGCAAATACTTTCAAGTGAAAAATTACTGATTTATCACAAAAGTGTTTCATAACTATGAAACAGAGGAGGCTGCCTATACAGCTGTGAAAGACAACAATATCTCAACTTACGTAGAACAAACATCTGTCAGGAACAGCTCATCTCTAGAGCAGGTCCTGCTTTGGGGCAGTGCCATGGGCTGGGCTGCCTCAAGTCCCCGTCAAACTTTGCTTTCAGTGACAGTTTGCAATTCAAGGTGAAGTCAGTCACCGTACACAAAATCCTTATAAAGCCACCCATTTAAAAAAAACCTGTCCATAAATGCAGAAATAAATCAGCCCTAAAGGTTTGAGAATTTAGCTATTTGTTTCTTTATGCTCCAGTAACAGCCTGAGGTAATTTCCCTTCCACAGAATGTTCTTCACGTACGTGAATGCAGCACGATTAACATGTTTATTCGCATTTCCCCCATTTCAGCAAGTAAAAATAGAAGACCAACATACATTGATGACTGTCTTATTACACTCGACATCTGTCACCACACTACAGTTTATTATTTTGTTTACCTAGAGCTCTTGCGAGACCAGCTAAAGCATAAGAGCTGGATGCTTTACAAGATGGAGAATGTCACCTTGCCTAAGTAAATGCTGTCTCCCGAAATGAAAGCATAAGCTTTTGACATCAATTAGCTTGGAAACAAAAGAGAAATGGGGAATTAAGATTTCCAGCAGCTGAGAACACTATGGTCTTAATGGCTATGAAAATTAAACCAAGATAATCACTATCAAGATCAGTTAAGATCACATGGAGTCAGAGGCATGTGAAACTCCACAAGGTCGAGATGTTTACAATAATTGAATCTTAATTCTACTTCATTCTTGCAGAATAGAATTCTGCTACGTAAAACTGAAGTGATAAGATTAAAAACACATGGAAAACTGGTCAAGCAAAAGGAGCTGTAACAACCCAGTAAGAAGAGGCCTGCCTAGAAGTAGAACCTTATAAATTCCTAAAGTTGTCAGGATGAACCACACATCCCACTAATAGAGACCTGCAACTGATAAAGTAAACCAAACATGTAATTCCTCTCCTAAGGGAGTGGGTTTAACACCAGCTCAAATACCAAAGGCTGACAAACACACACATCTATTCAAGTACAGATACACCAAGTTCAATAAACTACTGAGGGCAGGGACAGGAACTTACAGTATTAAGAGTCTCACCTGTCCAGATTTATGCAGTTTTTTTAAAATACAAAAACTAGCTATCCCAGTGCTACAAAATAAGGTTTAATCTCAGTCCAGTAAGATTTCAGTAAAATACATCTTCTCAACCTACCCCTAACTTTTGGATTGTCAAAGGAACATTGCAACGTTGGAGACTGTATCAAGTAAGTTTCATGAAGGTTTACTTCTCTAGAATTTAACTTCCTTTTGCTGTTAATTACTTTCCCCCCCAGCCCTTCAGTGTACATTGTCACTGGCTGAGCTTTCATTTATTAACAATCACTACTGAATATCACATGCAGCACTTTTCAAGCCTAAAGTAATAATCAATGCATAAACAGACAAATATTTAACTTTAACAACACACTTACACTTCTCCCATGGGAGCATATGTTGAACCCGTTACAGTAAATTCATTCAGAGAACAGCTATCTCCTTCTACTCTGTCCAGGATAAACATCTGAAATTAGAGTTAGAAGTGTTACTAACTTTAAACAATAATTAATGCAAAAGATTTAAACAGGCCTTACATGAGCAGGTATAAGAGACAAGTTCAGGTTGAATAAACAAACTAGACAAAACCAAATACAATACTCTGACCTTCGATCCCACATATGTTTGAACACCTCCCTATACTGAAGCATAAAGTAACAGAAAACGCCACTTCTGCTTCCCAAATCTCATTGGAAAAACGAATTGTGGCACAAATATATCAAAGAGTTGAAATACACATAAAGTATATATATTTAACTTCAGTATCCACTTGATAATCCTGACTATACCCAAGCTCTCCTGAGGCTTAAGTGTTTCCTGTTCTGGTTTTCCATTTATAAGTCACTTTGCCATTCAGTGCACTGGTAATTTAGAAATATTTGGACAGCTCAACTGCCCTGCTAGCACCAATTGAAATGTTATTTTCAAATAAAGACACCGATTTGAAGGATGCAGTTGTACCCCATAAGACACCTGCATCTCAGTCTTTCCTTTTCACTTGTTTCCCTTCTAGGAGGGCTGCAGGCAGAACCAAATCTGGGAAGATGGAGATAGAAAAGCACAGTGCCTGAAGCCCTCATACTCTTATCATGACTTGTTGGAGTGGTAGTAGAGAAGAAAATAATTTCTCACTGATAGAGAGTATATCTCAATGGAACTTCTTACCCATTGTTTAGTGTAAGCCATTTTGCCAGACCACATTTTAGCAATATCTTACTTTCCCCTCATTGCACCGCCTTACGTTTTAGGCAAGCATCTTCACAAAATACAGCCTAATAATTAGGTGTTCCATAATTGATCTGCATCAGTGTCTGGGAGACTCTACAATCTTCAAAGTGATTTCAAAAGTCAAAAAGCTAGAAAAGTTTATAAATTAAAAGCCCAGAAAACAGAGTAAGTGCATTCTCAGAGGGAGATACCACTGAAACAATCCCTCAGGTCTCCTCCAAAAGCAGCATCATGGCTGAGAAACATTGTAGTATAGGGTTCCTTTGGACACTCAGGAGTTACTACTTAACATGAAAACTAAAACTACAAGGGGAATTACTGTTGTAAACCAGACTTCTTAAAAAGCTAAGCCATCTCTCTGCTTAGAGTGAAACCAAGAATAAGCATATTGTTTACAGGTATTAGGATTTTGCTATGTTTTGGAAAATCTTGCAATTAAGATTATTCTGTAACTGTCAGAGCTTAACTAGGAACCAAGTTGTACTGCACAAGATCTAAAACATTTAGCCCTCTACAAATAAGGAGTAGAGCATTTTGAGCTTTTAAATAAACACAACTTAAATTATGAGTTAACCAGGAAGCCTACTGCTTTTGGCATCCGCATGATGAAAAAATCCCTGCAAAGACTAGGGCAGTTATGCAACTCTGCTGCAAGTAACCTCCTCTGGAATACTGATGAGCAGCTGCTTTGTGTCTCTTAGGTATAAATACTACAATACTTAAGGAAGTAGAACAAGTTAACCGCCAATTAGAAAGTAAAAGCCATCAATCACATGAGAATAAAGTGCTTAAGGCTTACAAACTTTTGCCAAAAAATACTGGTGAGTAGTGCTCAACATTGACGCATTTGGAATTCTAACCCAATGTAATGACTCTGAACATTTGCTGTCCTAGAGTTGCTATGCCACTGAACATCTACAGTTATTAAATGGAAGAACTTAAATGTTTTCTCCATAAAATTCCTACAGAGTATCAAGTATATGATACTCTGTCAGGGAACTGGCAAATGAACATGGGTTACCGTAAGTGACTACCTATGAAAGTCCCAAATTAATCAACACTAGGAAGAATACTGGGGGGAGGGGGGGGGCAGGGAAGGGACAAGAGGCACATAACTTATGCATACCAAAAAATCTGCCATAGATTGAAGATGACCCTGGTAATGCTGGTGACAGGGTCAACTGCACCTCCAGGTAGCCTCATTAGTCATATAATGTTGCACATTGAAAACATTAAAGTGATCTGCATCAGACCAGTAAGAGCTACTGAAGATAAGGTAACCAAACAAAGGTGGAGCCACTCACCAGAGAAAATACCTGAGGCTATTCAAATTACTAAAGGTAGTGAATCCTCAAGTTGCTAAGTTTCTCCACCATGGTCACCTTGCTAAAATAAAGAGGTGAGTGTTTTATACTTACACACCCCGTGCTTCTACAGTGTAACTATCCTACCTTTCTGAAACAGGGGATAAATCATACGAAATAATTACCAGTAGACTGAATGGCTTACAGGCAAGTCAATGGAAAGCTGCTTGCAAACAACTTTCTCTTCCATCAAGTACGGGTACAGCTATTTTTTGCCATGACTAAATAAGGGAAGAGATAAAAGCCTTAAACACTACACAGTGGAAAACTGAATTAAAAGTGGAAGCTTATCTAAGGAAAATAAAGCAAGATCTTGACGATATGAGAACCAAACGACTCGCGATCAAAAGAATTCAAGTAATTCTAACTATTCAAACAGAGTGGCTGAGGAGAAAAATAAAAATAAAAAAACCTAATTCAACATACCCTGCAGACTGACATTTGATTTGTGGTCAGAGTACCAGTCTTGTCAGAACAAATAACTGAGGTGCAACCCAAGGTTTCCACAGAGGGAAGACTTCTAACAATAGCGTTCTTCTTGGCCATCCTCCGGGTTCCAAGAGCCAAGCAGGTGGTAATGACAGCAGGCAGACCCTCAGGGATAGCAGCAACAGCAAGAGCAACAGCAATTTTAAAGTAATAGATAGCACCTCGAATCCAGGAGCCACCGTGAACGGGATCATTGAAGTGACCAATGTTTATTATCCAAACAGCGATGCAGATAAGAGAAATGACTTTAGACAGCTGCTCTCCAAACTCATCCAGTTTTTGTTGCAGGGGGGTTCTCTCCTGTTCAGTAGCCACCATCTCATCACGGATTTTGCCAATTTCAGTGTTTACGCCTGTTGCAATAACCACTCCCATGGCTTTACCAGCAGCAATATTAGTACCCTAATGTAGATAAAGAAAAGGGAAGAGAACAGTTGTAGTCAATCTACAAACAGGGTTTGGTGGTGGGTTTTATGTTTGTTCTGGATTTTTTTTCCCCTAAATTTAACAAGTCCAGACCGTATTTCAGCTAGGACATGGAAAAACTTGAAGAGGAAGAAAATGACATTTCCCCAATATCTGTAAGAGGTTACTCCAGTGTAGAATTTCTGCTTACAGAATGTGCTCAAAGTGAACCAGTATTGATCTGTTCTAAGCAGCATAGTCAAACTCAGATGCTGAGTAAGCAGTATGCATTTCAGCTGGAATCCTCGTATGTTTTTCCATTATTTTTTAATTAGGAATGTATTGTCCCAGATTTAATGTTATTTACCATGAATAACAGATGCATTCCATGGGGCTCCCTGTGTGAACACACTTAACATGAGAAAGAACAGTGAGCTTTTCTACAAGGAGCCTACCAACAATAAGAGAATTGTTACTTTGTTATCTGAAAAGCATTCAATGCTTCCTTTAAACAAATTTGAATAAACTGTTTCATTCCTATATGGAAAGCTAGTTCTCCATTTTAGCCACACAATATCACAGATCGTGTGGGCATTCTTCTAAGTCTTAAGAGCTATTTAGAGATGTAGTGTAGAAGAACTTTAAAAGTACATGCGTTCCAGCCTTCAAGACTTCCTTGTGAAGGATAAATTAACTAAATCTGTTTCCTCATATAAACTTGTTTCAACAAGCATCTTCCCTTGAGGGCAGCTTTTATTAAAAGTTATTTATAATTTTTAATTCATTTAGTTTGATGTACACAGAGACATCCATATAGATGCATATGGAGAATACAGCAAAGAAGTCATACAGCTTTTAGGTGCAGACCTGAAGTTGTGTACTTTTTTGTTTAATCAGTGGGTTGTTTTTTTTTTATAAAGTTTTGAAAATTACAAAACAAATAACTTACAGAAAAAAGCATGTTCTTCTTGTCTTGGTTTACAGCACGAGGATCAGGCACAGGGTCAGTGTGCTTAATAACAGACACAGATTCACCTAAAATAAAGATAATAGTCTTAAGAAGAATTATGTATCAACTGGATTCCTGTAGGGAATCAAAAAGTTAAAAACATTTTAGGACTGAGGATTGTAAGATGTCAAATTTCTTTCCTCAAATGATTTTATTTAATTGCTTATGTGAAACAGGAAATATTTCGGCTGACCAAAAAAATTGAATGGCTGGCTTTTAATACAAATAGGAAAGGATTTAAGTAAACATTTTAAATAGTCAGAATTTAAAGTGTGCATCATGTCTTTTAAGGAAGAAGAAAGGTGAGCAGCTGGTACTCCATTCCTCCAGTTAACATACCAAGACGTACTGCACGAATTAGATTTTGCAGTAACAAGTGTTTCTGTTCTCTATGCACTGGAAGAGGTATGCTCTCGTTTAAATAATTAGATGTTACCACGGTTATATATCTGTGACAGTATACATCACACTTATATTGGCAGACTTTTTCAATCTTTTTTTTCAGCGTCATGCAGCCATCTGTTAGTTAACTCTTTTAGATGACAGTCTTCAGAGACCTCTTCCATAAAGAGCTTGAATACATCAAATTCCATAAACATGCCACACAGGTATAGAAAGGTTTCTTTTCCATAAAAACAGCTGTTAATTACTACATCAGATTTCACAAGGTGGTAACTCAGTGACTGAAGCTAAGAGCACACAACTTTTTGTAAGCTCAAGAGAGCCAAAGCTTTCTACTTTCAGAAGAAAGCCTTGCTAAGTAGCATCTCAGACTTCAGTTCTACTTTATTACTTAGGAGACTCGAGCATCAACTTAAAATAGGCTGAAAACAGAAAAAGGTTTTCTTAAAAATAATTGTGTTATTTAAACAAAGGCAAGGAATTATTCCCTTTATATAGGCTTCTGGTGGATTTCTTTTTCTACTTGGTTCTGAGAGCTTGATAAACATGGAATGTCTACATTTTCTTATGCCAAACATAAGTAAGCTTGAACAGTTCTGTGCTATTCAGGTTCTGTACTGAGAAACTCTGGGGACTGTTTCAAGACAGATTTGAGGATCAAAATAGGTTTCTTATGAATACTTAACTGTTTTAAAATTCCAGGCTAGTTAACATTAATTTATGCTACTGAAACAGGCAGACAGATCTTCATGTTCCAGCTGAGAGAAAACTCTTATAGCATGCTTGGTTGATTCCTAGCTTCTTTCCTATATTCAGAAGTAGTGCTACTTTGTTTTGTTTTCAACAAATCTGAAAAGTACTCTAAATATAGCTCCCGCACTCGAGAGCTGAACCAGAAAACACATGAATGTGCGTGCACAGAATTTCAGCAAATAAGGCTTTAGTGTACTGAGTCTTTAGTAAGAGCAGTTTCAAAGCTGCCTGTATTTCAAAAGTTATCCTCTCTTGTAAGAGAAAACAGATAACTAAGATTTCCATATTTTTCACATTTGAGCAGTGACAAAACGTTCAAGCCTAGAAGCCGGCAGGAACTAGAATAAAAATTCTTAACTTTTAGTTTCCCTAAAAGTTACTAGTGTGTGTCTCTGGGGGTGGGGGAGTATGTGGCAAAAAAGTATTACAGGTCTCAGTAAGAATGTTTATCCCACTAAAGTCAACATGTAAATCCAATGATGAAGCAACAGATTCAGCCACTCTAAGAGTTAGATACTAGATCAGAAATTTACTACACATGAATGCAACATAGTACTTCAATAGCTACAAGCTTGTTTCTAATGGATTATTCTAAACAATCAGTGAAAAGGCACATTTAATTATGCACATAATTATCTAAAATTCACAGAAATTATACCTGTGAGAATTGATTGGTCTACCCTTAGAGTTGTAGATTTGATAGAAGTAATTCTTATATCAGCAGGAACCTTGTCTCCAACTACAAAGAAATGAACAAGACAAAGTTAGAATTTTGTCATTTGAGAGATTTCTAACCAAGCGTACTATTACCTCTCAGCCAGGAAAACGATTTTCCAGTAACTGCTCAGATGACTAAGATTACTAACAGCTTATTACTGCTTTTGTGGTTTTCAATACTCCAATTTTCTGAGCATCCAACACTTCGGCAATTTAGATTTGCCTTCAAGATCCCTACCCCTACCTAACCTCAACGAAAGAGGTTGTAAATCACTCTATTGTTTCTCTAATCACATGACTACCACTTGACAGCAAATGGAAAACATCTCAAGAGAAGTATATCAATTTCAGAATATGTATTTATAAAAAAACAAAACCCGTAGCTAAGGTGAATCAAGTTTCCTTTTCAGAATAACTGTCCTGGAAAGTCTTCTGGTTGTTTTTTCTGTGCCCAAAGTCAGACTTGTGCTCTCTAATGATCAGAAAGTTATCCACATTTATTTACTTAGAAACTAAAAGAAGTTGTACTTTCCTTTTCTTTGGCACCAATTGTGAGAATAATATGCTTCTGCAAATCTGCTCTTTTAATGTTATACTTTGAATACTGCCAGATGTTTCAGAATTGGAAGTTTATTTCAGATCATAGACTAAGCTTTATTTTTCAGTAATGCTACTGTATTAAATGTACCACAATCCATATCCCAGTTAAAATTTTTTGCAGGACTCTACACTATGTTTATTTTGTCATACATATTTCTACTTTGCAGAAGACAACAGTGCAGGAAAAAAAACCACAAACCAACTCACAAACCAAAAAAAAACCCACAAGTGGCAAGTGTTTGAAACCCACAAGTGGCAAGTGTTTGAGACACCAAAGCAGCAGCAGATGATACCAGCTAACAGCACACTCCTAAAGACAGCAGAATAATTAAAGTCAGTTCCCGGAGCTGTGTGGCCAATTTAGCTCCAGCATCTCTATCATCCCAGAATTATTCTTCCACCTTCCTACTTTCTCTTATCAAGCTTTTCCCAGTTCTTAAAAAAAAAAAGAACTAAAGCTCCACCATTTTGTGACTACTGCAAATAAATGGCTGCATGCAAATTAACTTGCTAAAGCATATTAATGAGAGTCACGTTTCTGACTTGTAGGGGGGGTTCCACATTCTGCAGGTCAATATTGCTAATGAATGCATATAATCAAACATTCCTAACGTAATTTAGCCCTGCAGTATTCAAGTGTCAACTTCCTTATAAAATAACACAAAGAAGGGAGGACGTAGCTAAAAGAGAGCTGATCTTCTCAGTAGATGGACTGTGTGTCCCTGCAGTAAAATCAAAACAAGCTGCAATTCCTGCAGGAACTGCTTATGCAACTAAGAGCAATAATGCACACGAACAAATACTCCCACGAACAAGCCCGCAGTGGTGTTACAGCCTCAGAACACACAACCACAGGACACAGGAAAACTATGGAGCAAAGTGCTGAAGAGGAGAATTAAGCACCACTTCAAATGTTAAGTAAACTTGCACCATGTGACTTTAAGGTCAAAGAAACCCTGTCCTGGTTAAAATCAGCAAAAGATTGCCTAGTTTTGCTTGTCGACTTAGGCGTGTGTTTTTTTTAAGCATACATTTATGAAGGGATCCAATAAGAAACCACAAATTCCCTTTTTGTGCCATTATAGCATGCGAGAACTAATTTAAGCCACAACGGCCTTGAGCAGTGGGAGAAAATAGCATTAGACAAACGGTGACCAAGGCCAAAAATGGCAAAACTATTCAATACGCTCTCTTGATGTCGCGAGGAGGTTTATATGCAGACATATAGTAGCAGCTGGTTTTCAGCTACCCCTGAACAACAGGCTGATGCCTCAGTGCAATGTGGTGTAATGCCTGTCAATCCGCATAAATATTTTCAAAGTACTTAAAGCAGCTGGAAAACTACAGCCAACTCCAATACACAACCGCATTTGACAACACTGTTAAAGACTTAATCACTCCATAACACAAAAAAAGAAGCTGTTAAAAAATAATCTTGAAATATTCAAGGTATTGGTCAGAACATATGGCAAAGTTTACAAGTAATATTCCAACCTACTTCTTCTGAACAGCTCTAAGTTATTCAAACACAGTATTCACAAGATCTAAAGTACCAGGAGAGACTCCTGCCCTAGTAGACTATCAATAATCAAGCATCAGTATTTCCACGAATACTACCCTCATTATCAATTGCTTTAAATCACCAGAACCAAAGTGTTAAATTTATTGTGATACTGCAGCTTTCCAAGATTATCTCAACAATTGCAGATAAGACACATTATTCACTCACCCTCTCCGTTTGAGAAGGCTGTAGTAAAATATTCAAGGAATTTCCAATAGGCAGGAAAGCTGCACATCAGGGTCAATTACAGAGCTATTTTAAGTTCCTCTTTGCAGAATAACAGCTATGACACTAAGTCATTTATAGTCTTGAATATACTTTCATGAGCACAACTGAAACTGAATATAGATAGGAAATCATCCTATGATAGATAGGAACCCACAGGAAGTTTTTAGTGAGCAGTCTAGTGCAGATCTCATCTACAAGTAGAAGGCTTTATTCCATATAACACAGGAAAGAAACTAGAAGGGGTTTGATGGGGTTTTTTTTGGGGGGAAAGGGGGTTGGGGAGTGGGGTGGTAGTGATTTAAATTCAATTACATTTCTGTCCACAGAACCTCTAGAAGTATTATCCAAGGCTTGAAATATAAGAAATTAGAAAGTGAGTATGTATTTGCATTGCCCAGTACAGAGCCTCTACAGTCCAAATGGATAGCAATATAATCCCATTGGTTTACATCTAAAATCATTTAAGTCAGCTGCAGAAGTGTTTTCATCCATTATTTTAACCAAAGTTTTTTAATCCTAAATTAAACAGCATTGAAAAAATTAAATAAGCTGCTTTCAAAACTGCCTAGACATATGTTCTTAAAGCGTAGTTTAGCCAAATACATTAACTACCGATTAAAATAACCCTTCTAACTATAAAATTGACTGCTTCCTGGAAGAGCAAGAGCAGGATTTGGTTCATATCCTTACAGCTTTATTCATAGAATTCTTTTATTCATGCACAGAATACAATTTTAGAATTTTAATACTGAACTTCAGCACACAATAAAGAAGTCTAAAAACAACCTGGCCCCTGTAAGGGAGTAAAAGACCCAACAAAAACCGCAACAACAAACCAACCCTTTTTATTTAACTGTGCATGAGTCTATACCGAAGCAGACAGTTTACAGTTTCTACTCCTTGACAGAAACTGGAGCGGCATTTAGTTGTGATATGAATTTGAAGTTTGTGTGAATTGTTTTAAACAAGCTGTATGCCTTCCCTGAAAATAGACAATTCAGTATGTGAAAATACTGGGTTCTTCAACTACCTATAAGTAGTAATATTATCATGCCAACACTTCCACCGATTATACCTAGCCTTTCTTTTAAGTTGAAAGCTCCTCACATTTTATCATACTCCCCCCAGTGCTGTGCCAATGTTAGAGTTCAACAGTCACTTACACATATATTCACTCATAAGCACAGTACAGCCCCACTTACCAACACAGCACATCAAGCAGAATGGGCGCAGTTCCAGAAACGATGGCAGTTGCCCATGAAGGGGCTTCCTCATGACCAAAAGTCTTCAGAGGACAGTCCCTGTTACATTTGCAGCTGTCTGGCTATCAACAAAGAACTTCTGAATGCAGCAGGACCAAACGTATCTTTCAAGTCTCAAATGATATCCTAGATCTTCTAACACAAATTGCTGGTGACAGTATGCTCCAGAAGCAATATTAACTTTACCCCCAAAAAGCCACTATGATATACCAGAGTCCTCAGAACAAAACTACTACTTTAAATGTGTACTTTGAACACAGTTATCAGCTCTGTTAACTGCCTCTGATCCCTCTGCAACTGAAGACTTGCTAAGAGGAGGTTTACTGACAGGTACATTATAGAAAGTGAAAAGTTTTCCTTCCTTTTTGTGTTAATCTCAGTGTTGCAAGAACAACTCAGCAAAGAAAGCAATCTGCTTGCAAAAAGCCCACCTGAGCAATCACAGTAAATGAAAGTAACTTTTCCTGTAGAAGTCAGAAGGGTTCTTCATATGCAACACGGACTTAACACTTTCTTATTTATGTTTATCATTAACTAAATATCGTGTCTACGTGTATCTGCTATCAGCAGGTCAGGGTTGGAACTGGACTTTTCCAATAAAGATCACCAGTTGCAGCTCTCAACTATTTTGTCTCAGTTGCCTGAGTTTGTAACATTTTTTTTTGGCAAGTTCTGAAAAACTGGGATACTATTTCAACATATGATTGAACAATGCAGGAACACAAACAACAGTTCCTGAAATGGAGTAAAAACATTCCCAAAACAACTTCCATAAAACACCAAATGGAGAGGACCGGGAAAGAAAAAATGAAAACACATAAAATTGCGTTGTTTCCCCCCTTTTGAGTGTATTAATAGATTCGGGTTCATTGTTGAGACATTCCATGCATTTTTAAGACCCTATGGTCTTTCTCCTGATTTATTAGGACACTCCAATTTCATCAGGCTAGGGTAGAAATACTAACAAATTCAGCAGATATAACCTACCATGCTGCTGTTAAAACATTTGACTCAATGCACTATGCATGGGGTTTTACCATCAAAAGTGAAAGAAATAGCTATTAATTCTTTTGCCAAGATATATTTAAGTGTTAGCAACTGTTCTAACCGTTTCAACATTATCTATTATTATGGGTACAGTTATTTAAACCACTTTTCCTAATGAGATCTTTAGCCTCTTAAAGAGTCAGTTATTTCAAAGTCCTCTCTCTTGACCAAAAATAAGTTTCTTATCCTTGTAAATTAGAGGACATACCATTGTGTGACTATTTACTAACGAACCGAGGCAACTGAAACATCCTACATGAAGTATGGGTACCTCCTTACGGTTTAAGAATTAAAATGAGTAGGCTTAACACATATAGGATGCTACTTCTTTCATGAGCCAGAACCAAGTATTGTTTCTGCTGGGGGACAGTAATAGTTAAATCTTCCCCCTCAACAGAAGGGACTGCTTCTATTTAGAAGTATAGCTGTTGCAGCACTATTGTTTTTTATATTAAGCTTCCTTAACACAAGCTCAGTGTAGCTCCTCTTCCCCCCACATGCATACAGTCCACTCTTCCTATTGTGTTTAATTTCCTTAGACCATCAGAAACTTAATTTTTCTTCTGTAGTAACAGGTATTAAGTATTTTAACACTTCCTGAACTGGGTATAATAAAAAGCTACCAAAAATCAGAAGCTTTACAAAACAGGAAGATTAACTTCATCTATGCTTTCATGCAAGGCCAAGTGTGTCAAATTGTCAAAATCAGAAAAGTGTCTATGAAATATATTTTAAGTCCGAGTTTCCACTCCAAACCAGTAAGATAAATTTATTTTCCAGCAAGACAAAGATTATAATAGCACCAGTCTATTTAGTTTTAGCCACACTAGTAAAACAGCATTTTTTTTTACTGCCAAGATGACAGAACAATACATTTGAATATATTCATTCTTTCCATTTAGGATGCATGCGACAGATTAGACATTGTTCATGAAATGGCCCTCTCAATCGTATGCCATTCTGCATTCTGGACAGACAGCAAATATCCATGGAGCTTACCATGGATGTGTATGTAGAAGCATGATTATCCTAACCTAAGAACTGTTAGAGGTGGAAGCTAAAAAAAAAATATATATTCAAAGTAATTACTTCTACAGATCACATTATCAATGAACACCAGAAATAGAAGAAAGGCTTTACTTTCTGGGAGGAAAATATTTTAAAGTTGGAACTGAAGATGATATTGAGAAAAATTTATATATTGTATATTTGTATATTGTACACTTGATTCATTCCTACTTTATTTCTGTAGAAATGTACTTCTAAGTGTGATTCTCTCTGAAGAGGGCACCAGAACATTAAATAAGATGTGCCAACGGACAGGTACCCTGCCTACAAAAATAGCTAACAGCAGAAAGAAAAAACTTGCAAGTTAAGCTTCAATTTTTGCTACATCAGGCAGAGAGCAATGACACCTTCACACCAAAGCTGAAGTCCTGTTTCCAAGTCAGGCTGCATTTGGGTAACATAAGAACAAATGGTGAGAATTCTGGAGGTGCAGCATAGCTCCAAGTGCAAGTTTTCCTTAGCCTTAAAAACTGCTGGCTTTGCCAGCATGATATAGTACGAACAGAACATTATCTTGATGTTCAAGTATTTTTTTCAGTACTATTGTGTTTATAATAAAACCCCATTGCAGTCTAGGCTCTGATCAGGCTATAGAACATAAAATGTGTTCTGAATTCAAACAAAACACAATTAGTTTCACTATTTTTATTGAAGAGTTTGGTGGAAAACTCTACACAAATGAGGGAAAAAAAATTGGAGATATGTTTCGTAAATTTTCAAATGTGTGTTGAAAGTGACACAGGTTTAGGCTTTGCCCTGACTTGAACCTCGCATAACCAGACACAGTGCGTATGTTCCATACTCCACTGAAGTCTGGAGTTATCTCAAAAGCTGCCTCTGATGTGTTAGAAGTTTGACAGCTGAAGTGTTCACTGAAGCCCACAGATTTATGCATTACTTGTACATGATCTTGATCTTACTTCCATGGTTTTTCTTGTTCAAAAGCAATACTTCATGGAAAAAAAAAAAAAAGGCAAAATACATCCTTAATCTTTAAAAAAAAGAACCCAAACAAACCCAACAACTTGTACTAGGTAAGAAAAAAAAACAAAACAAAAAACCCCAAAAAACAACTTGCAGTCAACTTTTTCCCATATCAAGAGATGCTCTCAGCAGTATGCAGTTAGGACAGCCTCCAGTAGGTCACTGTTCTGGACTGAATTCTTACTTGATCTTTTTCGTTATTATATTTTTTTTCCAATCTGAATATTTTTCCAAGAAGTAAACCAGCATCTCTAGCACCGAGTTTGAAAATCAATTCTAGCTATTAGAAAAGTAATACAGGCACAAGGACCCAGATGTTCTGGAGTAAAACCTGCAACATCAATGTTTGTTGCTTATACTATCACAGAGAACTGTTGCTCTTTATAACTACACTGGAGTTTGACATAATTCACCTCAAGAATCTTCCTTCCCAATCATCTTTACCCTCAAATTTATCTTGCCCTAATTATAAGGCATCTATGCTGTAGGGAAGAGTCTTAAAGTGCTCTGCAGTTAGAATTAAAAGCCTTGGAAAGTAGTTCTTGCATACTTTATGCCAGGTATAAATGTAAAACTATGTCTTCTGGAATACACAATAATTTAATAAGCAACAGCTTCCAGGAACTCTGTTTATTTTTAAGCTGTTGATACTTACAGATGTAACAGATGACAAGAGCCATCATTCAGCACTTCAGGGAAAAGACAAACTACTGTGACTCCATTTTGGATATTTACAGACTGCAACTAATTAACATTCATTTATTAAATTACAGAAAGTCAGATATACTGTATCTAAAATAGAACATTTTAGACAGAAAAAAATACAACAGAAGTAAGCAAAACTCATTTCTGTTCCCAAATGTGCTTCTTTAAAAATAAGTTATTTGCAACCAGTTTATTCCATTTTCTCAGACTGGACTTCATAAAAAACTCGTAAGAACTAAGGCCATGCTGATTAAAGTTTCCCTTTAAAACGTTACTTTAAGACACGCAAAAAATTAACTAAAACAAAGGACATCTTTAATAAGATAGCCACTAGTTACAAATTTAGAGTGTATCCTCCAATAAGCTTTTGTAACAGCATGATAATCCATTTTAAGACTGGCAAACTGAAAAGCCATTTGAGGACAGCATCTGGATTTTCTTCAGTTCATCAGTTCTAAGAAACAAACAGTGTAGCTTAGTAACCCTTAGACATTGCAGTTCTGAGAACTATGCCCACCAGAGGTCTGCAAGCAAATTTAAGGAACACATCCCAAACCTGTAGCTCCAACTTCATCCCAAAGAGTTGCTGTTGATTGTACAGTATCTTTTCCACCATCTCCACTTAGGTGGACACAGAAGAAAGCCTTCCAAACATATGCAGTTAAGAAATTCATGTCTGCACAGTCTCTGAGCAAACATAGGCTATAACATCTCTTAGTACACCTGCAAAATTTTAACGTAGCATTTCTGTTGAATTTGTTAGCTACTAGCCATAAGGACCAGTAATTCTCATCAAGTCTTCTGCAGTACCTATATGCACACTGATCCCCAAGAAACAGATAAGACAATAGTTATCTACCACTCGAGGAACAATCTAATTCAGGTTACTCCGTATCTATTGCAAGGTGACAAGGCAGACCTGCAGTTTTCCCTTATTACTTCAAGTCAAATAAACCAGCATCTATTTCCTCTGTTGACAGATCAATTAAAGAAAATGTCCTGCAGAAGATTTATTTTAGAAGGCATGAGGCAGACTGAATAGTCTATATAATGAACAGACAAACTCTACAAATGGCCTAAGGAGCCAGAATAAAAAATAATAGTATAAACCATTAGTGCATTGCCTTTGGGTTACACTAAGCCAACAAGGTTATCTGTAATGGGTTCAAAACTACTGAAAATACCAAATGATTTTGGAAATGCTTCAGTGCTACCTATTCTCAGGGAACTCTCGCAATGTAAAGAGGCAAATATATTCCCCCCACTTCCCCTGAACTGCAATATCAATCCCCCAGTTCCTACAACAAAGCGTTCTCAGTGTCAGAGCCACATATAGCTACTTCAAATTAAAAGAGCTGTTATAGCATTAAACACAAGTATTCTGTAATAGAAGAAGACCTGTAGAAAGTTGCCCCAAATTAGGTATCAGCACAGGGGAGAAACCTATCACCTGGTTATTTATGCCACTCGGTTGAAAGATATTTGCCTGGACACACAAATGTCATTGGCACT
Organism: Gallinago undulata; assembly: GCA_026546715.1. Classification (NCBI taxonomy): domain Eukaryota; kingdom Metazoa; phylum Chordata; class Aves; order Charadriiformes; family Scolopacidae; genus Gallinago; species Gallinago undulata. The sequence goes on from JAOTQQ010000005.1 coordinate 27,882,490, forward strand.
TTGCCTAGAATTCCATACCCAGATATGTATCCCAGTATGAAGTGCTCTGTCACTTCCCTACATGGTCATCTTTTTGCAAACACCATGTCAAAGGCCATCGCAGCACTCTTACACTTGAGGCACAGGCATGCACACAGTCTCTCTCACCTCCAGGTCTTGACACTAACGCTGGTACACAGTGTATTGCTCTTCTCTACTTGCTCGGTCGCTTTTCCGAGTTTGATTACCATTAAAACTTCATCATTGTCTATCCACAAGTTAGAATTTATTGTTTCAATATCAGAGCTTGTATTACGCTGAAGCACTTATTTCTGTATTAAACATCCACATGATTTACACTCTGTTACCTTCACTTGAAGCTGCAGTTGGTTACATTTACCAATAGGAGAAAAACATGGTGAGTGCTTAAGACTAGCTTGAGACTGACCCATCAGTTTGAATATTTTAACCAGCCTGAGCTTCTACAGTCAGTCAACAGTCTAGAACACCCATCTGAAAGGACAGGCATAAAAGCTGAATAAATTTTGGTTTTCTACACAATCATACTAGTTTTTAAGTTTGCCCTTTTTTAAAAAAACAGTTCTACTTGTGTTAGACTATCAGACGCCGTTCTACAAGTAGATTTCAAAATAATGCAGTAGGAACCCTATGAAAAATAGGATACAATGTTTGTTAAAGACACCCTAGTGTTATAGATATGCTAGTCAGGGGTTTATTTCCAATTCACTCTCTCCTTCAGACGCAGGCCTTTTAAAGATATGTCTCAAGGCACAAGTAATTTATTTTATTGATACTGGCAACATACAGCAAGATAAGTAAAAGCCCACACATCCCCTAGGTGTTTCACATACAACTTTAGCTTTGTCTTTTTCTGTAAGATGAAAATACAACCTCTGACTCTTCTGAAATAGCAAAAAATCAAGCAAAAAGTTTTCTGTGCTCCAGACACCTGGCAGAGCAGCAAAATCCAGCAGTTTTCCTTAATAAGATAGCCCAAACCAGTACAAAATACATAGTCATCAATTTGCAATTTTACTAATACTGCTTTAAAGTACCAAAAAACACAACTCCAATGTACTGCCATGATATAAACTGCTTCCAAAACTACTATTTTACTGCTGACATTTAAAAACAGAATAAAGATTTGGACTAGACATCTACTACAAAATCTGCAATTTATACAGTTCCATTTGCCTCAAAAGGACACAAAACCTCAGCTGCTTAAACAAAATCTCATTGCAGAGCTCACGGATTTGACTGTACGGCACAGTCATAGCAAGTCAAAACAGCAGAGTAAGTGACAAGGTATCATAATTCACCCTTTATTTCAGCTATCAGCACTTTGTATTTGTACTTGTTCTTCACTGACAAACACTAAGAGGAAACCAGTTTCGGCCTTTGTGAGATTCACGCTTGCTCTGAATTACCCCGGCCAGGGCTGTTGTAGCTGAATCATCCAACACACAAAACAGAGGCTCAAGATGGGGCTCAGCGAACATTAAAGTTTCTCAAGGAATGAAAGCTAGGCAGCCAGCCAACATCAACTTAATTTTGAGTACATACTCTCTCTGCCTGCTAATTAAAATAGGAGGATAGTCAAGCTTAAGGGTATATATTTATCTCCTCCTGAGATCGCTACCACCTCTAAAAGCAAAGTGACACTAGTGGAAAGAAGAAGTTTGATGTACACCCTAAATCGTTCCCAAAGGAACAATCACTCAGTTAACAGTTGATAATGACCTACAAAATAGAAGTATGCAATTACTCCTGACACTTAACAAGAACCACCTCCTTTTATCTGGGAAGGCATCAGAAACATTGAAGTCACTGAGAAATCCAGTTCAGAGGAAGAAGTTATTGGTGTGGCACTATCACCAAAATGGAGTCTTACATATAAGTATACAATAATTATATTTTTGCATACAAAAATAAAGATACACCTTTTAGGGCAAATCTAAGTTATTAGAAAGCTTGAAACAAAAGTCCAGTCTTTTAAAGACCAGTACTTCAAAATGCTTACACTAGAGAAATAGGAAGCTCTACTTTGTACAGTTATCTATCTGCAGTCTCCTGTGGAGTGGTAGGCAAAAGAAGCAATGAAGAATTATGAATGATAAGAAACCACTGAGGTCACATGCCCATCATACCAGCAGAGAGGACAGAGGAAGACATTTGTAAAGAGAAGTTGAAAGGAACTAATGCTCCAAGTGTAAGAGCTGGAAAAAACCTTTAGATTAAATCAGCCTTCCTTTGATAAAGGACAGTGTGACACAAAAAACCTCCAAAACCTCTGCATTCCAGAACCCAAGGAAATTGACCAAACTTAAAAGCAAGGGAAGGAATATTTTGTGTCAGAAAACAGATAAATTAAGACACTCTGAAACTAGACTTTAGAAAAAGAAATTTTAGAGTTGTGACAATTGACTCCAATTAAGACACTTTGCTTTTAGACCTACCAATTAAACTAAGTGGTAATTTGAAAAACAATCCCCTCAGTGCAAATGCACATTTAAGGTAATTACAGATGAACAGAAGCAAGATTGTTCTTAAGCAAAGCATATACTTAGGCGTCTTTGAAAATTCTCCCCAGTGCCTCAAATCATTAAGAACAGGTCCCCACAACAATTTTACAAGAATATGCTAATACAGGTGTGTACTACATAAACGAGCCTTACCTGCCACTTCTACAATATCGCCTGGCACAATATCTCTTGCTTTAATCCTTTGTACACTTTTTCGGTCTTGTCGATACACTTTGCCCATTTCTGGTTCATATTCTTTAAGAGCTTCAATAGCATTTTCAGCATTTCTTTCCTAGAAGACAGCAAAAATGTGTAATTTTAAAAGCCCTAATGGAAAAATACACATCACATCTGATTTTTCAAATGCATATGAATACTAGTGATTCAGCTCAACTACATTTGTTCATACAGAAAATTATGCGACCTCTGCTCTTATGAGGTTGCTGACTGGAAATCATTACAACATAATTCAGATATTAGTGGACCTTTAAAACCTACTTTGGAGTTAAAATAAGCAACTTGTATTTCCCATCAAGAATATCCAGTGTCTTGATAGAGGGAGGCCAGAGTTCTATGTAACATATATATGCTTTTTGATGTAAAAAAGCAGCATTAAGCAGAACTAAGACTCACAGATGTAGTCCTGTCTCGGCTGTCCTGTCACGGATATAGTCCTGTCTTACCAACTGGGGCAGTTTAGACTCAGACTGGAACGGACTAGCACTACTGAATCTCACTTACTGATAGAAATCAAGGTCAAGTTGATAATAAGCTGTTTCAGCTTTGTCTTAACTTTATTTCAGCAAATCAAGTCACACTGGAGTGAGATTAAAGCATATAGACTAGAAACTTCTCCAGAATCTCTAATAGTCTCTAACCTTTTTATTTCCACTAACGCTAGCACAACAGCTTTCCTATCTCAAGTGCAGCCCTCTGATCTAAGCACTACCAGAGATTGGTATCAACATCACGATGCCACTTAGATAAAGGACAATATAAGCAACCAACAGCTTGTAAGTCCTCCTTTTCTAGCTCTTGGAGAAGTAACTTACTTTCCAGCCTATTGACAAGTACAAACGTCATATAGTCCTGAGGATGAAGAGATAATAAGGGTGCACGTAGGTTTTTTTAGAATGTTTGCCCTTCAAATATATACCAGCCTTTCCAGATAATAAAAACTTCTTCCTGCTGTATGGAAATCTAATATTCAGAAACTCAAAGGTTGAGGTACTAGGTACTTGCACATAATAATGTGGCTGAAAACCACCATTATCAAAACTACCTTGAAGGACTAACATTCACATGGCACAGCTCAGTACCAAGTAGTGCAGAAATACCAGCACAGACCCATAAAACTATAATTAATAGCAGCCTCATATTCCATTAGGTAAATTAATTCTGCTCCTCAGCACAATAATGCTGATATTGCTTTTCCATGGATTAACTGTTAACATTAGGCAAAACCTTAAAGGTACAAAAGAGAGTCCTACAAATAGGTTAAACAGAATTTTTCCTTCAAAAAGGAGAAGAAGAATGAAACATGATTCAGCCAGGACAGCCAGCTCAGTATGTTAGGCTCTATGCTTTTGCTCCCAATTTGCTTGAAGTTACAGTAGTTAGACTATCCTGCCAACCACTGAAGTAGTAGCAGATGGCACTTTGGGAAAAGGGCACGTGAGAGGAAAGGTTGAGGAGGGCAGAGCTGAAGCAATGACTCAGTTGCTCACATTGAGTACCTGTAGAAACAAATACATTTATGGGTGGAGACTATGTTCTGGGACTTATTTTCCATGCCTATTAAAACAAAGGAATGAAGTCATTCAATCTCTACAGCAATTCTGTTTCACATTTAAGTTCATTGCATGTAGATAGATATATATATATAGGTATTCCATGTGCACTATCATGTCTGAATAACAATTGGTTATTTCCTAAACCAGGGCATGCAACTACACAAGAACATCCCTGAACTATACAGCCAGCTTTACATTTCATACTTACAATTACCACATGCAAAATTCTAACTCAAAGTTAAAAATTAATTCTTGCACAATTGCTTCATGAAGATTTGAATAGAAAATTACACTTAAGGGGGCTAATGCTATCATGCCTTGCTTGACATTACCTCTTCTCTCCACAACAGCTCAAGCATTTGTGCAGCAAGCTGGGTACTGATAAAAACTGAGGTTTTTAAGGGTTAGATTTCATCCGTCTTACTTGGGTAGCAAAGCAGAGCGCAGGAATATGCAGCAATGCCACCAACTGCGACTCCTGGTGCCTTCTACTGTGGAGGCTCCTAACGTGTTTTAACCTGTTAATAGGGTTTCTCCTCTCAATTTTTGTTGTTATTTCCAACACTTTTGTGAGGGGGTGCCCTTTTTTTTAAAGCATAAAACCTAACTTGCTAAAATAGGAAGTAATTATGTCACATTAACACCACCCCTTTAAAAAAAAAAGCCAAAAACCAAAGCACCTTCAAAGAACTTAAATTACCCTAAAAATTCTAGAATACTTTTTATCTGCACAAAACCCAATTATAATAAACTATGCCCTATCTGAAGTGATCCAATTAGTAAACTCAAGTTACATGAACAATTTTGTTTTGGCATCCCAAGAAGCATTAGAATATGTTACTACCGTTATCATTTATAAAAGAAAGCAATTATCTAAATAGTCTGATAGCTGATAACAAAGAAAAACTTCATAGTATTTTGATGTTTTCAGAAGAAACTTCTGCTTTTTGACAGACATGTACTCTTTAGATATACACTTAAAAAGAGGAATAGGAGGAATTAATACTGTATGAACAAGTGTACTAAACAGCGTTTGTCTCAACAGGAAGCAGACAAGAAAATAGATTACACATATTCCATCCTTTGTTCCTTAGTTGGGACAAAACATCTTTTTTTTTTTTTTTTTTCAAGGAAATACTTGATGACTTTTAGCTTTGCAACACTTGATTTATTTCCTGAATTTAGGCCTTCGTTCTGGACAGCCTAGTTCATATGCTCATCATTGTGTGGCCGCACTGACAGGCACTTTGCCTTTTTGGCAATACAACTGAAGCTTTCATTTTACATTTAAACCAACACTTTTTGTCCAGAAGTTTCATGGTATGTTGGCTCTCTCAGGAATCTAAAGTTAGCAACACATATTACTTGCATTGTATGAAGTCCTTGACACTACACTGTCCTTTTAAAGCAAAACACCCCCAAAATATTAGTGATTTGATGTTGCAAAAATATCACATACCTGCCACACTCCCACAATTGCATTGGCTACTAATATAAGCAAGATTACAAAAGGCTCTACAAATGCTGTGATTGTTTCTTCACCTTCCTCAAACCAGGCCAGGACCTGTAAGAGAAACAAAATGATCTAAATTACCAATTTACACAGACACCTTGCAAACTTGAAGATCAGTAAGTTTCAGCTTGAGGTTCAAACCCTACTTAGGTGTAGTTTGGTAGTTCATGAATGAGTTGGCAATATGCAATGGAAAAGCAGAAAATCTTTACTGAAATAGTACAAAGTTCATTTCCAAGGCTGCTATTCTTTTAAAGGGGCAAGCTATTTATTTGGGAAACATATTGCTACTTTTGCTTCGCAAATGAAAGCAGAAGTTAAAAATAGCTATGGCAATGAAAATGTTCACAAAATGGTTCGTTACAATCTAAAACAGGATGCAGACAGATTAGTTTGACTACTTAGAACATCGAAGCTTTGCCAGAATCTGAATTTTAACCAAGTTAATTGTTCTTTACCAGTAACTTAGACACACAAATGAAAACAGCTTTAGAAGTTCTAAGCGAGTAGATATGAAAAATAAACATCTCCTTATTTAAATGACACAAGTAGTGTCTCATTGAATCATCTAAGAGAATCATATAGTTACATCTGAAGTTGAATTCTGATCTGAGAAGCTGACAGAAGTAAAATTAAAACTGGATTTTTAAAAATAAATCAACTTGAGGGCTGGAATAAAAGGCACCACAGATTTTACTTGAACTTATCTGCTTTAGAGTTAAAGTCTAGTTCTAGGTTTCTGCCATTCACTTGACTTGAATGGGTTTGTGTCAGGGCCTCTGCAGAGTTCTGTAGTTACTAAAGAAAAGTCAAGCTAACACAACCAGAGAGGAAGAGCTTTTTCATCAACATGTTGAGCAACAGGAAGCCTGGAAAGTGACAGTAAATAGGAACAACGTGTTGAGATAATTAGGGCTGGTAGTCAGGCAACAGCACTCTGAATCACTGGAAGACTGCAGCGAGCAAACCTTTACTAAAGCCAGTGCCATAATTCCACCAACATGCTGCTCAGAGCTATTGCTCAATTGTGAAACACCGCAGGATGCTAAAAGGAAGGAGCAGCAGCATGAAAGCCTCAAGCAGAAAACAGACTGTCAAGCAAAACCAATGCAACAATAATTTTTTATTACAAAAGGATAAACTTATAAGATCCAGGTTATGATTAATAAGACTGAAACGTTCCAACTGGCAACACATTTTGAGGGTCGGTGTAATCCCTCAGGGGAAGAGATTTAGTAAGGATCTCTTACACTCTCTATAGCACAGCATTTCTTACTGTTCAGAGATATTAGCTGTTCAGCTTAAATAAGTAAGTTTTAATTAGACTAAATTACTTAGGGTTATAATATGGCATGATTTATGCTGTTTGCTTCACTTTAGTTAGCATGAGTGGCTAGATTTGCTGAAGTCTCTAGGCCACAACAGAGGTAATTTTCTTCGTAATTTTCCTAGTGCTGTGTTTACATACTCGTGTTTTGGTAGTGTTTTCCCTAAGTCTTTGACTTTTCAGTTTCCCATATTACCCCAGACCAAAAATCACCATTGGACTAAAAAAAGACCCGTGAAGAGCACAAGGAGTGGGTGTATAGATCGCAAGGGTATAATTGCCCAGGGACTTCTTTGTTCAACATCCTTCTTTGGAGACACCCAGCCCGGGCTGACCCTGTTGCTGTTCTTTTCAATTAAATTATTTATTTTTATAAAATCTGATCTTGTGTGTGTGTAGTCAAATGAGCATCCTTTGGCTCAGTGGTGTCACCCGCTGCAAAGGGACCCTGGTCCTGGCAGTTAAAAGACTCAGGGTGATGTGTATGCAACTCCTTGAATGGCATGTGTCTGCTTGGGCAGTGGCTTCTCCTTTAACACTTCCCTCCTCCCACACAACTAATCTCCCAGTACCAACTTCTCCCATTTGACCTGCTGGAGCAGTCACACAGTCTACACTGCAATGTTCCCTCCAGCATCAATCCAAAGACAGCTCTTACTAGTGCCTCCAGCGGAGCTACAGAAACGGCTAATGGTATATACCCAGTTTTCATAGCATATACAGGGCCACACACTGCAATCAGAAAAGCTATTTCTTCCCTCCCTTTCTTTATTAGGATTCTATAAAGCCTATTTTGCTTCCAACAAAGCAAGTAAATTTAATCATTTTGTCATGTTCTTAACAGAGCAGGCACCTACAAGGTTAACTGGAATAAAACATCTGCTTTACACACAGTTAAAACCATAACCTTTTCAGATTGGAGACCATGCATGTCGTAAAATAACATTGAGAAAGCCTGCAACTTCAAGAAGTAAGGGAAGTTGCTCCAAGGACAGCAAGATCCAAGTATGTCAAGGAGAACCAAAGTTAAGTTTTCAAGGATGCTTTTATTTCGATAAGCCATTATTTCAAGAAGAGCAGAGGAACTCAGATTAGGAATCCTCACAGCACAGATCTGATGTTTTAGATCTTCAGTTGTTTTTTTGGCAAAACTATCAAAAAAATTGATAAATAAAATATCTAGTTAATCCTGGAAGTCAGCAATACACAATCTCTCCCAAAAAGATTCTACACAATTACCAACAGTGGAACAATCTAAACACTAGTTCTAGAGCATTTTTGATAAATATAGACATATAAATAGCAGAATACATTGTCACTTCTTGGTTTTGTTATAGCAGACTACAGCTATAGTAACACTCCATTTAGTACACTTGTAACACACAACACAAATTGCTGTAACAGATCGAGTTTATTACTTGATAGCAGCCTGAAGTAAAAAACAAAACCACAGTAAAAACCAAAGAGAAAGTAACACAAGGAATACAGGTATTTAACAAAGCTTTTTTAGTAACAAAAGATCATATGCTGAAGCCTGGTTGAGACTAGAGAATCCTTGTCCAAGGCACTGAGTCCTTGACAAAAAGTTTCCATTAGCACACTTTAAGGCCCTGGAGAGTTTTTCAATGAGAGATCTTTTTATTTGACTACTACTCTAAAGGGCCTCACCATATTTTAGCCCTAATCACTTTAAGACTCACATGTAGAACAGCTTAATTTCCAGGTCATTGATCTCCAATGTACTGTTCAGGCAGTATCGTCAGTAAAGTTACCATGTATTTAAGAAGCTTAAAATAGCAGGAAAAGAGAGTAAGATGATTGCTCGAGAGAAATGTAAGACTGAAAATATAAAGGAAATTAATAGCAAGACATAAAGGTCCCATATCAACAGTCAACAAAAGCAGCTTAAAGGACAACTTTCATTCAGCGTATTTGCTTTAGGGCTGTTAGAGCGATGGTTTGCAAAAGCCTAATGGGATGGACCTGCAGGACACTAAGCCAAAAGATACACAGTGACAGGCAAATAGCACTTAGTTTTCATGGTCATTTGTAAAAAGGGGGCAGAAGCACAATGCAGAAGTCAGCCAGCAGTGAGGCGAGTACTGATGAAAGCAACTAGAAGAATAGCAGCGTCCCTACAGCTTTTTGCATTTCCACAAGTTAAGCATCGCTGTATTGACAGATAAAGTTATGGAGCAAGTTGTCTCAGATGACTATTTATCATTGACTAACAAAAACAGAATTAAAGAATGGAAGGTTCAAGATAGAATTCTGTTGCCCAGCAGGCTGTACCCGCTTACCACTAACAGAGGAAAAGCAAACAGTTTGTTGTCAGCAACATAACAGGGTTTTTTGTTTGTTTTTAATTTTGACAATGGAAACTTAGAAGCAAGCTGGAAGAGTAAAGTCTCCTCCAACAAAAAGAAGCCATCGACTAATTAAAGCAGGTCATGTAAAACTATCAACTGCTTTCAAGAGAGCTTTCTTCTCAGGGGATTCTGTGAATTAAGATTTAGTATATTTTGGACAAAGTGCTAACTACTGCCCCACAAAACCCTCTTCTAGTGATTTTGCTTTTCAGTATAAATTAGCTTAAAATTAAGCAGAAACACTATTTTAGTAGTCCTGATACTTGTCAGTTATACTGAACACTTGGAAGTACTACAGAAAAATCTCCAAATTTTAGATCAGTACTGAATTTTAGATTCAGTAGAGATTTTTATTTGCTAACCAAGGAGAGAGGAGGAAAAAAACCAAACCACCCAAAAAAAACCCCAACAGATCTTGACCACACCAGTACAAAATTAAGAATTTTACTGTGTTAGCAGATTGTAAGTACTGATCAGATATGCTCCTCTATTTTGGAAAATAAACACATTCTGTGTTTAGTGTAGCAATAAGAAAAAAAATAGATACATAGCACCCACAGTTCAGTTTCTACCAAGTTAAATGGAATCACAATTACTTCTCACAGTTTTATCAATCCTACCTATCAGCTGGTATCTCGAGTGCTATTGAGTAATCTGAGTTTTGCTAAAAGCATGTCAGTGTAATGTCCTACCGCAATCCTTATCTTGTGCCACAAACTCACTGTTACTGACCTTAACAGGTAGCTCTTGGGGTGATATCAGGGCAAAGCCTGCAACATTTTTACTGGCACATGTTGCTTCCTCCAAGAGTAGCTTTGCTCACCTTTTAACACAGATTAGGTCATACTCACACCAATTCAGAGTCCCTGGACTAAATCACAATATATTGCTTTAATCTAAACATGGATATACACTATTAGAAAACACCTTCAAAATATTCACTTCTAAATCAGCTCAGGAATCAAAGAATTGAGGGTAGAGGGAAGATGCTATTAGGTTGCTGTATTAGTAATTCAGCTCTTTTATAGAGTTTATAGTCTATGCTGCATCTCGTAGAAGAAAATCCACTAGAAGCGTGATGCAAAAACAAACTGCATGGTTAACCATTTACCACCATTTAAAACATATATACTTTACCGAAGCATTATTCTACATCAGATGCACCTCTCTCAACCTGCCAAGTCATACAGCAAAGCTGTTCTTTTATGTAAATACTGTAGATCTGAGCACATGCTACACAAGTAGCAAGAATTAAAAGTCACAGTTCATGGAAAATTAAACATCCTCTTACTTCCACCTAGGAAGTCAGGTAGGTTATGGAGGCCTCTGAACTGCTGAGATATTTCTGCACAGGCTTCACAGATTCAACAGAACACCAAGACAAGGTCCAAGCCTACACCTAGATCCATTTACTCATAATCAGAAATTATTTATATTGTTTCTTTTCAAAAGCCACACTTAAGGCCAGAAGAAATACTGAAGAAAAAACACTATAAGAATTTAAGCTGTTAAACTTAACAGTGTATCTAACTGGGCACATCTGTAACAGCAGTTCTGACTTGGAATGTAGGACACAGTATCTACAGCCAACAAACAGGCAGCATATGACCCCTACAATCAGCCAGAGTGACACAGATTCAGCTGTTAGTCTGATTTATTTTACTGACACATACCTGACAGGGGGTGTGAGAGTAGAGGACACAAAAGGCACTTTGAACACTGAAGCTTATATTCTACGTAAAAGGGGACGTTTCTGCACAAAAATCTAATGCTGATCTCAATGTTAAAGATGGCTGTTTCAGTACAGTTACAGTAGTAAGAATCTACTATGATTTATGATCACAACACAAACCAATAATCTATAGACCTCACGATTCTCTCTCTCATACCTGGATCTTCAACATGTTGAGTTTTTTTTAAATTAGTGATGTATAGCTGGTAAAGAACACTGCTACATTCACTGCCTTAATAGCACCTATGCCCTTCCTGAAAGTACACATTGAACATCTGCTGCCACTAGCACTAAGTACACACTTACACACTACTTGATCATCAGAAAACCCAAATTCAAATCAGATTAAGTTTTCAGTGACACACTTCCTCCCCACTAGCAACTCAAAGACTTGGGGGCTTTTGGGGTCATTTGTTCTTAAGTCCTCAGTAAGTCACTTTTTCTCATCCCTTATCATTCAAAGGAAACTACTTCTTTAAGCATTTTGATGAAAATTCCCTTTTAGGCATATACCAAACCTAGAAGTCCTCAGCTGAAAGCTATTTTAAACAGGAGCCATTCTCCAACCTTACTTCTGTTGGTACACTATATAGTGTCCTACTTTCTACTCAAGTGCTACAGTTTACGGTCTATCAAACAATACATCATAGTAAAAAGCAGTCACTGAAGTGAGAATCAGCGCTTACACTAAGTTCCACAGTATGATTCTGTGGGATCTGACACTGCCCCCAAGAAAGCCAGAAGTCTTGACTCATTAAAGAGCAGCTCTCAACAGTATTACTCAACATCCAAAACCCAACGCATATTTAACTGACTCCATTTTAGGTCTAATTATCCATTTCAAGATCTCTAAGGTACTGGGAGCTTCGCATGCCTCACAAGAGTACAAATGGAAAAATTGAATTTCTAAGGCTTGTGAAAGATAGCATAATAAATACACTGAAGTTAAGCTCTAGCATTAAGTTGTTCAACCAGAAGAATGACTTAGCATAATTTGTAATCTCAGCTATAACTTCAGTTTTTAATGTAGTATTTTCAAGTGTTCTCATGGAACAATCACTGTCCCTGAGCCTAACACAGCTACAGATTCTATTCAAATATTTTCAGGAACACCAGAATTTAGTTGGTGTTAGTCAAATCTGATTTTTTGCAGCAATACAGTCTTTATATCAACATACTCAGTTTTTTACATCTACTATAAAAATCTTTAAATATACTTTCATCAAGAAAGTGTTAAAACCTAAGAAAACCAGACAACAGAAGATCACCTTTTGAGCAGGGAAAAAGCCAGAAACAAACACAAAGAGGAAGTGCTTTTAAAGTACCTAAACTCTAAGATATCTATTTTTTCCTTCTACATTTAATCAAAAAGATAAAATCTTTACTACTAACATCAATTTATACTGGCTATCCATAACTCTTAAACAGAAGACAGAAAAGGCAGAGCAGTAATCCAAGGTCATACACCATGCCAATTGCATAGAAGCAGAGAACCCACATCTATCCCATGCTCCCTTAGACCACAGTCTCCTCTTAATTAGATAGGAAAATTAAGCATACTGAAAAAAGAAACTGAATCCAGTTACTAATCAAGTTTTCAAAGAGGGCTTGGCAGTGTATGTTCTATGACCTCTGTTAGTCTGGTATCGTACAGATTCAGCAACGAAAGCTTAAAGTTCAGTGAATTTTATTTTTCACTCACTTGGTTATAATAGAAACAAATAATGTACCCTGGCATGAATGGCTAACAAGCTTCTGTACCGTCATTTATCTCATCTCTTGAGAGAAACACTCCTGACTTTTCAAGAACAAAAATACATCCCCTTTTCACCCTCTGGGAAAGGAAAATGGGAAAGAGGAAAAAAACAAATAAGCTTTCAATGACCAGTTTATTCAATTTTCTATAACCAGCCTGATTTCCTCCCCAGGAAACAGAAGAGTGAGTAAAGCACATCTGTCTCCATGGTCAAAATCAATGCCACCAGTCATTATTCAGATGGTAATGGTATATGCATACCAAAACCCAAAGCACTTTGAAAGGTGTCAGTGCGGGGAGAGCTGAAGCCTCTCTTGGTGGAGGATCAGCAGCAGAGTATATACTGCAGCAGCCACAACAGGGCAATCCTTCCCCCATCAAACAGAGCAGCATCTCCTCTGCCCGTTCTAATTAGCTAGCCCTTAGCTAAAGAGTCACCACTATTTCCACTCCCCTCACCCCCAAGAGCTGCAGCATTTTTTTTCCTGAAGTTGTTAATTACAACTCCAGGGCAAAGTCTACTATAAACTTTAACTCCTACCTAAACAATTTAATATTCTGCACAGTTTTGTTTCTGTCATCCCGTTCCCACAAGACATACATACTTTGACTTCCTTCTATACTTAACCTTTGCTCAGTTTTCCAGTTTTTCAGCAAACACATACTCTTTACACATACTGTAAAAAGAGTGCCTAAACACGCTTTAAAAAAAGAAAAATTAAGTTAAAAGTGTTCTTGTTGTTTTAATTCTGTATGCAAAGCAAGATGTCCATTTAATGACTAGACTATCCAAAGGTCAGTTACCAAATTTGGTCAACAATGGTGCCATCACAGCCGTCATCATTCTTGTCACTGTCAAAAGCAACAACTGTCACCTTGCTATTATCAGGAAGGGAAGGCAACTGGAATATTCGCCATGTAAATTCTATTTACAGTCTGCATTGCATCCAAAAATGTCTTCCAATGATTATACATTGAGCTTGATAACGATTAACTCAAAGGCAAGAAGACTGTCCAGTTAAACACTTACGCACTCAAGGTTACTTTTCAAAGCCAAAAAAGCATTGGGAAATCCCACCTCAAATAAGCAAACCCAGTTGAATGAGAAACGCTTTTTAAAATGCTTGTCTAGTGTAGTTACGTTCTTATGACTCATGCAATGAAAGATTCCCTGAAATTTTTTCTTGTACAGAAACCTCTGCACAAGACAACTATAAGAAACAGCAGTTTACTTCACATCTTATACAGCTACTTTTTGAGAAAGAGAATTACTTCAGTACCTACAGTTCCTACACAGTGGAACATCTGTCATTCTGCAATACAGAAATCTATGAAATAAAAAGACTTCATACTTACGAAAGATATGCAAGCTGCCAACAACAAAATTCTAACTAGTAAGTCTTCAAATTGTTCAATCACAAGCTCGAGTAAGGTTTTTCCTGCAATATGTAACAAAGCCATTTAGTTATACACATTTAAAAAACAATAATTATCAACAAGAATCAGCAGATGATTTCATGAGCATGCTTACCTTCCTCAGCTGGTAACTCTGTCAGTAGAAGATTTTTCCACGAAGCATGTCAAAAAAGAAATCATTGAAGAAACACATTAGAGCTTCATAAGGCATCCACCAGATAATGTTCCTGAATCGCATTCTCAACTGGGTTGGATTTGACAGACCTACTGAAAGCCCCATTAAGATGGCTCTTTTCATTAGAGCATCTGAAATAGGCCCGACAGTTTCGCATTTTAAGATACATACAGGTTAACCAGAACGTGCTAAGGGGTTATAATTTAGCCAAGTCATCACTCCAGCCAGCTGTGGGACTTCTGCTGTTGCTGCACACAAAGGGTCAAAGGCTGAAAAGGCTTTCCAACGGCTTTCTGACAAAGGTTTTCCTCCACGTTCACTTCAAAAGAAACAAGCCACCAAACCTGGTTCAAAATATTTCAAATCCTTTCCTCCATTTTAAGAATATTTCCTTATTTCTGCTCTCCCTTTTATTACCCTGCAACTAGATTTAGTAATTCAAGAGGCATAAAAGCGCTGTTAAAGCTAAAGAAAAAACCCACCGTATGATCTTATCACAGCTTTTCATTTCTACACAACGGCACAGGAGTTCAAAAGGGACTAGGAAGCCCGAGCAATAAGGATTAAAAAAAAAAAAAAAAAAGAAACACCTTATCGGGTGAATTCTGTGCCTCGACTCGAAAGAAGAATGTGCAATAAGGGAGAGAAAGGCACCGAAAAGCAGGGAAAAAAGAAGGTCAAGACGGGCAAGAAAAAAAAAACCAAACCCAAAACCACAGCGCTTCATTTCAGATTGGAAGAAGATTTCCCACCGTTAAGGTGACAGGAAACGGAGGTGACATCCTCCTTTCCAGAGGAGCCCTGTGAGCTTGGGGTATGAAAGAAACCCACGAGGTGGAGTTCAAGTCAGCCATCTTCTCTCCCTCGCTCCTATTCCGGGTCCTGCAAGAGATGCCGGCTTCGCAAATACACGCACACGTTAGGCCTTGAAACAGGGCCCGGAGGATGAGTGAGAAGAGAAAAGGGTGGAAAAGGGAGCAGAAAGGGGAAGGCGACGAGTGGCAGCGACAGCATCCCCGCGGCGGGGCGGGGGGCGGACGGACGGGCGGCGCGGGGCCGCTTCACCTACCGTTGGAGCCCCATTTCTCCTTCAGCTTCTTGACTTGCTCCAGGCTGAGCCCGGTGCTTTCGTTGACACCGAAATAAGCCAAAACTTCCTCCACAGTCTTTGTATGCGCGTTCTCCATGGCTGGGGCAGGGAGCAGCAAATGGTGCCTGGCCTCTTCTTCCTCCTTTCTCCTCCTCAGCGGCGGCGGGCGCGGCGGCGAGCCCCCTCCTCAGCCCCTCTCTCTCTCCCCCACCGCCCCCGTGCTATCACCATAGACCCCCTCCCGCAACAGAGAGGAGCCCCCGAAGCCCACCTCAGCGCCTCGCTCTTCCCGAAAGAGGCGGGAGGGGGAGTAAAAAAAAAAAAAAATAAAAAAAATAAAAAAAAGGCGGGGGAGAGCCACAGGAGTAAAAAAAAAAAAAAAAAGCCCCCGCCCCCCACCCACCCCACACGCCCTCCGAGGGAGCCGAGCCGCCTCTCCGGCGGGGATGAGCGTCAGGCGCTCCCGGGCCCGGGGCGGGCAGCTGAGGAGAGAGGCGCGGGCCCGCGGCGCCGGTGTCGCCTCAGGGGCGCGGGGAAGGCGTGCGGGGGGCCTGGCGCCGCCGGCTGCCTACGCGGGGATGGGCCGCGTCCAGGTGGCCGAGCGGCCTCTCCGCTCGCCTCAGCAGGCTCTAAGCCGCCCTCGCGGAGGGCGATAACGGCTCGGCACGCCCCGCTCGCCTCCAGAGGCGGGGGAGGGGGTGGAAGAAAAAGGCGCAGCTGCCCCGCTGCCCGCCTCGCCTCGCCTCCGCCGGGAAGGGTCGTAATCGCCCCCTCCCCTCTAGCAGCCCGATCCTCCCCTCGCCGGCCCAGGCCGCTAATTGCCGTCACGGCTCGGGCTCGCTCTCCCGCCTGGCCTCGCCGCTGGCTCCCGCTCGCTCCGGTCGCGCACCGGCAGCGGCTGCTCTAATGTAACTTATGGGAGCTGGGCCGCCCGGGCCCCTCTCGCCGCCGCGGCATGTGGATGCCGCTCATTGGCCGGGCGCGCGGCGCGGGGCGGGGGGAAGGCGCGGCCCCGCCCGCCGCGCTGAGGCGGTGGCGGTGGCGGCGGCGGCGCCTGGCGGGACCCTGCGCAGCGCGGCCGCACGCCCTCGGCCCGGAGGAGGCGGAGGCGGGTGATGCAGGCCTCATGCGGCGGCGGGAGCGCTTCCGCTCCGCCGTGGGAGCCGAGGCCCGCAGGTGGGGTGGCCGCTTTCCCGCCCCCTGCCCCGGCGTGAACCGCCGCGGCCGCCCTGTGTCCCGGTCTCAACCCGCTGCCTGGTGGCTGAGTGGGAGCGGGGTTTGCCCCGGCGGCTGAGGGGAGCTGCCCGCCGCCCGGAGAGCGCGCTGTCGCGATAGGCGCCTCAGCGCAGAGGCTTGGCGCGGAGCTGCCCCGGCGGGTGTCGTGACAGGAGCCTCAGCCTGCCGAAGGGTGAGTGTGGGGCTGCGCCCAGCTCTGTCATGACAGGAACCTCCTCCAGCCTTGAGTGCTCCTGAGGGAGAGACGTGTGGAGGCCGTGTGCCTCCGTGCTGGCGCTGAGGGGCCTCGTTCCCCAGAGGGCCTGCCCCCGCGCTGAGGCCTGCGCTGACACCCAGCAATGTCTTCTGCACAACTTCCCCAATTCCCGCTGCCACCGTCACAGGCTGCCCCGCCAGCATAACAGTGACACGCACACTCAGCCCCGGCTCGCACGCAGATAACGTAAGGAGGTATAAACTGCACAGTGTGATTTCAGCAGCGTGTGTGGTGTGAGATACCAGCTTCCCTCAGCACGGTGTCTCGGTAACTGACACAGACTCACAAACCAATATAGAACACAGAAAACCGACTGATTTAGCCATCCCACCCAATAATTCGCAGAGCCTTCAATGAGCACAATGCAAACTGTGAGAGAGACTGGCACCAACTGACATTAATGACACCTGCAACACATAGCGAGCAACTCATACACAATATAATTACCTTCCCTTAAAAGCACTTGGTGCCAAGCAACGTTCTTGTATATGCATGTGCAAATATAAAAGCTGATCTCCACATGTGTGCTAGCTTACATAAATGCAGATCCTACATACAATCCGCATATCCATCGCTGTTACAAACCACCCACAGTACCATGCTATAAGAAACTGTATGTCTGATCTGGAAGGAATATATCTTAGTCTTACCTCTGTATAAGAAAAAGCATTAAGGAGAGGAGGCAGACAATATAAACTTTCAATGTTGTAGGGTATGTGTAGCCCTGTATCTTTTCTAGCAAAAGTACAACTTCCATAAAAGAGGCTCCTCTGTCACTCCTACCAATGTCCAGGTAAACTTGACAGCATGTTCACACTTGATGGGGCAGTTCCGAATAAAAATTCATGAGTTAGATCTGATAATCTAGTTCAGATATGACAATTACTTACTCTATGCCTTGCCTGTATTAATTTTTATCTTGTTTATCAGCAGGATTAATCAGCATAGCCAAATGTTGCTCAAATACAGTTATGTTGCTTTTCACACCACTACCTCACACTGAATGTATATAGACATACCCTAACTGTTAGAGACATAAAGAATATCAACATGACAGTTTTATATAGTTTATATAGTTTACTGTATGTTTCATACCTAGTTTTAATACTTTGATATTATATGAACGCAAGATCCTATCATCCCCAAAACATAACTGAAGTCACAAGGTACAGATGCATCTGAAATTAATACTCTTAGAAGACATCTTCAAAAATACGCACTCAGTGCCAACAGAACTGCTGATCGATGGCTGTCACAGGCCCACCTAACCCACAGAAAGTTTTCAGTATTCTCTGCCTTCAGACATCTTTGCATGATAAACTCAATGTCAGTCCCTATATTATGTGCATACGTAACATTTAAAAATAGATAATTTCCACAGTCATTGTATGTGGAATAACACCAGCTATTTGAATTAACATATTTCACTGATGAACAGCACAGTACATCTAAATGAGTAGTTTCTTCCCTTCTACCATGTTAACACAGCCTGCATTTTGTAAGCTTTTCGTAAAAATACATTTACCACAGCAGTGCTTTTATATACAAGGATATTTCACTAGCCTTCATATATAAGAGAACCCTTAAAGGACTTGAAAGCCCTCCATTTAATTTTCTTACTTTTTAAATATTACTTTTAAATGTAAAAGAGCGATACGATTAAACATCGGAAGCAATTTTCAAAACAAACTGGTATTAGAAAGAAACCTGGGTTGTATTTAATATTATTTCTCCCTGTGATATACTTTGTATGTCATTGTTGGTTTCCTTTTTGTGCCTGTTTCCAAAAAGGCTTATGGAAAATTATTTTAAGTGTACCAGAACCATGGCATGTGCAATTAGAGCTTGGCAGAGTGTATAATAAAGTAGATATGGTGTCCTTTCAGGGTAACTTGTTAACAGGCGGAAATGCTGTTAGGAAAGCGAACAGTTTGCATTCGACCAAATCCTGGGGAACTCTGGGCATTCTCTGGGGTTCACTAGTTTAGCTAAAGTTTGACAGCTCCACTTCCACTGTTTGTCTCTTAGCCATTCCGAATAGAGAACTTGATTCTTCTGCTTTTTTCCCATCTTTTGAACATAGAAGCTGGAAAGAACCTGAACGCATAGTCCTCTGCCTGTGTTTATTTCTGTCCTGTGTTCTGTTGTGGCTCAGTGAATTGTGAGAGAAGAATGACCGAATTAAGGACTGCTCAATAGGTCTTTCTCTTCCAGAGCAGAATAAACTCTACATTTCCTTCACGATTTCTTCCCTGTCTTTCCACAGCTGTCCAAGGACTGATGCTAGCTGACCAGTGAGGATTTCTTTGCAGGCAATACCCTCCGAATCATTAAAGATCTTCTGACAGCTGCACATTTGAGAAACATTTGGAGATACAATGCTTGGTCTAGACAGCATAGTGCAGAATGAACTACAGATACCCATGCAGCAGAAGCAGTACCTGCTAATTTTGGCAGCACTTGATATCATACAAATTTAGAATTGTGAATTGAAATCAGTGTTATTTCCTATCTCTATGCAAGGATTCATAAAGTTTCATATGAAATCTGTCTTGTCTCTTAAAGAAGATGGTTATCTTGACCCAAATCAGAATGACAGCACCTCAGCTTTGCCTTAAGCAGTGCAAGCCCATGAAAGCTTCCAGGCAATTAATACTTCCAGCAGGTGCAGATAGTTGCACATTTCCCATCTTTAAGGAAGAAGGAAGCTAATTTATTTTGCTGCTCCAAAGTGAAGTTGCAGTTTGGTTTTAGACTGGAACCCCTTAGAGCTGCCCCTTAGAAAGATGACAAAATGGACCAGCTTTGGCCCTAATGAAATTCCATTCACATAATGGACGTATACCATTCATGCAGTTGGCCTACTATCTTTTTTCACTGTAATATATTAGAAGAAGTAGCCAACACACCAGGCAGCAGCATTAAAACGTTTCCTGTAATGCTTACTAATTGAAGTAAATGGGAATTTGGCCTGTGTGAGGACTGCAGGATGCTTTCCTTCAAATTGCAATAACATTGAGTCACCCATATTGCTGCAAAGCAGATTCACAGTAGAGCTGCTGGTCATAATGTGAATTATCTTTTGCTGTACACAAACCCATATGTTTTGTAGATCCGTTTTCAAAGAAGATTGATAGTTTTTACTGGAGCTACACACAGAACAGAAGGGCATGACACAAAATGCCTGTTTGTTGAGCCAATGCACCTGAACGCTGACCTGCAATAGCCTTCCTATTTCAGGCCTGGATCTCTTTCAGTGGACATAGACAAAGTTCTACTATTCTGCTTACCGTGCCAAATTATGTCATGATTTTTGCGGACTGGCTAATTGCCTAATGGGGCTTAGGTTGAGACCACCATACTCATTGCTCTTATTACCTCAGATGATTTCAAATACAAGTCTGCATGAGTGACAAATGGGGGCATTGTTTCTTCCTCCTACGGTCCTATTTTATTCCTCTTAAATTACGGTTATTAAAATATTTCAGCCACTTGAAATCTACTAAGACATATTAAAATACTGCAAAAGTGCTGTATCAAAGTGGAAAGGTTTTAAAACTGCAGTTCTGTCATAGGATAATGTGGTTTAAATATAGTAACTGTTTTTTCCAGTCAGCTTGCTCTTTGATTTCATGGTATTATGTCAAGGATTTTTTCCCCCCCTCTTCCTCTTTTAAGAAGCTTATAGCTTAAACATCAAAATGCAAAAAATACTGAGATGAAACAGTTACGCAAAACCAGTAGAAAAATCAGTGATAACATATGAGTTTGAATTTTGGCAATTAGGATAATCTGAGTTTGTTCTAAATAATTTTTATTCCTAGGCAAGTGCATTCCTGTATTACCAGCAGGTAGAATTTGACTTCCACTGAGACTGAGAGACGGAGTACGAAGGATAATGTTGCTGCTGGGAGATTTCTAGAACTGGATTACTGTTCCTGCACAAAGCAGCTGCTTGCTGCCTTCATAGTGAAAAGGGAATGTGAGATAGATTCTCATCTCAATGACAGTAACTATAAGAGATCATGGTTTGGCTTGGTTAGATTTCTTCTTTTATTTCTGTGTCCTGTTGATATTCACTTGGTTTGTCATTGAAGACTCCATGCTACAATAATCTCTATTTCCCTGCTTGTTCCCTATCCTAATGCTGATGTCAATAGATGATCTACAAGCATGGGGGAGAGCAACATTATACCGGAATCAAGATCCATCATGCATATCCGAAAAAATAATTTGTCCTTATTTGACAGCGAAGTAATTTCTGTTAAAGGGAAATCAGCTTGACTGCTGTCTTAAAAATGCACAACAACTTTAGAAATAAAGCACTGGTTGGTGCCCATGAGATATGAATTCATATCTCATCCTGACCTGAATTTTCCATCTAATTAAGGTCTAATTCTGATTAATTTGGCAGCTAGCTGCCATTTTTTCCAATGTAAATATCCCTTGTGTGCTTCTGGATCTAATTTTGCTCTCCGTAGAAGGGACTAGGGTTACTACCAAGCTTGTAAGGGGGCTGTGTGAGCAGGCACAATATTTATAAAATTATAAATAACTCTGCCATTATAAAATGGCAGAGTTTGTTGTTTGTAAGGTGTTATAAAATTGCTCTACATTTTTATCTGTAACAAATTGATGGCTAATTGGGATGTCATAGCTGTGATCATACTAGCACTTACCTGTAGAATTTAATAGTGCAATGAAAGTCAAATTACTTTGCTATAGGACATGGACCACCACTTCCTGAGCAAAGAAGTTGCTTCAGTTTTGAAGCTCTCATTCTGTGGTCTCTGGCATTCAGGATAACAGCACAAGTTCCAAGTTGGACACATAAGCACACAACACAGCCTCACTTCTTACAGTGTTAAAACTTAATTATTTTGGATGGTTTCCTTGTGATTCTTAAGTTTGTTAGAAACAAAAATGCTAACATGGCATTTGGAGTTTACCTTGCACTCTTTCCAATGTGTAATGCACACTCTTTTGTATTAGTCAGGTTCAAATGAGCAAGCCTGGTATTTAGTGGGATAATGACAAGTCCTAGAAACAAACAGCCACAAGGTAGGGCAATAATTACTGTAGATTAATAGTACCATTGTATCCATCTCTAGGGGCACTATAAATTCAAATTCCTTTCCTGCTTCATAGATATTTATGTGGACAGATCCAAAGTCTTGTGCACTGAAAGCAAAACAGAGTGGAATGTTCTCATCCACAGTGCTCTGCATGATCCTGTCTTTGATAGGATGGAAGAAGGAAAGGATGTCCAAGAAAAGTGCACAAACAGCTACTCTTTTGATATGTTTCTATTAGTTTGTACATATTGATGCTTATATTCATCTGAGAGCATTGACAACAGCAGGTAGCTCAGTGATGCCATTTTTTTATCTTTTCACCTTCTATTTACTCAGGCTTTGTATAGTAAGATTCTTCAGTTAAAGTGAGGCATCTGAATTACTTGTTTTTAAATTATTTTTTCCCTTTTTCATCTCTTGAACCTATCAGAGGCTGTAATCAAGGTGGTATAAACAACATGTGTATTTCCTTTTTTCAGTGTTATAGTACTGTACCATGAATGGTTCCACCATGCAACAGGTGTCTGTCATTTCATGTACCTACTGAATCACAATGAAGTCACACTCTCTCTCTGACTGTTCAAGACTGAAAAGAAGACATCGAGGTGCATTCAATGTACGTGACTAGCAATAATGTAAGACTGAAAAGCTTTTCTTAGTCATGGAGATTACTTCATTTTCAGCCATTGTTTGGGACTAATGGCACATGACTGCCACTTTTATGAGACTTGTGACATTTTGTGATGTGACAGAAGCTCAAGTTACTTTCTGTGTTTCTTGTGGAGGATTTTCTCCAAACTCATAGGCAGTTGTTAGTAACATATTGAAGTAACACACTGCAGTTTTCAGACGTTTTACTGGTTATGTGGCATATTAAATAGAATTTCCAAAATTCTACTTAATATAAAATTCTTTTATGTTGAATTTTTTTCTCTCTCATGAAGTAAGACAAAATTAAGGGTTGAAACCAAATGGTTTACCAGTTAAATTCTTCCAGTCTGAACCATCAGATATCTTGTAACCCACAATCCACATGGATTTTATTTTTTAAAAGGCAATATTTCTGTGGTAAAATTAATGGGTGCAATTATACTGTGTCTGTCACCTTAAGGTCTTCAAACCTGCTTCCTAACATGGGCTGTTCAGGCGGAAAAGAGAAACTACTGGAATGCCTTAATTCTCTGTTTATGTGACTCTAACCAAATCTAAACACATTTTCCTTTAGTTTAATAAATGCTGTATTGATCTTCCATGTTTCTGCTTTCTCACCTCATTTCTACCATTCAATATAAACTATATAGGTATTTCACAAAACAATAGATTTTTGAAGGCGCTTTAACCTCCTAAATTACCTAGGGTAGCTTTTGGTCACTCACAGAACAAAAATTCTTACTATTAATGTCAGAGCTTAAGGCTTCCAATATAAGACATTTGGTTTTCTCTGCAGTTTACGCATAGATTTCTTACATGTCAATGGTGTTGCATGTGAACTTAAATTATCCTGACCTACAATACTTGTTCTGTTTCAAGGTTCTGGGTTTCTGAAAAATTGTTTGACTCCTGAGTGGTTTGATTTTTTTTCTCCAGTTCTGTTAGAAAAAGAAAAAAACTTCTCCTGAGTCATATTTTAAAAATACTGTTAAGCTCTTAAAGCTGCTTCTGCTCCTGTGTCACAAAGCATTATTGAAATGACATTCTTTTTTACCACCTACAATTGCTCAGATGGAGAACTTCAAGAATTCTTTTCCACTCCCATGTGGCAACTATGCCAGCAGCATTCTTATTCCTAGAAGTGCGCTACGATGATCTTCCTGCTATGTGCAGGTTGAGCTTTTTCTGAGAACAATGCTATTGAGCTTGCAATTTAATATTAATAGCATTAAAAACATTATAATAATAACAATTATTATTAATAGTAGTACTGATACTGTGATTACTATTACTTGATTAATAATCTGCATTTGCATTAATAATCTGCATTTGCAACTTCTTCTAAACAAGGTTTTCAAGCATTTTGTAAACCTTCATTATATTCATTATACAATATCCCTGAGAGAACAGTATTATTGTCCCTGTTTCACAAAAACAGGAGCTGATGTTCAAAGTCATTGTCACACAGTATGTTGAGAGCTATTAGTTGTTTAGTTTAAATAAGTAATTTTAATTATAATAAATTACCTAGGGCTAAAATATGGTGTGATTTATGCTGTTTGCTTAGCATGTTAGCTTTACTTAGCATGAATGGCTCAGTTTCTTCAAGCCTTTAGGCCACAATAGATTTCATTTGCTTTGTAATTGTCCTAGCAGCTGGTACCGTGCTGTGTTTAGGCTTTTAGTATGAGGAAAATGTTGATAACACACTGGTGTTTTTGTAATGTTTTTCCCTAACTCTGGGATTTTTCATTTTCCCATGTTCTACCAGTGAGTGCAGGTGCACAAGAAGCTTAAACCAGAAGATAAGGAGGCTACAACCCTCAGCAGAGACTGCAGATCAGCAAGGTAAGAGCAGTCAATGGCCAGCGTGAGCACAGAAAAAGAATCCAAAAAGGCTTTAGAAGACCCCAGACCAAAAATCACCATTGGACTAAAAGACAAGTGAAGAGCATGTGAGGGGCTGGTGTATAGATCACAAGAGTTTAGTTGCCCAGGGATATTTTTGTTCAACATCCCTCTCTGGAGGCACGCAGTCTGGGCTGACCCTGCTGCTGTTTTTTTCAATTAAATTATTTATTTTTATAAAATCTGGTGCCTGAGACTCTGCTGCAGGAAACCTAGGGTAGAGACTGAAGGAGGAGAGTGCCGGAGAGTAAGTATGTGTGTCTGTGTGTGAGAGAAAGAGAAGAGTCTAAAGGGGCACCTTCACCTGCTGCAAAGGGACCCTGGTCCTGGCAGTTAAAGACTTGGGTGGTGTGTGTGTGACTCCTTCAGTGGCCTGTGAGTGCTCGAGCTGTGGCTTCTCCTTTAACACAGTCTATGGCAGAATTAGAAATAGAAATAGTCTCCTGGCTCCCAGTCCTGTTTCTTCTCCAGTCACCCTAAATACTTTCTAGTGTAGTTTTGTAAGACATTTATCACATGATTTTCAAAAATCTTGTCCTCTTTGTTAAGGAAAACCGGAAAAAAAAAAAGTGAAAAAAAAAGGAGACTACCTATTTTCTGAATGAGGTTGCTGAAATGATTCTAGCTCTTTCATGGGCAAAGCCATCCAAGTTTCATGAGTTAATCCTGACCCTATGAACACCTAAAATAGATATCTTTGCCTCCAGCTAATCAACAGGCTTGCTAAGATTGCCTAAATAATTTATGTATAACCAACTAGTGGAAACTAGATCTTCTGTGATTTCCCTAGATACATATTCTGCATGTATCATGTATATCCTTGCCTATTTCTGATATTCATTTGAAATTCAGTTGGGACATTTCAGAACACTTTTGTACTCCAGCTGTATAGCTCTAAGAAAAAGCCAGCTGGAGACATAGTACAGTATCTTTGAACTGGGCAAAATAAGGCTTTAAATCCAAGTGCATAGCAGATAAATACTCTGATTCTTTTTGTTAATGAACAGTGGATCAGAATTTAAAAAAACTCCAGAGTTCTAAATCTAACACTGGCCCATGTGGATTTTGTCTCTCTGTACAATAAAAATAAGGGCATTTAGCAACAACAGTCAGAGACAATATAGTGCTATGCAGACAGAGAGATAAATATGAAGTGTGAGAGGATGATTAAATAAAATGAAAAATGAAGTAATTTCATTTTCTTATTTAAAGCACAGGAAACGTGAAAAGTACACAGTATCAAATTGTGCTTTTTGGACACATTTGTGTAATGTCGCCTTCACTGGAGTAGTGAAATGAAGCTTTGATGAAAACTCGCTCCACTGTGGAGAAAACAAACTTTATTTTCCAGTATCTGCCAACAGAAAGCAAAGGCACTAGCAGACACTGTCCTACCTTGTTCTGACTGCAAGTTCAAGAATCTGCTTCACATCTGAAATGGAAGGTAAAGTACAAACTCTCTGTCTGGATTCCAGAATTCGTAACTGGAAAATATATTCTGTCCCTTTTGGGTAGCAACTGCTTAAAGACAATTCTTGCTCATGTCTGCTCCATGGTGCCAGGAATGCCTTGGACTGTTTTCTGTACTTGTTGAGACTGGCTATAAAATTAGGGCCAGGTTGTATCTTCAATCAGCCATACAGGAGGTGGAGGAGGAGCATCAGGTACTCCAGGAACAATTTAGGTGTGGCAGCCAGAGATTTTGCAGCAGTCGCTGAAAGAATACAGGAAGCATTCATTGTTGCTGCCCCGTGTTGCTCAGCTGTACTGCTTGGTGCTGCCTTCATGTGGGGAGTTTATGGCAATAAGAGCAATGCCTGTGTAGCTCTTTATACCTGTGCAAAAGGAGTGTGAAGCTCTGTCGTCCAATAATGCCCATCTATTCCCACAGTTAATGACGTCACCATGTTCCTCGTATTTCTGTCTTCGCATATTCCATCTTTGCACAGTTGAAATTCCCTCAGGCCTGAGCCTCAGGGCAGTACATCGAGTTCATGTACCGTTCCCAAATGTGAATCTGATTACCTTGCACATACAAGGTAATGTCACAAAGTCAAATGTCAAATGCCATCTCAAATGTCACAGAAAGAAGAAAAACAAATGAAAATCTCATTGAGAATGGTAAAGACATGAATTGTTTGTGGCCTGTATTCATGTAGCACCTGTTCATGACAACTGTAGGGAGGGATATGCTGATTTGCTAATTAATATTTGCTGTGCAGAACTCCATACTGCTCTGCAAAGCTGGGAGATCACCACTTATTTTTTTTTTAATTGTCTACATTCAGCGAGCCATGGTAATCTGGCAGGTATTCTGTCAAAACCTGTGGATGCTCAGCACCCATAAGAAAATTTGAAGCATTCAACATCCTTATATTTTTAGGCAAGTTTAGGGTGGTTTTACTTTGTGACATCTGTCAAGACCTCAAAATATTAAAACTGGGCATTTCTTAGCCATTTTGTGCTAAATATGATGCGCTGGAGCCATTAACTTCTATTTCTTCTTTTGTTTGATCCTGGCTGACACACATGAGATTGTCATTTGTTACTGTTTCTGTACATTTTAATTCCTTCTGAATTATCAAAAAAAGAGGCCTGAAGACCATGGTGAACACAAGCAGTACCAGTAGTTTACTTTTTGCTGTTCTGGGTCAAAGAAAAGCCAATTCAATTATTCTGATTAGGAAAGAGGCTCAGTTAAATTCATTCTCACTTCAGTTTGGTAAGAGGATATTCTTCCTTTCCTGAGTACGATGAAATAAAAAGCAGACAGTGAAGAGGTTTGGGTTTTTTTATGAAGCGAATATAAAAATCTCAGGCTATAAATTCACCCTGACAGTAAAAATATATATCAGATTTTTTGATGGGTTGACTTTGTGCCAGTCAGCAGTCTTTATGCTAGATCCTGTGTTGTCTACATGAACCTTTTTTTACTTTATGCTGCTATAATCTTTATGTGTCTGTCCTCTCACAAGCTGAATAAATGTCATATAGTACATTCTGTTCCACTTGTGACAAGTGCTATTGTGTGTCTACCCTGGATCCATATCGGATTAGTATTGATGAGAGATCCCAGGGACTTTATACAGAGAGAGTATCAAGGAGGGTGTCTAGAAAATACAGACAGGAAAACAAAACGCAAGTGCTCGCTTTTGGAAGTAGCTGCATTAAAACAGTCTGCTGAAAAGTATTTTGAAGGTCATTCTCTTATTTCAGAGATGTTTGGAAGAGGTTTGACATTTTTATCGGTAATTGTTTATTCTTTGAGGTGTAAACCAGCTGTTGTGGCTTTCACATGACTACCTATATAAGTATCTGAGATAAAACTTAGAAGTAATATACTTGCAGAAACTTCTAGAAAAAGCTGTACTATACATAGAAATGCCACAATCTCAGATCCTCCCAAACCAGAAAGTAAATGATACCTAACTGGCAAGATAGGAATCTCCCTTTTCTGAAGGCATAAAGTTTCCATATTTAGCTCTAGAGTTTCATGGCCTTCCACCTGCCACTGGGCCAGAAGGATGACCATTTGTTGCCTTGCAGGGCAGTGTCATTTCAGAAAGAAATTCCACTTGAAATGGAGAAAGTGAACATTTTTGTGAGGTATATATTCAGTTACTTACATGACAGCTGGTTGAAGAAAGAAGCCAAGCACTTGCAAGAATTATTTTAAATAGGCAAAAATTCTCAGCAAACCATTCAGCTTTCTTTTAATGGGATTCACACAGAAAGAGCAAATAATTAATTGAGGCCAAAATACATGTCATACTGAGCGTGCATTAGCTGGAAGGTTTGGAAATAATTAAGAGCAAAACTGTTAATACTTCATTTAAATCCCTGCTGCCTATCTGTCCAGTATGGAAGCCCAATCTGTTGTATTCAATCAGCTTTCAGCTGCTACTTGCCAGCAGCCTAATTCCCCAGTCTTGTCTCTGTGCTGTGCTTGTGCATTCCACTACCTGCTAAGTTAAACCCCGCTGTCCTGTTTCTGCATGGAGATTTCTACTGCTATTCAAACTATCCACCCTGGTTCAGAATATAGCCCCCAGACCTGTGGGCCGTGCTGGGTATCCATACAAACATGCCTGGTTTCAGTGGAGCACCACATGGGTGAAAAGGGGGGTCAACAGCTGTGTAGTTTAGCTCACAGGGTTAGGACTATGTTCATTCATACCATTCTCTGTGCATTTATCCAGTTTTGACAAAGCTGTTGACCTGCTATATTTCCACCTTAGGAATTTTTTTTTTGTTTTTTTTTTTAGTGATGCAATTAACAACGCAGAGTAAATTGATCATCTAAACTGCTATTAACCGTGGTCACATTTCAGGTGATACCATATCTCAGTTTTCTTAAATGTCTTTGCATTTGTGTTTTGGGTTCAATACATTGGTTAATCATTTATATTGCAAGAAGGTTTAAAAAAAATCAATAATTGGACTTCTTACATACTTAGCTTGTGTTATGTTCTGCACAAATTGTGAGTGAACACTGCAGGGAAGTCTCTGCTCGGGTCTGACAGGTATAAAGCTACATGGGCAGTGTTAGAAATACATTGCGATGAAAGGTGTTTTCAGGTTGAGAGGCATTCTAAGCCTCAAACCTGCACCACCAGTTCTTTGCTGAGAAATCTGTATTAAAAATGGCAAAGTTCATTGCACAGGCATTTGGAAGGAACTAAAGAGTAATTCGTTGACCTTTGCAGATTAAGTAATGCATATTGTCATAAGGAAGTGATATTTGAGTAACAAACAGCAAATGTACATAATTATCTTTCATTAACCTCTCAATGGAGGCAATCAGGATTTCCTGATCCTAACATGTTTAGCATTCTTGGCATCCAGAATATATGTTTTCTGTGGTCTGTGGACACATTAGCTCTCTAAGCATGTCAGAGGATGCTTGGTGCATTGCCTGCCTTTTTTTTTTTTGGTGAAACTGTACATAGGCGGGAAAGAAGGAAGAAGGCTAAGGAATGGGTGTGCAGATGGAATACTGAAGGCTCTGTGCTCTGCTCTCAGATTTAACGGAAGCCTCAGTGCCTGACTCTGAGTGCCTCAGTTTTCACCGAATTTAACAGGACTGAAGTGTTTGCGAAATACACAGAGAAACTTATTTCCACTTAAAGGGCTTTGAGATAATGAACAGTAACAGAGCAACAAAGAGCAGTTTCGCTGCTTTTGCAGAACATTTATATTACAGAAAGAGGACGTTAATTAAAATGAAATGTGTATAATTCAAAATTTGAATGCAATAAAAGTTAAATATGTTCTTTTTTCTTTCCTAATTTATTAACTCAAATGAATTTTTGAAAATTTATGGGAAAAAAATGATAGGAAACATATTTTTTTTTCCTTTCTTCTGGAGAACGAGATAATCTGTTCAAGTGCAAATGAATAGGTCACATTCTTATATGATTTGCAAGAAGATGAATTATTGGGTCTCGTTCTCCAGTCTTTCTTCCACATTTCCAATTCTACATGAAGATTATTTATAGATTTATTGTGTTGGTCTTTCTTTATGTGACTTGTTGCACACTGAAATAAATTGGCCATGCTCTTGCTAAATCAGTGTTTAAAAGCTATTTATTTTACTTAGAAATTCTTGGTAAAGTATTGCACATTTTTTTTTAAATAAATTAGTGAAATAGAGAAAAAAAGTATCTGTTCATCAGTCTGAATGTTTGAGCTCATAACTGAGTGGCAGATGGAGAGGAAAAAAGAATTGGAGCAATCCAAAGCCCCTAGTCAAGCGAATCTCTTTACCTCAGGACATTGAGATAATTTATCTGTGTGGCTTGGAAAAAATGCTAGATAAGACTGAAATTTAGAGAGGCTGAGTATGTCCAGGCTCAGCCTTTGAATTATCAAGGAACAAATAAATCCAGTAACTGACATCTGAATATGTTAATGCCATAAGTTCTAGCATGGTAACAGGAAACTGTATTTATGAGGCAAAAATATATCAGAGATTAATTCAGTTCTATATATAATATATACATTTTACATATACAAAATCTTTGCCAAAATATGAATAATTTGCAAGCACACTGAAGTTAGAAAATGCCAGAATAAAGGTTGCCTTTCCATGTATATGCCCTAAAATAATCTTTAATTACGCGATTCCTGGCTTCTTTTTCTAACCCTGAATTTTTCTAATTTCAGCGTGTGCTTGATTTTGAGGTCTTAATACTTTCTCTTTTAAATAAAGACTTTTGGGGTGTACTTCTCCAGGTTTTCAAAATAGCATTTAAAAACAATGCTGTTTCATCCTACTAACATCCAGATGGGTTATTATCTGCTTGTAACCTTTATCTGTCATCCTAGAAGACTCCTAAGTGGTATCGCTGATGTTGGTGTGATGCAATGATGCTGTATATCTTCTGTCACGTGGTGTAAAGCTATAGGTGTCAAAGGAGAGAACTGTAAGGTAAGGGAGCACCCAAACAGAGTTTTAAATAAGTTACTTATTACTGCTCTCTCATCCTTTTCTATTCATGAATGCTCAGTATTGTGCAACCATTAACAACCGTGCTTAGAGAGCAGTCACGTAAACTTCATCGACCCGATTCTGCACTGCCTTGTACCATATGCGTGGTCATTCCTACTCAGCCAAAATGAATGTAAAATGTTGATTTCTGATTTTCGAACATTTTAAAACCACTTTGCACTTCGTTTATGCAGCTGTGAATGGTTTCATATAATGCTAAAACATGCAAATCCAGGGCCCATTTGCTGAGGAGGGTTATACTTTAAGCTGATTTTTCACATGGTTGTAAGAATACAGAGTAGTCACACTGACAAGCACCAGCACCAGCGTGCTAGATCATTATTCCTTGCTTGCTTCTTTTTGTTGTGGATTGAAGAGTTTTGATCAATAGTGGCAGCATGCCAAGCCTCGTAAAAATTAGTCATTTCCTAAAATCTATTTCCATGTTTAGGCATTTAGTCTTTTGTATTGATAACTGAGAGGGTAATATTTCAAATCTCTCTCTATGCACAACTGAAATGCTCCAAAACTCCAAACAGTAGTTCTGCTGCACTGAAAAGGCTGTGCAGCCCCAAATTCTAAATTGTCACAGAAGAGGAGCTTTCAGGACTTGGGAACCTGACTCTAATGAGATAGCTTGGAGGTAGAGAAATATCCTACCTGCGAAGATTCAGACAGGGTGTGAGAGGGTTAAGTACTCACTGTAAATTACTTTTTAGTTGATAAATTTAAGCCAGGACTACGCACCTGGTAGTGAAACTGCAAACTGAAAGTTCTCTGTATGATCTGGAAACAGCAACAGGCTGGCTTCCATAAATAACACTGGAAGTTAAACAGTGATTTCACAAGGTTCAGGACACAGTATAAATAAGAAAGCAGAAAAATCCAGGAAATCCTTACCTAACAAATGTTTTACTTTAAATATTATATGCTTTTCTTGATCTCTAAGAATCATCTTCACAGTAGATACTAAATTGAGGCAAGTAAAAAAAGTTTTTTTCTCTGACTTAAGCAAGATATTTTGACATGCTGAAAGTATAGTTTGTTCTCAAGCTTTTCAGAGTTAATCCCAAAAGCTCATAGACCTGGCAAAATGTAAGAAACCAATGAAATACTCTATTAAGAAGAGACCAAGCTTGTTTCAAAAAATCTAAAATGCCTCATGCTGACACTAAGCGTTACAGCATTTGGCAACTGCAGGAGACTGGATTAATGCAACATTTTGAATTGAACAATCCCACAGGATGTTCTAGGCATGTTGGGCCAAATTCAGCCGGGGGGTAACTGTATCAATTTTACTGGAGGAATTTGGTCCTTTTGTTGTGGCCAAAATGCAATGCTCAGGTTTAAAATGAGCAGCAGTACAAAAGTTGTGACTTCTGTTTTAAAGAAATAATTTTGAAAGTCATCCAGTTATTTCAGGTAAGCACAGGTATTACTTCAGATAGTTCATTCTGCTGATTTCATCTTTGGCTTCTAGAGCAAACTGGGCTGCTGGCCAGGGAAGAGCAGGAAAAATGGGAGAAATTTTGAGAAAGTTTTTCCACTCCTAGTGTACACTGATATTTGCTGTTTCTATGCCCTGATTATCCTCAGTCCACCCCACTCTAGATTCAGGACCTGTTTAGGTCACAAGTGTTCCCGTTCTGTCTAAAGCATCATCTCTGTCTGGTATTTATTACATAGTCCAGTGGACTGCACGACCTGTGAGCGGGCCAAATGCCAGAGGAAAACATGCATGGGCTGAAGGCAGCCAAAAAGCTACAGGACAGTCATTGAGAAGCTATGAGGGGTTTTGTCCTGTTTTGCTTTGTTCATGTTTTTTCGTATCTATGTGGTTTTTGAAAACCAGAAACTGTAGTCTGGAAAATGCATATTTTGGCTTTGGACAGGTTTCTATATTCTGTTCAGCCCACTCACTAGTAGGTTAACTTTTGTCATATGATTTGTTTTTTCTCTTACCGTCTCCATGGGAAAAAAGTGTTGAAAGTGTAGTCCTTGCGTGGTGTTTAGGTTTATTATTTCTATGTTTGCATTACATGCAAATGAGGGACTGCATCTTGCTTTGGAGGGAGAGGTGGCCATCAGTTCCCCAGCAAGTTCAGGAAATCTGGTGCTTCTATAGGGCTCGTGTAAAAAGTGTGGCAGTGGGTAACTAACTGTTGTGTATCAAAGGGAAGGATTTTCCTTATCCCATCTCGGAGCAGTAGGGAGGTATTTCAGCAGCCATTACAATAATTTCTGTATCTCGGGAGGCTCAGAGTTGCTGTAGCAACCTTTTGCTAGATAGGAATTTGGCTGGTGAAGCCCTGCAGGAATCTGCTCCCACTCTCGACTAACCTCTCACATCACCGGTCTCAACTGCCAGGGAGAAACCCCAGCTGTGAATCAGGCGGGGTGAGGGACTTCTTTCCACAGGTTCCTCACAAAACCTTCCCCTAATTACTGGGATCAGATGCTTTTTGGCAGTTTTCCACGGAGACAGAGCTTTGTTATGTGTTCACAGTTCTCTGCCGGAACCCAAATTGTAAAAATGGTCATAGTAAATTTTGTGCATACAAACAAACCCCTATTCATGCACTTGCAGATACAGAAACCAAATATGCAAAAGCAGGGAGTGCAGTTTTAGAGACCAGTGTGGGAAGTTTGACTGGGAGGCAGCAGTAGTTCTGGTGACACAAAAGAAGTATTATAAAGTCACTGAGGGGATCAGGCAGATGGGAACAGGCTTGAGTAGGAAGGAACACAGACAAGGTCCCCAAAGCCTGTTACTTAGATTTGGATAAAAAATGAAGTGTGAAGTTGGTCAAAGCATGAGGGGATGCATCACTGATAAACCAGTTCCTTCAAAAGCGTGAGGTAGCTTCTAGAGTAATGAAAGAATTTTTTGGCCTTCCAAGCTGCTGTATGGTTGAGAATAATATTTGGAAGATCTTATTTATAGATAATATTGCCCATTGGTTACAGGTTCTTTGGACTCTTGGCTTTTATTTCTAATTCTACAGGTGATTGGCATTGTCAAACTAGAGGATCCTGTATGTAAAGCCTAGAAAACAAGTAGTAATATTGTAATTTAGCCAAAACTTTGACATAAAACATAATTCAACAAACAACTTAAGCTTCCCCAAATCTGGTACTTCTGCCAAAAGAAGAAGCTGTGCTCCCACCTTACACCTTGCTGCTGGTTTCCATCACTGTGTTGTCCTTCATTGTATGGGTACTGGAAGGTTATCCAAGGAAGAAGAAGTTGATTTTAACCAGGTAGATTCAGTGTTCAGCCCTACAAGCTATTTTACCAGTACGGCTGACAGACAGGTCAGAAACACTGTGAACTGGATGCTGAATGAGACTGCTTGAATGTTTTTTCCCCTGCATTACTTGCCAGGTGAGCAGCTCTGCGATGCGGCTTGCAATTCTGTTGCATGAGCTCTGGTGCCAACACAGGTGAGGGGTGACACAGCTGCACAGGGACAGGGACAGCAGGAGCAGGGAACCGACCACAGTGCCTTAAACCCAGACTGAGATTTCAGGACGCCAGTTATAGCCTCAGTCTTTGGAGGGCTCAGAGCTTATCTGACAGCTGTCAGATAAGATTGGGTCTGCCTAGGACTGTGTGCTGCCTTCTGCTGTAACACTGCAGAAGGAGGATATGTCATAAGTACTGTTTTCCTTTTGTATATTGTTCAGTGATCTTTGCTTTGGAATGTAGGGCCAGTTCCTTCCCTGGTTTCCAGTTCCTACTCCAGGTCTGCTTCTGTAATTTATTAATAGTCTGCTTAGACTAAAAACCAAACAGTCACAGAGCAGGTACCAAAATCAGTGGTGGTTTGAATTAGTATGCCAAACTGAAGAGCTAGATGGCTGAGGAGCCAGCCCACATTTTTGCCAACTGTGTTGCAGGGCAGCTGCTTCTGGCAAGCAGACAGCTGTGGAACTTAAATTTGAAATTGTCCAACAAGCATCACCAAAGGTAGCCTTGAAGCAGTCTGAGACTCCTTCTGTACCAGAGATGTACCAGCTTAGCAAGATGGATTGTAAGTCTAAGAGGTGAAACCTGGTTGAATCCTTAGTGGTAATGCAAGATTTAACTCTTGCAGATATTATTTTAAGTTGTACAGAAAGGTCACTAAATACAACAAAAATACAACAAACTGTGAATAAATACAGTTAAACAAATTTTGGGGTAAAGCAGGGTGAATTCCAGACGAAGACAATCTCTTTGTTGTGTTTGGTTTTTTTATATACCAAATACCTTACAGTCTGAAGCACAAGGAAGAAAATAATCTATAGAGACAGGTTTCTTAGGCTGCAGAGAGATATTAGGTCTCAGAGAGAAAGTGGGCCCATGTATGGTTACAGACAGCTAAATGTGTTGCTGAGTGGCAGTAAGAAAGGCGAGTGGGCTTTGGAAAGACTGAGCTCGGTGCAGCAGCAAAGTAATCAAAACTGAATGTGGACTGTGCCCTAGTTAGACTTATTCTGACTATTCAAAGCTGTGTGTCATTTCATGCAATTTGGGATACTGCCTGGGCTCTGTTTCGGGGGTGTGTGTGTATGTTTTTTTACTGTATATTTTTAAAAAGAGCACCCAGTTCTGAGGAATCTATTCCCAGCTAAAGCACACAAGCTCTGGAAAGGTCAGAGAGAGGCATCTCTAGCTTTGGTAAATAAACAAATCTCTTCTCTGTGGCTGGGATGTTGTATTAATAGCAGTAGATTTGGTTTCGCATTGTGGAGCTCCTCCTGTTTCATTGCTATTGAAGATAAGAGAACACAAAATGTTCTGTCACCCTCCCCATGAGAAACCAAGCCAACAGGCAGAGACTATTATGTTTAAAGATATTACTGAGGCAAAGACTTGGAGAATGCAAACACTCAGGTTTATATTCAGTAACTACTGAATACCATAGCTGGCACACCAGTAACTCCAGATTATTTAATGTTTTAGATGAAAGAGTTTGCAAGACAAAATCACTACAGTAGAAATAACCTAAAAAGGTTGAGCCTTAAGCAGATGGAAGTTGATTATTTCCTTTTGCATTTTCCATTGCAGCAAAAAGTAACAGGTCTTTTTTGCTTCTTAACCTATTCACCAGTCTGCCATAATCTGATTTACTTTGATTTGCAACCTGGAGTTATTCAGACCTTCATTACAGGGTACTAGGATTGGAGAAGTTTCTCCAAACAGCTCCTGCAAAGAAAAGATTTCTTGTGAAATTGTAAAGCTCTCTAAGTTGGCAGAAAGCATCTGTAAAATAAATTAACCAAGCTGTACCCTAGAGCTGCTCTACACAAGTTATTTGGGAGTAATTAGTTCTAAAATTCCATATGTGAAATATTTTACTTTGGAATATGAGTGGAAGGCAGATTTAGCCTATGTTAGTTCATGGATAAGAAGCGTGAGGGGAAGAAATGAAGATTTTATCCTTAAGTAGTTAACATATATGACACCTACAATTACTTTTACAATACTAGGTACCTATTGCATTAGCTTAAGACATACCTCTTGTCCTTAGTGGCACCTTCTCTCCAGATTGGGCATCAGTCCAAAAAGAAGACAGTTTTCTTTCCTGCAAAGAAGCATCTTCTGTTGCAGAGCAGATTGCTAGATATAAGTAAAAATAAACACGAACCAAATCAGATAATTCTTCTCTGAACAGTTGTTTTCCTTGCCCTTGAAATGTCATCAGGTACAGATTTATTTTTTTCCCTGATGCTCAGGTAGAGAATGTTCAGAGGGGAACATTCTCTACCTGAGTTCTTCCTGCATATAGAAGGCATTTTGTAAAAGTACACCTCTATATAGGATACATAAACAAACCAAATGACTCAACAGAAAAAAAGAGTTACATGCAGTGAGAGCTTTTCCTCTAGGGATATTTTTACTGCAAGAAAATAAAAATATTGGCAGAAGACAAAGACACTGAAATCACCAAAGTTGTTCTCTCCCAAGTGCGAGTCTGACCAGTCTGGAATTTAATTTTTGGATACGGTGCCTGATCTGGCCCTAAAGTATCACTCCACCTTTGTGTCCGTTGTGGGAAAAAGAGAATCTGAGCTGAAGTTAAGATGCTGCTTGTATGTAAGTGTTCGTAAGTGAATGTCACTTCCCATCTGCTCTACTCATTGAGTTTTACAAAAAAAACATTAATTATTTCATCTGGATCAGTGTAGATGCAAGGTCCTCTAAAAAAATGATAAGAAATTCTGGGCACAGACAATGGACTGATTTGACAGCTACTAATGACTCTTTAAGATGATTATAAATGTTCAGAGAAAGTAACAGTCTTTGTAGTTAGGAATGAAAAAAATAAAGGTAATTGTTCCATATTGTATCTTCCTTACCAAATTTAATTCTGCCATCACAGGAATTTTGGCTGAGTTAAATGTGAGAAAAGATTTCACTTTTGAGCATGAAATTTCTTTTAACTGTGCTTTCTGATACAACATATGCCATAGAAACAAGGAAGAAAACCCTGCAGTTAATGTGAGGGCCTTCTGATCTTTCTGCAGAATCCTACATGCCTTGGTATGTTGGTACTTGAAAGGATTTAATACAGGTGGTTTTAGAAAGAAATGAGTTTTATTTGTACCTGATACTAACAAGGTTTTATTTTTCAAACAGATTTAATAGTCACCAGAGCTGTGCTGTGCGTAAGATAGTCTAAATAAAATCAAAATTTTTACATGTAGCAATTTAATTACATCATAAGCTACTAAAATAAAATTATTTATTTTTACTTTAAGAGATATAAATTTGAAATTTCAAAGCCACATGTAACCCACTACAGTTATGTACTGACCACTGGAAAAGTGGCACTAGAAATAGACTGTAGTGATAGTATTTATCATGTTCTTAAAAGGCAATAGACATTAAATACCTCATACGTGAGAATAATATGGAAACCCATTCTTTTGTAACTTTGGTATTGATCCAGTTTTTTGTCTTTCCAAAAAAGAAGTTGTGCAAAGTATGTCTTTGAAGCTGAACTCTTGTGTAGTGATTCTGGCAGATTGGACCTGATATTAAGAACTTATATCTATTTGAGCAGCACCTGAATTTTCCTGCAAGGTATAATAAAAGGCAGCAAGCAGACCCCCAGTTATATAAGCAGTAATATAATTGCTGTTCTGCTTGACAAGGTCATAATCTGATTTCTGGTTATATATTAACAGCAACAAATTAAGATACTTCCAAGAAGATGGATATCCAACAGTATTATTTTAGTATTCCACGTGTCTTTTAAAAATTTCTCTTTTCTTTCAAGAATGAAGTCTGTTCTCTGAGTTGCAGCTGGAGAATGAGGGCAGCTCAGGCCACCCCAAATCTCAGGAGATCAATAGCGTTAGCAGCCGATGATCTAATTATGGATTATTTGGGTCGGACTCTTTTCTCCTAGCGAGGTGTGACTTGATTGACTCAAAAGAGGTTAGTTCATTCAGTTCATTGGGGTTAGAGCAGAAGTGAATCATTCCTCTAATAATCGCCATCCTGTTAATCATAAGGAGAGTCTAACATTTCCTATAAGCAGACATTTTGGTCTTATGAGATATTTTTATGTATATCTTAATGATATTGCATGAATTCCTGGCAGTTATCTATGTCATTATTACATTTGTATTAGTTATGTATATTTTTAGTAAAGCTCAGGATGAAAGCGTTTACTCAGAAAAACACTGTTACGCATGTTTCTTTTGTAATTTCTCTCTCTTAATTTTGCAAAGGCAAATATCTGAAACAGGCTGTCACAGCGCGTAGTCATTCATTCACCTTAATCTGGCTTTACCAAGACACATTATGATGTAGGGTTTATTGAATATTCATTGTTTAAGAGACTGATAAATATTGTCTACTTGAATTATGTAATAACCCATAACTGAATTCCAGTATTTTGGAATTTTCCACGGTTTCTTGCATAAGCTTTTTTATAATCTCCCTTTTGTTCTATTTTACCTCTTATTAATGATACAGAACATGTACAATGTAACATGTACATGTCGCAGCACATATAATGTGGCACTCAATAAAATTGAATCCTGCCTTACAAAGAGCAGGGCTCAGCATAAATAATAGCGTGTGCTAATTAGGGCAGTCTATTTTCTTGTTGGTTTTTCCAAAATCCTGCTCAGGAGATTGGGAGGGATCTGTCCAAGACATTACATCAGGAAAGAGTTTCAGGCTGATTTATACCATCATGTAGGCAGATAGATTTCCAGAACTTTATGTTGTAGCTTAACAAATGCCTATGTTCTGTGAGGGCAGGACAATGAATTCATGGATGGAAAAGCATTCCCTGGAAAATCAAAAGCCCAGGTGCTCATTCTGCATCTTTGTATTTAAGTTTTGGAGAATCAGACAAAGGAGAGGAGCATGACACCTCTGACAAAGCTAATCAGAAGTTGTGAGTATTAATTTCCTGCCTTCCACCACTGATCTCCTGGCAAGCATTTCTTAAATGATAAGATGTTTCTGTCTTGGTTTTTGTTGTTTAACTCTGTGATGACTCAACATCTCAACATCCCGTTGGGGGATTAGGTTTTGATGAAGGGGAGATTTCACCTTTGCTTATGAGCTTTTTAATAAAACAGTTGTTATTCTTCTGATTTGTCTTCAGACTGTCTTGAGCCGATCACTGATGCACATGGAGGACAATAGGAGCTGCAGACATAGGTGCAGGTCTCTAAAACACGTTCTTCAATGGCGAAGGCAGTGTAGGAAGCTCCAGAGCCTTGTTCCCTGTCTCCCTGCCCACTCACTCCCAGCTCCCAGCTCCTCGCCTGCTGCTCTCCACCAGTTCTCTTCGGTTCTGCTTTTACAATTATTTGTGGCTATAAACTGAGTGTCTGAGTTAATAATCATCTTTCACCAAGAGACTGCGTTGAGCCTGACTGTGCAGCCCCACAAGGAGTTGTGCCAGCACAACTGAAAAAACATCTTCACAATAATTGCAAGCTGGTTTAGATGATGGTACCCTGGAGCAGGGCAGTCTCACCTCTTCTCTCAGGCCATCACTTGATTTTCTGTAACTATTCGGCTAGTTTAATTCATCAATGACTATATGAAGTAGAATATTTTAAGTCATCTGGGACAGGATTCTTTTGAATGCAAAGCTACTGTCTTTCATAGACTTTCCTGTCTGGGTTTTCTTTACAGCTGTTTTGCTCCGCAGAGGCTGTACGTGGGAGTGAGCGTGCTCTGCCCGTGACCGAGCTTCTGTCATGTTCTTTATGTAGCCCACTCATCTCAGTGTAGACCCTTCTTGCTTGTTGACAGCACTTAAAATAATAACTTATTTTTAAAAACCTCTGCAAACAATGTGAGCCTGCATACAGTGTCTTCTAGTATCTTAAACCGCATTTGTGGACTTGTGTGTCTACGGTGTGTGGTTGCAAACAAGCCTTGAAAAAGGGGTTTCAGATGGGTCAGTTCTCCAAAAGCCTTAACACGCCATCATTCACACAAGCAGTTTGCTGATAAAGCATGTGGTGGTCACAACTGGGCTACGTATATGGTTAGGGGCCTGGAGCATCTCTCTTACGAGGAAAGGCTGAGGGACTTGGTTCTTTTTAGTCTGGAGAAGACTGAGAGGGGACAAGAGGTAACAGGCACAAACTTGAACATAAGAAGTTCCACCTAAACATGAGGAGGAACTTCTTTACTCAGAAGGTGGCAGAGCCCAGGAACAGGCTGCCCAGAGAGGTGGTGGAGTCCCCATCTCTAGAGACATTCAAAACCCACCTGGACAAGTTCCTGTGCAACCTGGTCTGGATGGACCTGCTTTGGCAGGGCGTTGGACTACATGATCTCCAGAGCTCCCTTCCAACCCCATGTGATTCTGTGATTCTGTGAACTGGAGGAACATGGGTATGGGGACTGATACTTTTTTACCATTAGTGCAGCAGTGGCTATGAAACAGCAGTCCCAAGGGAAAATAAAATCTTTTCTGTAGAACACAGTTTTGGATGGCTCTGATTTGGGCAGATTAGATGGGATTACTGGTGGCTCTGGTCTAATGGCGTGAATGCATCTATGTGCAGCTTCTCTTTTGAAACAGCATTGTGTGAATTTTGGTTTACTCTCTATTCCTTATAAAGAGAAATTTTACAGAATGTATTAGTATATACCACATTATTTCAGTTGAAACCAGAGTTTTCACTACTACTTTCTGGAGGGATTTTAGTTTTGAAGCAGCTTTGGCTTAAGTTCCATACACAGCACCCTGCAATTTAAGAAGTTCCATCTAAGGTTTTTTTGGCTGTCTTTTAGATTCCAGGTGCAAATGACTGCTGGATTTAATCTCCTGGAAACCTACATCCTCATTGTATTCAAGGAGCAACCGTAGGATGTGCAGTAAGAGGGCAGGCTTAATCCATGCTTACTTAAGTGTGTTTTATCTCTGGCCAGTAATCACCCCCAACTTAATTAGCTAATGTTGTGTTTAGGTATTCAATATTTATGCATCAGTGAAGCAGTAACATTGCAAACCACTCAATTTGTTGAATGCCCTTTTATAAAAACTGGATGTACCCATATGGATTGTTTCAAACGAAGATTAATTGCACCAGCACTATGTATTTGCAGGTAAAATTGGCTCCGATGCAGCTGTTGGATCAAAGAAAATTTTCCTTATTGTGAAAAACTCCAGTATCTCTGCCTTTGCATGGAGAATGTAAGACTGTCAGCATTGCCGAACCTGCTGTGAAGAGTTTGATTCTAATGGCACTACATAGTAGCAAGTTGTACATATTGTCAGTAAGTAGAACATGTACATCAAAACTATTTGAATTGGTTTTAATTATTTTGTGTTAACTAAAGAACCCTTTTTTTGGTCTTTTTTTTCAAAATGTATAAGTTTTCTTTTGAAAATTTTAACTTTGCATTAAAAAAGTTGAGGTTGGTTTTTTTAAACATGATTTTTCAGGGTTTTTTTTTTCAAGAAATAATGTGAACATTTAATTTTTTTGTTCTATTGGAGCTGAAATTTTTCATGGGGAAAATGGTTTTATTCCCCTGTGGTATATTCTTGTATCAACAGAAGCTCAGGTTTTGTTTAAGGCCGGATTTATCAGACTGAACAGGAGCTGTCACCATCAACCGGGTTATTCATTTACTGAGGTTACCCTGGATTTGTTCTCACATATAAAACCCAAATCTAGTGCTCCAGTGATAAATCTGCTGCCTTTCTATTTGAGGCCTAATTCCAGCATGGCGATGCCCCGAGGGGGAGACTCGAGAAGCCGCAGCAGCAGCTTTGACCCCAGCTGCCCGGGGCAACAAACCAGAAGCACAAACTCTCTCCTCCCTTACCACGTCCCAAGCCAGTCAGCGTTTCTCTTGTGGTGCTTTCACGTTCATCCATCTTTACAATTTTTGAAGACAACAATGAATAATATTCAAAATCTCTTCATTTCCTCTAGATGTTTTTGGTTTTGTTCTTTTCAGAAAAAATAGCGTTTCCTGTTGTTTCTGCACTTAGGTTATATACTTCATGTGTTTCAGCCACAGCACACGGGAGATGCTTGTAAGAAACAGAGAGCGTGCAGAGAATGGGCACACAGATCAGAAGTTGCCCCAGGGCACTCTACGCCGATCTGTAACCCAGAGACCTAATCTTTGCTCGCATGCATGCACGCACACGCACACACACCGGGTTTCTGGTTAGCACTGCTTCTCCTGATAGTTATCTCTCTCGGATTATAAAAAGATCTCAGGTAAGGGAAAATCTCACATTTAGTTTTGTTGACTCCATTAGCTCAATGAAGGTAGTTTGTGATGCTTTTTATGTTTGAAATTCCTTGTTACAATTTAATTTAAAACTCCTTCATGAATCAGCCTTACGATTGTCTGTATTGTATTTGTTTATCTGTATCTGTTATGACCTTTCCGTTACACATTTCAATGCATTATCACATGGCAAATGTAGACATTTTACTTCTGAATTACTTTTCAGGGAGAGCAGGGGTCAGATGGGGACACTCAAAGCCGGGATACTGACGACTGCACTGGGAAATTTTGTGACGCTTGCTGTATCGTCCCTTTATGTTCCAATGCACCAGGCCTGTGGCAAGGGCTAGAGGTGAGGGTCTGAGCAGCCACGCTCAGGACAAGACTCGGGAGGTTTCTCTGAGAGATCAGGTTGGGGGCTCTGGGCACAGCCTGAGTCTACAGCCCAGAGACAAGGGCTGCATTCCCAGTTTTGCTTCTGTTTCGTTCCCTGCTGTGGTTTGTTCGTCTCAAAAATAACATAAATTGCAGCCACTTGTTTATCTGGCTATACAGTCAACAGACTCTACTAAGAGTGGTTTGTAAATGATTTTGAGATTCTGTCATGAAAGTTGCTTTACCAAATAGTTCACTTTAACATGATTCGTGCATATGCTAACGTAGTCATGCTCATGTACATATAGGTCCAGAAGATCAGAGTTGCTTCTCTTGATATACTTCACATGAAAATGCCATAAAATCAGGAAACTGGATATTCTAGAGTTAAAATTTGAGCCATCAGTCATGGTAAGTGTATAATAGACCTATAGAAATATGCATTGACACTAAATGCAATCAAATGAATATAAACAACATACTCCCAAATAGTATATTTACATCTGCATTTGCATAAACCGTTTGTGTCAGATAGATTCTACTGGCATGTTTAGACTTAGTTTCCATATTATACTTCATATTTGATCATTAGATAACACCGGACAACATTGTTATGGAAGACAGTAAATACTGTACAGGATAAATGACAAGAATAATGTGCTCTGTCACTTCTGGTTTTATTCACAGCAGCGAAACTGCATTATCATTGCAACAGACATCCCATTTTGTTATAGAATCCAGTATGTCTATAACAGAGAACAATACAAATGAATTAAAATATATTGATTCTATAGAAAATTAAGTGCAAACTATTTAAAACATCTTAAGTGATTAGATGTAATAAAATTTTACAGATAAAATTGCACAGCTGGCAAACCGAAGCCAGAAGAAAACAATCACCCCACTCTCGATGTACAGGGAGCCTGGCTCCTAACCTTGGCTTTTAAACTTGAAGCTTGACAAACAATATCTCTGCTGCGATGGGGACAGGTGGCAGCCCCATCAGAGAGCGCTCGCCAGCATTACCACTCTCCCCATTTAGACTTTACATCAAGTCTGGGTGAGCTCTGGCTTGAAATCAGATTCCTTATGTCTATAAGCAAAGACAAAGGCTAATGCTTATTTATTAACACTCGTTCTAAAGAAGCAAAGGTATTACCTAAAGGACCACTGTTTGTTTAGATGGCACAATAATTGTAAGGCACATGTGGTATTGGAGGACTGTTTACATGTCCATTTAAAAGTAACTCTTGATTACCTAAAATAATTCTTATCCTAAACAGATCAACACTGCAAAGGAGATACAGA
Source organism: Gallinago undulata (assembly GCA_026546715.1). Taxonomy (NCBI): domain Eukaryota; kingdom Metazoa; phylum Chordata; class Aves; order Charadriiformes; family Scolopacidae; genus Gallinago; species Gallinago undulata. Next base: position 27,927,207 of record JAOTQQ010000005.1, read on the forward strand.
AAAACAATTCTACAATAGTGAAAAATAAAGCTGTTTCATTTGTGGGTACACAAAAGGATTAAAGAGTATAATTTTACTCTCTTAGACCAAATGAAGTCCTAAATTGGAAAAGCAGCTCCATCCAAGGTCGCCTCTGTTGTTTCCAAAAATATCTTGAAACAAACGCAAGAGGGGCACTTTGTTGGGTGTTATCTAGACATATATAGTTTCAATCAAATTCTTCAAGAAGTGTCAGAATAAAAGTTGACCATTTGTTTGACACTGCCAAGTCACTAGCAAGTGAATCCCTTCAAAGGTTGAAAATAACTTTGATAACAGAATTAAGAATTATGGGATGTTTTCTTTACACTTAAAAAAGCCACATTAATTTGGGATGGAATTGTAAACACTTTCTAGACATTTCATTAAAGGATTGTATAATTCTTTCCGCTACACGGGGTGAAGCGTTACAAGGTTGTGTTAATGATCCCAGGAAAATATTTATAGTGCTTTTTCCAGTATATGAGTTCTCTCTTTCCCTCTCGGTGTATTTTACAATCAACCTTGACTTCATTCAATTAAATCAACAAGCAGAAAAGAACCTTCAGTGTATATAGATTTCCAAGTGATGCATTTCACATACAAATGGTTGAAGTACCGTGTAGTAAATAAAAAATACAAAAGGAATCGGAAGCACAACAGTAAACCCCCACTCTGAAGTATGCCACGCTCCACCTCTTTGTTGGAAGAATTCAGATTGCTTTCTAGTTATTAGCCGTGGGAGATATTTTCCTAAGGAGAACTTGATTTTGAGATGATGTTGCCATTGCCCATGAAATAATAAATGCCCAATTTTCATGACTGTTCTGTGAACGTTAACCAGGTCTCTCACTGTTTCCTGGCTCTCTCATGCAGATACCTGAGCAGTCTGATCAGCCTACGTAAAATGAAAATGAAGTAGAGAAATCCTTTAGGACAAAAGATGCAACATGAATATAAAATATTAGTGGAACAGGTTGTCTGTGGGTGACTTTCAACATTCTGATACAGTTCTGGTTTCTTTTTAATATGCTATAAAAGCATGGCAGGCTTTAAAGCACAGAATAAGGGAGATGGGTACAACAGTTTATAAATTAAAATTAAACTCAAAGTTTTTGAATTCTGCAGTTCACAGCATGCTATTTTACAGCCCTGCATCATTTAAATAGCAGTTGATTAGCAAAATGCATAAATTTTCATGTGATTTTTAATTTTTAAATCTTTGATTTTTAGAATCTCATATCAATCAGCCCTTTTTGGTTTTGGTAATTCTTCACTAATGGCTCTGAGATTTTTGTGACAACTGCAAAGAAATGCCTAAACACTAGTTTACTCTCCAGAAAATGCTGCAAAAGTGTAAACCAAGGAAAATGCTGAATTATTCATATTTTATAACCTTAGGGTTTCAACTGCTATTTAAAAAACAGTAATCCAGTAAAAAAAAAAAACATTAAAACCCCACAAATTTTAATTGCAGAAAATCTTAAGATTTCTCAGTATGAACCTGTTGTAAAATTTAGAAATAAATTGTGAAATTAATTCCTTCATTATTCCCCTTACATGGTTATTATTTGTATGTGATATATGCCTTTTGGGGTTTGTTGTTGTTGCTCCCTAAGTGCCAGGCATATTTTCTGTTCCTTTCCAGGGAAAAGAAGAAGGGAGAGAGAAAGGAATTTATCTTTGAAAATTGGTAAGATCCCATTTTCCATACTCCTGTCAACTGCATTTTTTCTGGTATTAGCAAAATGTGCAGGATTTGGCTTTATCCTATTTAAAGAGTAGACCTAATGAAGTGCTTATTGTATAACTGAGTGGTTTTAAAACTTGAGCACTTGCAATAAAATTTAGAAGCTAAAAAAATGACATGTTATTCTGTAATGACAGTCTGACCTGCAACACTGTGATAGAGATTGGCTTGTGTGGATCCATTTGCAGGAGAAGAACTCTCGCTCTTGGCATTCAGCAAATGCTGGTTGTGTGTCTCATTTGCAAAAATATACTTTTTTTTCAAAACTATAGAGTGAAAATGCAAAAAAGGTAGAAATATACTTTTAAAAATAATAAATATAAATAATGCCTTCAAACACATGGTAATGCACGAAGTTGTATTTTAAGGATAAACACTATAAATAGTCCAGCAGTACATTTGAGCAAGACAGCCTCTCCTAGATGTCTAATAAAAATCAAACCATATCGCTAAGGTCTTGTGTATTTTGATTGTTTGTGCAGAAAAAAACTTCCACAAACATTTAATTCCTGTTATAAATTAGAATGTGTCTAGAGGAACATGGATTTGTGTTGGATGAAAGTCGTTATTTCAGATAATTATGTTTCTTTTTTATTCTTTGTGTCTTGCAAATCTGATGCTGGCCCTTTAATTCCTGCCTGTTCTGCCAGGAGGAAGAATACAGAGCTAAATCCAGCAGACCTTATTTTGGCAAAACTCCCACTGAAGTCAGGGAGGGTTTTGTGAAAGTAAGGGCTGCATGATTTGTCTCACAGTTCCTGCTGATTATTTGGAATATGTTTGCTGCCCCCCCTCAAACAGCAAGGCTCCTCACCGAGTTTGACATCACCACGGCACAGTGGTTTACAGAAGGGCTTGGGGTTTTTTTGTATGTAAGCTAGAATCATGCAAATCAGGGTAATGCAATTGTGAAAAATACCCTTTTCACCCACTGACCTTCGAATAAAATGGATTGTCTTGAGAATTTGGAGACTGCTACTGTGGAGCTGATGCTACAGAAGCAGAGACACTGAGATTTTGGAGAACTCACATTAAATTCATGCTGAGAATTTAAAAACCCTTTAAACAAGTTGGAAATAGGTCAGATTCTGATTGTTAAAAAACAGCTACCCAACTGGGTGTTGCCCAAACAGGTGGTACCTTGTGATAAAATTGTTGATTGGTGTAATACTTCCTCACTGGAACGCTGGCACGGCCATGAAAACTTCAATTCTGTTTCCATTACAGGCTGGAGTAGAGAAAGGCAGCCAAAGAGTTAAATGTTCCTTCAGCAGGAAACCTACTGCTACATACGATAACACAGGGCACACCTTCACACTGAGTTCTTTAATTTTTTCACTTAAGTCTGAGCAAATACAGGGCCAAGGAGAGAAACCAGATCTGCAGGCACCAGCGCTCTCCTTATCCACAGCCGAGAGGACGGAGTGACAGCTTCCCACACCCCGCTGTGTCAATGTGTCACGACCTTTCTCCCAAGGGGACACCTTTCGGGTGACAGCACTTCAGTCTCCGTGGTCTTTCAGTCATACATCTGTCTGCCTTCGTGTGGAAGCTGGCTCCAGGCTCGCCAAACACTGCCAGAGCGGTGATTTAGGAATGGGACGGAGACTGCCAAATGGCTCTGCGCAGAGGACTCGCTGAGGGCAGCCACCAGGTAGTCAGCAGGGAGCTCTCAGTAGCTGCTCATCTGGGCCAGACATCAAATAGTGATCGAAGGAGAAGCAGCTCCATGCTTCAGTTCCAGCTCCTGAACCAGCAAGTCGCTGGGAGAACAGATTTTTATATTGCTTATTGCACACTATAGTGCTTATTAATCAGAACATCCCCATCATGAGGACATTTTCTAGGCACTGAACTGTTGCTAAATACTTCTGCTGTATTGTGTTTTACAACAGCAAGCAGCATCATATTGTAGGAAAGTCTTACCAAGAAAACTCTGGAAATCAGCATATTTAAACAATAAAGACAATAGCAGGGCCTAACTTTTATGATTCTGGGCAACTATATGCATATGACCTCATTAGGAATAATAGCCACGTGAGTAAAGACAGACAAATAGGTTACTTAAGGAAGTCTAAGAACATTTATTTATTATAGTTCAAATGGAAGTAAAATGGTACCACTAATATAAACAAAACAATCTGATGCCCAGATGGTAGAATGGCTGGTCACAGAACTTGGTAAATGTACTGTTTTCTCATGTAATTATTTCATCTCTTAGGTCCGTGTGGAACTTGCCTGTAGCTCTAAAGACAGCTGAAGTCAACATGACTAAATACCACAAAACTGCAGAATTCTATAGTATCTTTATAGCTGGAACACGTCCTCATCCAGTTCTGGGTAAAGATAAGGAGAAGCCTTTTGAACCAACGTAAGGTGCTGCCCACGAGTGACTGCTCGATCAGTGTCCCAACTGTACGAAATCTGGTAAGTGCTGAGGCCCCAAATTTAACTACGCACATTTTTAAGTTATTTGGACCTTCACAAGAAAAAGGCAGGAATTTTTCCATATGGCAAATTTAATCTTATTAGTTAACCAGCCAGGCTATTAATAATAGCAAAGTAAAAAAAAAAATATAGAAGTAAGCTTCCTGTTGCAAGTTAGATATAACTGTGAAATTCAAAGATTTTTGAATGCTCCCATATAATCATCAACTAGGTGGAAAAGCCAGTGAACAGAATCCATTAAAGCTGCATTTATTAAATGTCCACTTACATAAAAAGCTAAAAATAGCGTTTTGAGTTTTTCCAATTTTCTTTTCGTAACAGTTATGATTTTCTGCTTCGTCTCAGAAAGTCATTTTGCTGCCTCTGTAGTGTATAATCTGTGTGCCCTTTCTTGGCGCAGTCCAAATGATAGAACACTACTCAGATCAGAACAACAATCACGTCATCTTTGAGTACCTACCAGTAAACTGTTTTTACAAGGAAGAAAGATGAACTATTTTTAGGGTAACTCTGAACAGAAAAACAGAAAATGATTATACTCAATCTTACTCTACATCATTGTTATGATTTCAAAAGCATTGCTTTTTCCTGGGCAGGAGGCTAATCCACGTGCTGCATCTTTACATTAACGGTCTAGCCAAATATGGGCTCTAGGGTTTTGTTAAAGGTTTTGACTTGAAGTATATAAAATCCCCTATTTCCCTGCCCTGTCTGGTGACTCTGAACTATAGGCTGAATCCTATGCAACCTAAATGCCCATTTTTGGTGATTATCCCATGTTTTCAGGATGTCTCATGTCTAGTTGTCTGTGTTATTTTGCTATTGCTGGCAAGTATTCAGCAAAACCCTCCCTTAGGAGACCAAGTAACCAACTACCATAACTCTTCAGACCAACAGGCCCTGCAGTGCGGCGCAGGTGAGGTACGGTGTAACGGTACGGGGCCAGCAGGGAGAAAACGCATGGGTGTCTCTGGAGACAGTGGTGCCCACACTATAGAGTCTCCTCATGTCCTTTTCCTGAGCTTCTCCCTTCCCCATCAATATGGTTTCCCTTCCGTCCCTTAGTAAAGCCCATTCTCCTGCCGCGTAATCAACTCCTGGAAGCAGCAGGTGGTGGCAACTCTGCACCATCTCCCCACCCCAACCAGATCTACCTGCGCCCCTGTCCTCCAGGACAGCCTTCCTTCCACACTCCCTGAAAATGTGCGTGGGGAAAACAAGCTGCTTCTCCTCGTCCTGGGAAAGATCAGGGTGCAGCTGTTGAGAAAGACTATCCTCAGCTATTCGGCAGTGTGGGAGGGCCTACATGAGGATGTCCTGGGGATCCACGGCTCTGAGGCCCACTCCTTACACACATGCTGCAGTTTCGAACCCTTTGGGGGCATCTGAAATAAATGTCATTAAATGATCCATTCAAACCTCTTTTGCCCGTGGCCCAGCAAGCTACTTGTCACTTATAATTTACCTTCTGTCACCTCGGAAATGTGAAAAAAAAGAATACCATACAGTCAAAATGTAGAAGTCAGATTTTATTTTAGTTCTGTTAACAAATATATTTAATGCGAAGGCAAACTAGGAAGTATATAATTATCATTCTCTCTCTCGATATAGAAAACAGCAGAAGATCTCATAGTTAGGTACCAGAGAAAGCGAAATTATTTTTTATGTCCTGAAAAGACATTTTACTTCAGGCAGGAAAAGTGAAAAAAACCCACCCCTATCTAAAAATTCAGTGAGCCCAGAGACTAAAGAAGAATAGCAGCAGTTCTGGTCCTGCAGACTTATCTCTCTGCTTCTGGTCTTTGATTGAGGCTGAAAGGTGCTCATCTCAAATGGTGAAGCGTGAGGGACAGTTTCAAGCCTCACCTACGTTGCTCTTCCCCTGCATCAGCTCCGGGTCTCGTGACGCAATTTTAAGGGCAGTGACAGTTGCCTGTAGCTCCCGGGTCAAAGGCAGAGACAGTCTATCAACCTGTTTTACATACCCTAACATATGCAACAGCCACTGTGCCACATTTACACCCATCAATAACCCTCCATCCCTGGGATGACCCTCTGTGGGTAGTGTAATCGCTGTGGAACCACCCTGCACAGACTAAACAGCATAAAATGTCCTCCAAAAGCCTTTAGCCCACCACTATTTACACTTTCTCATGTGCAAGGAAAATACATCTGTTAAAAACAACAAGAAAAGATAATGGAAAAAAATCTCAGAGTCCAAGTAATTGTTCTCAGAACCTACTCCTGACGCTGTAGCAATGAACTGTCTCCTGGAAGCACAATCAGTTGAATTCAAGCGTGCAAGGAAAGTATGAGCAGGAGTGTGCAGGAGAGGTCTGTGCAGCTCAGAGCGAAAATGGCTCCATTCTTGTGAGTCACACTCGATGAATAAAGACAATAGGGAAGGAGAGGGCCAAGCCAGGAGGGCCACAATTATACAACATCAAGTCCCAGGCCTTGCAAAAATGTAACCTTAGTGACAGAGAATAAGGAACAGAGCAATTACCTAAGTTTTCTGTGACCCTGGAGAAGGATTTCTTTTCCTTTGATCTCTCTGCAGATGCGTGCCATTCCCAGCCTCATAAACCAAAGATTTACGATGAGGTTCACCCTGGTGCAGCTCTCGTAACAGATCTTCCTAACTACAGTATGTTATCACTTCAACAATGGAGGAAAACCTTCGTAGAGTGGTTAATTCTATTTGTTTATCCACCAAAACCAAATTATATACAACAAATTTACACAGAAATAATGAAATCAACAATATTTAGTAAGGGGTTACCTTTAGGAAGGAATACACCGTCTTCTTACTTTGTGTTGGTAGAAAGAAGAATTCATAATACCAGCCTGTCTTTCCCTCCTTCCTGAATGACTTGACCAATGGCCGTTTGATTTTGTTGTTTCAGAAAACATTCTCTCTTACATTCCATTAACTGCTCAACATCCTGCCACATTTTGATTTGCTTCATATTTGGCCCATGACTTTCCCGTACAACTTTCTGCTTCTCTCGTAATTTCTGTTAAAAATACAAAAATATTACATTTTTGGAACAGTTGTACACCACAAAAAGTGCTTACGGAGGCAGCTTGGAATAACAAAGACTTTTATATGCTACTGAAGTATTATTTTGTTCAAGATGATAACACTCCTTACAAGTGTAAGGATAAAGGCATTAACACCAACACCTGGGACTCAGATTTTCTGCTTTGTAGGATTGACAATTACTTCAATATTTTAAAACTGTCTAAATAATAGTCTGATCTATTTAAGAAGTTATGCTAAAATTCTGAGTTCATTTCCATACAGAGCTCTTGCAGCATCACTGCACAATCCAAGCTGCGATGGATTCACAACGTATTATAAATATGAAATTAATGTTTTACAATGAAACCCGCTACTGATTATTAATAGTGGCAGCTGAAACCTGTAGAAATTACTCACACACTCATGATAAAAAGGAGACTAATAAAAGAAAGATGTTTAGTGTAAATTGGTAAAGCCTAACCTTGTCTGTGCTGATCTAAGCTTCATACAAGATTAAAAATGGACAACTGCTTTTGTTTAACACCGCTGCACTGCTGATCCCTTGGCCTTTAAGAACAGTGATAAGACTGACAGGCTCAAAATTTATTGTCTTCAACAGGTTGCTTTATATACAACAGAAAATTTGAGCTGGCACTGTTTGTTATGCCCATGCTTCAGTTTCTGGTCCAAATGGTTTTCGGGGAATGTGCTGTCACGTTAAGCTGTTTGACGATCTTTTACAAGCGGCTCATGCTCTACTCTGCAGGAAATCAAGCCCTGGAGAGCGAGCAGGATCTCTTTTCAGGGTATTAGTTACCAATGCCAGCAGTAATGGAATTTTCTTTGTAGGCTGCAATATGCTTTTTATAAAAGACTGACCACAGCCTTTGGTAATAAACCCCACAAAAATATGAACCGTACAATGTTTTTGCAAGGTAAAAACCTCATTCTTACCTTCCCAAGGTTTTCTTGCTCAAGGATCATTCGTGTATACTGCTCTCTAAAGGAAATATTAAATAATTTTGTTATGATTTTATTTGGTTTTATGTAATAGGGCAGAATAATGATGCAAACATGGAAAATTATGAAAGTATTGGGAGGGTCATAAATGAGATAGAAGAGGAAGCAGGAAGAAACCTTGGACAACACACCCCTTGACATCAAGGACCAGACGTCTCTGATTCTCTCAGTTGAACAGTTGGGAAAATAGGTATTGGATCAGTTCTCCTGCATTTTTGAAGCAGGCACGATTACTGCTCCTGCCAGCTTGTGGACAACAGCAAGATCGTTTAAGATAAGACATACTTGATCCCTTTTTAATAATGCATTTATGCTGGTGGTATCTGAGGTCAGCCAGTGGCCTCATTGTACAAGTATCAAAGTTTACAAATCCCCAGCCCTTAATTGCTGTGGATGCAGCCTTAGAATGAGTGGGAAAATACAGGAACGAAGGGGAATAGTATTTCAGGTTTAACAAATCCGATGACTGCAGTGGAACCGCTGCGCGTTCCTCACTTTCAGAAAACAGCCGTCACATTTAGGTGCCTAAATATAGGCTTAGAAGCATAACTGTTGACATTCATTACTAAAAATCTTGGCTGTGCACCTTTGTCTGTAACAAGTGGCTGGATCACTTTCTGACATATGCAAACTTGATACATGAAACCTGACAATATAATATGCAAAGCATAAGAGCAGGATTCAGATAATTATGTACTTATTTTAATATTTTTTTAACATGTGACAATAAAACCCCCAAATATTTTCAGATTCACTTGGAAAAAAAAAAATCAATTATTATATTTCGTGTACAACAGGTATACTTAGAGGCTGAGAATTTGCTAGCAGACCACAAAATAATGCAGCTTATCTACAGAACTCTCCACATTGCTCAGGGCAGAAGAACATTACATAGAGAAATCCCAATATCCAGAAGGAAACATCAGCCTTCCTGATACCAGAGCTGGAAGGTTTGCTAGAACAAGGTGAGCAACCGTGTCGAAGCAAGGCATTGCCTTTCTTATATTCCTTCCATTTCTGCTAAGTACTCCCAGCTTGTGACTGGAGCACTTGGGCCCCTGGCACCTGGTGCTGCCGGCCACACTCCCTGCAGGATAGACACGCGAGGAATGAACCTGGATCATTTTAGGATCTCTCACTCTTGGACAATTCTTGCCAGAACAAATCAGAGCCGTCTTGAGGCTGCTGCAAGTGCTGTGCTGCACAGCTGATCCCCAGCCCTCCTCACCAAGCCAAGGAGACAGAAAGCCACAGCCAATCTTGTTTCCACTGGCACACAGCGTATGTTGACACACATCTGACCTTAAGAACATACTCTTTTTTCTTTTTTTTTTATTAAAGTAGAGTTTTCAAAGTAATCATCAGAAGATTGGATGTCTTTCCTAGTCAGTTTTTCTTTACTATTTATAATGATGACTGGAAAGAATGCAACTTAATAACTTCATTTAAAAACCCACAACTTTCTATTTTTAGAGAAGAAAATTAACTTTTCACATTCCTAAGGAGTGACTCCACGGAACAGAGAGTTTATGTTCAATAAAGAGGGTCTGAATTAAGACATTTTTTGTTCAATACGTTGTTAGGAAAGTGCAGTTCTATTTATGGTTCATTTTTACTCCGTTTACATTCCAGTGACTGCTGAAAAATACATTCACATTCTAAAAGGACATCTAGAAAAAAAATTTTATCCTCTCATTTTATATTTTGCAATGATCTCTACATTGTACTTTGTTGTAATTCATTTAAATGTGACGGGTCTGTGACCTCTCACAGAAGGTCAAAAATGTGTATAGTCACTGTGAGAGGGATAATTTCCCGAGGTTCTGTGCCCACGGTCAGCAAGTGAAGCAGGGACAGGGGAGAGCCTGGTAATGCTCCCTCCACGTTCCCCTCCCCATACCTGGGATGACATAGCTGGGCTCACGCTTAATTCCAGCATTTGGCTTTGATGGCCCGTCTGTGTGACTACTCACATTGTGGAAGCTCATTTCACAAGTATTTGAGTCGCAGCATTTTTTGCTCAGCATCTGTGGATAAACTCAGACCCTGCCCTTCCCTGCCAGGCCATAAAAGGGCAGTGCCTTCTGCCTGACCCGCGCTTCCTCAGCTGCTTGGCTGAGCTGTCTTGTCTTTCATACTAATGAATATTCACATCATCACCAAGATTTTTTGTCACAGCCACTTCTCTTTTCATCCTGCTTCATTTTGCTGTTTCATCGTCTTTCATTAGACAAATCTTCTATTTTCTACAGCCTTCCATTATTTTGGGAGATGGAATAAGAGGCTTCTTAGCCTCCACTCACATTCTATCTCCTCGTCTTTGTCTTCTCCCACCCTAACATTAGTAGTTTGGATTCTTCTCTTACTCTTATTTTTCCTACATTGTTTGCTACATAGTGTTTAAATATTTTCATGCCTTAGACCCTGGCAGAAGGTTTCTGTGATGGCTATTTAACCTAACCCTTCATTTCCTAGTGACCTCTAACTCGTGTTCTAGAACCGCAGGAGATGCTGCTCCACTGATACCAGCACAAGGTGCATCGGGACAACTTCTGCTTCACGAAAGATCTGATGGTGGAAGACGACCTCATCTCTCTGTGTCTCCTGAGGGAACCCCTAGAGTTTTCTCACTTGCTTTCACATGTCGATATCCATGTCAATGGCCTCATTCCAGAACCCATAAAATCTCAGTGGTCAGTTACTCCACAATGAGGGAAGAAATTGCCTCTTGTGAATCTGAAAGACATTTGGTTATGTATCCTACCAACTGATGGTACTTCCCTTGCTGCCACCACTGCAACAGAAAGGTTCAGAAATTATTCTGAAAGGTAAAAAGTCCTAAGAGGACAGATACCTTGGGAAATTCCATCCCCTTTGAGAAGTGACAGACAACTACTGTTTCTCTTTTCCTGTTGTGATGTCAGCATGTTCGATTTGAAGCTTTCAAATGGAATGTAGAATTACTATTAATTATCTAATTAAGCAGTTCTGTCTTTGCTTTGCCACTCAGTCATATTTTTAAATTGTTTTGTGAGTGGGACAATTCTGTGAAGCATTTTGGCACGTTGTACAGGAGACGGTACATGAACCAGAGCTCTGACACAACAGATTACACAGATCTCAAGCAACAATCTGTCCCGTCTCTGAAATACAAATGCAGAAATCTAAGAAAAGGCCTCACATCAAGGAACAATGTTGCTGTGGCTTTTTAAAGCCCAAGAAATAAAGCAAACTGCAAGAATGCCGATTGATGCAGACTGTGAGATGGAGAGGTACAAGGCAGAGCTGATGCTCCCTCTGCTCTGAAGTAATAATTATATACTTTATGGAGATTGCTTGGTACAGCAATGACTACAACTTTAAGGAGATCCAATCCTGATTTCAACACATCAGAGTGTTTTTCACTCATTCCATTCATTAAAAAAATAAAAAGACACTTGATCAAACCCAGCAAACATGAATTTTAAAACTGTTTTGATAAGTATTTTCATGACTGAGAAATACTACGGTGTGAAAGCCAAAGACCACTTTGTAAAATTAGTGGCAACAAATTAAGTTTCTTTATTTTGCTGACAGCTAGGACCTAAGACATTTTTGGGGGTCAAAGATAAAACTATCTGGAAAACAGAATTTCTATTATCTGCAAAATTCTGGAATTTTGAAAAAGTAATTATGAAGAGTCAAAAACAGAATAAGGTTTTGACACGTTTACCAAAATAAAGTTATAAATGTTTTGTTTTAGATTTTCCTGACATTTAATTCTGATGGGGCTGAACCAGCTTGTTGACTTTATTGCCTGGATTGTGTTTCACTTTAATATTGCATTAAAAGATTAAACATACACAACATTTTAAACTGGATACTTTTACAAAAATATTTAGTATGCTGTAAAGTGCAAAAATATCTGTATGACATGGTAACGTTTAGACTTCTTAGCACAGATAATTAATTCAGAATATCTCATTCTCAGAGAACATTTCAATCTTTGGCAGGAGTGCATCATTTAAAATGGAAAACTGCACCAAAAAAAATCATTAGCTCAATTCATAACCTTTTCTGCTTCTCTCCCTACCAGGCAAAGGCAAGGCATCCTGAAAAAATTCACAGGATGATGCAACTGTCTTTATATTTGAGTAAATTAAATTGAGTGTAAAGATGAAGGTTAGTGTGATGGTGCGGAACAGTATTTATTCTACCTCCAGTAAGAACTGCAAATAGGAGCAACCCAAAATCCGTTTTGGATGAGGATATGCACTCCTCCATTCCTGTACCAGTGATGGTGACAGGTATTATACCTGAAAGAAGATTTCCAAGAAATGGCCCGAACCTGAGGGCGGCATATGGTTGCTCTCTGAGAGGTGGTAGACCTTCTACTCTTGGCAGAGGCCTTATGTCTGGTAGAGCCACACTTCCTGCGGGACCTAGTTGAGGCACAGCTTCTCTGAGCTCGTGCCAGCAGGGACTGCAAGTTAAAACCGTGATCTGGGGCCTATAATCTCCAGCAGGAAGGGAAAATCTCTTGGTATGTCTGAGAGAACTCGTAGGTTTACAGCAGTATATACTGGAATTCGAGATGCTTATTTTTAGATTATTATAGCGTTTCTAAATTTAACAGGTGAACTCCTCCGGTTCAAATGCCAGTGAGAAAATTCCTAACTTGAACCTCAGTTTATGAATATCCTCAAGTTAACACAAAGGAAAGAAGTTACTGTACTTACCGAATTGCCTTTCGTCTCTCCTGGGGGTCTGGGGAGACATATGCCTTCATTTCTTCTTTAGCACGCTGCAGCTGTATTTCTAGATTCTACAAAGAAACGCATAGTTTAAAAAATTAAATTATCATTCCTATTTCATTTCACAGTAAACAATTTGGTCCTTCTTGCCATCTTACCCTTTTCATGCAGTTAATGTAACGGTAGTTGCTTTCTTCCTGAGCACACTCCTCAAGAAGTCCTTTCACTTCCTGTAGAACAAGGATAAAATTTCAAAGGACATCATAACTGAAAGTCCAGAGGAGATGCCCTGCGTTTCTGTACAAACCACGACAGTCCGTAACAGAAACAGGCAAAATACGGAATTGATAACTTCTTAAATGTTCCTAAAAAACACTTCCGTAAACCCCAAATTATAAAGCGAAAGACAATTGATGTTTTTAGGTTTGCAGTTTCAGCCACAGTTAGAGCTGCTAAATGACTGTTAATAGGTGTTTATTATTATGACTGACTTCTAACAGACACTTCACAAGCGCTGCCAACACTCTTGTTCCCAAGCACATCTTAAGTGCTAAATACAGTTGTGAATAAGCATTTCCTGGAACGCAGCTGCAAAATGTATGTTAGGAGCTACAGACATATTAATGGTATGTTAATTAGCAATCAATAATTATGTTGAGGAGTATGGAAATAGTGGGTTACTCCCATCTCTAAATGTTCCATACCATTAAACCCTAATAATCCACAGAGGATTCTTGTACTCTGGGTCACACAGCAGTTGTCAGCTCCAAAGCTCTGGCACCATGTCATTTTCAGACCACCAACTGGAAAACGTAATTCTGCTGTTCAGCTGCAAAAGTTTCCTGACAGTCATGTCCAGCTCAATCAGTGGATGTGATTGTCATCATGTGTTAGAAAATGACTAAGATTTGTCTGCCAAGAAAAAAGCCTTGATTGCTATTGTAAAATAGTTCTTATGGAAGGTCTAGTCCATTGTAAGTTCATGTGTGGATTCTTTTATTTCACTTGGATTAAGCCATACAAAGGTACATCTAGTGCAGGAAAAGAATTATCTATATATCCACCCACACTTCAAATGTACACCTTTTTTATTTTTAAATATATTCCTTACATGGGCACGGCCTTGAAAAATCAAGTCCAGACAAAATTCACAGAAGGTGATCCAGTGAGATCAAGCAGATTCATAGAAACATCGGAATACTGTCCACACTTCAAAGGATTGCGCTGGTTTAAGTTGCTCCCCTCCTAAAAGTGCTATAATTCAAGTAATGTATAAAATATATACATACAAGCTCTTAACTGTACCTATATGGTTGTATTTTAAAAAGCCTGTCATATGGAAGAATACAAGACAGTCACATTTAATGAAGTACCCTTGCCATCAATTTCAAGTGTATTAATTATCCATTAGGTGGTTGCTTATTTAATGAATCTGCTAAATGCATACAAAGATTTGTCTTGATAAACTAATCCTTATTTTATGGTCAAATTCTTTCCTGACCTACTATCTAGGTCAGCAGGATTTCTGGCAGATGCACCTTCTTTTACGACACCCTTGCTAAAGGAAGCTGGATGTGGGTGGATGGACTGATATTCAGAGGAGATGTCTAAGTGTAGCTGGTCCACAGCAGCTTTGGGCATGATTTTCAGAGTTGTGGGTCACCATTGACTCATCTCCACCTGAAGTGGATTTGTACTTTCCACATGCAGAGGGAAGGCAGGGAAAACATTGTACCAAGCCACCATCTTACCTGTTCCAGCGTAGAGCGATTGCTCTCTAACCCCGCCGCACAACTGTCGTATTGGATTTTTTTTTCATCACATTCTTGAGTTAATTCCTTACGTGAAAAGGGCAAAAGGGTACATGAATTAAATCTTCAATTGACTGACATGTGACATTCAGGCAGAGGCTGTTCATGTCGGTCTCACCCATCAGCTGCAGCCGTTGGCACACTCACAAGCCCTTACATAAACCCAGCAGGCACACGGGTATCATTACACACGGGGAAGCCACGAGCCTCCGTGGCAGAGGGGAGGATCAGCCCAATATACCACAACACAGCACGCAAATTTCCTCTTTGCAGCCACATCCATAGCTTTAATGCAGTAGCTTAATAGGGCAGGGTTTGCCAGAAGGAAAAGCAATTATAAAAATAGAGATGAAGAAAGGGTTAATATACTTGCTACCTATGAAAAGGCAACTTTCTAGCTGTACACAACAAACACCTTTAGCTGGATTTCATCTGCTGACACTTTTAATAGAACCACTAGAAGTAAGTTTTCTGTAAATTCAGTTGATAGATAAATAGATGGCTCTATTTACTTCCATGGTAATGAGCCAGCTTATAGCAGCTGTGGACATGAATGATTTGTTTTCAGAATTTTATAGAGAGCTGAAAAAACAAATGGATAAATCTGTCGTTCCTACAGACTAATATAGGACTTATATCAATGTATTCAACTATTTGGATGAGACATTACTTCAATCCATTGAAAAAGGAGAGTGTTAATTGAGATCATTAGTGCCAAGATGCAGGAAAAGCTTTGAAACCAATTTGAAAAGTAACTCCCATATGGCTTTGAACAATGATTTTTAGAATTTTCCCCTGGTGTAATAATTTTTAAAATTGCTATAAAGGACAAGATTTTCAGTCTGATTTTCTGCCTGCACTGTCAGCTTTTACGAATTCCAGTCTTTCACATGTTGCAAATCACTATTGACTTATTGGCCACTTCCAGTTTCCCTTAAGAGTTGATTGTGTCCTTGTGCAGCATCAGAGAGAGCTGTAAATTAGACTTATTTGTGATTCTGATTTTATTTACCTAGATGAGAGGAGTGTTTCTACCAACCTGGCACTTCTGACGCAACTGTCTCAGTTCTTTGATAACAGGAGCTAGGCTTGCCTTCTTCTCAGCCACCGTAGTGTTCAGTTTTTTTACCTGATAGAGGGACAAAATACTATATCTTAACATTATGATACTAAGAGTACATTTCTGTAATTAGGAATGTGAAAGGAAAGAGAAGAAAACCAAAACATAGAGAGAACAGCATGTGTGATGAAGCCTGGACTACATATAATGTAAGTTCAGGCCCAACTAACAAAAGCAAAGAGCCCATGTTGCAGTGGGGGCATTACCACAAATGAGATAAATTCTGCTCTCATTTTTTCAACTGAGAACATCACAGAAAATTCCAGAAGCCAGCCTGTGTGCCAGACATCTAAGGAGCTTAAGAAGGAGGGGAAAATGAAGGACTTGCAGAGGTGGACTGGGAGAAAGGGAGAAATCCTTAAGAAAACAACCTTGCATAGATTAAATAAAGTTTGGAAATGCTAAAATAGAGTCACTTATTTATACTGAAAATGCAAATTTGATCCAGCTTTCTATTTGAGAGCCATTCTGTTTAATTATATCACTTAAATAAAGTGCCCTAATAATTTCCAGGAATGCTATTTTGCTTTTTGCTCTTTTATAATATTTTCAAAATAGAAATTCAAGTTCTGTCTTGCTTCTATGGCTATGTGGAAAATTAAATAAAAACATGACAGATCTAAGGGCAATTGAAAAATCAGAGAAAAAGACACAGAAAAAGACAAGATATTTATCTCTCAAGGCATATTATGTATGTATTTTTTTTAACAAGTGTGTTAACTCCAGTGATTTACAAACACTTTAGAAAAAGATTCTGTTAAAGATTCAAACCATTCATGTCTTTCAGATAACGTGCAAGAATAAGTATGAAACTACTTCTGAAATCACAAAAAAGCAAAAAAAAAACCAAAGACAACAAGACTTGGTATCCCGAATGGTTCTGAAGGGGACAAAAGTAGGACTTTTTTTTTATAATTCTAAATTTCTTCTTTGTACATTAAAAGAAATGCAGATTTTAGTAAACTCTTTCAAGATTACCTTTGCAAATGGTTTGAATTTTTACATATGTATATATATAAATAGATTAAAAGAAAATTAAAAACCTCAGATAAAAATATTAAATTGGCTTTATACACTGAGGAACCAGTTATTCAAATTGAGGAAATGCAATAGCTTAAGACAAAAATCACCATTTCAGACATGTTATCTAGTGTTCGGCCCTTCATTTCATCCATTTCACTCTTTACTGCAGATACTCTCTCCAGCTCCTCCTGGGTGTAACTATATCCAGAAATACCTTTCTTGTCTTCAATAGATTGCTGCAGACAAAAAAAAAAAAAAAAAAAAAATCAACGCCAAATGTGAGTCCTTTAATCAAGTAACATTGCAAATTCCTTCATTGAGCCAAAATACTGGAAGAAAGCAGAAAAGGTAAGTACTCTAATCAATTTATTTCAAAAGTGATTAATAATTTAGATTCCAGAACAACTAACTTTTTATCTAGTGCCTGTACAGGAGGATAATAACAACTTCCTGTAAACACACTATTTGGTCATCCAGTGCCCAAGGAAATTAACAGAAAGTTTCCACACAGTAAAGTGGGCTCTAGGTCAGGCTCTGAAGAAGTTCAACATGTAAAATCCAGATGCTTTATCTGAAGATGTAGTTAATTATTTTTTAAACAATTGTCAAGGAAAACTAAGTAAACGTTGTATTTGTTATATTAATACTAATACCACCTTATCAAATTCTAGCATTACATTACATAAACTTTACATTTAATTTTATGTTGATGCAATGGTCTTTAGCAATGCTTCCTCATTAAGTATATAAGATGGTATTTGCTGGAATCTGAAAACTAAATGTTGATTAAAGCATCCACAATTTGCTAAAAAGCAAAACATTCATTCTTAAGAGCACCGTATATCTGTGAACTCCAAGTCCGTTATACTCCAAAAGCTTTTACAACCATATGTTTAAGAAAATATTTGTCTCTACTCATAGCACCTGCTGCCATGATGGGAGCACTCTGTAGACTCTAACAGCAGTGTGTAGTTTGACAGTGTTATGCCCAGGGCTAGAAAAAGTATATTTGATTCTACGGGGAAAAGCGTGCACTAGTCATCTGGTGGTAAGAACTTTACGAACTCAAAGCTGTAGTTTTACTACAAGGTAGTTTAGAAAAGATCAGACTTGAATGAGAATGTACCATTGACCGTGTGTGGGCATTTCACAGAAAACTTTGAGTGCTTTGTCTCTGCTGTTTCTCTGTGAGATCCGTAGTGTACGTGAGCTATCCTGCTGTGAGAAGACACATCCACTCGCCTGCCTTCTATCTGAGCAGCAATCGCAAGAAAAAGCTTCGATCCTACTGCTCAGGTGCTTCTTTCTACCCAGGTAGCAGTTCTGGTTTTATTTTTAATTAAACAATGAATGCCCTCTTCAAACAGGATGGCATCATCCACTGCATCCATGTGAGTGTCTTTCCAAAGTCTATCCTGTGTATTTTCACACTTTCAATTTTATTTTAATAAGGCAAATAGTTTCATGTTTAAAGATACAACATTTGTACATACAAAAAAAAAAAACATTTGATAATAAGACTGATTGATAACTGATATTGGAAGAAAATACAGCAGTAGATTTTTGTGAACTAAAAAAGAAATCTCTTGCATTTGGGATGTGTGTATATTCCTTGAATGCTACAGTTCTGCTTAGCAGAAATCCTTCTCCTGCTGCTCTGGCTTAGAAAAAGCGTTCATCCACTTTTACATTTTTCACTTACTGTGAAACACATTTTCTTCTAAATATTCTGGGGTTAGAATATTTCCTTCCTGCCTGCTCTTTTTTTAAATACTTTTCCTATGTATTTTGCAGCAGTAACTTGAAGCCTGCTTGCTGCTGGTAATTTTCAAAGCCCTTACTATGTATGTGGATACCAAAACCGAATTTAAGTATCCAACCTTGCTCTAACTGGAGTTAGTGAAGATTTACCATTGACTTTAAAAAGCAGGGTCAAGCCCCTCAGTCTAAAAACAAATTGCAGAACAATCACGACTGCCTGTAAGAAACGGTTGCTGAACATAAAGTACAGCAGCTTAGGAGAGTCCCAGACAAAAATAAATTTTATACCCTAATGGCTCTTTGACTAACGACAGCAGGAGAGTTGAGGATGATGTACATTAGAATCTAACAAAACAACATCCATCTTATTATATAGTTGTTATCAGGAAGGAAGGGTGATGGACCGTGGGAGCAGTAAATGCTTGTATTACCAACTGCTGCTGCAGAGCCTCGTGGCGCTGTTTTAGAAGTTCTTCCGTCCTCTGGAGGATTCCATACTCAGCTGTAATTTCTGCTATTTCCAGTCGCTTCTTTTTATAAAATGTGTTCTTGCTCCGGAGCTTATTAACATAGTGTTTAAACTGGAACGAGAGAGAACAGAAATATCATTTAACTTAAAGCAAAAAAGGGCCTTATCGCAGACTGTTGCTATAGAAAATGTAATTACCCTGTTTGGATGGCGTATTGAAGATTAAGTGTTTAGAACAGAGGATTGGAATTCAGGATTCCCAGGGTCTATTTATTTTCAGCTCTGCATTTGTTCACTGAGTGAGATCAAGAAAACCAGCTCTCTTGCTTTCTGTCCCAGCTCACTCATTTGTGATGTGTGAGATCATTGGGTTCTACTCACCACCATTTGACAGTTAGAAAAGTAATTACTCTTGGCAAAACGTTGTGAGAATCACGGATAATAAAAAAGTTAACGTAATAGTGGTTTGCACTTGTAACAGAGCACAGATCAGCAGTGTGTAGCTCCAACGAGCTCTGCAGACAAAGAAACATGATAACAAAGTGCAGAAAAACTGGAAGAGGGCATGGGAAAAGACTATCTTTTTTTAAAAAACATTAGTTCTCAGTTGTTAAAATTTGTTGTTCTGTTCTCTTGACTTCTGCAGAACTAAATGATATCAATGGCTAAGTTTTTAAAAAAGGAAAATAAAAGCAGAGTCCTTGCACAGAAGCAGAGAAATGCAATATATATTTCACTCAAAATCTAAAGTAATGGAGAATTTATACTTTTATTAAAGACAAAGCAAAATAATACATATCCTTACAGATCAGCAGCCTTAGCTAATTTACGTCTAAATTCGTGTGTGCTCCATTTGTAGCATTTGAAATATCAGGTGTGGAAACAAACATGTAATATTTTTCTTTGCCTTAATGTTTTCCATCTGTCAAACAGGCTCAGCTCTTATTCTTATATTTGATGTGAGAGCTGTGAGGGAAATGCCAGTCACAGCTCAAAACCACATCCAGATCCAGAGATGGAAAGCAAATAAAACTTATTAGATTAAATGATGTAAGAACAGGCTTCAGAATGTTACTTGATGGGGAGGGGTTCGGTGTGTGCAGAGTGAGCGTAAAACAGGCAGCCCCCAGGAGAAAACAGGATTCCTGCTACCACTGATACAAGCTTAAAACTCAAACATAGAAGAACTTAAGATTTTGAAATTTACATTAATTCTTCTTTTTGCAAAATTATGCCTCTCTCTTCTAAAGAATAAATCCAAAAAACCCAATGTGACCACAGCCTAAGAACCCCCAGAGTAACTGTATGTTCTATAAAAAGTGTCCTGGGCAAAATGCCCACAATGAAATCAACCCTGTTCATCTGCCATCCTGTGCAATATCTAGGCCAAAGCTGCTTCTCTCTTGCTATGCTCCAGAACTATTTTTAAAGCCAAAAGCTATAAACGTTTTTGGTGAAAGAACAAACCCACAAATTACTCAATGTGCTCTATGCAGATTGGACTCTGTGTGGCTTTGGAATACCATTTTACATGGTGCATAATACCTAGGACAAGGACAGACAAGGTCACCTAAGCCACAGCG
Organism: Gallinago undulata; assembly: GCA_026546715.1. Taxonomy (NCBI): domain Eukaryota; kingdom Metazoa; phylum Chordata; class Aves; order Charadriiformes; family Scolopacidae; genus Gallinago; species Gallinago undulata. The sequence goes on from JAOTQQ010000005.1 coordinate 27,947,968, forward strand.
CTGCGCGGCGGAGGCAGCTCTGTTACTGTCGTACTGTCTTTGTTATATTATTGGCACGCTTAATATAGCATTACCAGAATTAATTCTTTTTCATAGCAAATTCAAGTATGCCCTCTTAGTTAATACAGAAGACTTTTTTTTATTCCTTAGACAATACCAAGTCTTCTGTGATTCTAAAGAAGTACAAAATAAATAGTATAAAAGTATGAATACAATCTCTCCAACTAACTGAGGAAAATTTAGGAAGCACAGTCAGTCATCTGTCTTGACCCAGATATTTCATTTGACCATTGGAATATAGTAAAGAATGATGTAAAGGATTAAGCTTACTTAATATGTGACCACATACAGCTATCAATTCTAACCAATTTTCTGCCAATTTATCTCAGGATGAAAAGCAAACTATTATTCTCTTCACTTCTATAGCTACTTTTAAGGTCTTGAAAATAGCTCGAGTGGGAGGTAGAGTATTTGCATATTCAATATTCAAAGCATAATGTATTTTACAATGGAAGTCAAAGAATCTTGTTGATTAAAGAACTGATTCTACCAATGTTCTATTATTAGTTGATTAGGTTAGGGCTATATAATAAGCATTTAATCCAAAACGAACTACAAGTTGCTCACATTGACAAACGAAACCTATTCACTTTAGGATATGGATGTCTATCTTTCATTGCAGCCTCTGGCTTTTTAAAAGCAAACAACGTTTCACAGTGCTTTTATTGCAGCAAACAGGGTAAAACAAGATAGAAACCACGGTAGCAAAATTATAACATCTGTAGAAAATTGATCAATAGTTTGGCAGAATTTTCAGAAGACTTCATCTACTCCAAACACAGCAGAGATTAGCTCTTCAAAACCTCAATAACTGGAGCCTTCTTTAGATCCAGGGCCAAATTCAGAGCTGGAGTTACCAGATTTGACTCCACATAAATCAGCAGCTTGCAAGGATCTTGTGGCAAAATTAGGTTTCTTCAGCCTAAAAGCTGAGAATCATTCTGTAGGTTTCCAACAATTATAAATAAACTTCTTGCAAAATACCAGTGCTTTCATTTGCGTAAGCGTTACTTCCGAAGCTTTATACATCTCATGCTCCCATCTATATGTAGATGAAAAATCAAGTCCTTAAAATGCTATAAAGCATTGCCTTTTACTGCGGTAAAAGGTCTTTTAAATAATGTGAATAGTTCACAAAAGAATAACATTGTCTAGCCATATCACTTTAAAGTTAAGCAACTCAAAGGAATCCATTTCTGAGGAGCAGCATTTTCCCATAGACCAGGTCAACTGCTCCCTGTGCAGAAACTCGGCGGGCTCAACCTACAGCATTCCCATGGACCCAGCAGTGCCACAGTGATGGACCATTCAAGGCTATGTCCACTGCTAAGCTCTTCTTTCTCAAGCAACTTCACACAAATAGTTATTTAAGCTTCAAAGATTAAATGGCTGGACAAGAACCAAATGCTGGCACTGAGTTAGCAGTTAAAGTAAACAACCCCGGAGACCCATGTTCAGCAGCTGAGCCAGAGCCCCCCAGAGATATAAAAACTATCCAAATGAAAGCAAAGAAAGATTATGCTTTTTCACTTGGCTATTTTTATGGGTGACCGTAACATAACAAGCATGGAATGTAGATTATGAAATAGAGTGAATGAAAACAGGACTTTGATCTCTCACATCATGTCCTGCAGCGTGCAGGTATCGAGCATGCCTGGGCAGATTTCCTGTATTATGTTCCACTTTTAGTGATAGAACCCAGCAATGCTGGATCCTTTATACTTCTCCACTTGCTACAGTCTGGAAGAGATTACTATCACCAGACCGAGTCTTACCACACTTTTGTGAAGTAATTTAGTATTACAACAATTCTAAATATGACAGAATCAAATCATGGCTATTAAAATGGCTTCTCTGGGACCATGCAGAGTCTTGCAGGTTCCTCCTCTCCAGGAAAGAGCATAAGGATGTTGAGCACATGCTTCAGTGCATTCCTGAATTGGGATCAAAGCCCAGCTCCTCCGATGCTTAGTCTTATGCTTTCCCTACAAGCCTATCATTTAGTCTCCTTAAAACTAACATTTGCCCCATGTGAAATTTTCGCAAGTTTCTTATTCCAAGATTATCATTAAAGGAGAAAATGGATAAGCTTGTTTTCAGAAAAGAACAAATCCCAGATTAATCCCTCGCTTTCAAGTCAAATATTTAAAAATAGTATTTCTGTATTACTGTATCAATTTGATTGTTATCGTAATCAAAATATTCTTCATATGAAAGTACTACAGAAAATAAACTATTAATTGTAAAAAAAATTTCTTTCTGAAATGCCTAAAACAATTAATTTTGTTATGAAATAATGTGCAGAAGCACAATAATTGCAGAAAATCTTAGCTGACTATCTGTATTTTTATTAAGAATTGAGGAACAGATGTTTCAATTTTCTAACTAGACCAATTAACAGGATACAGACTGTCCAAAGTATTAAAATTCAGTTAGGAAAAGTTCCTGATCATGACAGATTTTCAGTACTTTTTCCTAAGAGACTAAATTTAAGCCACTGTTGGATATAGTTAATAAATTCATACATCGAGGGACAAACTTCTAAGACATACGAGCAGTACTACCTCAATCTATTAAAACGAAAGTATTCTACATCCTGCTTGTTTGACAGATCAATTGGGAAAATTCTTCATCAGTATTAAGTAGGATATCTCTTCTAGGAGTGCTTGCTGCTGGTGAGGAAAGGAGGATTAAAGTAGCCATTACAAATAATTTGGGTCAATCAGAATATTTATAATGAAAAACCATTTTCAGTTATCACTAAAAATGCACAGATCAATAAAATCGATGATTTATTCATGCCAGTGGGTGCTGAAAGAGCATCCAGTTCAGCTCAGATTTGTCTGAATCACTGCATATATTTGACTTAAATGCTGGTTAACTTCTTACAGCAAAAAGCTTCTGGCTTCTGTAAGAATCCTACAGATTTGCCACTTCTCACAGCCTGACTCCCAGGTACTCTCCTATTTTCATGTGTAAGGAACCTTTGACAGACAAGAATATAACTGTACCTAGAACCCTAGTGAGAAGTTAAGAGAAAGACAGCAAACTGACAGGGTAATACATCCTGTCTCCTGGCTGAAACCATTTAATGTTCAAAGTGTGAGCTCCTTTATAGCTACTCTCTTAAAAATCCATCCCCCTGGTCTGAGCTAGATAAATGTTTCTGGTGGATTCAGATAGACCGGACAGTCGTAGAGGAAAAGTGACAAGATCTATGGCCCAAGACTGACTGTTTTCTCTGTCTGCAAAATGAAACATTTTTAAAATTATTTCACCAGGGGGCAGGTAGGCATGGAGCATTTCTATGAAAGAAATTAAACTCTTTATGTAAATGAATATGCAAACCTCACATAACTGTTAATAACAGACCATGTTCTCAAAAACATATTCATTTCAACTACTGGAGCTAAGCACAGCTTTGATACCATTCTATTCTGATACCTTGGGAAAGTCTAGGTTCTTGGAGCCCTACGCTGAACTCTGGAAAGTACAATGTGTTGTGCAGAGAGCTAAAAATACCACAGCTTTACCTAGGATCACTTGTAATTGAACCATCTAGCCTTCTAAGTGTCAACATTTGATTCCCTAATTTTCAGGATCTGACAGCTGCAGCAAGGAGCTTGCCAGCTTTGCCCCATGCTCATCGAACTTTGTTTGAAGTACTTAAAAAGATTTCATAATCCCTGAAGCAGACAATTTCTTTCTACCTTTTTGTGCTTGATGGAAATGAATTGGTTATTCCCTGCTGTTTCTTCTAAGTTGTATCTAGCTGTACAACCTCTCCAACCAACTGGAATGCTGTAACATTCCTTTTTATGATTAGAGAAGAAAGCAAAGCACCAGTACCTAAAGACATAAGCCAGGATTGACCTTTTGGTGAATGAAGTGCTAAGAAAACCTCAACTGGAGATCCCAATACTGGTACAGGAGCTCAAGCTAGAAAGGCACTGATTCTATAGTTGCCAAGTCTTGTGAGTGCCATGATATAAGAGGATACAGCAAAGTGAGACACAGAAGATGAAAAATACTGGGTTTAGAAAAAAAATTTATTTAATAGTGGCATTTAGATAGGCTTTAAACTTAAGACAGCAAAACTATTTGTTCAAAACCCCTCTTTCTTCCTTTTTTGCAAATGGGGAAACTAAATGTAAAATGTGCGTGACTGGAATAAGAAAGTTTAAGGAAGCTCTGGGTTGTCAGAGAGTGCAAAGTGAAGGCTGAATGTACAACCTCTGTCTGTCCCCACTGAACACACGTATTGCAACAGTGACTCACACTACATTAATCAAGATTTCCTTTGGTATTGGCTCAAAACTGGAGTAACAGAGCACTGAACAAATAAAAATTTAGAAGCACAACTTATCAGAAACAAATCTAAAGGAAAAGGTCGTCTGGCGAGTGATGAGCCAAGACTTTTACTGATGGAAGATAACCTGCTCACTTCACTTTTGCTTCATTGCCTCTTCCCTTTCAACTTACTTCTCCTCTATCAGCCCTGCCTCCTCATAACCTCAAGTCTGAAGCAGGACTGTGTTTGCAATGTACTTTAAGAAGATATGAAGACTGCAGTACCAAGCTCCATGCAGGACTTTTGGCAGCAGACATTTACAAAAGAATTAAAGATCACTATCTCCGTTTTCCAGATGAGGAATCTGTGACCTTTGAAAAAGAAGTGATCAAAATCATCAAGAATTCAAATCCTTTCCTAGTCTTTAGCCAAAGGAAACACTTTTTACTGTTTCACACTGATGCCCGTACCACTGCAGTGTACCTAGTGAAGTAATGAACAAGAACAGGACATGGTTTGTACAATACTGGCTTCCGTGGGCCAATGTGCAGAAAGTCTTTTACACAACAGGAAATGCTTCTTATGAAAAGACAAACACTTCTTATTTTAAGCTGATGGTTTTTTCCAAAGTGCCCAGTCATTTATTCTTCACTCCTCAAAAGGAAGACTTTAAAAGATTTAAAAAGTCAAAAGCAGAACATGATTGAACAAAAGGAACACAGGTTATGTTCAAAACAGGTCTTATCTCTTTTATGTCTTCAGCCTCTTCCTTGTGTCAGACAATTAACTTGAATTTTTCATTATTAAGCCTTTTACGAGGTTCTTTCTTATGAGGTTTCTCTCCTACCCTGTTCTCCTTGAATTTCCGTGGATGACAGTATGTTGTCCCCCTCAAGAACAGGCACAATATGAATTATTTCTTACCTTACAGTGCATTTACAGATAATGTAAAACATATGTTGCTGTCTTGGTAATGCATTCTTGTTGATTAATTAAACACTTCTTTCCCATCACATGTCATGAAACACAGATTGTCTGCTTTCTGTTTTGACTTAAAAAGTTGTCAAGGACTCTTGCAATATGCCCACTGGGGCTGGAAAACCTGGGAGTGGAGAGAAATCTAATGCAGTAGAGTCTTTTTAATGTTGCTACCTATGGAATGTGTACAGTGTGTTATGGTAAGAGGAATCAACATCTTAATTATTCAAAGTCTCCATGCCATTGCTTCCCCCTGTATGCTTTTCATCTTGATTTATGGAAGAGGAGAGAAGCAAGGTGGCACATGTGAAATGTATTCCATACTACACAGGAGCCTTTATGCATGAGTGTGCACATACGTGTTTCCACATGCTTTACTCTTTAAGAATCCTTTAAAAGAAAACTGACTTTTGTGGAGCAGGCATGTCCTATGGGATCAGGAAGGGAGTTCCTTCTACAAAGGGCGTTCCCAGTATTGAGTAGTATGTAAAAAAAGCACAGAAACAGACAAAGAAAAAGAAAGCAAAGAGTGTTACTCTTGATAAACAACGGCAGTGCAAATGAAGACAATATGGGAGGGAATGAAAAGATATATTAAGTCAGAGAATGATGCAGCTAAAATATGCTTTGCTTTAGTGACTCTGCCTGTAAGTACACTTAGCAGGCTTTTTCCAAACTGAGAAAAATTATTGTCTTAAGAAAAGTCAATTCATTTTGCTGACAAAACACTACCCAACTGCAGCAGAATTATTCTTTGCAAACTTTTTGAGAAGAAAAAGCTTCAAATAGAACTTTGCCTGACCTACACTGATGGTGGTAGACAGTCTGTATTGCCGCTAAACTTCAGGAAGGACTGGGAAATTTTTTTTCAACTGAAAACTTTTGTGGGTAATAAATAGAACAGAACTAGCTGTATTTCTGATAATTGCTGGTATTACACTTTATGGTCATACACAATATACAGAACGGATATTAACGCAGATTATATATCAAATAATAAAATTAATCTACATGACTTATCACTTGAACACTGAATCCCTTCATTAGTCTTTGTTGACTTACTATAGTCAGTTATTTACCACCATATCATTGTGCCAATATTGACGTTATTTTGACTCCGAGTCCGGAATGTTAAGACAGCCCAACATTAAGTCCACATATACCTTGCAATCTATTAGGTACAATGTGAATAACTGAAAACAATAGTTTGAAAATAGCTACAAATAGCCTGGAGAATAGAAGGCTCTGGAGAGACTTTATAGAGGCTTCCAGTACTTACAGGAAAGATGGGAGGTTTATCAGCAAGTGGAGCAATAGGACAAGGGGGGACAGTTTTAAATTCAGAGAGGGGAGATTTAGATTAGATAATAGGAAGAAATTCTTTACTGTGAGGGGGTTGAGACACTGGAACAAGTTGCCCAGAGAAGCTGGGGATGCCCCATCTCTAGAGGGGTTCAAGGCCTGGTTGGATGGGACTTTGAGCAACCTGCTCTGGTGGGACGTGTCCCTGCCCAAGGCAGGGGGGTGGAAATAGATTGTCTTTAAGGTCCTTTTCAACCAAAACCACTCTGAGTCTATGATATAAACCTAGCACTGATGCAGTATAAATATTGGAACAACATTGTACTACCTGCACATTAAAAAAAAAAAAGTCTTAAAATATGTTAATTTCGGAATTTGATGACAAAAAATGTGTAATAAAAAAAAAAGAGGCAATCTGTTGCAATGCCAAGGCCTTGTAGTTTGACAACATACTATAAAAATGGACAAGATACTGTAGAAGCAGTTATTCTAATATGAAGTTAAAAGGAAATTGCAAGTTAATGAAAATTGATCCATCTCTTACAAATTTCCCCTTCCTTACATCCAGTGTTGTATTGCATACCTCATCCCCCTTCAGAACTTCAGAGCCTTCTAACTCATTGGCCTGATTTGTCTTCTGCAGCATCTGCTTTTCAGTGCTGGACATCTCTTCCTTCGCAGCCTGAAGTTCTTCTGCCTTGGCTTCCTTTTTCCGGGAAATTATAGATGCCTGTAAATCATTAAAAATGCATATGGACAAGTAAAGTAAAAATTGCCTTGTTTAATCATTAGTAAAATATAACGCATTGAATTTCAGGCATTGCACCACTGAAACCACATTTTAACTGTTAAACTGATTTTCATTAAGAAACATGAGGATGTCTCACTGCAAAGAAAAAAAAACATCAATTATATACACAGTGAGTTTAACCACTTCATTGAAGTTGATTGCAGGCTCCCAACTTCCCTCAGTACAGCCGAGATTTCAAACATACCCTTTTTTCCCAGATTCACGTTGATATATTTTACATTTTAGATTTATATTTCTTCACCTCATTTTTCCTTTTTCATTGAAGAAAAAGGTGGGCATTTTAGCTGCTCCATTTTTTCTGCTTAGTCCCTTTTTGTGCATACGTAAGATACATCAACATGGCTTAACTGGAAAGTTATCCAAGATTTCACAAATGTCATAATACAGATTTTTATAACTGCAACCTACTCCAACCTACAGAAATATGTTATACTAACAGCAGAACCAAGCCACTAAATTTTGGCAAATAACTAGAAGATGATGAATAAAGCAATACAGTACAGAAATAGTGTGGGTTACAGATATTTTTTTATTAAGTCTAGAAGATAAAGCATTTAAAAAATAATACTTTATACAAGGCAGAATATTTAAGAGTACCTAACATTTGACCAGAAGCTAACAGATTTGGGAATATTAGTTCAGGAAAAAAAAAAAAATCTTCCCAAGGTATACTATTTAAAAATATTTTAAAATAACACAAGACATTAATTTAGATGCATGCGCATATGAGGCATAGTTGGTTTCTTCATATGAAAGGGAAAACGTAAGAAAAAATGAAGCAAAATACACACTGACTAGGTTAAAAGGACCAGCTTTATTTCTAAATATATATCTAACAGAATTCTGCTGGGTAGTATCTCAGCTCTCTGCTTCATGAGATATCTGCAGTGCCAAATTGTGGTACAAGATATATGATTATTTCGTGAAACAGAAGCCAGTCCTTAGCAGAACAAAGCAAAGACCACCACATGCTTTCTACTCACAGCAACAACCTGAGCTCCTGGAGTGGCACCTCCATTGAACATAATTATATCACCAGCCAGTTGGTCTTTGGTACCAGCACGTTATGTAGGAAGCTTTTCATTTGGGAAGAGCACCTCTTACAAAACAAAATGGTGCATTTCATATTGCGTAAGTGATTAAACTGCAGTATACCTTTTATCACAATTTTTTTTCCTCCCATAGATACATTTTACTTAAGCCTTTTTATTTTTTAAGCCATCACCATAAGCATCATCATGAAAATCTATAATAAAATTAGCAGCGGCACAGGTTGCCTGGAAAATAAATCCCTCATATTTCTGCGTAAACTCTGATAATCTCAGAGTTCATAAATCCTTTTTATAACTTGTGAATTTACTAAGACTAGACCAGACAGCCTATTTTCAAGAAAGGTTATTTCATAGCCTCAGGATGAAAAAAAATCCAAGAATACCTTCTTAATAGATGCAATGGGAAAACCAGCATGTGGTCAAACACAAGGAAGGGATATAACCTAAAGCTTTGCATCCAGGTCTGACTGCAGCACTTAGCCCACATGCTGCCTTTTAAGAATCTGTCCACAGCTGGAGCTTTACCAAAATAGCTCCTCCAAAATGATCCTTCCAGAATTACTGCGATACAGCCTAAGGGCAACACCCAACAGCTTCAGGAACAGCAGGCAATATAAACTCACTAACATGACTGAAAGCAACTGCTTGACTCAGTCCTAAATGTACATATGTTCAACAGCTATTTATTTTCTTTTTGTCCTCCATTATTATGGATTTCTACTGATTTATGCTAAATAAATTAAAGAAAAAAATCAGTACATAAAACAATCAGTGATTGAAATTGCTCTACTCCTGCTTAAAAAATGTTTTGTTCTTTCTTACCTGTTGGCGATACATGGAAAATTTACTATCAAGTGGCTCATACTTCATCATTCTTTTCTCAATAAGCTGATTCATTTGTGCGTTTACTTCATTTATCTGCAAGACAGAGTAGAAAACTAAGGAAATAGAGCTTTATTTCTCTGTCTTGTCCAAGAATTAAATGCTTTGCAAACCAGATTTACAATCCAACTAGTTCCCTTTTTAAAATAGAGAAGCAAGCCCAAAAAACTCAATGAGTCATTAAGTATTGGCCAGGAAGAGGCTGTGTTTTTGGATTTCCAGTTCTGTGCCTTCATGATAAGGCAGAAGCATGACGTTGGCCCTTAAAATAAAGTAAACTGGTGTACATGGAGAGAAAATGCATGTGAATTGGTATGGACAGAAAAAGAACTGATGTTGTCAAATACTATGTGAAAAATGTCATTTTATCAATATTAACTAAAATTCCTTTTCACTCAACCATTTATCCAAAGTTTAAAGGGAGTAAATAAAGACTAAGGGATATCAAATTTCAGCAATACTTTGAGGAGTCACAGACCATCGTATTCCAGCCCTATTGTACCCTCTTTCTCCTGCCGCAAAATGCACCTGTTTGTCCATAGTCTCAAATTGTTGATATTCATTCCAGCTGAAGCTTTAGAGCCCATTGCAGCTGGAAACTCATCCACAGCTACACCCGTGCACTGACTGCAGCTTTTCCAGTCCTGACTTAATGTTACACCGGGACTCTCACCAGCCATGGAAACCACAGCCCTAGCAACCTTCCTTTAATTCTCTGCTAACTAGATGAGTGCTGATAAGCAGGCAGCGTAAATATGTGCTGAAATCCAATGAAGTCAAAATGTAAGGCAGGTACAGTGCTGGGCATTACTCTCACATTTCTGTGAGCAGTATCTGTGTATTTTGAAAGGTAAGTATTTCAAATGAAGTGCTCAATAGGACTAAAAATACTCCCACACCTGGTTAAAAAAAAAAATCTCCTGTAAATTCTATTCCTTCACAAAAGCTAGAACATGCCTGAATTTGAAGACAGCATTGATTCACTTCTGTGAATAAATTCCTAGTTTATATATTACAAAATGCAAGACAGTTGCATGCTTGGTGCAGGTGCAATTCAGCTCCTTTTTAAGACACCAAGATAACAGAAGGCTGACTTAAAAAAAAAAAAAGAAATGCTGTCTAAGGCCATTCTGTGATAACAGCCAAGTGTAAGACATGTTTTTATTATATATTAAGAAAAATATACTTCCAAAATGTAACAAATTAAAAGGTTACCTCATGGAGAAAGACTGAAAAACCAACAACTTGAAGCTTTTTAAAATATTGCCAAAAACCCAACAATACTCTTGGAAAAGAGAGGTGCAAAACAGGGCTTCAACTATGCCTAAAAGAAATAACTGTAACCGCAAGTATTGCTTTGATTAGAAGAAATAAACCAGGAAAGCAGAGGCTGAATCACAGAGATAGTTGAACATTTGAGACCTAATCTACCATTTAAGAATGCTGTTATCCTTAAAAGTGTAACAGTTGGGACCCAAAACAGCATTGGGCTGATTTTATGTTTACAAAAAGTAGTCCTAGCGTTAAAATAGAATGTAGTTTTGATGACACTTCACTGCTGATTCTCATCTGATTCAAAATAACCTGTGGGCATTTCTCTGTTACGTGACTTTGGCATGTTCTAGGTGTGAAAACACGGGCTACTCCAATGTCGATGCAGCTGCTGAACCTCTTGCTGCTTCAAGACGCAAATGGCAGCCCTCAGGCCCATGGGTAAATCACTCTCTGATCTGTTACTCTGTTTCCTAACTATCTGTCTTTCACAGCAAAGCCAGAGCGGGACATCCTGGGAATATTAAAAACCAACTGATAAAAGAAGATGACATTTAGACTGAAGAGTGTACCTAGTAGTATGTAGGACTGGTCTTCCTAGCCCAGCTAACGCTGTTGTAAATTTCCATTATCATCAATAGAAATACTAGTAATTAACATTCCTTTACATTCTTCTAGAGCATAACATTACATATTTAATCTTTCATTGAGGATTATGCAAATATGAAAACTTCATTGATTGAAATATATAAACATACTTCTGTTGGTACAAATCCCACTGCACATTTTGGATATATAGAACAAATAAGGATTTTTGCTCATTCTAACACCATTTGCTTTTAACTTCTGGAAAAGTCTGAAAAACTAAATCAAGTATATGATCCCCAAATTTCCTTTGGTCTTACCAACTAAAACTAAACAATATAGAACAAATGATACAGACATATTCCAAACACTAAGAAGGTCTCAGCCATTGCACATTGATTAAGATGTAATATTACTGAAGATGTGTCACTCAGAGAATGCTGTTCACCACCCCATAAACACTCTCCATAAGTTGGTATAAACTTCCTTGAGGTCAGTGAGAGTTTAAAACGAGTGAAAACTGAAGAGAAGAAAAATCGAACCCTTAGTGCTAAATTAACATCTCTTGCTCATACCATAGCAAATTGCTAACACAATTTTCTAAATAGCACTTAAGGATAGCATTGGGTTTGGGGATTGGTTTGGGGAGATTTGCTTGGTTTTGTTTGTTTAGTGTTTGTTGGTGTTTTTTTTAAATTTCTCTGAGGGTTTGCATTTAGTGATTAACACATCTTCTTTTCTTTTACAACTGAATGGATGTTCCTTTGGGAATGAAACATTTTCTCAAGGATATAAAGTAGAGATAAGAAAACTACAGTGTACAAGAACCTCAGACTATGCTATGGAACACAAATTAAGAGTGACCTTAGTCAACTTACCTTGATTTCAAGTACACTGAGATCAGATTGACTCATAGCTGGCTCTGCAACCACCTTTTGTAAGAAATATGTTGAATTCTTCTTACTTTCAAGCTCTCTAGGTATTTTTTCAGTAACCAGGTATGAATTGAAATTTATCTCCTCTTCTAGTTTCTTCATTAAACCTTAAAAACAAATTAAATCAGTGTGTGTCTATAAAAGTAATGTAGTGAATAATTAAGTTTGATTTCACCAAGTAGTAAAGTACTCAGTAACAGATTACAATAAGAACAGCATAACATGCTCAAAGAAACAGGCAGTTACCGGATTTAGATTTATAATCTGGATGTTAAACAATAGAATATGTATTATTATCCATCTGTATCTCTAACATATAACTATTAACAGCTTGATAGACTCTTTTCATCAATAAGTAAGTAAAACCCTTCTTACATGAAACTCTAGCTGAAGCTAGTGCAAAATTCAACATGCAGCACCAATTTAGAAAGCAATTAACCCTGTGTGTGTCTTACACACATCAAGACACTGGCTCCTCTGTTACTTTTTGATGCAATTGTTGTGAATTACACTCTTTTTAAGTGTTAAAAATTGAGGGCTAGACTTCGATGCTTCTGTTCACACAAGGTAAGGGGCAGCAAACCACATCAGAGATTTTTCAAAGCTCGTAATCCGTTGGAACTTGCCTGGTTGGAGCAGTGGTGCCAGCACCCTGAAGCTGGTCCTACTCACAGATTGCACAGATCATTGTTTCATGGGAATTATTTCATCTACAGACAGAAATTATCTCAGGGTGAATCCTTTATCTGGACAACAGATCTTAATTTGGCCTAGCTCATATATAGGTTTGTTACATCCTTGCAAATTCTCCCTTAAAATAAAGTTTTATTTCAATCTGGCATCTAAACAGGCAGAATGAGCAGAATTCAATGCATCCCTACTTTAAGGGTCTTTTACGTTGCCGGCACACTTATAAATTGCCTCCCTGTAAACAGCAAAATATGTTTTCTTGTAAGAACAAGCATTTAATCTCAAGACAGCATATAGACTGAGAATGCTGAAAATAATAACAAACTAGAAAGAACAAGAAAGAATTCCTGAGTGATGTCAAAAATCCCCTTGAGAAAAGCAACCCACTTACAAGTTTTGCTCTACACAAGCCTGATGCACTCTGCGTGTTACCACACTTATGGTGACTTGGCTCTTGCTAGGGAGAGTAACTTAGCCTCCTTAACAGATAATTTATAAATAAGCACAGGTACATACAGATAAGAAGAATACACAGCTAGAAAAATGCGACAGAATAAAATAAAGCATCTATTTAAATGGCATTACACAGTCTTCTGCTGACAACAGGCAGCTTAGTGCAATTACTCCTCCGAGACACCTGTGCCAAGGACTACGGAAAGATTTGGAAGTTACATGTAAGATGAGTGTGGGAATAGGTATTTCAGAACATTTTTCATGATCTAGATGACTGAAAGGCAAGTATCCTAGGTAATTTTAAAACTACTTGCTAGAATCGGGGTTTTGTAGGGGGGAGTTTCTCTCCATATTTGGTGAATATGGAATTGCCATGAAATGCCAAGAAAAATGGGAAATTCTGTCTCTGTCACACACTGCACAAGGAGAAAAGCTTCAGTACAGAGATACAATAGCACAGCTGATGCTGCTGAAACACAGATGTGAAAGGATGCACGGAAAAGCAGAGGTTTTGGTTCTCAGGCTAAAAAGCCTGCCAACCACATCACCGATGGACAAAAGAAGGTCAGAACCAAGTGAAATACAAGTCTAGAAAAGGGGCCCCTGTTATTCTGCCACTATCTGCCTCTAGAAACACCATACTGATAGATCCTCCTCACCCTCTGCTCCCAGCTCTGACTGAAAGGAAAGCTACTCGGTTTAGCTGCCAGAGAGGAAATAAGCCATTACTTCTTGAGAAAGCCTCAAGAACTAGAAGAAAGAAAACAGACCCTGGGGAAAGCAGTGCTGTTAACAAATTCAAATCAACACAAACTGAAAATGAGAGGGAATTCCTCTTTTCCAGCAATTTAGTTTGTTGATTTCTGTGTTTTTGAAAAGCAGCACAGGATCTCTTCGCCTTCGTGAAAAAGTCATTCATCTTGTGCAAAACAAACAGCATCAATCCTGGTGTCAGAACGGTAAGCGGAGTTACTCTACGCCTGCACTTGGCACTACAGCTATACCCTGAGGAACACACTTGGACTTAGAGAGAATTCCCACTTCTTTCTTCCAGAACTCGATCCCAGTCTTCCCCAGCCCACGAGAGAACTGGGCAGGAGGGACCACATTTTAATGTCTCACTAGAAATCTACCACCTCTGCAAATGCAGCACAGCTTCCCACGTACACTGTGAGCTGAATTATCACCTCAGAACTGACTAGGAACACAACTCCCAGTTTGATATTTATAACCAAGATCTTTAGTGTGGAAATCAAAGTGATATCAATTAAATTATTCTGATATTAAATATTAATATTTTTATTTAATCAAACTGATTTCTTGTTTTCCTCTTGGTAGCAAAAGAAAAAATCTGCATATATAGCCCATACTTTATTTCTTGTACAATTCCAGTTTTCTTATAAAAATGTACATGCCTAAGTAATTTATTGTAGATATGACACTGAGTTCAGCCTAAAGAGTTGTTCTCATTAGAGCAGGGTTCTCTGACTTCACAGTATGGCCCTGATGACTATCCAGATTTATTTCTCAGATAATCTGAGAGCTATTATCAATTTCTTTTAAACACTGTCTGTTTCTGCATCGTGCTTACTCTTGATGGTGCAAGCAGCAAGGAGGCGACTTAAAACAACATCTCAGTGGGGAAAGACACAATGATGTCAACATCCATCATGACTAATGTAGTTTCTTTCCTAAGATACTTGGGATATATTTTTCCTCCTATATGATTCAACACATGGAGAAGTAACTACCTAAGAACTATTTTTGCTGCTTTAACAGAACCTTAAAAAAAAAAAAAAAAAGAGAGGACAGTACTTGTTTTACTTTTTTTTTTTTTCAGTGAAAAACATTCTTTTTTCAAATTCCCAGGCTAGAGGAAAGAAAAGCAAGCATACTTTAAATCTTTCCATTACACATATAAATTCTGTTTTTAATGTTTTAACGTTGACTTATGGTTACAAAATCTACATACGTAAGCTGCACAGAAAGTCTGGCTCTGTGCCCTAAGGTTATTTTAGCAAGGTTCTGCCAACCACGTATTTACATCTGGAGAGCTATTAACAGCAACTCCTCATGTTTTCCACTCAAATTTTTTATTATTATTATTACAAAGGGAGGGATGGGAGAAAGCGTTCTTAGTGCTTGCTCGGTCATGTAGGAAAGAGGCAAGTTTTTCTGCACAATTCTGCTAATGGATCTAAAACCTGATTCATCTTGTGCTCAGAGTCCTACTTCTTTTCCCTCTACAGGCTACCAATTGTGCATCCTATACCAAAACCATTTGCAACAATAACTGATTTTTTTAAAAAAGAAAGAGGAGCACTCATTTTATCATTTTATAGACTTATCTGCCAGCACTTTGTTTAATATCACATAGGAAGGCCGCTACAAAGGCAGGTCTAGAACAGACTGCCACACAGCATTCACTTACACCAAAGCCTTCACTTCTCTTTCTGCAATCATCCTCAATAACAGAGTACTGAAACGATTCCATCCACAAATCCCAGCGATATCAGAGGCCTGGGACAGGCAAACACTGACAGTTGATGATCAAATCATCCCTTCGATATCTCCTTGAAAATCTAAAAAGCTTCCTGAATTTGCCATTGGAAGTTATGCTTTCCGTGTTTATAATTATTATTGATGCTCTTTGAAACCTCTCTGAACTTTCAGCATTCTTCTTGAATTCTGGTCAGTGGACACAGTGTTGCACATATCAGAGCTAAAAAGAAAGGTAATGTAACTCTCCTACTTCATTTTCTTCCATAAATAAATGCATGGAGACCATAAAATCTTTGACACTAGGAGCTCCAGTTCTAACATTTTTACACCATGACCCACAAGTCCTTTTCAGAGTCACTTCTTCAGAAAGAGTCTCACATGCTGTAACTGCATTGCTTATACCTAGAGGAATGCATATCCTAGAGGAATACTGTGGCATTTGGCTGTTCCTTAAAATACATACTGTTGGCAGGGGCTTTGCTTCCTAAGTGATTAAGGTCACTTCAAATGTAGTCTGCTCTCCTCATTATTCAGTAATTCCTCAATTTTTATTTCATCTGACAATTTCACCAGTTATCATTTACTGTTTTCTTTCAGGTATCTGACGTAAATACTAAACAAAAAAGAGCCAGATGTTGATTTCTGAATGTCCTTATTAGAAATACATCCTCTCAGTGATGATTCTCTGATAGATTTCCTCTCTAAAACTTCTAACAAACTCCTTTTAATCCGTTTAACAGATTAAAGGTCAGATTGAATTTTTGCTGCTTGATATTTCTTCAAAATACGGCACAAATTAAGAGTCAATGGTCAAAAAAGTCAACTATGGCAATACTACTGATCTTACCAATGAGACTTGTATTCTCAAGGATATCAAGTCAGCTTACAAGTGCTTTACCCTTGACCTTGCACCAACTGACAGTGACTTCATAATAAACTAAATAATTTAAAGATAAAGTTCCACCAAAGCCATCCTCCTTTACCGAATACATCTATAGCTTTAATTGTAATGTGGTCTGCAGTGTTGGTGGAGATCATTTAAACTCGGAATTTTAGGGAAAGAGAGTTCTGTGGAAAAGAAAAATGCTAATGTTTTCATTCAAATGGAGTATTTAAATAATAGTATCCCAAATTTCTCTTTTTTGTCCAGTATTCAGAATGACATAAAAATAGTGATCCATACAAAACAATTCCTCTTTGATCGTTACTTTTGAAGTTATCAGTGCTCTAAATCTGTTACTACATATTAACTTAATGAAGTACATAAATTACACATTTCACTGTTTATCAACAACAATCATCTTAACGCATTCTTTTAATCAATATTTTCAAGCTAGTCATGCACTTCTTCATATTTCTGCCAATAAAGTGAACAATAATGTTCTGTAAAATGGACAGAGATCAAGAATTTCAGTAATTCAGTTCACTTCTTGGCATTAATGATTTTTGTTTGTGCCAGCAGAGATGTTCAAAGCAAAAAGATGGCAATCTTGCTGAGAAAGCATGAGCTAGGTTATTCAAACTAGTGGTCAGTGCTAATAGAAATACTACTCATATCCAGAACAACAATAACACAAAACCACCCAGAAACTGCAAATTCATGTTACTAAGTGCTATCAGCAGCAACTGCCTCTCTGTAGCCAAACAACACCCCAAGCAGCGCCGAGGTTAATAAACAAGAAAGGAGTGTACTGTGGAAGCCAGTACGACCAATTTTAGTCTACAAAACATCCCATAACAATCAACTTTTTTCATGATACAATACAAAGTCTTCTAAATATTTTATTTCTAAGAGTTAAAAACCTACGAACCATAAGCTGTATTTTCCTGGCAGAGCTAAAGCAGAGCGATGCTAATTGCATGTTAACGATACTCATGAATATGTGTTAGTTGCATTCCTTAAACAGTTCCTTTACATTTCTTTAAAGTACTTCATCCTAAATTAATTATTAGATGAAGTAATCAAAGCAGCATGCATCTGTTAAGACAAAGAAAAAAGCTTCTACCCATTAGCCACAACTTTCATCATATTATCTCACTTCGGAAGTAACACCTGAAGTATTAAAAATGGAAGAAAATTATTTTAAAGGAAAGTATCTAACTTCCAGTGAAAATCCACACCTACCAACCAGCCGCTGAATTGTCAGCAAAGTATACTGATACGAGTAGCCAGCTGAGGTACCAAATGGCAGCCAAAAGGGATTTTTAAAATAAAATTGTGCTAACTGTAGACCAACAAAGCTTTTAAAATAAATGGAATCCAATTCAGTGCATTGTGGTCACCTAATTTCAATTATTTAAAAAACACAGTTGGCATTCTCTAATTGCTACTATAGGCAGTGTCTTTAACTACTATGGGGAAAAGCAATTACAAATTTAAGTCCTGAAGTCTTTGTTTGGGCAAAATTTCAACACAAGTTTTCTTAAGTAATGACTCCAAGTTTTTCTTCAGAACATCTAAACACTTTTTCTTTCCTGCAAGCAGGACTCAAGATAAGGAAATTAAATATGTTAACTTTATCTTTATTTTCATCTCAATGATTAAATGACATATTTACTGGCTTTTTATTATGTTACCTTTGCTTCTGTGAACTGAGCCCATGAAGTTTCCATTGGCCTTTAAAAACCCCAGGAACTGAAATAGAAATGTTGACACAGCTTTGCTGTATAAACTCCCTGATAGCTACTGTAAAAATGGAACAGTTATAAAATCCACTGCAGGTCCCTCTGAGTAAAGAAGATAGTTCAGATATTCTTTTAGTTCCATTTGTGCTTCAGTGGCTGATGAGTATAACAAAAAAAAAAAAAAGTAAAATTAAGAAGCAATAATAACACACAACGTGATAGCGATGAAAAAAATTCTCTAACTCAAAACAGCTGCCAAAGCAGTTCTGTGATGCGACTGGAATATTAAATGTACTTGAAAGAGTAGGACAATGACTAACTTTACTAAGTTTAAATTGATAATTAGTCAAATTCTATCATTTTGCAAGTAATTTATACATATAACAAAAATCATTCTATGGCGCTTTTTTTGCCATAGCAACTTAGAATGCAACTGAATAAGCCTTGTGAAAAGGACCATTCTGAGCCTTATACCTTCACACTACTTTACCTAAAGTTTTGCCCTATAAATCAACCCTGATACCTGTACGAACAGCACATAGAACCTCTACCAGTCCTGTGACGTGTTATTAATATCGAAGCGCATCAGACAAACTGAAAGGTTAAGTGATTTGCATACACACACACATACATCTGAAACACAGAAACCTAAATCATCTCCCAGTTTCATTGTCAAACCACCGGGAAAATCCTTGTTACATTTTCTTCAAAGCGATTAAATCATCAGAAACCTAGAGGCTGAAAAACTGTAGCCTTTGGAGACAGTAATGCATTTATCTAGTAACTACAATTCCTTCCCACCTGCTATTTTTATAAATTATCATAGACTACTAACTTACTCCACAAGTAGTAGAATTTATGTGGCTGGGATTATTTGCAGACTGAGATATCACTGAAAACAAGAAGCAATTTTGCTATTAATGTCATACTGCAATATACAACTCAATCAGCTACAGTCGTATCATGAGAAAAAAGTATTTTCATATGCAAACAAATATATTAATATATAGGCTTTAATATAGAGATATATCTAGTAAATATTATACTCATAAGCATAATAATATATGCATGTGTATATAAATATTCAATACATGATATATTAAAAAAAGCTTAATTAGGAAGTAGCTTTGGTTTTGGTACCATACAAAACTACAATGCAAAATTGTACTACAGTAAGAAACAGGCCTTAAAGCTTTTCAAACAAATATTTTATAAAAGATAACTAGAAAAACAAGCCTACACTGAATAAAACATAGTACTCAATGTACTTGTACATTCAATGAGAAAATTTTTAAGCAGCAGTTTTCACCAATGCCCACTTACAAATACAAAAGACATAAACCCTTACTAAATAAGAAGTTTGTCTTTTCTAAGAGGTTTCTGCTTTTTCCAACCCTTTGTAGTTCCAAGTGTTTATTTCTTGCACAGTATTATGGTGAGTATTCAGTATTCAACTGTTTCAAGATTTTAAAAAAGTGGACCTCAAAGATAGGACTGATACCACTTTCCACCACTTTGTGATTGTCTCTCTGGTTTTTTGCGGCAAGGTATATTCAAGCTTAGGAGCTCCAGCATGTGCCTTTAGAACACAAGTTCTTTCTTTCTTGAGATTCTCTGAAGTTCTCATATGCTTTTTGGCACTACCAAGTTACTGACAGCCATCCAGTTTTGATTTCATTTCTAACAGAAAAGTGTAAACCCGCAGCCTTTATAGAGTACTACTTACTTTCAGGTTTTGAATCTACCACTGCATGATGCATCTCTTTCAGCTGGAGCTGTGCTCTTTGCAGTCTCTGCTCCGCATGGAACAACTTTTGAGAGAGAATTGGACACAAATAAGCACATCCAAACAGCTAAAACAAAAGAGTATCAAAAAGAATCCCATATATAAAAAATGGCAGCTATAAGCATCTGGTGATTATCTGTTTCACAAGGGAACGTGCCAAAACAGATTTTCAACAATTGGCCTGGGTTTACTTGATATTCTCTACTGTTAATTAAGGAAAGTATTCTTGTACTCCCAAGCAATATTTTCTCTATGGCAGAAATTCATTAAACAACTTTCAACCAAAAATCTGAGTGGCTGGAACACTAGAACAACAAGAAAAATACAGCAACAATCAGGATTGCAGCAGATAACTCTCCTTATACTGCAGTTCTTCAATGCAGCTGAGTTGTCACAGCAATCCAGTGTCCAACTTGAGAGCACACTGGAAAGCCTGTTGCCAAACAACACCCAGTTGATCAGTGCTTTTGTGACTGAGGAATGTGTAGTAAGAACTGGAATTATCTGGACATCACGTTTGTTTCACTTGTGATCTCACTCAGGTTCAAGCAAAGATCCAATGGCTCAGAAGCCTACCGATTCACACTGATTCCACATCCAGATACAGAACTGCAGTACTAGAAATCCGGGGAGGGTTCCTCTTAATACAGTGTTGAAGTTTGCATTACAGAATTTACTGAGATGATATAAAAATATGGCACTGGGTTTTATTAAAGTATACCTCAGGAATAAATTTATACCTCAAGAATAAAACCCATCCTTATATTCAGATGTCAACTGCTTTCAGTGCTTCCCAACATCAACTTTGTCCAACACGGGGACCAAAATCTCAAGGTTGCTCCTGGATACATATTCCTCCCACCTAGTGAAAAGTTGAGGTACTTGATGTGTTACTCAGCCCTTCAAATCTTAGTGCAGATGCACAGAGATACAAATCAAACTAAGAAAACATTTGCTCACTACCACAAATACAAAGAATTCTCTTTGAGTGCTACAACAGTAAGTCATGGATCATTTCCTGGGACTGCTAAAGGATGATGTCAGTGGCAGATGAGGCAGCCAAGTACCTTGAATGAGGTGTTCAAAACTTGCAGGGTCAAGCCTCTTCCCTTGAAATGTATATTTATATTTCAAATGGTATTTAAATTTCTGATGTTGGGAGAAACTCTGTACTGTTGTTCTGATGTACTTTTTTTAAATGTATGATTCCCAAACAACTGTCAACAACTATTTATTTTAATAGGTATGCTTTTATGTCAGTACCTGATTTTTTTGTTCTTGTTTCTGTTGAGCCAAAGATTCTTCTCTCTCTTTTTCCAAGCGAAGCTGTCTTGCTATTTCAAGCATTCGTTGATGATTTTGTACTGTCTCCACCTACAGCAAGTGGATAAATAGTGCATGTTACTGTCAGATAGTTGAGAAATACATTAAAGAGATCATATGTCTCACAAGCCCACTTAGCACTTCCTTTCCGTACATGTTACTACTCAGAAATGACAGTGAAGTACTGGACTCAAGATTCTTAAAAGCTCTGGACTAACGCCTAGGGAGATTCCCTGTAGGTCAATTAGTTACTCGATTCCTTCCTAGACATACAGTATGTTTATCTTAATCCTTGTTTGCATTCCAAAATCAGAGTTGCAAGCCAAGGATTATGACACCGAAATGTAACAGCGTTACTTCTCTTATTACCCTCTTCTTAAGACGCTCTACTCTTTTGATGAGCTGATCTTTCTCCTCTTCCATTGCATTGATGTCCTAGAAAGCAGAAAAAAACAGATAAATGTTAATTTATTTACAATATAATACGCATTGGACTAAATTCTGTTCAAATTAATATGAAAAATCAGAATTCTTCTCTGAATACAGTGAAGCAGTTATAATTTTATTGATCTACATCTACCCAGAATTCCACTTTCTCTTCTCTCTTTCTTCCCCCACAGTTCCCACTCTCTTTATGCTAACATTCCCTCATCTGCATCCCTGAGTAATAGTATGTATGTTTAAAATGAAAGCAGGTGGATTTCTCTAAAATAAAAACAAACAGAAACAACCAAGAAAGAATCAGCATGAATTCAATACCTGATGCAGTCATATATATGTTCTTAATGCAACTTCCCAGCAGACAATTTTGCATGAAGTTGCATGTGTGATGTTTGCTGCCAATGTTTCATATTAGAATTGTGTTAAAAACCCCACTCCCTAGTGCTAAACATGCTTCCGATTATTATTCTTCTTTAATCCTATCTTTAAACAGCAAAGATAGATAGCTATAAGAAAAATGCAAATAAACTCTCCAAATTTAGACCTTACCTCAACACTTGTTTAACTTGTCTATATGTTTTACTGGAAAGCTGTACACAGGCTTAAATATTTTTCTGAAACAGGGCAAATATCTTTACTGAACACCTTTGCCACTCAGGATCATAATTTTTGTTGACTTAAGATCTTAATTCATTCAACACCCTCTGCAATTATTACCCTATACCACTAAAGCAAAAGGCTTTGTATCACTCTGCATTCACAGGAAAAGGAGTTCTGTGAAAATCCTGCTGAACAGAGTCTTGGCAGCCTTGCTCCCAATCTGCCTCAGAAAGCTCCATTCTAAGCATGAGTGAGGACTTTCTAATCCGCTTGCCAACAAAGAACAGTTTCCAAAAGGCAGCTGCAGTGTCTATCAGCTCTGACCTCTACAACTTACACACTGCAATGAGTCCACAAACCAACAAAAATAGAACTGACATTCAGAAAAAATCTCAACAAAACTTGTGCAATTTTGTCAGGTTTTTTTACCCTTCTTATTTCTGCAGTAGATAAGCCACACGTTTTGAGCTGCTCGCACTCCTTATGTAGGTTTTTAAATGCTTCCATCAATTCTTCATACTATAAAAAGAAATCAAAACCATGCAGAATGAGCTTTGTGTCTAAGGATTTTCAATCAACATGTTGCTTTACTACTAAGACAGTAAATATAGAAATATGGTAAGAAGAAGAATTAAAGGCATTTTTAAAAATAAAAAAAATCTTGTCAACTTAAAAAGCAAAGCAAAAAAAAAAAATCCCAGTGAATTATCTTCCACTCATAAGTTTTGAAACTTCTTCAGTATTTTTCACCTCTTCCCTTGTAATACATACTGTATTTTCCAAACAGGAAGACAAAATGTTATCTGAAAGGGACAATGTTGCATTAACAAATTTAACAAATGCATAAACAAAGTTCTCTTACTATAAATCTCTAGATATCATATACGTAAATTTATCAGCCCATAAGGAAAGAGTTTGATCTAACAACATACTTGATCGAAGTAACAGGGCTTGAATTTATAGAGCACTGAGCTTCAATCCAGCAAAGCAGTCCAAGAGCACACCTGACTTAACATGTGAGCAACAGTTTTGAAACATTGCATAATCGTGCCCTCAGTATAATATAGAGATTGATATATGTAGTTCGGTAGTTGGAAAGAAGTAGACAGTGTGCTACTTCCACACCAGTATGTTGCCCACCAGTAATTTTAAACTGAGAGGCAGTGTGAAAGTCTGTGTAGGCAGAGAAATAACAGGGGACAGCAAGAGTTTAGAAATATGGATAGGAAATAAATTTAGATTCAACTTGGACAAATGCAAGCTGAGATATAAGGAAAGCTGAGATATTCTTTCTCCACAGAAACAGCCATTCAATAAGGTGGAAAAAAAATCTAAAAAGAGAGTATCAACTCATTTTTTACTTCCTGGAAAGAGCAATTGATGTGAATGTTGAACACAAAATGGCAACAGCAAAACCCAGTTCAAACAAAGGCATCATACCCCTGAGCAGTGAAGCAGCAATTCTATTCTATAAAACTCTGGGGAACCAGCATCTGGAATGCTCTGTTCATTTCTATTTTTTTCAATATCAGACACACACCGACAAGCTGGAATGAATTAAAAAAAAATAGCAATAAAATGGCTACTGAGAAGAAGATAAAGTAATAGATAAAAAGTTTGATTAAATGGCAAATAGAGGTATGATAAGGTATGCACACACTGGACAATGCAGAATGAGCTACCAAAAAAGTAGGAATAAAACTGCAACTGGCCTGCATTATATCACTTATGCATTGTAGAAGTTAAGTACCTTAACAAATAATGAACTAGCAGGTAGTCTCTGAGCAACTGTATTCACAATTGCTGATGTTCAGCAGCTCTCCTTCGTGAGGATTCTCTACATCTTTCAGAAGGGGAGTTTAGTAAGCCTTTTCCTTATTGGGACACAAAATTTTAAGACTAATGGTAAGATTCAAACAAGGGCATAACACAGTTTGCCAGATTGTAATGAAGGGAAGGTTTCTTACTTTCACTGAATAAAAGCTGCAGCTACCCCATATGCACCCAGAATTAATTGACACACTCAAATGACCGATTAACAGCCAGCTTCCTGTGGTGGAAAGAAAGATTCCAGGCATCTGGGGGCAACTCACTGAAAACTGGACAGCCAGATTTATGCCTTAAGTTGCTTGTGTTTTAAATGATATATTGCAACCAATCTGATGTCCAAGTCACAAGACAGTTGAGAAGGTGGCAAGTACTCTGAGTACCTTTTAAAAATAATTTTAAAAAGTACATTTGAGCTTGATTCTATACACCATAAAACCTGACCATGGTCTAAGATTTCCATGCTCTCATGTTTGAAATGTTTCTGTTAAAATATTCTATTGCAAGCCTGTCTATCTAAATATTTTACGCTAAATTCTTTAATTCATTAGTATCTAAATATTTGCACGGTACTGTTAAATTACATTAAGGCACTATATTACCCCAGCTTGTGTCATGAATTAACCAGCAGGGTATTTAATAAGTTTAATAAGACTGTTACACTATTGTAATCCCAAAATGGAATACATCTTACGTAATGGAAATAATGGAGTTGGATATTTATACATATTAAAACTGTGACATACTGAAAAAACATACAATCTACATTCCTTTCTCTCTTTCCTACTTCTGCTTAGTTACTCCAAGTTATAAATCCAATATTGTCAGTAGTAACAAAAAAATAAAAGGTTTAGTCAAGCTTCAGTCAGATTATGCAGCTTTGCTGGTGTACAGTTAATAAACGAGTTACCTGTTACAAACATTTGAAAACACTGTGATTTTGCAAGTCACTATAGATAATAAAAGGCACAGAAAACTGGATAAAAAGTAGGTAAATATGTACTGCAGATAATACAGGTCTAAAAACATAACTTTGGTTCACTTTTAAGCTCTACATTTCAAACCCACCCACTCTGACTATCTAAAATCAACATTTAATGCTCACAAAAGAAGTGGGAACATAATGAGTAGGAATGTCAGCCCAGGAAAAAATTTTTACTTATTCACAAAAAAATAAATGGTTGAAGCAGAAATAGGATAAGGCTAATATAAATATTAGGAGCTAAATATTACACTGACAATTAGGAGACATTGGCTTTTGGTCATAACATTTTCTGGACTAGTTTGAAGTGGTAATTTATAAAGTTAAAAATATCCATGTTGTAGCTCAGAGGGGAAAAAAAGTGTTTAAAAATTAAGAAATAAAAATCAGTCATGGTCAACGTGGCTCTGAATATTATTTAGTACCTAGTACTTAATGGGCTTAAAACCTTTTAATTCAACACTACCTATTAATATACAATTTCAGGGCTACTGGATGAAAGGTGGTCAAGACATATATTTCTAATTACGAATCTTTGCTCACGTGTGATTCCAACGTGCTTTTAACATAACTCACTTGAACATGTATCTCAACAGTAACTCCCAGATTCTTTTATCCCTCACCCTATTGGCACTTTATTTAATTAACATAAAAGGTTGGCATTCACAAAAAATGGTACCTGTTTGTTGATGTCAGCCACAGTATCATCCTGTAGAAACTCCGCTGGCACTTCCAATTTTACTAAGAAACGTGCCAGGTAAGCTCTTTTCTTGAGTTCATTGGTCCTCTGAAGAAGCCAATGTAAAACAGGATGAATTACAGGTTTGCTTCCAGTAACTAAACCTTGGCGAAATGCACTCCTATACCAAAACAACAAAAAGAAAATGTCAATAAATCTCAAACTGAAGAACACTGGCTTGACACAAACAATTTGCAATATTTTGGCATTTCCTCTCCACTTGCCTAATGATCTTCTTAAAGCTGTTAAAAGAGAAAATACGCATTATGCCATTCACTATTTATGATCCCGATTCTGCAACCTTGAGAGAGATAAAAACCCCCATAACACATCAAAAGGCTAAAGCCAGCAACAGCGACTCTTCCTTTTCGGCGCCATTCTTCGGGAATAAAGGCAACGTGGGAAGAGAGTGGGTTTTCTGGGTTATAACCCGGCGCAGGAGGGTGCAATCCAGCCTCGGGCGGCTGGTCTGGAGGGCTGGGGAAGGGACTGACCCTGCCAGTCATGCGGCACCCTCTCCTGGCTGACTCCGCAATAGCAGCTGCGGCAGCAGGGCCCGAGGGGCCGCCGAGACCCGCAGGGGACTTCTGCTGGCATCCCCTATACCATATTCTATAGGGACAAGCGAGGAGCCGTCTTCAAGGCTTTACATACGCCCGCTGGCACAGCCGAGGTCAACAATACACACAAGTGCTGAATTAAAGGTCGTTACCGTATAAGCTGTTAAAGATGTTTTACCAGGACTCATAGACAAAAAGATACTTACAAGTCTGATATACTTCCTGGGGGTTTGTATTTAAGGATACCAAGAAGACTCAACATTCTTTTAGCCGTTTGTTCTGGCAGCTCCTCTCTAATGTCAACAGCATGCTAAATTATTAAAAAAAAACCCAAGAATTTAATTATCCACTGTTTGTCCAAGTCAAGTTAACTAACTAGCAACACTAAAAGAATTGATTTTATCAATTTATCATATTATGTCGATGAAGTTAAAGGCTCCACGTGGAACATCCTTTTTAACACCAAACTTCAATGCTCTTGTAATAGATTTTTCTCCAATGTATCCAGGGAAACTGATCCTAGGTATACATTTTCCCTGGTCCCAGGACCTCATCTATGCAGTCAAACTGATTACTTCCACCAGAGAAGTCAAACATCCAAGCACACCAAGGCACATGTATCTGCACCCCAGATGAATGCAGGATCCCTTCTGATCTTACACTCTTTTGTTAGCCTCAAAGGAGACAGATTCAATTTCTATTGCAACAGCTACGTCGTGAGGTTCAGCTCCTGATCAGTTCCTGCCTTGTGTGAGCGCAAGCCACAGCCTGACTTTTGACTTCAGAACACAATGGTTGTCAGTATGAACCAAGATCTGTATCCCAAGGAAAAAGTCATCAGTCTCTAGGGGACAAGGATCCAGTATCCCTGGCCCAAGAAACATGTGCTGGTTTGCCAAAAACACATAGGTGTATAGATAGAAAGGATTCTTCCCAGGCACATTTATTTCTAGGAAGATTCATACAAGCTATTTTGGTAACCAAACATGCCACAAGATTACACGGAGCCAGACCTAAATAAAAGCAAATTTCTGCATCAAGCCCATTTAAGGTGTTTGCAATTATGCAGGTCTGAGCACCTCTGACTGACTTCCTTACCTTTGGGTCAATCTCCCCCAGAACATCATTGAGCAGCTGCAACAGCTGCATCGACTCTAAGGAGTCAAACGTGATTAAATTGTAGTTCTTCCGGAAGGGCTCCTGATTGAGCTTCTCAACAATGAACTGGATTTGGTCACTCATAATCGTGGCCTGGGAAAATCTCTGCAGAAAAGAACAGAAGAGGTGTCGGGAGGCCTGGGCGGGGAGAGGGAGCCGGGGGACGCCGGGAGGGCGGGTGGAGGCACCACCTCGGCGAGGCCCACGGCAGCCCGGAGGCGGTGAGGTGGCACTGGCCTCGGCCCGGCCGCCCCCCCAAGCCCGCGGCGTACGGAGGCAGGTCCAGCCCCTCACGGAGACCGCGAGGGGAAGCAGCCGGACCCTGAGGTGACGAGGAGGCCTCGTCCTTCGCCCCGGGCGCGCGCCTCTCGGTTACCCTGGTAACGGCTGCCCGGGCCAGGGCGACGGCGTCACTTCCGACGCTACCGCGCGCTTCTGCCAACGCGCCGGAGCGGCTGGAACCGGGCCCGAGCGAGGGGGCGTCTGCGCATGCGCAGAGCGGCGGCGGGGCTGAGGGAGGCGGGCACAGGGGGGAGGGGCGGTCTGTGGAGAGCGTGGCGGGACGCGGTGGGAGGGGGTGGGCTCTCCCGGTGGAGGGCGGGTTCTTGGTCTCTCCTCGCCCGTTTTGCCGCCCTCGCAGCCCCCTGGGACCTGAGGGGAGGAATCGCGGAGCATGCCGTACTGGCAGGCCTCCCGGCGGCGTCGCGGCTTGTCCCCCGGTAGCCCTTCGCGCCACATTGCCAACTCGGTGAGGGCACTGGGAAGCTCAGTCTTTCCCCCTTCCCGCCCGAATTGAGCAGGAATGGGGAATTTTTATCCCCATCTCCTGGGCAGCGGGCAGCTGGTGGTGGTGCCCGAGCAGCAGGTCGTGCCCCATTGGCATGGTGTGAGGCCGCGGGGGTGGGTGCAGCACTGTGGGCAGATGTGAGATGGGTAGCGGTAGGGTGGGTGCTGCTTCGCTGTGTGGGAAACGTGGCTGTGGTCACTGTAGGTGACGCTGGGGTGTGCCAACCATGGGCCGAATATCTCGCATGGCTTCTTCGTAGCGCAACTGCTCTTGATGCAACTGGAATGGCGGAAATAGGTTTGAGATTCACCCTATAGAGTATATACTTAGCTGTGTGGTTTCTTAAGAGGGAGGCTGTTGTCGCCTGTGTAGGAGATGTACAAACAGATTGATACAGTTATGCAATTAAGATTTCTGGCAGTCTTTAACAGCATAAAGAGGTAAGTGTAGCTGATGTACGTATCAAGTGAATGGTTACTTCATTTCTTTGAAGTGGGAAAATGCATAGAGGATCCTTGCGAAACAGGAATGCCAATCTTGTGCCCAGCCTTCATTAGGGGCAAATTTATGTCCTTAGGGTTGAACATCAGTTGTCGGTGTGCCTCAAAGTAGCGATAAGTATGTAGTGCTGGCTATGCTAAATATGAAACAAGGACAGCAGCTTCAAAAATACCAAGCTGTCAAAAGCGAAACTTGTTCATGAAATGTGTATCTCTTGATCTGCAAGTTTTTTGTTGCAGGTCCTTCAAAACCCATGCTTAGCCCTTAAATAGGTGGGTTTTGGAGCCTCTGCTATTGCAGTTATCTTCTTGGATAGTCTTAGAATCCCATGTGAGTCCACAGATGATGGATTAAAATATGCAGTGAGTCATATTAAATTGGTGCCAATTGAAAGGCACAGGTTGTAAATCACTGCAGAATTTGACTCAGTAAATAGCAATCATAAATGTAATACTTTGCAATTCTAAGCACTGTGTCTATCTTAGGTTAGCTCCTTTTTTTTTTTTCTTTCTGAGAAGCAGAATTTTCTTCATAAAATACTAATTTACTTGTCTTCATTGGAAGCCTGACAAGTGACACTGCAATGCTGTCCTAGCTTTTGACTGGCTAAACTAAGTTACAGAGGGGATAGATGGGTTGCTTGTGGCTGTGCATGAAAGCTGTGGTAGAGCCAGGAACATAATCCAAGTCTCCTGACTCCTGGATTTCAACTTTAAAGCCCGATCATGTTTCCTTTGTGCTTTCAGTCTGTATACTGACCTTTAGGAATTGTATTTACCTACAAGTTCCCAGAAGAGATCTGATACACATCCTCTCTTCAGGCCTCGATGCAGAGGAGGAGGAGAGCAATTGTGCTCACAGTACTAAACATGGAGAGGGATCTGCACTGGGTACAGTGAGAGGTTGCTGCTCTGAGATCCTTTATGTCAGATTATTTCAGTCCTTACACCTTCCAAGAAGCAAGTTCCGGTCTTCTCATGTCTCTATAACATTACAGAGGCAACAGATAGAGAGGAAGGATGTCTGAAAACTTTAGAAAGCGCTAAGATAAGAAGAAAAAAAAGATGGTGAGATTGTTACACTGTATTGTAAGTTATGAAGTCTGATTGTTCCGACTTGGGGAATGAGACCTTCATGACCAGATGTCATCAGAGCTGGACTGGCTGAGCTCTGGCTTGTCGGCCCATTTGAAAGCTCAATTGATTGAAGGCAGGAGCAAAATCATACATTGGAGCCCAGTTCTATGGGACTTCCCGGCTTGAGGCAAGCGTAGGGGATCCTGTGTCATCCTTAAAGTTGGAGGTTTTCATGATCCTTCCTTCCAACGGTTTTGTGCTATTTGTACATCCAGCCCAAAGTAGCTTACTGCTACCCAGGCTGCCCACCTGCTGCTTGATATTTACAGTCTGTAGTGGTGTCTGAATTTTCTAACTTACTGCTTAAAAAGAAATTAAGGTCTTTACCTCTCTATCACAACAGAATCTTCACAAGAATCTTCACACAATCTGGATCAAGTCTTACATAGGAACACTGGTCTTGGATTCTGTATTTGTTGTATAATTCTGAGGGCATTTTCCAAATTCCCAAGTTAGTTTGCATGGAAAGTGATACAGAGTTTCAAGCAAAGTTTCCTAATGACATGAGAGTTATTATAAGAGTTGAGCCCTATAGGTCCATCCAGTTCTCTGGATCAGGGGGCTGATGTTTTATATTGCTTGGGGAAGGCTTATGGAACCTGCTTATTGAAAAGGCATCATGCAGAGGCAACATGCAGCAGAAAGAGAACGGAGGCTGCAAATAAACGATCCAGAGGTCTTTAGATCTGCAGGAACAGCTTCGTTACTCCCTCCTGACTTTCTCCTCCCTTTATAGCTACTGCTGCGGATGACTGCTTTGCAAAACTGTGAGAGAGCTCGACCATAGAGGCCAGCAAATCAGAGTGGAACGAAACCTGAGCAAATTGAAATCGTGCTCCATGGGCAAAGAGAGATCACCTTATATGGGAACATCATGGGCAAGGAGATGAATACATCCAGCTGAGCTACTGAGGTCAGATCCCAAACAGATGGAAGACATTAATGTGAAAACAAGAGCATTTAGCAAGAGAAGACAACACTTCTGCTTACTTATGCAATCTGAACCCTCCTGTTTGTGTCTTTTATTATAAATATTGTTATGTTTATGCACACATAGGTCTCATGGTGTTATATTAAAAATCAAGTTATTTGTGTCTATTTTAAAGCATCCTACATCTGTTTCTGGGTCCCACCTGCAGCTTTCTCAGTTGTTACTATGTAGGGGGATTTTGCTTGCTGAAGTGTCACTAATACCAACCCTGGTATTATGGACTGTGGTCAGCAAAAGCCTAAGGAGTGATCACTGATGTCTCAAAAAAATAAGCCTGTTTGTGCAGAATGTAACTTGTTCCTCTGTGCTAAAACATTTAAGACAATACCGACAGCTGAGGAGCCTGTCTGGTCTTGAATGGCTACCTACAGCCATAGGTAGCTTCCTAGGTGATTTAAAGTACTAAAGGATTGGAAGGAAACCATTAGATCTGTGTTGTAGGGTTTGTATATTTTATGTCTGGTAGTACTGAGGAAAGATGGTAACATCAACAGAAGGTGACAAGAACAGCGCTGGGCATTCAGCTCTGCTCCAGGCTGAAATTTGGTACTTTTTTTTTGTGAACAAACCAAAGGGTGTGGCTCTTTAGGTAGTTCTTGATTCCATCAATTGCCATTTTTTAAAAGGTCTGTGGTACTGTTCCCATACAGGTTTCTGACTGTGCCTTTAAGTGGAGAGCCCTGGGGAGGATGCAGGGGTAGAAAAAGACAGTAGCTGCAGTTTTCAAAAGTCAGTACCTCACAGGAAGTGCTAGCAATGGGTGCACCTGGCTGTCTGGAGGACCTGACTCAGTACAACTCTCCAAAATACATACGCGTTGAGGGTATTACATGGGGATGGGTGAAAGGTTTCCTTTATCTAGCTGTTGCTGTGTCTGTTGGGTAAGTGCATGGTGATGGGATGCTGTGTTGTACGTGAAAAAGCGTTGCTTGAATTGGAGGTTGTCTGCTTACAGCTTGGCTTTCAGTGCTTTGAGTTTTGTGGCAGCAAACAAGATCATTGATCTGGCATTAGACCATTCTTGGAAGATGGATGTGGTTGTAGGAACTTTGTAGTGGGAGTGTGGCATTTAATATTATCTAACGAGGTGGAGTTGCTTGAACAGAGTTAACTAAGCTTCCTCTAAAAAACACTTGCAGTTTTGTTTCTCGCCATGCTGTCTGGTTTTGTTTCTGGTCTGAAAAATCCAAAGTAACTCCACCAAATAATCTTAGATTTACACCAGTGTTTCTGAGATTAAAGTCTGCTCTGGAGATTCTCCTATTCGGGATCAGATGAAATGGCGAGTCACCCCTTGCAGTAGATTTCAAGAGCAATAAGGTTTTTTAGGAATATGCAATAATTGATTGCCTCTAAAGGGCAGATTTTCCTCTTTGCTGCCAAACTAGGGCTGTTCTCAGTGATAAGTGTTTGCTGAACAAAGTCTGCTGAAGTTCATAAAGTTGATTTCATTCTCATGCGAGGGCAGCCAGCCAGGACATTGAGCATGCTGATTTCAATCTCACAAAGAATCAAGTCTGCAGGAAATTCAAGTTGCCTTACTTCTCCCTCTTGGGGAGACCTTATTGTGGTTCCAGTACTTAAAGGGGGCTTATAAGAAAGATGGAGACAGACTTTTCAGTAGGGCCTGTTGCAACAGAACAAGGGGTAATGGCTTTACACTTAGAAGAGGGTAGGTTTACACTAGATAGAAGGAAGAAATTGTTTCACGCTGAGGGTGATGAAACACTTGCCTAGGTTTCCCAGAGAGGTGGTGGATACCCCAGCCCTGGAAACATTCAAGGTCAGGTTGGACAGGGCTCTGAGCAACCTGATTGTTCTGGTTTGGGCTGGGGTGGCCACTAAATGAGCAACGGATGCTCTCTTTAAGCTCTCTCCCTTTAGAGAAGGGAGAACATCTCCCTACACAGGAGAGAACGCAAGAGAGAGACTTAAGGGTTGAAAAGAAAGCTAAAACTACTCTGAAAATGTTCAAGATGTCCTTGCTCATTGCAAAGAGGTTGGACTAGATGATGTTTAAAGGACTCTTCCAACCCAAATTATTCTGATCCTGTGATTCTACTAAGGTACTGTACCCACCTACTGCTGCTCAGAGCTGAGTTCCCACTGCCAGTTTCCAGGAGCATGGTTATCCCAAAGCAGTTTTCCAGAAGGAAAAGGCTGAAATGTTATTAAAATAGACAATATAAATAAAGGAACACTGATCAGTTGCTATCACTGAAATGGTGCTAACTCTTGTAGCTTGTTTTTCAAAGTAAACCTTTTATATCACTTTTATGTGGTGTGGAAAGTATCCTCTGAACATACAATAGTTCTTCAAAGTTGCTGGTGCTTTTATGAGTTAGATGAGTCTTTTATTAACACATTCAGTTCATGAGAATGTGAAAACGTTAGGCCAAGGTTTTTGAAGCAATCAGCATGAACACAAAAATAGTCGCTCTGGAATGTTGACTAAGTATTTTAAGCTCTCTTAAAAAAAAAAAAAACCACACAACGTAACAAGGACACTACCATTTGTGACAAAAAAAGTCAAAGTCTAGCTACACAGCAACGCAGCACGGATGACAATTTTTGGACGACATCAAGCCCTGTTGCAGTTAATTGGTATTTCACAAATGGCATCTGGAGGGCCAGGATGTCACCTCATGTTGTCTATATCATTTAGGGTGGGAAAATAGAAATTCTCTTCTTGCATATATCAATTAATTTCTGACAAAGACAAAACTTGTGACAGTGAAACCAAGGCAGACTTTGGTCCAGCCAATGCATGTATCTCACACAAAAAGGTTCTTAATTGAAAATGCCCACCTGACTTCTATCTTGCAGCAGATTTATCCAAGAATGATACGAAGAAGCTGACCCATTTTATTCTTAAGGGCTTACTTGTCCTTTCTGTTTTGTCTGGCCAGTTACTTTGTCGTGAATTCCAGTCTTCATCAGGAGGTGGATGAAATTAGCAGCTCAATTCGCACTAGTGTGAAGGGAGTGGCTTACGCAAAGGACAGGATCTGGGATACAGCAGAATACACTGTACTGATGCAGGCAAGTCTTAATTTAATGTCAGTCCAGTATTCAACTTCCATTGATAAATCTGTTGCTTTCCTGACATGTCTCTCTCCTGCCATTCAATGTGATATTCAGTACTTTACATAGGAGAAAGCAATGTTTAAAGCCAAATCTTCCCTCCCTCCCTTAGTGTAGGGAAAAAAGATAATCCTCTTTTATGAGATTTCTGTGGTGCTATTTGTTACACAATATTAACATAATCATTTTAATATTTTGTTAATAGCAAACCTAGGAACAGATTCACTCCAATATAACCGTACTAAACAGAGTAGTGTTGCTACCAATTAATGCTACTCTATGTTTCTCAGTTGTAATGCCAATTTGAAAAAAAAAAAATAATAATCAGTGCTTTCTTGCCTCTGGCTGCTCTTTCCTGCCCTGATGACGTCCCTGGCTTTTCCTGTTTGAGATGGATAGAATCTGTATATTACGGGGAGGTAGAGCCAGAACAGCCTTGTTGTCCTTCCAGATGATGATCTGGAATAACTGAGGTCTGAATTGAGTATGTGAAATTTCAGTTAGTTTCATATTCTTTCCTCCATGTAGGCAACAAACTCTTTTTTCGTGATGACCAATATCATTGAGACAGAGAATCAACGTAAGCAGAGGTGCCCTGAGGTAAATACGTTTTGTGATTTATGCTTAGGATGTACTGAATGCATGTTGATGTAAAAGAGTGAACCATCCTTGGAACAGTCCAGTACAAGCAAATATTGTTGTTCTTTATGTCTGTATCTCAGCAAATAACACACAAAATCTAGTTTAAATGCTCCTTTTCTTTCTGGGGGAATCAGCTGGCAGTTGTGACTTTGCCTCCCACCAATGACCTTGAAGTCAAACCTATCACTCTCAGGGGGTGATGACATTCAGGCCAGTGATTGCTGTTCAGCTTCTCTGGCATTGCTGCTGCTCTTGAGGAAAACCTGGAGAAATGATGGAGCTACAGAGTCACTCTCAGCTTCTCTGCTAATATGATTATCTTACTGTTGTTTGTTCCTACATGTCCCCTTCCTTTCTTACTGTAGGTCAAACCTGGTCATCAGCTGAGGCGCTCTCTCCTCTTCATTTGGCTGGCCTAGAAGTGGGACCTTGCAGAGTAGTTCCTAAATACAAGTTGACTTTCACTGGCAAAAGTATGGGACTGCTAGTAAACAAAGAATCAGATAGTCCAGTATTAAATTTATTGTGCTTAATACTATATGAGAGAGTGGGAAAGATGGGAAAAGACATAAATAATAAAGGAAAATGTTATTGTAAGCAAGGAAAGGGCTTTTTTCTGGTTTTGCAGGTAGCTGGGCCTTTGTCTCCTGTAAGCCAAACAATTAGTAAGGGTTATACCTGCTTTGCTTTGTTATTTTCTCTTATTATTAGATATTTTTACATTGAAGCTGAGTAAGGCTTTTTACATAGGTGTGGAGAAGGAGATATTTATATTGCTCTTTTATATAAATTTTTCCAGTATCCCTTCAAAAAAGCTCTCTGCTTGTCAGACAACTCGTGTAAAAATGGGAGCATAGATATCCACAGTAGTGGTAAGTGAACGGCATTTTCAGATTGAAAATTTTCTTTCTGTGGGTACTACCTTCTATTGCATTATTGACTGGTACAGCATGTGCAAGATCCAGCTTACAGAATTGCAGTAGAACAGTACAGAATCCTAAAAGATCTCTGAGAACATATTTTCAAACCCACAAACCTGAGTTTTTATCAGTTTGTGTATGCCCTTACTAAAAGGAGAAACAGTGAGAGGGAGCAGAGAAAGGGGAGGGGTGAAGAAGAGTACAGTGGTATGAATGAGGGCTAAACCAGACACACTCCCATTTGAACTCTGTGGCTGCTTAGCAAGTGGAGTAACTGGAGGATCTGTTTGAAGGGTTTGTAATACCCCTGTGATGATTAGGTAGTTCTCAGGATAAGTCAAAGGACTTGTGTTCTTTATGTGGGACCAGTTGTCCAGAAGGCATCATACTGTTTTCATCAGCTATGCGAGTTCTTTGTAGTGTTGAGATTCCCTGAATTTGGGCTGCTGGCTGCATTCTCACTTTCCCTGGTAAAGACTAAGCGCTCACAGAAAATGCTGACTCTCTAGGAATACAGAAAGATTAAGGTTTTCTGCCCACCTTTATATCCCTGTTTAATTTGCTCATGTTGTTGAATTAAACTTGTGACTGAAACAGTTGGCTTCTCAATTTATCCCATGGCTCAGATATGTAACTTCATATAAAACTGTAAAGGAAATTACTTCACCCACAGCCCAAACAATGACAAGCATTGTTGACCCAAGCAAACAGCTAAATAAGGATTGATGAGGTGTGGCACGACCATGGTTTGGGTAGTTCTTCCTACAGCTTCCTCCTATAGAAACCTGCAACAATCTGAAATGTCAAGTTCCCTATCTTACATTTGAGGAGGAATCTACTGATATGTTGAAACTGTCTCTTAATTAGCGAAAACCTCTTGTCTTGCTAAGAGCTTGTATCTCTACAGGAATTAAAACAGGAAGATGTGTGGAGTATAATGTAACTTTTAAAACCTGTGAGGTTGAGGCATGGTGTCCTGTCCAACCCATGGAAAACCCTCCTGAGTAAGTGAAAGAGATATCTGCATTTTTTTAATCTCTAAAGAAGGACTTACTTTGACAAAGTCATGAAATTTTAGGATAATCCCTTTGCCTAGGCACATACAGATCTCCTGTATGTAAATCAGGTATTTCCTTTATAGTCATACTGTTAACACTCATTATAACATCTAAATAACTTCTAACAATCTGTCCTGCTGTGTGATTCTGCAGTGAAGTCATAGCCTACAGTTTGTATCATCATCCAGCTGCCATGGAAGTAGTTTTAGATGTCATAGGCTCATCTTGAATTCACTAAAGGCATTTGGCTCATTAATTCAAATGTCAAGGAAAATGCATCAATGTAAGATAGGTTTAATCAGTGACAAAAATAAAAGGTTTCCTAACTTGGGGTTTTCTTCTGCAAGGCTTAGGGCTTGATGGTATAGAAGTTCTTTGTGGGTTCATTTATCACAGTGAGGTTGCTTCCACCTCCCAGAACAATAGGGGTAGATTGGTTATCTGTACACTGTGCTGCAGGTTAGTGTTTGGGGATCCACCTCTGACAGAAGAACAGTCTCTCCATCCTCACTAGGTAGATGACGAAAACCTCAGTGCTGGCAATTTGTAATAGTGAGCTGAAGAAAACTCTAGGAAAAAGAATCCATGGAACAATGCTTCTGTGATCTAGAGAGTAGGATGGAGGGGCCTTGTAGCCATCTTTTTTTGTAACCCCGTGACTGTACAGTGTTCCAAGATGAAAATGTTCTATTTCTATTCTGTATCAGCCAAAGTGTAAAAAATTTTATAAAAGATTTGTTTTGAACTGAAATGATGGGAATTTAAGAGAGCAAATTATAATAGATTTTAGCTCCTCTCAACCAGCTTTGAAATATATGTGTAAGAAACTAGGTCAATTATCACTTTTATGAACTCACTGCATTTAAAAGATACTAGCATGATTCAATGTATATATCCCATATTTTCCCTAATTTGAGGTTTTCTGCAGAGACTGAGCAGTTTTTCTACTGCCAGGTCCCCTCCAGAGCCCACAATGCCTCGTACAGCTCCTTCTGCTGAGTTTTTTTCAGCTCTTTAAAGGAATTTCCATTCCCTTCTCCTGTGGACAGACTTGTGATCTGAAAAAGGCTTTGTCCAACAACAGGAAGGCTGCAATTGTTCATACAGTATCCGGGAAAGATATGCATGAGCTTCCTGAGTTAATGAAATCCTAGGGGTTTTTTATAAAGTTTCAGTGACTGCCAGTCATTTTTAAATGTCACACTGCGTAGGCTCACTGCTGCGTATGTTGCAGAGGGAATTTTGCTTTTAATTACATCGCACAGTTGACACATTCTGTCTTGTTTCCTAACCTTCCTCTAATGTGCCAGTAATCGGTTACTACTGGGGACATCATAAGGGATGAGAGGTTTCATGCAAAGCTCTGATGTGTAAAGTTCCTTCAGAAGTTCCATTGGCAAGTCAAAAATGAGGAATCACTAAAAAGCAATGCTGAGTGTTTATTTTCTACCAGAACGATACATAAGACCAAGGTCAGAGCTCAGGAAGCTTTGCCATCTGGTTGAGACACAGAGGGAGCAATGTTGGGCTTTGGTTACACCCATGATTGTCTTTATTGTCCAAATTCTTTTGAAAGGTAAGTTTCATGAGCTATAGAGGTGGCCTCCTTTTCCTTCCCGTTAGTTATGGCAGGAGCTGAACAAAGGCATTGCATGTTGGCAAGAAGATTCTTTTATTTTTCATTGTTCATTTGTGCCCTGAGGCAGGGCACAATTGTCAGATTAGCTGTCAGATTAGGTATTTACAACATCTTTTTCAGGAGAGGTTTGGATCAGATTCCAGATGCTTCCGAGTGACTTGGTTTAGAAGACACTCATGAGAAGTCCTTCATGGAAGGAGCATGTAATCCAGCTAATGTCATCTTGTCATCACAGATCTCTGATGCAAAGGCATTGCTTAAAATATAATGATAGGAAAAATATTCCCTCCTTAGAAGCACTGTCCTTTATGTGGGTGATGACTGCTGTGCAGACTGGGTTTCCCCCTTGGAATGGCTGTCTTAATGGAAACAAAAATATTCCTGGTTCATTCTTAAAATGGAACAATGCCAATGTTCCAGTTCAGCATAGTCCCTATGCTAGTGAAACAATGCCAAAAACTGTATCTCTTACTTTCCTGTAGCCCTGGGAAGTCCTAGAGTGTAGCAGAAGTTGTCTCACACAGTCTAGGCCAAGGTTACGCTGGCAACTTGTAGGAAAATTCCTTCTTTCCTTAACTCCCAGAGATATCCTCTAGGATTGAGTGCGTGGATCATTCTTGTACTCTTAGTAGCTGTGCAGTTCTGGTGTACATGGCCACCTGTATTTGAGGACCAGCAATAAAACTGCCAATTCATTGTGCAGAAATCATCAGCTGTCAAATTTCTTACTATTATTCTATAGCAAGATTTATACAAGAGATCTCCAGAGACCATATGTCAGCTGCTGGTACAGACCCCAGTTAGGCTTGGCCCACACAAACAAATCCAATAGAGACAGAACATCTCTTTCTCGATGCCCTGAACCACTGAACTCCCTGCATTTCAGTCTGTTATTCTTAGCAACGCATTCCTCCTACTGACAGCTTTCCAGGTAATAGCAAAGTCGCATAACATTAGCTGATGTATTTAAGTAAAATGAGTTAGTTAATTTGATGTTTCTTTTTTTTAGGCCTGCTGTTCTGAGGAGTTCTGAAGACTTCACTGTGCTAATAAAGAACAACATTAACTTCCCAAAACTTAATCACACTGTGTAAGTGCAAACATTCTTCAGTGCTTTCTGAAGTAGTTGTGCTCTGAAAAAAATATTGTATAAATTGGCACCTTCTTTACTCAAAAAGCTTATGCATTCAGGGATGTATCTGCCTGAGTGACAGATACCAAGTTTCTTTAATTCTTAGCCTTATGAATCCTTCAGGAACCAAAAGAAATAATGGAAACAGAGCCTCCCAGCATAACTCTATTTCTCTTATGCACTGTTCATTCAGATATACTGGTTTATGTTGGGGTAAAATCACTAAAATATAGCACAGCAGACGTGTAACCCAAATTATAAAGTGACTAGCAATAATATCGAAAGAGTAAAGAATTCATCTTCATTCCTAGATCACAGTTAGGGATACACAGATCTGGTAACTACAAAGCCAAAAGCTTGTATGCTTAAAAAACGAGCACATTTAACACAGGTTTTAGTAAGTGTGAAGTACCTTACCTGTATCTATCTGCTCCAGCTTGTTTTTAAATGTAAACAATTGTATGTGTTCTTCACAGACTAAATATTCCACCAGATTTTAATAATTCCTGCACATACAACAAGACAACTTCCCCGCTCTGTCCAATTTTCCGTCTGGGAGACATCGTTCAGGAAGCAAATCAGAAGTTTTCTGAGATGGCAATAAAGGTCTGTGATATCACTTCTTTTTCATGCTCAGTGTTAAAACATTTTCTTGATTCTCTTCCTGTATGTTTTGCTGTCTGCCATATAATGGAATGGTTCTGAAAGTGATTGTGTGAGAAGACACAGAGTCAAAAAGCGCTTATTTTTTGCCAATACATTTTCACTCTGTTCCTTAGGATATTGAGCCAAATACCCTTAAGACAGTATCCAGCCATACGTCTAGAAGGTCAGTATTAACAGATGGGTAGAATAGAAGGAGAGACAAAGTGTCTTCCTGCTCAGAGTCATCAACTGAGCCACATTTATTGATTCTTAGCCTGGCACAGCATGTTCAAGATGAAATATTTGGTCTGGGTGCCTACAAAACTTAGGCTTGCACTCAGGCTTTTGGTTTGAGCTTATACATAGTTTAAAGCAACAAAATGACCGTCACAGTATATAGTATATCAGCTACATCCACACTTGTGCTACTAAGGTAAAGAGAAATAGACAGAAGATAGGAAAGGCCTAAATGAATAATAGCTTCTAGCTTATGTAACTTCCAGACAAAACTGCTTTATTGGCAAATGTTGCTTATGAGTTAGTGTGTCTATGGAGATGTGTCCATGCCCTAAGCTTACTGTGTTTATTTCTAGGGAGGAATCATTGCCATTCGGATTAACTGGGACTGTAACTTGGACAGCTGGTTTTATGACTGCAGACCAAAGTACAGTTTCCGCCGCCTTGATGACAAAAAAACAATGCCTGGGTTCCACATCAGGTAAAAATATTATATGAATCAAATAGCATGTTTTCCGAGCTGAAGCAAAGATGTGATGAGGTGTGGGGAATGATGACTTGGAATGATAAGTCATTTGATTCTCCTTCTACACTCTAGTACTTACATCCTTAACCTGCAGCTACTGCAGTTGTACAGATGCATCATCATGGTCATCTTCCAAATGAGCATGTTTGTATTGCAGGAGATTTTATTTCTGTGTCAAAAGGCCTAGAAATTTCCAACAAGTATTCTGGGAGCCAACCCAGAGAATAGTTTGGGCATATTCCGCCATATGGCAATTGAGGCTTGAAAATACTACCTATACTTGTGAGTTTCCCGAGGCAATTAACACAAATAAAATAACAAAGTGTTTTTCTTCCATCTGGGTAACCCCCACAGTTCACTGAATCAAGATTTATTCAAAAGCAAATTAGAGCTTTTGGTTCTGTATGCATATAGCAGATTTATAAGAAGTTTTGACAAAAAATCTTGACGTGACTCCAGTTCTAAAGAATTACACAAAGCATTTATCAAATGCTTATCAGCATGTTTAAAACTAAAGATGTCTCTCAGATCTGTGGCAAAACTTTTGTGTAACAACCCTTTTTTTTTGTCTCATGGCATGATTGTTATAACATTGTGGGTTTTCATACATTTGTGATGCTAACATGAGTGCCATAACTGTATAGGAGCTGCCAGCGCGTTCCAAGCTGCGTTGTGCTGGAGCTGTGCAAACAAAGAACAAATAGGTGCTGCCTCTGACCTGGCAACTGCAGACAGGAGCTGGAGGAGATCACAAGGAAAAAGCAAGACAGTGCTGTGAGGCTGAGGCCAGCAACCTTTCTGTTGAATACATTTTTACAGGCAAAGCAGTTTCTGAGGCAGCTTTTGGAAGAAGACAGTGGAGTAGTTTAGAGGATGTTTAGTGTCAGATTAACAGCTGGGGTCAAAATGCCAAAAATTGGTTTGCTCAAAATTTGTTATCTCTTAAGTATCGAAATACCAGTCAGTAGCAAGATTATTTTGCTACAGTTCAACTGCAGGAAGCATTATTTTGCTGCAGGAAGTGAGCCTGGT
The DNA here is from genome assembly GCA_026546715.1 of Gallinago undulata. NCBI lineage: Eukaryota > Metazoa > Chordata > Aves > Charadriiformes > Scolopacidae > Gallinago > Gallinago undulata. The sequence continues at coordinate 27,990,152 of JAOTQQ010000005.1, forward strand.
CTGAAAACATAGGCTGTTAGAAGAGTGTGCATGATACCCCACCACATCCTGGAGGCTTGAATTGGTCTCTGTTAATCAAGAGATTTATTGACAAATAAATCTCATTCTCTAATGGCTCCAAAATTAAAAAAGAGGAGTAGCATAGTTTGGTGCAGCAAGTTAAAAAGCAAAGGCAGTGAAAGTTGAAGAGTGGTAAGTAGATTGAGCATAATACCCTTTAAAACAAGCGTGGAAGTTTGGTGAAGAACGTGCACAAACCCTGCTGCGTTGTTGAGCTACCGAATGCCAACTTGTTAAAACAGAGCTGCTGATTTTAGCAGAACTGCCCAAGTGAGTAAGCAGGGGAGAGCTAGAAATGATCCTGTATTTAATATATTGAAATTTTTTTTTAAATCAGTGACATATCATAAGAATGTAAAATATTGTCATATCAGAGGTCCATCCAGCCCAGTATCCTAAAGCTAACGAAGATCAGTAGCAGGAGAAAATTTCAGAAAAGAGCATCAGAAACAGGGCACGTACAGAATGCTGCTTCCTCTGCAGTCTTACTGTTCTAGAAGTCAGAAAAGCTACTTTGGGCAGCTCTGTCTGCATGGAGCCCTATTGATTTCATCTCAGTTCAAAGGGGAATTTTGTGATAGACTTAAATGGAAACAGGCTTTAGCCTTCTGAAAGAACTACTTGAGGTTCTAGGGAGCAAAGCTCCAGCCAGTGATGAAAGCTCTTGACAGGTCAGATCTGAGCACAAAGCTGTTACAGAGGAGAAGGCTTCTATGCCATCAAGAGCAGACATGGAGTAACCTCTACCCTGAGGGCTAGAGAAAACCTCTGATCCTGGAAAGAGTTAGGAAAACTTTCAAATAAGTGACCTGAAGGCTTCAGAGGCTAAGAGCTGACCCATAAAAAGTCTGTGTCTTGGCCACAGACTCTGGAACTGTTCAGCACAGGAAAAAGGGCATTTCATGTCTGTGCAAGCAAGGAACAAGCAGAACATGTTACAGTGTGTTTTTCTGAGCGAGTCACTGCCTTCAGATTATACAAATCAGATAGTGGTAAATGGGATGCAAATAATCACATGATCTAAGGAACTCTGATTAAAAGCATTCTGAAAGTCTACCAAACTTAGCTTGCAGTAGGATGTGCAGGAGAGAGTGGAATCAAGTAAAAGCTTGCTCTGGGCTGGTTTATTAGCATCAATATGGCAAAGCAGAGCTGCAGAGACTGAACCCAAAGAGAAGGAAAAGAGGAAAGCGTATTTTTCTTTAGATGTCTCTGTCATCTGAATGAGTACCTGGAGATGCTAGAAAGCAGAGGTCTGAGCTGATGGCATTTACACCAGACATATCCTCTTAAACAGTTTTCTCTTTTGGTACTTGAACAGGCAGCAAATTTTGATTAGCAATGACAGTTATCAGTGAGTATCTGCCACCCCTGGAACTCACCTTCTGTCCCTTTGGCTAAGTAACTTCCCGTTCCAATTATTTATCTAAATGGAGAACCAGGACTTAGAGATTACTCGAATAAACCTGTCAAGAACAATACAGCACTTCAAGCTCTGACAGCATGTCTGAGGCAGAAGACGTATGGGTGTTGTTATCAGAGGCTGGATGTTATGGTTGGACTCTGATGTCAGAGGTCCTTTGCAACCATGATGATTCTGTGATTCTCTGATTAGTACCATTCTGTGTTTTAGTATGTCCTTCAGTTTAATGTAATGATTTTGTCTGTACTGACAGCTTTTCATTGTCAGATTTTAAAAGACCTCTTTATTCCATGCTCTGTGACTGCTTATTGATCCATAAGCTCATGTGAGCTGTGCATCAGGAGGGTTGTGTTCTTGATAGCATAAGAAACTGCAAGTTAGTAAAGGCCCACATGATTCTTCCAACTCTCTACTGATTGACAAATGGAAAATGGCTGATACCCAGCATGCTGAAGTATGCTCAGAAGTTCAGAGTTGGTCTTGGATAACACGGTATTAAAGCTTTCAGAACTTGGGCACTCTTGTAATTGCCAGCTCCTCACATAGCCTTGCTGGGGTTTTCTAACTGCTTCACCTGTGATTGAACTTTCTGCAGCTTCAGGTTCCAATTTGAATTGAGATAGAAAAACACTCATTGGACATAAGTTGGATTTTTATTTTGTCTAAATCTCTATATATGTATTAATGAAGTTTAGACTGACAGGTCAGATGTTGGGCAAAATACTGTTCATCAGGCTGGCCCCAGCACCTTCATTTCAGAAGGCTGAAAGGCCTGGAGGAAGAAGGGGAAAGAAATTATGCCTCTTTTTGTGTTCTGCAGCCTTGTGGTATTATATTGCCTGGGGAAGCTGCACAGATCTTTATTTACTCTTTTGCAGATATGCAAGATACTACAAGCTGCCCAATGGGGAGGAGCAGAGAACCCTTTTCAAAGTCTATGGAATACGGTTTGATGTCCTCGTCTTTGGCACAGTAAATACAATTACTTTTCCTTGCAGAGGGAGAAGAAAGCTCGCTATTTCCTTAGTCCCACTTCTGCCATATACCCCTCTCTCCTGTCCATCAGTCTGGGATGGAAGTCATGTCAGATGAGTAGATCTGAACGGAACTGAGCAGCGCAGGAGAGAAAAGCTGAGGATGAAATGGCAGTGCTGTGAGAGGAAGGATTGTGGTTTAAGACTGAGACAGTAACAGATGTCACCATGACATGATGATATTGTCATGAACCCCATATGCCACCACTGTTTCCCTCTCAAGTTCTTTATTCTCCCCCACAAAGTGTCTGATATAGTCTATGAAATTTTGGGATTGATTGAATTGTAAAGAGAGATATATTGTGAAGAGACAAAAAGAGAAAAGCCATTAAGCTGAGTGAATGGTAACAGATCTTGCCTCTCAGTTATTCTTTTCTGTTTTCTTTAAGGGTAGAAAATTTAACATCTTTGAACTCACTAAAAACATCGGGTCCATGATCTCCTATTTTGGTTTGGTGAGTGACTTATTGTTTGTATTAATACAACCAGTTCTGCAGATACAGTCTCATTAAGAAAGTGGAATCACTACTTGCTTTTTTTTCATGCGCAGGTTGCGAGTACCATTGAAATTGCTATTTGTTTAATTAGTTACTCCAGCTGTGGCAAATCAACATTCTGCAAAATTTACAACAGGAAAAAGTATGAGGCTGTGCTGAATCCAACACAGGTAAAGAATGTAAATTGCTGCTCCATGGATACAAAAATGCAGCTGATCCAGGAAGGTTCCATGGAGCTGAGCATGGTATGGACTGCATGAGTGCAGTGGGCTCTACACGCAACCTTAAAACAGCCGAGTCACACCAGCTCCATCAGGGAAACCCACAGAGAATAGTGATGTTTCAGTGTAACCAAAGGACGTCATGAAAGGGTTTCCATGAAGAGGGCATTGCTCAAAGACTCTTCTCTGCCAACTTCAGTTACCTCTTCCTGTTTTTAAAGATATAAATGGCTATTTATCTAGGCTGCCTCTACTAATCCCCTGGCATTTTAGACATGTATTTTTAAAGAAGAGTGAAGAGGAGAGTACCTAAAGGCCCTGCACAACCACACTCCATCTCTTCCTGTTCCCTCTGGCCCCGCAGCTCCCCAGGCCCTTGCTATCCCAGATATTGGAAATATGGGCCCTTGCAACATGCAGTTGCAGGGGATTGTTACTGGCGCATAGAACCCATGCCCTGAGGTCAGATCCATGCTGTTTGTCCCCAGTTCTCCAAGTAACTACTCCAGGTGACAATGCTCATTTCTTCTGCTGCACAGGTGATGTATGTGTCCTATCTTGATGAGCCACACATTATCTTGATAAAGACACCTCTGAAAACAAGCTTGCAGCATGCTGAAGGCAGCATTGTTGAGGTAAACACACTTAACCTTTAGGATCCTCCCTTCAGAAGAGAGAACTGAGGGCTGTCATTCCAAACCGATTTGGGTTTTTGTCACCTCCACCCTGCCATACTTCCTGATTAGGTTTTGAGGGGCTAAAACTAGGTCCCTATTGTCCACTTCAAGTTAAAAGGTCCAGAGGATGTATTTTCTACAGTAATCTGACAATGGCTGCTTTCCCGTGGTGGGTATGTGCCAGCGGGAGTGCGTTGGTGTTGAAACAACTTGCGAGGTGTCGATTCGATTTCGCTAGGGTGGGCGTTGGCAACACAGAAAGACAATCCTCCTCCAGATCTGCTGATCTATCATCATTATCCCTATTGTGCTGTGTCAAATGAAAAAGCCAATGGTGAGGATGACTTTTGTAAACTCTCTCTGCAGTTGGATGAAGCAACAAATGCTGTATTCTTTAATTTATGTTGGGAATTGTTGTTGCAGAGCCACCCTCTGAAATTCTGTGATGCTGGCAGCTGCTGTACCAGCGAGTCCAACAAAAACCAGGATAACAAAGGATCTGAGCCGATGCACACCACTGAGGCCGAAGAGAACGATGATAATGAAGAACACAAACAGGGGCAACCTCTCAGACAAGAGGCCTCTTCCTCAGACTGCCAAAAGTGGTGCTGCTGTGGCAATTGCCAGCCAACACAGAAGTACCATGAGCAGCTCTGCTGCCGAAGGAAAAAAGGGCAGTGCATCACAACTTCCCAATGGTTTCAGCAGCTGGTGCTCTCCCAACACACCCTGAAGAAAGCCCTTCTCTACAAAGACCCCTTTCTGGACTTGACAGATGGCAACATCAATAGCCAGCTGCGTCACCTTGCTTACAAGCAATACATTCACTGGCGCTTTGGCTTTTTTGATCTGGAAGACAGAGCCATCGTCCCAAGCTGCTGCAGGTGGAAAATTAGACATACTTATCCCAAAGACAGCAACATCTACACTGGTTTTAAGATAGAATGAGGATGTAGCACAACTTGAGATCACACTGTGACTCACCATGGACATTTAACCTTTGTTTTCTTTCATGGACGTTTAAAAAAAAAAAAAAAAAAAAAAAGAAAGTGTGTGACTTCCCAAAATCTTCTGTAGTACAGCTGAATTCTTGTATGTTGTCTTTGGAGAGGCATAATAGCTTACTGCTTAGCACAGAGGAACAAACACCTTGAGCTAAAGTGCTTGCTTCTGCCTTTGCTTCATTCTGTGAGTTAACCCACGTGGTTTGGAAATGTAGGATCTGGGGTAAATTCTTAGGGCTACAATTTAGTGGGAATTTCTGGGCCTCCTGCCTTTGCACTGGTACATACCAGAATCCCAGCTGCATTAGGAGATGACCAACACCCTGAAAATAAGATGGAGCCAAGAATCATCTCAAAGCATGACCCCTTGAAGGAAGGAGGTCCAAAAGAGCTATCACTTGAAAACATGGTCCCAAGCATTTTTCTCCCCCAGCCTTACCACCTTTCTGCAATCCTGGATCAAGAGGCTCTAGAAAGAGGCCACTGAGCATGTAGTTTCATAACTCACCATTGAAGGCCTTGTGGTCCATCCTGATTAAACAGGCTCATTTTAGATTATTTCAGTGGCACACACAAAGCATTTTCTGAAAAGCCCAGCTGTTCTCTTTGTATTACTCCCTTTTAGCTTGAACTTGGGAATTACATTGAAAAGTACTTTTACCATCTTTGTGTGATATTTTTGGGCATTTCATTCATACTTTGAAATTGTAATGTAGGACTTTGGCCTCCTGTTTGCTCTTAGCTTCAAACAGGCCTTGCCTCCTACACCTCCTGCTGCTGAACCTGCACAGCACGAGTAGCCTTGTGCCATGATGCATAAGGCCAGAGCCAAGCCGAGAAGCAGCAAATTCAGGGTAGGTTAACCTGTGCTCCAACACCTTTTCAGTTCTTTCTTTTTTGTTATACTTGGACGTGTTCTATTTTTGTAGAAACAAGGTGAGAAGGATTGTAACGTGTATATTTTACGCTCCTTTCAGCTGAGCTTTGTTCTTTCTGAGCTAACCCAGGAGTTTGCAATTTCCATTTCCCACCTATGTTTTAAGATACATTGCTAGCAGATTATGCCAGCTGTATTTATATCTTTAGTTGTAATATGCATTAATTGTATTAACATTCCTATTGCAGCATCTTATGTATCTAGAGTGAGAAAATATTACAGTTGGTATTAATGCATTCCTGTTCCGACACATGAACTGCCTCTCCTTTTGGAAAGAACTACACTGAATATTCACTTAAGACTGTGATAAATAAAGGGGTTGCTTACTGTGGATGGAAGGGTGACAGTCTTAGAATCATATAATGGTTTTGGTCACAAATGACCTTAAAGATCCTCTCGTTCCAACCCCCGTGCCCTGGGCAGGGACACTTTCCACCAGACCAGGTTGCTCAAAGCCCCATCCAGCCTGGCCTTGAACCCCTCCAGCGATGAGGCATCCACAGCTTCTCTGGGCAACCTGGGCCAGTGTCTCACCACCCTCACAGTAAAGAATTTCTTCCTAATATCTAATCTAAACGTACCCTTTTTCAGTTTCATACAGTTCCCCCTTGTTCTGTGCCTCCACTCCCTGATAAACAGTCCCTCCCCATCTCTCCTGGTGCCCCTTTAGGGACTGGAAGGGGCTCTGAAGTCTCTCTGGAGCCTTCTCTTCTCCAGGTTGAATGACCTCAACTCTCGGCCTGACCTCATAGCAGAGGCGTTCCATCCTTCTGAGCATCTTCGTGGCCTCCTTGTGGCCCCGCTAAGGGCGGGTCAGGGCGGCACTAAACTCCTTTTCCCTCCCAAAACAGCCCGGCGTGCGGAGGCTGCACCTGGGGCAACCACTACCGCCTCCTCCTCGGCCGCGGGCAGGCCCGGTGGCTGGCAGGCGGCCCGCAGCTGGCGAGGGAGGGCCGGCAATCAAGAGCCCGAGCCGGTACAAGCCCCGGGGCTGCGGGAACGCTCTCCGCGCTGCTTGGGGCGCTGTGGCTCCGCCGTGCTGCCCGGCCTAGTGGGTCTCCCCTCCCGCCCTCCCAGGCCGCCATGGTGTCGTGCGGGGCTCTCCACAGCTTCCTCTTCGAGTACGACACTCCCCGCATCGTCCTGATCCGAAGCCGCAAAGTGGGGCTCATGAACCGGGCGGTGCAGCTCGCCATCCTCGCCTACGTGATCGGGTGAGCGGGCTGGGGTAGGGGTGGCCCGGCCGCCGCTGCCGGCCTGCGTCCCCCTCCCCGCCGGGCTGTGCTCGGGGGAAAGCCCGCAGCCCCGCCGGGGAGGCTGCTGTGAGGGGGAAAAGGCTGGCTCCTCGCCGGGAACCCGCCGGTGGGGCGGGAGGTTGAGGGGCCGGAGCCGGTCCGCCTCCCTCACGGGGAGGTGGCTGCTGGGGCCCTCATTTTCTGTCAGGGAGGCGGGGGCGGCAGGAAGCGGCCGCTGAGGGGAGGCCGGAGGTGGGTTGCGGTCGCGGGTGCCAGCACTGGGAGGTGACAAGCGGGTGGTGGGACAGTTCAGCTGGGGTTGTGGGGCTGCTTGGAGGCAGCCGCCGGCAGGAGAGGTACCCTCAGGAGGGGGAACCCTGTCCCTGGGGGTGGCCGTCATTCACCCAGCAGGGCTGTGTGTAAAAGCAATAACTACACCCTGCCAAACCACTCTGCTAAAAAAAAAAAAAAAAAATCAGCGGGGACGTTGCTCTTCCTGTGACCCTTTTGTAGGGAAACGCTGTGAAACTGCACCAGCCCTTTCAGGTGACGTGAAAAAAAAGAAATTTCCACTGCCTGTGCTGGGTTATAACGTTTACCTGATTTCTGTTGTTTCTTTCTTGCAATCTTTCTCTTGCAGCTGGGTGTTTGTGTGGGAGAAGGGCTACCAGGAAACAGATTCTGTGGTCAGTTCTGTAACCACAAAGGTGAAAGGAGTAGCGCTGACAAACACATCAGCCTTGGGAGCCAGGATCTGGGACGTGGCTGACTATGTCATCCCCCCTCAGGTACCCATCGCTTCCACATGCAGAAGGTTTTTAGAACAAACAGCCACCACCCTGCCAAAGCCCACAGAGGTCTGGGGGAGCTTCAGGTCTAGCACGGCTTTGATACAAGAGAATGAAGCAGCTTTGCTTCGTTGCAGATCATGCTGAGCACCTGTACCACTAGCCCTGGGGAAGGTTGTTTCCAGAGAAGTGTGTCTGTATGTGTGTTTGTATAGGAGGGAGGATTTTGCAGGCTTCAGGAAAAAGTTACAACAATAACCAAGCGTCGACTTTCTTGCTGCTTTCTAAAGCAAACAGTTGAAAATTAACTTGTTGGCAGAAACCCCAGGAAGAGCCTGCAAGTCACTTGACCCGGAACTGAACAGGAGGTATTGCTGTAGTTACTGATTGATGGTGTGTCTGTGGGAGTCTACCGTGTGTCGGCAAGACGTGGCGGCCTTCAGGGCCGGCAGGCACAGTCAAGTGGGTCACTCTATCTGCGTGAGATGTGGTGCAGAAAAAAGTTACAGTTTTAGCCAGATTTTGGCTGAGTGATCATATTTGCATATCAGTGGAGCAGAAGCAAACAACAGATCTTGAATTGTACAGACCTGAAAATAAGGGAAGTCGTGGTCCTTGGAGAAACAAACCAGGACTGGTCAAATTTCTATTATATATATTTAAAAAAAAAAAAAAAAAAAAAAATAGTGGCAGTTGTGCACAGACTTGCAGCTGGGGCTTTATTTCTGATCCTGCCTTACGACTACCTTGAAGACTTGTGTGATCTCTGTTTTCATAATGTGAATGAGGAAATTTGGGCCAAGTGGGAGGACAGAAAGGGTTGCTAGTCCCACAGTCCTTCCTCCACCTACAGGCAGCAGCATCAAGCAAAACATGTGGGAATCTGCTCCTTTAGTGCTAGCCCAGCACTGTCCAAAGCAAGTCCCCTCTGGGGGGCTACCTGGGCTCTGTCAACAAAGACATTTGGGGCAGTGCCTTGGATGTTCTTTGCAGACTGTTACTCTTAAATTTCTTTCTTGTTTTTCAGGAGGAGAACGCTGTGTTTGTCATGACCAATGTGATACTCACACTAAATCAGCGCCAAGGCTACTGCCCAGAGGTAGGTACAGGATCTGCTTCAATCCTGCCTTGTGTGGGTGGCTGTGCGGGGGAGAGAGTTTGTAGGGTGTAGAGTAATTGTTCCTCTCCAGCTTCCAGATGATAAAACAGAGTGCAAGATGAAGAACGACTGTGTTCCAGGATACATCAGCACCCACAGCAGCGGTAAGAAGCCTACTGCAAGGGCTCCTTTCTGTCCCCGTTGAGATACCTCTATGCTGTGCCTTCCCTCCCGTGAAGGAAGCAGTATTGCACTTCAGTCTCCTTGTTCTCATTCTCTCACACCTAAGAGAACTGAAAGGGAAGCTCAGATTTTTCTGCTGGGGGAGAGCAGATGGGCTTTAGACTGTGATGGGCTGATGTTGGATAGATGTGTGCTTTGGTGAGCTAGCAAACAGTGTGAGGGCTTTCTCAAGACCTTCAGTCCATGAAGCAGTATTTCACATAAATGCAGATTTGACTATGAAAAAGGCCCTGATGCTTCTTTCTCTGAAATTGCACTACAAGCTGCAATGGAAGATAATGGGGGTCTTGATACTGTCACTTCACCTCTGAGCAAATTGCTTTCACCTTATGGAGTGAGGAGATACCGTGGGGCAAATACTGCCCCTTATTTTTGCTTGGTAAGATGCTTTGCTTTCCAGGCATCCAGACTGGGGAGTGTGTCCCCTACAACAGCAGCAGCAGCATTAAGACCTGTGAAGTCTTTGCATGGTGTCCTGTGGAGGATGACAGTCATATACCCAAGTGAGTGCTCTGTCTTCCTACTCTGCGGTGGCCCTTTTGAGAGGAGGCTAGCAATATGCAGCTGATGCTTCTCAGCATTGTGCAGCATTGTGGGATGCTATTGGGAAAAGCCGAAGAGGTGATCACCAAGAACCCTGCAGAGTCCTGTTTGTGAAAATATAAGTGAAACTTACTTCTTTTTCTTACTGTTTTGTAGGCCAGCGTTCCTGCAAGAAGCTGAGAACTTCACCATTCTGGTGAAGAACAACATTTGGTACCCGAAGTTCAACTTCAGCAAGTAAATAGCATGTGGAGCATTGTGCTCTCTGATCTCCTGGACAGTAAAGGGGAGCTGGAGGAGTGGAAGAAGATGCAACAGATACACTCTCTCTCTGTTTCCCTGTAGGCGAAACATCCTCCCTGATATCAACTCCACCTACCTCAAGAACTGCATCTATGACCCAGAGACAGATCCCTTCTGCCCTATCTTTCGTTTGGGGAAAATAGTTCAAGCCGCAGGGCAGGACTTCCAGGAAATGGCTGTGGAGGTATTTGGCTCCTTCTCTTGTGCCTCAACAGTATAGAAGAGGAGCAGAAGGTAGTTGTCTCCCTATGCCTTGTGGCATGAGCCACAGGACATAGAGTAGCTGTAGAATGGAGAGCTGCTCTGGCCAGAAGGACTGAAGTCAATCTACTTAAACACTTGGCCTTGGCTTGTTTGGGTGGGGTTATGTGCAAGGCCCTTCTGTAACAGGGGGAAAGAGTGTTGGACTGGGACTGGGACAAGGGCCAGTAAATCAGGGTCCTGGTGAGCAGAGAGCCTAGTGCTAGACTTGCCAGGCGCTTGGACTGCTCACCTTCTTCTCTCCTCCGCTTGGCAGGGTGGAGTCATGGCACTGCAGATCAACTGGGACTGCAACCTTGACAGAGCTGCTTCCCACTGTGTGCCAAAGTACTCCTTCCGGCGCCTTGACAACAAGGACTCTGCCCATACTGTCTCTCCTGGCTACAACTTCAGGTAATGTGGCTACGGAGGGCAACTGCTCTCCCTGTGCCTCAGCCTGCTGGTGGTGGAGTGCTATGGGCTGCCTGCACTCCTCTGGCAGCTGAGGGTTAGTCCTTGGGCTTTTGATGGTGCTGCAGAGAGTTTCTCTGATGCTGTCAAACATAGAGCAGGTGGGATCCTCACTGTGTGCGAACAGAGCAGAGAGGGGAGGTCAGTGGAGCTCCACTGGTTGCATCAGTGTCTGAGCCACATTTGCATCAGAATTCGGGTAACGGTTTGGTTCAGCCTCCCGTGTCAGGGCAGTGAGAACTGCCTGTTTCAGGGTGTGCTGATGGGGCAGTATTTAATGGGGCTGGGGTGTCGGGGTGGGAGACTGAAGCACCTCCTCTGCTGTGCATGAGGGAAAAGCTAACCTCTAGAAGGTGGCTCTGTCAGTTGAAGACCATATCTGCACCGGGAGAATCCTTCTGGCTCACGCCAGCACCGAGAGGTCCAGCACCTCCAGTAAAACCACCAGTGCAGAGCTGGGTAGCTGGTTGCATCCAGACTCAGACCTGTAATAAAGTAGGTTGGCCACCTTGCCAAGATCCTTGCAAGAGTCCTGCCCATGAGGAAACATGGCTCAGGGCTATGCTTGTTTCTAGAATCCAAACTCTCACTTAGCTCTTTCGGTGAAACTTGAATAAATTCACTGAGAAGCTGCTGACATGCAGAGAGTGCAAGTGTGTGTTTGGGAGGTGCCAGGCCTGCAGGTCTTTGGGGTGTCAGGCGAGACCAGCTGGAAGATATCACAGCCCAGCTGGTGCGGGTTCTGAAGTGCTCTTGCTAATTCCAGACCGTGGTGCAGCCCCTTACCAACCCTTCCTCTTCTCTTCCACCCTCTTCTCTGCTTCCTCCTGGCTTAGTCAACCGTGTGGCAGAGTAAGTCTGATCCCACTTATTTGTTCTGATCCCTTTTCCCTGTCCTTTGCCGGCGAGTCGCGTTGTGTGGGACAAGGAGCAGCCTTTGTGTGCCAGGCTGAGCTGCGCTGCCTGCCTGGCTGCCTGCTCCCGGCTCTGCCCTCTCGTGGCTGCCTGCACTCCTGGCAGCCTCCTGCTCGCCCCTGGAGAGGGCTAATTATCATGTGTAGCTGCATTTCTTCCAGTCTATCCTGCTCCCCCACTAAAGCTACCTTTTCTCCCCTTCCTATGCTTCGTAAGTTTACTGATTTGGCTTGTGCTAACTGCTGTCTTAAAATCGCCTGTTCTAGGCTTTTCTCCTGTATGTGCTTGCCTGCATGAAATGATCATTTGGCGCTTGTCTCTGGAAGTACAGATGTTCAGCCCATCTTTTTGGGATGGGGACACAAACCTGGATGTTGCATGATCACATAAAAACCCCTCAAAATCTCCAGCTAAGCTCTGATCTATCTTTTATGCAGATTTGCGAAATACTACAAGGATAGTAACGGCACCGAATCACGGACTCTTGTCAAAGCTTATGGCATCCGCTTTGACATCATAGTGTTTGGAAAGGTAGGGTGGCTTAATTTCTGGGGGTCTTGTGTTGAGGACTTTCAGTGATGCTGAAAAGCATATTCCTCCTTGTAACTGTCTTCTAGGCAGGAAAATTTGATGTAATTCCTACCATGATTAACATTGGCTCTGGCTTAGCGCTGTTTGGCGTGGTAAGTGACAGTCTTTGCACCTGGACTCAAGTCTAGATTCATGCCTCAGTTCTGAAGCTCATTGTCTTCAACTCTTTCCATCTCCACTAGGCAACAGTGCTGTGTGACATTGTGGTTCTCTATTTTATGAAGAAGAAATATTACTATCGGGAGAAAAAATACAAATATGTGGAGGATTATGACCTGGTAAGCATCAATGAAGGCAGAGGGAAAGCAGGATTGCTTCCTTCTCTGAATGTGGAGAGATTTAGAAACAGGATGTAGAAAGGCCACATCATACAGGGATTTTGAACCACAGCTTTAAGGAAACTCTGTCAGAGAAGCTAAATTTTACCTCAAAGCTGTTGCAGGGAGGAGTGTTAGAAACAAATATTGCAATGTTTCCTGGGCAACCACTCTGGGAGTGGGAAATGTATATTCAAGAACTTGTTGTGTTCCCACTGCATCTCTTTTTTTGGGTTGCAGTACTTGGCTGTTGCCTTTTGAGAGCTGCAGACAGTGGCTTTGTCCCCATCAAATCCTTCCTTCTTGGCTTTTGGGGGTTCCTGCTGCTGTGGACAAACCCATTCAATGGGTTGGTATTTTCTGAGATCAGTATGCTGATAGCCACAGCTCTACCTCCCCTCAGGTTCCAAATGATCTGTTTGGATTTAGTGGGCTAGTGGGATTGCTTGACTGGTGCTGAGGGTAGAGCTCAGCTCTGCAGCCTTGTGCTTGGTGGGTAGTGTTGCTGCAGAGGGTGGATTTCTGAATCAAAAGACCTCATGGTGTTGAAAATGTAAAGTCCAGCTTGCCTGTGCAGTGTCTTATGTGAGAGGAAGGGGAGACAGAAGAGTTTTCTGACAGAGAACTGCAATGTCTTATCCTTGCAGGAAGTCAGTGAGACATAAGGAACTAACTCCTGACCTCCTGCTGCTACAGCACCAACTGCTGCTGTGAACATTTCTCTGACCCTGCCATGAGACCCACCCCCTCTTCATTGGAAGGAAGAGGGAAACAAACCTGAGAAAGGGACCTTCTTCACTACTGCTTGATACCTTGGCTGGAGCCAACCCCAGAGAGAAGAACCAGGTCTGCTCCCTGTCTGCTGTCGTTCCAGGTTAATTGCACTAAACACACAGGGAGAATTGTGCTTTTATGCCAGGTGTCCACACTGGGTAAGCCTGGGACAGGGACTGCTCTAAAACTGTCACTTGACAGTCCTCCTTTCCCTGAGCTCACCAGGAGCAGAGAGCACAGGGTAACAGGCCCAGATTCTTCCTTACAGTAAACATGGATCCTGCCAGGCGTTGTCTAACCTTTGGAGAGCAGCTCCTTGCTGTTGTCAAATCACTTTTCCTTGCCCTTAAGGATTGTGATGCTTAGCTGAGCCTGTGCCTACTATTTAATTGTGTCTCCAAGCTCCAGTAGCCACCGACTGAGACAAAGCAGTGTCTGGTTCCATTGTGCTATATAGTAAATGGCTTACTGTTTACAGATTTTTTTTCTGTTTTGTCCCATTTTTATGGTACTACTTTAAAATTTACTTTAATAAAATATTACTCTCTCCTATCCCTCTTGGAGTCCTGCAAGCCAGGTTTTGCTTGTTTATTTTCCCTAGGGCCTGTGAAAGTTAGGGTCACTGAACTGTCTTCATTTTACACAGATACCAACTGGTACTGGTGAGCTGTCAAAGCCTGTGCTGCTGTCTCCTTTCCCTCTTGATTCTATCAGCAAGAGTGCTGTTGCAACTACAGCTCCACCTTGATGCATTAAAACACTATCCAAGGGAAAAGACTTCAAAGCTGGAGGCCAGGGCAGGTTAACCTAGCGTGGCCTTAGCCAAATGCTGGTACCAACTGCTCAGAACACAGCTGTTGTTCCCTGGCACATCTCCTGTGCTTTTCACCACTGCCTCCAGACCTGTATCTGGGTTGCTGCATTTAATGGATTTAGACAATTTAGGTGAATTTGTCAGCTTTGTGTGGCCTTGAGCATCTCTAGTGATCCAGCTTTTCCCTTTTTACCTTTCTCTAATGTTACAGAGCCCTATGACCTATTCCCCACCTTCAGCATCCTGGCTGGGGCTTTGCTGCCTTCTTCCAGCAGGGCGGTGGGTTTGCTCCACCGTTAGCATGTTGTTTTCTTCTTTATTTGCCTGCTGCTGCGCCCTAAGCTGAGTGTCCCAACAACTCAAATGGTGCCTTTCTAAGAGTCAGCACTCCAGTCTGTGCAAGTGAATGGCTCAGGTTGGATTATGCAGTGGCTAAAGCCACTCTGGTCTCGTCCTAGCCTGAGATCCCCCGTAATGGTAGAGCACCAGATGTGACTAGCAGAGGAAGGTGCTTTCAGACTCCCCTTCCAACAAGCAAACTCCCACAGCTTGATAAAGACCAATCAAACAGGATAATGGTTCCACTTGATCAACTTACTCTGGATTTAGTTGCATGTCATTTATTTCAACTTGTACAGAGATGCTTGAACAGCTGTGTGGAAAAACACTTAGGTTTGTTTGTTTTTTTTCTTAGGTAATATAATTTAAAAGTGGTAAATACACAGTATTTAAACTTGATACACCTGATAAAGTTAAATGCATAATAAAGGAGTAGGAATGAAACACAAGCCTCGGTCATTAAACAAACAGTATAAAAATCAGCAATAGTTCAGGACCTTAGAAAAGAAACAAATCAATTGCCTGATAGGTAAGAGGGGACCACCAAGAAAAACTGCTTGAGACAAGAGGCCTGGTTTCCCCTTAGCACTTTCCTGTGTGCTTTCAGAGCCAAAAAGGCTTAGTACCCAGCATTAAGCCTACAGTCATCACTGGGCTTGCTTGAAAGGAAGGGAGTTGGGGAAATCAAGCTACAGCCCAGTTCCAAGGCACAAGCAAAATGTTTACCTCACTAGAAGAGAAAAGCTAGCTTTACTACTAAGGAACAGCCGCTAGGAAACTGAGCAGATTTTTTTATATATATATATGTACAGTACAGCTTCTCTAACAGGTCATGCAGTTTGATAGCTCTTCCTCACACAGCCAAGCTTTTACGCTTTCCACAGAACTACTCAACAAGAAAAAAAAGAAGAAAAAAAAAATCTACATTGAGTTTCTTTCAGAAATGTGCATTTGGCTGCAGCCCTACAGGAGCTGGCACTCAATCATCTTGGAGAGTGCCTCAGGGAAGTTTCCGGATCCTTACGAACCAAGCCCCCGCTGGCCATAAGACACTGATCTATGGTAATATCTGAGGCCCAGGGACTCTGTGGCTGGGCGTGGAGGAGCCAGTACAGCTTGTTCTGTTTAGAAGCTGTGTTGCACCTGGCCAAGCCTGTTTGGTCAATGTAAACTGTCTCACTAGGCACCCGACAAATCACAAACCCCAGATACGCAGCACAGAGCATCTCTACACCTCACCTGAACAAAACACACCACACACGTTACAATAAACAGTTATAAATAATCAGATCCCTCCCTTTTTTATTCCTTTTTTTTTTTTTCTTCCTTCATTTTTTCGGCAGAACAAGTCTATTTACAAGGTTAGAGAGCCCAGCTGCCCACTCGCACACATTTCCACAATGAAAAGTCCTGTTTAGGAAAGGGGGAGCAGGCAGCTGCAGTAGTGCTGGTACCCAAGTTACCTGTTTGTTTTTTTTTTTCCCGTAGCTGACTTTGGCAGAGCCTCAGGCTGAAACGGGAGGAAAACAGTGCGTGTCTTATGGCTCCAAACTCTACAGTACTGCTCCTAAACCACGAAGCATCGTCACCGGCTTCAGAGAAGGGCCAGCAGCACAATGTTTCGGTAATAAATTGCAATTTAGGGGGAGCATTGCTTCAAGTGATCAACAGATGTAAGGGACAGTTTGTGTAGGCACCCGCATGCTTGCTAATGCTGCACTGGCTTTAACAAAGACCTGTCCCAACAAGGAATTACCAGGCCAGGCCAGGCAGCAGAGCCAAGGACCTTGCCACACTACTGCTTGCAGTGCCCAAAATCAAGGAAGACAAGGGGACGGTCACTTCCTAAAGGCAGGGCACCCCGGCCCAGGGTTAGCAGGCAGAGATCTGACCATTAACCAAAATACTTGGGTCTCTTAGTGCCTTCTTTGGGTGAAGAATTACACCTTAGGAGTCCCTTATGTGCTTAGGATGTCAATTCTCCCCCTCTGTCAAGGACACCATCATTTTAAATGCCTCATTCAAGGTCACACAACCACATTGGACTCAGAGAAGAGGAGAGGTCACACCTTTTCCCTGTCTGTCCCTTGCTCCATCCACAAAGCAACTCTGCTTACCGTGACCCCTTTCCTCAAGCAAACCCTGACTCTTCTCCAGCTCGCCCACACTCTGCCCTTACCCAGCTTTGTCTGAGCACAGAGAACTTGGGAAAGTGAGTCTCTCCCACCACACAATGGATTATTATTTTTTACAAGCACCACAAAATAATCAGAGTAATCTGACTGAACGTGAAAGAGCTCTTCATAAGAAACAACCCATGAATTAGGTATACACTTAATTTACTAACGAGCCTCTGATCCACAGGCATTCACAAATTACTGGTAACAAACTTGCAAAAAATACATAGCATTGGCCCCAAAATCCAGATTAAGAGTTTGGAAAACAAAAGTTTCTTTGAAAATTACTAGCTAATCTAAGTATTTCATTAAGATCTTAAATTCTAAGCGAGCCCTAAGTCTATACTTAAAAAATAGCATAAGTTGTATTATTTTTAATTGTAGTAAACCATGTAATGTACATGGAAGTGAAGGATTTTACCCTGAATTTTATATTTAATAATATATCTACCTAGCTCAAGTAAAAGGTATAGAAACAAACTGTAGTTAGTGCTTCCTCTGCTGTTCAAACATTCAGCTAAACGCCACCTTTCACTCCTATGTCTGCAGCAAAAATAGTTCAGACTGAACTTAAGCCCTTAAATACCTTTTCCTTTCATACACTGAATACTCAACTTACCAAGTCCTAGTCCCACCAAGACCTTAGGAAAGGTGTTAATTACCTTAGGAGGTAATTAAACTCACTTTCTGAACGCCCCAAAGATGCTGTTTAATACAACTTGGCTCACAAAGGCAGGCATTCTTTAAAAAGCTGAAAAGGTGGGTTTTTGCTTTGTTCCCATGCAGTTAAAAAGGTGTCGATAAAAAACAAACCAGAACAACGAGAAATAGATGCAACAACATTTCCGGCAGGTCGTGAACTCTCAAAGTGCACACGTGTAGTTTTTAACTGTTGTTTTTGCCACTTGGCAAAAGCTTCGCCCTTCTCTGTGTGCCCACCAACTGCGCGATGGGCAAACAACACCCCTGGGATGCTGGCCTTGGTCCCTGGAAATTATTTGGCATTAAAACCAGGTAAAAGCAGTTGCAAATGCATTTTTGTTTGACTGCTTTTTTGTTTTGTTTTGGGGTGGGTTTTTTTTGCAAAGCACTGTTGCTGTTCAACACGATGGCTCACCTCCCTGCCATCAGCCAGCACCTTTCCCAGGAGAAGTCAGCAGTTCCAAGCAATCAGAGATGTTCAATGTTTATGACAAGTAGTCGGGTGTCTTATAACATGCTGCTATGTAAGCTCTACATCCAGCATTATACTGAAATAGCGCCATGTCATGCTGTGTTTGGTGTAGGCTCTGCTATTGTCACTCATCCTCAGCTGCACACGCTAATAACGTGCCCCGGATCAAGCTGCTGAACAGAACCATAAAGTTGATGCTCACGAGAGAAGTTCCTCCTCTCCCACGTCTGGCAAGTCGTTGCATTTCACATTATCTTCGCTGCCTTGTTTCCTGCATTAAGAGGAAATAAAACAGTTGCTGAGCAACTCAGGAAAAAGCAAAGCAGACAATGAGACACCAGCATCTGCCCCTTCCCCACCAGGGGACCTTTGGGACCCTGAGTACATGTCATCTCCCCCCAGCTTCCCTGTAACAGGCTGGAAGTGGCATATAAAGATGTTTTTCAGCCCATCAGAGGGGCAGGATATGCCATATCAGAAAAATGATCCCACAAAGTGTTTATGTTTCAGAAAGACAGTGCGTGAAGGTCCAAGTCATGGCCCCACACGAAAGGTATCAAAGCCCAGCTCCTCAAATTCTCCTCCTGTGTTTTGCAGTGATTTCCAGAGCATGAGACAAGCTGCAAATGTCCTTTTGGGCCACGATGACACTTACGGCAGCAGGTTCCCAGGGGCAGACAATGACCGCTCCTCTCTCCTGCTCCCCTCGAACGGGTTCCCAAAGGATCGCTTCCGGATCATCGTTTTAACCAAGATCTGCAAGACCAGATTGGAGCTCATGAGGGGTGCTACTGTTTTCCTTTCATTCAAGAGCAACAGGAACACCGAAGTCTCATCCCCAGGTAATTAAGAAAACTAGTGTCAAAGTTCTCTTTTTTAAAAAAAAAAAAAACCAAAACAAAAAACCAAAACAACAACAAAAAAAAAACACGGAAGCATGTGTGCAGATCTCCAGCTGCTAAATAAAGGAACTGTATCCTTGTCCGAAACCCACAGTGCAAACCAAACACGCAGATGAACCACACGAGGTGCGAGAGGCTGGAAAGGAGAGCAAAGTCTGGGAAGATTTTCTCACCCTAGGTTTAGGTTTTACTGATTACTGCATCCAGTACCTGCAAATTCTCAGATCCCTGTGACTACCTGGCAGAAGAATTAATTAGAAAGGGAAAGGAAGAAACCAGCACAATGTTGCCTCAATGTTTACCAAAACCAAGCAGAAAAACTGGCCTTTTATCTAGTTTTGGCTGAAAAACACAATGTTACCCAGCGTTGGCTGCAATCAGAGCCTGCTGAGAACAGAGTGGAGCATCAGGGTTCTACCCAGGCATCCCCCAAATTATTTTGCTGGTGGGAGCCGAGAACAACGTGAGCAGCGCCAGACCTTTGCCTCGGTGTGTGCATCCCGCTCTGGGAGCACCTGGATTAATTTGGGATTGCTTCTTGTCCCTTTGTGCCTTATTTATCTGCTCACCACACTGCACCGAGGGCCTCTACATGAAACGCACAGGCCAGCAGAGTCCTGCAGGGGAAGGCATTTTACGCGAGAGCCGAAGCCACGTGAAGCTCGTACTCGAGCGTTATCTCCTGCAGTCGGATGCACAAAGATCAGGCACCGGAGGGCAATTTTGAATAACAAATGCAAGTGGGAAAATACAAGCTCTGCCTGGAGGCAGTGTGTTATTTAAGAGGCAGGAGTTGCAGTAAAACCTTGTTTGCCCTGAGCTGTGCTAAACACACCTGGATTTTCAACAGGGCTGGGAACACTCAGCCACCCTCCGTGCACCACAGCGAGTCACCTCCAAACATGAGAAAGGGGGGAAAACCCCTCATCAATGATGATTTCCTTAGAACAAGATCCATTTTTTTCACGAGGCACATTTGTGTATTAAAGTATCTGCAGCTGAAGAGACTTCTGCAGGGTATGGAAGCAGGAGAGAGCTCCAGAAATGGAACCAGACGTGGGCACAGCCACAAGATGGAAAAGGGGCTTCAAAGGGAGACCTGTACTTCAAAAAAATCACAGCCTGGGTGTCTACAGGCAGATAACACCACACCAGGGAAGTGCAAACAGTTGCTCGCTGTTTCTCTTAGCACAGGGGCTAGCGGGCACCCAAAGCAATCATTAGGTTCAAAACCCAAAAGGATTTCACTTTTCACACAGGGCAAGGTTACGCTGCGGTTCTCACCACCACAGAGGGTTGCAGAGAATAAAAATATGAGCTTGAGAAGAGATGAGATGAATTCCCCAAGAATAGCTCCAGGCGGGGGCTGGCGCATGCCGTGGCCCAGATAAAATCTCCATCCTGGGAAGCTCCCCCAGTCCCTACGGCCAGACGGGCAAAGCAGGGCAGGAGCGCCGTGTGCCTGGCCAAAACACTCTCTCCTGGCCATGGGCTGGTCCTAGACCAGATGCTCTTTTGCCCTGAGCAAATACAGCAATATTTAGGCAGCCAGCTCAAGCGTGGAGATCAGCAACCCGCTGACAATTCCCTTTGGGACTGCTCTGAAGTACTCCCCCACACTGCGGGGTACGGCTGCCTCCAGCGAGATGCTGAGGCTCTGTCTTGAAGCACTTGTTTCTGAGCGAGGGAAGCTCTTTGCTCTAATCCTGCCCAAAGCTTTTGCCCTTCAGCATCAACCTCTGGCTGCTTGGGACCACCCCAGGAGGCAGCACGGACCCCGGTGTGTGCCCACAGACCATCGCCTCCCTCGTACTCACCACGGTGGCCAGGCTGGGGATGTGCTTGACCGAATTCTCCACCTCCTCCTCCGTCACCTCGACAAGGGTGCAGTTCTCATCCTCCGTGGGCAGCAGCTCCGCTCCGTTCTTGGTGACCCAAGGGTGCAACTTCAATTAATAACACAGCCTGTCAGGAACGATTTCCTCTTTTTCGTAACTTAAACACCACCAGCCTGGCAAACGCATCTCCTCACCCAAGCTATGGCCCCTACGTGCTCCTGAGATACCAGGGAGCAGGGGAGAGGTGTGCCATCTCACCAGCAAGCCAGCTCGTCCTGGTGCCACTGGGAATGGCTCAGCCTGGAGCAGAAAAAGCCATAGTGTGGCTCATCTGGAGCCAACGCTGGCCCCATGTGCACAACCTGGTAACCTACAGCACTGGGCATCTCAGTGGGTTTTAAGGAAAAAGACCTACTTTCACTCTCATCTTATGGATGAGAGAGCACCAAGATGCAGGAGTGATTTATTCCAGACCATACATATGAGCAGCAGTGATGGGGAGACCCACCGAGCTCTAGTCTTAGACCTGAATTAATCCACGACAGAAGGCAGAAACCCTTCTTTCTCCTTGCCCACACACCTGGCATCTCAGACGGCTGCAGGAGGAGCACAAAACGGTTCAGCAATTCCCCCGCAATCCTTGCCCCCTACCTTAGTCTCCATTTTCTCAGCTTCTCACCCCTTCCAGGCTCCTGCAGGGGCAGAGGACCAGAAATCTCCTGTGAAAGGCTGTTGCACAGTACTTTCCTGGTAGCAGAGGAAATACTGTACTCAGGGGATTTCCTTTTGCCTGTCACTTCTGTAGGCACCAAAGGTCCCAAAGCTGAGTAGGTCCCAGAGCAGGGGAAGGAGCTGGGACTTACCTGCCCAGGGGCCCTGGGCACAGAGGGAGGACCTAGCCTGGCGCGATCAAACTGACTCCCCAAAAAAATCCAAGCAAGGAGAACCCAATAGAAGTGAAGCCACAGCCACCACCAGGGGGGCTGGGTCAGTACCTTGATTTCTGGGACCGAAATCCTAGATTCGGGATTTTTATCCAGCATCCGTGTAATCAAATCCTTCAAGAAGTCTGTAACTTCTGGCCTGTGGAAAGGAGAAGGGAGATGAGACGGGGAAGGGGGTGGATGCTGCCCCACTGCCCCCTGCTGAGGGCCTTCCTGGGCAGACTGGGGCTGGACCCCAGCCCTGGCAGGGATGCAGCTCCAGGCCCTTGTACACTTAGGTGCCAGACAGCCCTTCCTTCCCATATACCCCCGGAGAAGCAAAACATCCCCTTTTTGGGCAATCTGAACTGTGATCCCGCATGTATGGAGTTGGAAGACCCCGACACCAACTCCATCCAGGCTAAAACCCAACAGGCCGCAACTGCAGAAGATACTCTGTTCCCTCCCTTCGATCACTCCTTCTTCAGCCACTGCAAACCAAGAGATGTTGCCTTCACGTTTAATGCAAAGGAAGTTTTCCAGGGCCAGGCCCACCCAGGCAGTGCCTGAGAAACGGCTCAGAAGAGCTTTAAATAAGGGCCAAGGGTTGGGGTTTTGGGTACTTACTGGTCTGGGAACTCCAACATCTGGGTCTTGATTTTATTGTGTAAACTCAGGATCCTTTCATCCATAAAAGGGCACTACCACAAAGGAAAAAAAAAAAAAAACCAAAACAATGAGAAAAGCAACAACCTCCTGTAAGAAGTAGCAGTGGGGCAGCCAGTCGAGCACCAGCATCTTGTAGGGTTTGGTGGAGAACAAGGAGTCAGTTATAGGGAAATACCGGAAGGTTTCCTATTATATCAATGTCTTCTTTTAAATGCAAAAAAAATAACATTTGACTAAAAATGACCACATTACTACAACGGATCCTTTCCTAAAAAATCTGGCCAGGCACAGAATTTTTTCCCCAGGGAAAAAAAGAAACACGGGCCTTTTGTCTGCACTCATCCCACGGACAGGCAGAGGTTTCCCATTTCCACCCACACGTCCCCATCTCCCCATGGCAATTCCCGACTGCTCGAACAGGGGTTCAGGGTGCAAATCCCACCGCTTACCTGGCACGTGGGAGGCAGATGGCAAACCCCCCCCGGACCACCAACAGCACTGGAAAAATCAATCTCATTACCTGCCCAAACACGAAGCAGTACAGCGTGATCCCCATGGCCCAGACGTCCAAAGCCTGCGGAGAGAAGAAAGCATGGTTAGATCTGCAGCAGACAATGTGTGCAAGAAAGATTAGTCCAAAAACCCTCGAATCTCTATTATAAAATACCTTTCCAGAGAAGATTTTCCTGGTTTCTGAGAGCGTCTCTGGTGCCATGAAGGCGGGGGTGCCCACTGTGTTGGTTAAGAGGGCATCGGCTCCCTTGAACTCGTTGCTCACTCCAAAGTCAGCGATTTTGACGTGTCCGTCTTCCCCCACGAGGAGGTTGGAAGGTTTAATATCCCGGTGGATTATCTTCTGATAGTGCACTGCAGCCAAAGGAAAAACAAGCAATTCAGCAGCAGCAAAAGAGCCATGAAGCCCCCATGCACCTGTAAGCCTTCTGCTAACCACCACCAGCCCCAGCTTCAAAAGCCCTGTGCAGTAGCAGAGACAATGGAAATGGCAGCGTACACCAGCAGAAACTCCAGCCCCAGATGTTTAAAGAAAAATGAAAATAAGAAATCCCTTTCTTTTTTCACAGACACTCACAGTATTCAATGCCCTTGATCAGATCCTGGAAGTAGAACCGAGCCTGGTCCTCGCTGAGAGGTTTCAGGGTTGGGATTTCCATCACGGGGCTGTGAAGGCAACAGAGAACAGAGGCTGTTCCACATCCAGAACATCGAACCCAGTGTCGAAACAGGTCACAGAGTGTTTGCTGCCAGCCAGTGACAGCACATGGCCCAAAGTGGAGGAGCACGTGGGGGTGTACAGAACTGTAACTGGGTTGGGGAGATGCTACCCAAACTCACTGGAGACCCACCATGAACCTCCCCGTCACCTCTGCATCCCACGCCCACTTCAGGTGCCAAACCCGTATCACGCTTATGCTTTGGTAGGTTTAAATCTGGAATTCAATACTCACCCTTGCTTCACCAGTTCAAACACTGAAACACAAAAGAGAAGGTGATTACTGATCACTGATTACATGTTAGAGCTCCTGCAAGCACAGTCCCAGCACAAAAAGAACTATTTTGATGACAATAGTTATGAAAACAATATTTTGGGGTTTGTTTTTTTTTTAAAAGAGGTGCTATCTCATGCAAGACACGCTGTTTTACACGCTTCTGTCTTCAGTTAAGATGCTGCCAACTACCTTCTTAATGCTGCAGCTTCAGCATCACGAAAGACCCCCCACCCAGGACCCTGAAACCCCCAGTTTGCCTGCAAGACCGAGGCCGAGTCCATGCTGTGAGCAAAGCTCTGCACTTGGTCATGGAGGCGTCACACGCTCCTCTGCTAGTACAGGCTGAACATAAATGATGGAAAAGAAATGCCTCCTCCAAAAGCACATGTATTTACACCAAGCAAACCCCTGCAGTCTGCAAGACAGGCTGGGTAGGAATACATTTGTCCAGTGCATAATTAACCCGGGCCTTGTTCTTGAAGCCAAAAAAATAAAGCTGCTTTCTAGCAGCTCATCTTCAAGGCTGAGAACATAAATGCTGGTACTTCTCATGGCAAAGCATGTCCTGATGTCAAATTAAAGCCTATTAAGTGCTATAAAGCACTCCTGTCTCCTTTCTGAACCCAGACTGGACCCCATTTGCCTCAACAATTAGTGGGGATTTGCTCCTCCAGCACATCCAGGCCATTCCTGCACTGGAGGAGGGACCCAACCCCAGACATAGCCACCCAAAAATGTGGGGTAACCGTTTTCCCTGGCAAGCCCCCATCCCGCTGACACCCCATGAGTGACACAGGGCAGTGGGCACTTACCCATGTAGAGGTGGTCCTCACTGGGGTCATCCAGGACCTGCCGAAAGAAGTGGAAAGGAAATTAAACAGCACCAAAAAGCCTTGCAAATTAAACACTGTGATTTTTTTTTTTACTTAGCGACCACCCCAATTCTGCACTATCTGCACCATTAGCATGGTCTACTAATCTCCCACCTTCTACCCATGAGTGGGAAAAGAAAAGAAAGAAGAAAGGACAGTGATATGGCTGTACTTCAAGGAAGTAAATATTTAAAACACACAGGAAGCATCATCTGACTCGTGAGTCAAATAAACTCCAGCCTGCACATCCTTAACTCTTGATTTTTAAACCATTTAATACACTCAGTGGGTAGAGGGTTGGGTGGCCGCACCATAGAATCAGCAGAACCACCAGTTTCTCCCCAAAACATATATAAGCACTTGGTTCCTCCAAGGAAGCAACATTTTTCTGCATTTCCCTTTTCAGGCAGGGAAGAAAAAAATCCGCTTTTGAGAGGGGGGCAATAAAAGCCCTTTTAAGCCAGGGAAAACACGAGTCTCCCATAGTCAGGACCTGCCATGGCCATTCCAGCCCCTCTGTGGTTGCTCCCCTCTGCCCAAGCACACGTGTAGCCCATCCCTGCAGCATCCAGGCTCCTCCCACGCTTAGGGTGGGTTTTGGGAAGGGGCAGCCATGGCCCATGGCCAGCTGGCACTGACCTCCACCAGCTTCACCACGTTAGGGTGATCCAGCTTCTTCAGGATGGCGATCTCCTGGTAGACCTGCTCGATGGGCCCTTTGGGCTGCAGACAGCCCTCAGAGGCAGCCTTGGCCCCGCGGGGCGGCGGGCGGCCTATGGGAAAGGCAAAGACATGGTGTCTGGTCAGAGAACGAGCCCTCAGGGTCCCCAAAGCATAGAATCATGGAATAGTTCGGGTGGGAAGGGACCTTTAAAGGTCATCTAGTCCAACACCTCTGCAATGAGCAGGGACATCTTCAACTAGATCAGGTTGCTCAGCGCCCTGTCCAAGCTGACCTTGAACGTTCCCATGAATGGGGCATCCACCATCTCTGTGGGCAACTTGTTCCAGTGTTTCTCCACCCTCATCGTAAAAAATTTCTCCCTTATACCTAGCATAAATCTTCCTTCTTTTAGTTTAAAGCCATTACTCCTTGTCCTATCACAACAGGGCCTGCTAAAAAGTCTGTCCCCATCTTTCTTATAAGCCACCTTTAAGTACTAAATGACTGCAATAAGGTCTCGCCGGAGCCCTTTCTTCTCCAGGATGAACCCCAAGTCTCTCAGCCTGTCCTCATAGCAGAGGTGCTCCAGCCCTCTGATCGTTTCTGTGGCCTCCCCTGGACCCACTTCAACAGGTCCACGTCCTTCCTGAGCTGAGGGCCCCAGAGCTGGATGCAGAACTCCAGACTCTGGATTCTCACCGGAGCAGAGTAGAGGGGCAGAATCCCCTCCATCAACCTGCTGGCCCACACTGCTTTTGATGCAGCCCAGGATACAGTTGGCCTTCTGGACGGCAAGCTCACATTGCTGCTTCATGTCCAGCTTTTCATCCACCAGTACCCACAGGTGCTCCTCAGCTGGGCTGCTCTCCAGCCTTTCACCCCCCAGGCTGTGTTGATCCCAGGTGTGTAACCCCTCACCCTAAAGCTTTTGTGCCACTTACGGGGGAAGCCCGCCTGTCTCATCAGCTTCTTTTTGGACAGAACCTTCATTGCCTGCAAGAGCAGAAAAAAAACCCGTGGGATTTAAGGCAAATTAAGGATAAAATGGGGCTGGCAGGATGGGGCCAGCACAGAGCTGGGGAGGGGATCCATCCCCATCCCACCCGTCCCACTGTGGGCTCGGGGGCCACGCACTACTCACATAGTAGGTGTTATCGTCCTCGTTGTAGGCCAGCTTCACCACCCCATAGGAGCCCTAGAGAGGGGCAGAGCCACGGGGGGACAAGTTAGGGACAGTTCAAAAGACCCCCACAGCAGCACACTTGGCGCCAGGCTTTTCTGCAAACCCGGCCCCACGGGGATCACGGAGCAATGGTGGGCAATGCTGGGAGTAGCAGGGTGTACCTTCTGGCATCACATCACAAGCCAAGAAAAAAGTTCAAATTCCATTCAAATTCCAAATCCTCCATTTTGTTGGAAGGAGGGGGAATGGGGAAAATTAATAATAATTTTAAAAATATATACTGTTCAATTGGCACCACTCAGAAGAGACTGGTGTCACAGCAAGGAGCTGTTTGAGCGGTCGCAAGTGCCTGGCTTGATGGCAGAAGCCCAGCCCAGCACCCTCCCACCCCAAATCCCTCCATCCCACCCCAAAACCCGGCCCACGCTCACCTTCCCGATCTCATCCTTCAGCTTGTACTGGTTGAGCTGCACGCAGTCCTGCGGGGAGAGAGGAGCGGGTCCGACGCCAGCCACAAAACCGCTCGTGTTTACCCTCCTCCTCTTAAATCTCCAGCAAAAACTTCCCTGGGGAACCCTCTCCCCGCTCTGCCCGGGCACCGCTCGGGGCTGGGCAGCTTTGATTCTTCAGCCATGAAGCGCCAGCCGCCCGGCCACGCGCCGCTGTGTTTGTCGATGGCTAATTGCAAACGTTAATGGCCGGGCAGGCAATATTGTCCGCTCACACGGAACGAGAGCGCAGGACGGGCGGGTGGCAGTGGGGACCCAGCACACACTATTTTTATTTCTTACGAGCAAAGCAGCCACTTGCTGCCTGTTTTCCCTCAGGCTGGGGGCAGGAAGAGCCCTTTTCTCTTTAGATCCCAGTGGGTCTCTTTTTTTTTTTTTAAATTATTTTCAAGGGGGAGAAAAAGAAAATGGTGTCACACTGCCACTTCCCCCCAAAACACAGCAGCAAGAGCTGGTGCCATCTGCAAAAGGGATAAAACATGGTGGGCCACTGGGTCCCACCTCCCCAAGGGCTGTCCCCACAGACAAGGATGGACCAGGATATCCCACCACCTCCTGCCGTGTATCTGCGGATATGCCGTGGGGTTTCATCCCCAAAAAATAAATGAAAAGCAGTGCCGTGGTGGGGGAAACCCAGGTGGGTGGGGGCAGGAGAACCGTGGGAGTAGCAACGACTCCCCCTCACCTGCAGTCCCGTGATGGACACGCGGTTGGACTCCACCGTCGGGCGCCGCGGCAGCCGCGGGGAGGAGTGCGGGGATGTCACCGGAGAGTAAGGGAGGGATGGGTAGATGAAGCGTTCGTTGGCGCCGTCGCCATTCCCGGGAGAGCGGGCGGGCTGCGACCGCTCCTGCAGGGAGAGCTTTCGGCCGGAGAGGTGCAGCTTCGCCCTCGGCTCCCGGCCGTCCCCAAAACCCTCGCTGCTGGACACGTTCATCTCTTCCTCCTCGCTCATGGTCCCCGTCGCGTCGTACTCGGTCACCACGATGAGTGAGGCCATGCTGGGGCGGTGGGGGCTCAGCGGCGGGGGGTCCCGCGGTGCCCCGGGCGCTCGGTGGCCACAGCCTCCGTCACGGCAGAGGGGCCACGGGGTGGGAGAGCTGCCGGGGACACATGATGGCATGGTGCGACCAACGGCCTCATCCCGGCCACGCTGCCACGGGGAAGCGTGCCTGCAAAAAACAGGGCAGCTCAGCTGGGGTCCCCCAGAGAGCGGGATTTCCTCCTGCCGGTCGTTACTCTACTAATTAATTTGTCCATCCCAGCGGGGACGGTAAAGCCAAGGGCAGCGGCGCAGGATGGCATTGGGGCCGTGCACCCACCCCGTCATAGGGCAGACCCCAGGAAGGGCCAGCCCCAACTCCCAAGCTGCTCCTTCCACCCCCTTTATTGAAACACCTCCAGGAATACCAACCCCATCACCTCCACTACAGAAATACCCCAAAAAAGGTGTTTTACAGGGGCAGGATCAGACCCTGCGCTATGCTGACAGAAATATCACTCGGTTCCTTGCTCTACTGCTCTGCCCCGCAGTCGGACAGGGCACATCTCTGCCAAACACCCCCCGAATGAAGCAGATCGGGGCACAGGGACCGACTTACCAAGCGTGGGGTGCAGGGTCAGCCCCCCTGGCTCACTGCCTCCTCCCACAGCCCATCACTGCCAGCGGTTTCTCTTCCTTGCCCCTGTGGGTTCCCTGTGGCCTTCTGTGCAAAAGTTACTTTCCTGAACCTTGGGATAAACGAGAAAACAATTCTGTTAGCAACAAAGATGTAAAAAGACATATATATATATATATAATTAAATAATAATTTTAAAAGGGGAGAAAATGATGTAATTCACACATTCTGGGTGCCCCGCAGCAGTCGGGGCAGTTCAATGGTTAGTTGTAAAACATTGCTCTTCCCTGCCACCGCACCGATGCTGCTTTTAATTTCTAGGTTAATGACCTGCTGCAGAAGCAAGCAAAAAAAAAAAATAAAAAAAAAATCCCGAAACAAACAGCCCAGAAGCAGGAACAAGGTTTGAGGCAGTTTTCTGCCTGGTTCCCACACCTCGACGAGGCGGCCGGTTAAAATTAGCTCCACTCATCTCCATTGAAGTTTCCGTGCTGCACCCACAGCTCAACCGCTCTGAATCAGCCCGGCAGAAATTACGGGTCAAGTAGAGAAATCAAATCCTCTCCCCCCTTTCCTCGGGGCTTCACAATGGCCTAATTGCTGTTTTCAACACAAATCTCTAAACCGGAGCTTTTTTCTCTGGAGGGGGCTCAGCCCGGAGCTGAAGCTGCCCCAGCGCCGCTTGCTGCCTCCGGGCGCAGAGAAGCGCAGGGGATGCGAAGGCTATAAATAAGCCGACGAACAGCAACAAGGACAAACTATTTCAGAAACGCCGTGTTTTCACGGGGCTGAATCTGCTCCCCGGCTGGGGCTTTGCTGGGCAAGAGAGCCAGGAGCCACCAGGCGAGCCAAGCCGGGGCTCCACGGCTTGGGCATCGTGGCTGTAAAACTCACCCCCTCTCTCCCCGCTCCCCTCCAGTGCTGCTGGCAGCCGCGGCAGCGTGTCTTAATGCGCTCCCAAAATGGATTCAAATAAACGGGCAGCACACACACCCCCCTTCCCCTCTTCCCCGATTCGTCCTGAACCCGCCGGGATGCATCTCGGGGCCGGTTGCCATTTGCCAGGCTTGCTTTGGGCACCCCGCCAGCGGGCACATATAAATAGCCATCCCCCGAAGCCCGAACGCTGTGCCCTCTCCCCTCACCGTGCACCGCGGCCGCACCAAAAAAGGGCAGCTCATCAGGGTGGCCCCAGGATGGATGAAGCCACCCCAGGATGAAGCGTCGCCGGCCACGGCACCGGTCCCCGGCGGTGGCACAGCACAGCTGGGCATCCCACCCTGCCCGGAGAGCATCGCCTGCGCGGTGCCTTCCGAGAGTTCGTGCTAAACTTCGCCAGGCTAGAGCGAAATGGAGCGATGAAGTTTCCACCACACTTGAGAGAAGAGCATGCCCTGGCCGGCGGGAGTTAATTGGCTTGACCAGGATAAACACATCAAAGCTGATTAATTGGAGCAGGCTTCCCCAGGCTCCGTAAACGGGCTAAAAGTCATCCAAGCACCGTTGTAACATCAGTGAGGGCAGAAAATCAGAGGGGTTTTTTTCCCCTTTGCGTGTGTGCAAAGGGGCTGAGCACGGGGTTTTGCAGAAACTGCCCTGTGAGGTGATGCCTTCCCTGAAAGAAACCCAAAAGTGGGATCCTGAACACAACCCTGCAGGACATGGGATAACCACTAATGATAACGCAGTCAGTTCTCCTGAAAAAGCACACAAGAAGGCTGAGAGCAGTCGTATTCCCAGCCAAAGGGAATACCAAAAGACCTGGAATAGGGGGAATAAACCCAAAAAGGGGAAATACAGCCCAGGGACTCTGGCTTCACCAACCCACCCAAATCCTTGCCTGGGGAAAGGCGGCACATTCTGGTATAAACTCCAGCAGATCCTTATGTAAAAGGGAGCAGCACATGCCCACAAAATCCTCAGGAAATGTAACAGCCTGGTGTATAGGAATGATTTATCGGCACGGCTTTTGGCTGCAATCCATATATAACCCGTCGCGGCTGCGGCAGGATTATCGAAGCAATCAGTCTCACATCTAATTCAGCAAGGAGAGGGATATTAAAATGAAAAGAGGTCTGTGAAACCCTGGCAGTGGCTCTCCCTCTCGCTCAGCATCCATGTGGCTTTTTGCGGAAATGAACGGGAGCGAAATCGGCCCCCACGAGGGGGAAGTGATTTTTACAGCCCCCTCCCTCCCGCCACCCCAGCTCCGCTGTGACCGTGTGGTCCCTGCCTGGTCTCCGCCGGGATGCGGCCGCCTCCGGATGGGAACACGCCAACCGATCCTTGGGGACGCAGAGGATGACACCTTGCAGCCAGCACTGGCTGCACAGATTTAAATCTCGGCGTACGGATGCATTGGCCCATCCTTCCTTCCCTGGAGCTGCTTCTCTACCCAAGGACAGGTCCCACCAGCTGCCATGCATTTGCCTTTCCCCTCCAATATGTTTCCCTCGGGCAAGGCCAGACGCTCTGTCGGGGTCAGAAGCCTCCCAAGGGAGTAAGACTTGGTGGCAGCTACAGCAGCAACACCTGCACCCATCCTTCCATGGAGACCAGCTCATCCACTGCAAAAGAAGAGCTGTTCATAACAAAATTGAACATAAAACACCTAAAACCAAGGCTGACTTTACTCAGAGAGGATCCTCCCCCTGCTACACCAAAGGTCTGCAGTTAAAAGTTAACTGGGGCCAGCGTGCGGGACAGTTATCGGCTCTCGCTGGGCAGAGTCCAGTGGCTATTTTGTTTTCCCTGGTCACTGTCAGCGGTGGAAGTGCCAGTGCCAAGAGCCGTGTCATCTGCAGCAACAGGGGCATCGATCACAGTTTCCCTTCCTACGGGCAAGCACAGACCTTGCCAGAAATATATTAGTCACTGTAGTATACAAAGACCATATGCATCCCCGCCTGACTTTTAATGGAAAAAAATCTCTCAGCAGCTTCTCTAGAAGTCCAAGGACACCCAAAATAATGAGATACTGGAAACAGGCATCCAGTCCCCATCTACGGTTGGTCCCTGTGCCCAAGCAAAGCTTTTCATTGCCCCCGGGGGGAACGGAAGAGCCTTCTGCACTGCCTGGCCCATCCAATACAAGGTGGAAAAAAACGGGGAAAAAATGCAAAGCCACACTGGTAGCATTGTAATGGCACCAAACCCAGTGGCAGGTTTCAATAGGAGTCAAAAAACATCTTTACCAAGATTTTTTATGCTCTTGCTGATACTGCCTAATACTGCTTAAGCAATATATAATGAGCATTCCCAAAAAAAGAGTGTAAACTCCAGACATAGTGTTGAGCACAGGCCAGGATGAGCTTGGGGCATCACCATCACCTTTGTCCAGCGCTGCCAAGTGGCTCCCGACTCTCCTGGAAACAACAGCTCCAGCCCACGATGGCCAAGAGAGAGGAAACAAGAGCAGCTCTGCACTTTGTGAACACCACTTAAAAGACATTAGGGCTGAGCTGAAAGCGAAGCCTCCTCCAAATTACCACCCCAATCTGATAACGGCCGCCTGCCCTGGAATGGGGCTCATCGATCAGACACCGCTCAGGTTTTGTTTTTCCCAAACCAAAGTGCTCATGGAGAGGGGCCAGGAGAGGGATGGGGCTCCTTCCCCCAGGAGAGGGGCCGCCTCTCCGGTTGGGGGGCCATGAAGGCAGCTCCAGCACCCACGGTCACCACACATCCTGTCCCCAGCATGGTCCCCTTGCAGGTTTCTGCTCCTGCAGCATCGCACAGCCCTGTAGTCAGCCCACAGCTCCACCACACCAGCTTCCTGCGGTCATCCCACCGCTACTTCTGGTCTTTACTGGTACCTGCCTCCCTGCTCCTGGTGCTCCGTGCCTCGCACGTGGCCGCAGGGCTGGCTCCCTCCTCCTGACCACGCTCAGTCCCTCGCAGCACCCAACCTGTGGCTTCTCCTGCCCCCTGTGCACGGCTCCACCAGCTCCATCCCCTCCCGGCCCTCACTTGACCTTAAACATCCCCTCCTTTCCCCCCGCCCCACGGCCTAACCCTCCCCTGTCCCCCCCCCCGCTCCCAAACCTCACCTCCTTGGGCGGGACCCCCCCGGGGACTGCGGGACGCCTGGCGTGGCTGGGGACGGCCGCCACCCCCTCACATCCCCCGATTGCTGCCAGCCCGCGGGCTACCACCGGCACACGCCGGGGGCGGTGGGTGGCCCAAGGCGAGCGGGAGCGGGATGCCCGCCGGGCCCGGGCGGCTCCTCCAAACGGGATGGGGAAACGACGGACAGCGCCGATCCCGCATCGCCAAAATACCCGCACAGGCCGGGCTGCGAGCCCCACGGGAAAACCCGCTTTGGAGGAGACGCCGTTTATCTGCTCGGAGGGCATCCCCCGGCCCCCGGCCGCCCACGCCCGCCGCCGCCGGTCCCTCCGGGCGCGGCTTTGTCTCCGCAGCCGCCGGCGCATCCTCCCCCCCACACACACCCCGGGCCCGCCCGGCCTCCCCGCCCGCTCCCGCAGCCACCGACCTGGCGGGACGCGCCGCTCCACCGGCGGAAAGGAGCGACCCCCGGAGCGCCGGGAGCCCGCCGAGCCGCTGCGCTGCCCGCGGGGCCGGAGCGGGGCCGCCCGGCGCCGCCTTCGCTTTCGGTTCCGCTCCGGCGGCGGCAGCGAGGGAAGGAGAGAGGGAGGGAAGGAGGGAGGAGAGATGGAAGGAGGGAGGGAGGCCCCGCTCCGCCCCGGGGAAGGGGAGGTTTCCCCCCTGGGCCAGCCGCATCCTACCCACCCGCCCCCAGAAACCGCTCTTTGGGGTTGGTTTTGGTTGGGTTTTTTTTTTTAAATATATGTTTGGGTTTTAATATTTTATTTCCCCCTCCGGCCGCGGGCTGCGCGGCCCCGCCTTACCTCGCAGCGCAGCCGCGGGATGCAGCCGGGGGTCCCCAGCCCGTCCCGCTCCTCCGCACCCCGCGTCCCGGAGGGGCACGAACCGCAGCCCCCTCCCGCCGCTCGCCCGGGGCTTCCTCCCCTCTGCCCTGGGGCAAACACGGCATTCCCAGCGTGGGTCCAAACTGGGTTACCTGCATCAGCTCCTCTGGACCTCGGCGAAGCGGTCGGCCAACGCTGCTGAAATCATCACCTACAGGGGGGTTCAGAAACCAGTTGTGTGGAAGTGTCACAGTGGCCACCAGTGGGCCACCACCAGCACAGAGTGCAGCCCCCGCTCAGGTTGCAGCTCTGCAGCTCTGGGACGGGGGCAACGCTGCCACACGGGCACGGCCTTGAACCCCTCAGTTGGCACCAGCCCTTTGTAAACACCTCCCATGCTTTCTCCATGAGAATTATTTGCTTTTTTCTTATGGAGCACGTTCCCATCAAGCACCACTCTCGTGCTGAGCTCACCTGCAGTCTTCCAGTCGTCTCTTCTACGACGAGAAGCAACAGCAGATGCAAACGCCACCACTGGTACAAACCTGCTTCCTCATTTTGCTTTGAGACCCATTTGTGGTCATCGCTTGGGCACTGTAGAGCTCCCTGGAGCTTCCACGCAAGCTTCATGGATAAATGCTGCTATTTTGACCAGGATCTTGAGAACCACTCCAGAAATGAAGTTTATGCACTTACTGTAAAATAGTAGGTTCTCCCAACGTTTCATGGATTGAACTCCTCAGCGCTGATTAACAGAGCTCTGGTAATGGAGCTGAGAGGGAACGAGCCACCAAAACCAGTGCTCCCCAACGAAGCCCACACGGCAACCTGGGTTACTTCTCACTGTTAGAAATCCAGCTGCGGTTTTAAAGGTAGGCACGGATTATCTGCCAACGCTAATTAAGGAGATGCATAAAGGAGCACTGGCCTAACCCTCATTCCAACCACATCTTAGAGCTCCTCTCTTCCTGCCTCCCCTGGCAGGGCTCCAGCAGAGCCAGGTTTAGGTCTGCTCTTGCTTTCCTCTCTCTAACAACGCCCCAGTTTAATCTAGCGCTTCCTGGCAGGGTCTCTCCAAGTGTTTACACTAACGATGTTCAGCTTTTCTATCGTCACGAGGGGACAGGGCTGGCACCCCCATCCCCGAGGGTCACTCGCAAAAGGGCGACGCCATCTGCCTCGAAATCCCGCACGGCATCAGAAACCAAATTTTCTCCCAAAACGAGGATCTAATTGCTAGAAGTCAACAGCAATATATTGGATATTGAGTTAGTTGTGGAAACCAGAGCAGGTAAATTATACTCAGTACCTATGGGAGAACTCATATGATAAAAACCTTTCAGCTGAGCCGGGCTTTTGTTCAGCCAATTCCACGTTCCTCAGCCACTCTTTGCACAAGGACACGTGTGACAACAATGCCGGGACTTTGCACCATTAGACCTCTCCGACTGAATCCTGGCTTTTTCCCCTCTGCCAGCACCATCTGTTTCCACAGAGTAAACAGCAACTGCAGACAGGTTAAATGCAAGGACACGTTTTAAATGAGACTCCCTATTCTTTGCCACTTAAAATGAGCACAAAGGAGCTTTGCTTATATTTTCCACTATTTTTTGACCCCAGCGTTCATAAAGCCAGCATTGATTCTGAAAATGTCACTACTAAGAGCAGATATTTTTTCATCGTGACTGTGCTACTCCCCTCAGCGTGTTTATAATGCAGTCAAAAGAGCATTTTCTGTTTTTTCCCCCATTCAATTCTGATTCTTAATTTCAAGTACAAAATAAAAGTGAAATGGGTGGAAACCTATGTTTTCCCTTAAGTTACTACAAACAAAAAACAAGTTTGTTCAACAGAAGACCATGATTTATTGATGGTTATTTTGAAACACGGATGACTGAATATAATAAAAAGACATTTGTAAAAAAAAAAACCAAGAAAACAAACAAATCCCATCTTTAAACGCATCACTTGAAGGCATTGATTAAGGGGACACCGTGTGCTGGCAGTTCCTGGTGCAACTGACGGAACAACATGGCACATTTGTTCCTTTCCTGGGTCTTGCCTAGGGTGTGGAACAGCCGGGCTTGGAAGTAGAGAACATCTCGGAGCTGCTCTTTGCAGTCCACTTTGGCAAAGTAAGTCTTGGCTTCATTGAGATTCAAGATAGCAGATTCCAAAGCTGCGGAAAAAAAAAAAAGAGGGGACAGTCCTATTTAAGATAGTATCACAATAACAACTCCAAGCAATACAGCTCAGTTCTAAGGAGCCCAATTATAAATTCCTCAGCTTTTCAAAACAATTTGTGTCTTAGCAACATGGTCTTTCAGCTAGTTTCTGTTATTCAGCCTTTGCTGCAAAACATGGGTGTGCAAGTACGTAGATAAACAAGAATCCGTTACAAACACTGCATCTGCTGAATAACCAATTCCAAACTTATTTGGCTTTCCAATAATTAGGTAATATGCTCTGCTGTATCATTTAGACTTTTTTTTAACGGGGGTGATGTAGCAGGACTCCAATATATACACTGCTTTGCACTTCTCAACTTCTGAGCGGTGTCAGGGAGGAGGATCACTCTTCACGCTACCTTCAATCTTCTTCTGGGGAGTGTAGGAAGCTGCAGAAGCCACCTGACATTTGGCCACCAAGAACATGGCACAGCCTTTGTCCAGGACAGCTCCGTGGGCCAGGACAGGTTCTATTGCCGTCTGCAGAATATTCAGGGCTTGTTCAGGAATGCCAAGGATCAGCTGAAAGAGAAATACTTGCTGGTCTAATACTGGAATCCACTGGTACGAACAGCTTCTTCTCAGACCAACATAAACCACATCTGCTTCTAATAATGCAATGCACTACAGACAAGGATGTAAATTCTTCCCCCACAATCTTCTTTTAAATCAAAACTTATTAGTAGAAATGAGTACTCTCTGAAATGATTAGGCATGGCTTCTCCAATGCAGTCAGCGCTGACAACCCCATCTCTGCCAGCTCAGAATAAACAATATAACTGGACTCCATTACAAGCATTATTTGTAATTCAAACACACGCCAAACTGTGCTACTAGAAAGCCTAAATACTAGCAGAAAAAAAATAACAGCTGAGGAAATTAAGGCAGGGCCAATTTATGCTTGTCTGCTTAATTATATGCAATAACTTCACATCTTAGTGACACACATGAAACTCAACTTTTATTAACTTCCTCCAAAGATTTTACACTTAGAATGCACATCTTCAGAATCAATAATTTGATTCCGACAAGGTTGCGTTCTTAAATCTCACAGGAGTAAAAACAGTATCCAGATCCCCAGAATAAATGTTGCCCCACAGCCCTGTGAAAATACACCAGACATACCTGGGAGAAAGCCAAGTTCAGCACAGTTTTGGAAGCCAAGTACTGTAGACTATATTCCCGAGAGAGGGCGAGAGCCTGCAGCAGGACAGGCAGCGCTATGGTATGACAGGAAGATCTCCAGTAGAGCTCTGCTATCGACAGCAGTACGCTACCCAAAACAGGGGGGGAGAATTATAAGTATATTCTTTTGATGATAAACGTCCATCGGTTTCCCGAACAAGTATTCCATCCATAATGGTATTGATTTTATTATGAATTACATTACTGCATACGCCATAAACTTCAATTACACCCTTAAGAGGAGC
Organism: Gallinago undulata; assembly: GCA_026546715.1. Taxonomy (NCBI): domain Eukaryota; kingdom Metazoa; phylum Chordata; class Aves; order Charadriiformes; family Scolopacidae; genus Gallinago; species Gallinago undulata. Next base: position 28,027,265 of record JAOTQQ010000005.1, read on the forward strand.
TGCTACCAACACAGAAAAAATTAAATAACACTGTAACTACTCTGAAGGTTAGCACAAAGGTATGGCTACACACATACATTTCTACTTTCTATTTATTTTGGATGGGGCGTTTCCTTCTTCTGCAAATCTTCCTGAAACTTTAAAATAAGTTTACTACCTTTTAGTTTACATATGAAAAATGACGAGGTTTCCATTCCACAATATTTTGAGGATTCCATTCCCCTATACCATGATTAATAAATGAAATTATTTTGTAATCTCCAAATCACAGTAGGTGATCTGAAAACTAGTGAAGTCTGAACACAGACAAATTGAAATGGCTGATTCTAATCACTGCAAATTGTCTTTAATACTCTGAAAATGAAACATTCTTACCTAATCACCATCTCAGTGTTCTTGATTTTCTGGCAGTGGATCAACAATTTCTGCAAAAGTTTGTGTGCCTCTGACATTTGATTTTGGGCTTTCAATACAATGGCTTTTCTGCCGTGGTAGAAAAAAAAAACCATCACTGATTGTATTTTTATATTTTAGATACAACTGTGCTCTTCAAAACACAGTAAAATAGGTGTCTATTTTGTGACTTCTGTTTCTTGCAATTGCAGAAAGGCATTCTGACAAAGTGTGTGCCTCCTATATACATGTGAGAAAATCAGATACCTCCAATTCCAGCTGGACAACTCACAGGCAGAAAGAACATAGAACAGATTCATAGAACAGATTTAAATAGAAAACAGGCATTGCCAAAAAACAAAGGCCAAAAAGGCAACAGAAGTGGGAGGGCATGCAAGCTAGAAAGCACGAGTAGTTATTTGTAAGAAAAACAGGTATGAGGTAAAGAAGCTAAAATCGACTTGCACTAACAAGGACATGGAGCAACATGGAAAGAGCAAGAATAGGGAAATAAGAAACAAATACACAGCAGTAGGGGATGCATAACAAACAGCCCGAACCCATACACTGAGTAGAATATTTAAAGATCAGGGAAATCGCAAACAGTCCAATTCCAGAAGGACAAGCATCAGGTCCCACAGCTTGAATACTGCTCTTCCAGCTTCACTGGCACTGCCTATGTTTTTAAGTGTTTTGCCTCATTGAAAATCAACAAGAAATTTCTTTTAACAGTAAGTTGTTTTTCATACTCGCCAAATAACAATTTTTAACCCTACCTATTTCTAACATGTCATTTCCATTTAGGAAACAAAATGACGTTAAGGTGAGAGAAAAATCCTATTGTCCCATTTTGTAGGTGTAGAAACCAGGACACAGACAAAGCTCTTACGTAGCAGAGCTGAGACTAGGCCTGAGATCCCCACCTATTTGACATAAAATTCTGCATTGTGCTTAGGTTGGAGTAGTTACCACGGCAGCTTTTAAAGAAGTATTTTATGTTCTCACAACAGATCTACAGCTCTAGAATAACACCAACTTCAGCAGTGCTATTCCAGTAATTAAAATGCCCAAAGAAACAACTAGAAACAATTACTGCAGGACGTACTCTAATGGAATAAGCACTACAGGTCGGACAACATGAGCGTGATCAGTTCTGGAACGGGAAGAACACGTAAGCACATGTGACTGCCAGCAACCACTCTGCTAAATTTTTCATTCTCTTTATAGGATACACCTGGAAGTGTATACAGATTCATTATTTCTTACCTGTATACGCCTTCGATGCTATTAAGTGCTGTAATTCCTGCTACAAGAGAATCTGCTATATGATATCTGCCATCATTCATGGCTCTCTCAAACTGTATTTTCTGATCAAACAGCATCCAAAGCTAAACAAAGAACATCCAGGAACAAGTTTTAGAAGCTGTGCCTGCTCATTTTCTAAGGTAGAATTTCATTTTTATTTTCCCCTGTGGATATTTATGTCTAGACACAACTAACTCCACTGTTCAATTACTGGATTAACTAAATTACTGTCCTCAACAGAAATGCTCAGGTCTGGATTAATGTTTCAATACCAAAGCTCACCTATTTGACTGCATTTTAACTAAAAAACTTCTTTTAAATCACTACTAAAGCTTTGAAACAGTAGACTTGTTCTGTAGCTAAAAGAGAAGGACCAAACTACATTTAATGCAATCTTGAACACTTCAGTGTTAATACAACCTTACAGACTCATGTTAATGTGTTTCCCAGAGTCACACAAAACCCAGCCTATTCTCTCAGTTATTTCTGGATTGTAGTATATCAAAATAAGTACCACTAATTAATCAGATCTTTGAAGCTCCAAATCAATGTGGACCATTTAATGCCTCTACACGCTCAAGAAGGAGATGTATATTCCTCTATCAATGACATTTCTATTTAAACAGCTTTTTCTTAGGAGGCTATGGTGAGATAAATGTCTCTGCAGATAACACAGGCATCTTTTTCTTGCTTTTTGTAGAAAAGTTTACGTCGAACAGCTTCCTGTGAGGTGACGAGCCAAGTGAAACTAGCAAAGGTATCGCCCAAGGCATAGAGAGGAAAGAATTCAGATGCGATGGAATTCAGATCCTATTGTATCATAGTTACATAATTTACAGGCTAAACTATAAATATTCTACCTGTGCATGCTGACTATTGGGAGGGAATCTTTCCTTTAGGTGTTTCAATATTTCAGAAGCAGCAGCAAAGTATCCCTGTAACACAGAAACAGCACTGATTAACTGGGGCAGGCACCACTCCCCGTGGCTTCAACACAACCTTCACGGAAAGAACTTGCCAAGCAAAAACCCTGTGCATTCTTCGCCCCCAGTGCAGACATTAAAGGCAGAACAAAACAGGAGTCGAGTCTCGCACTCCCTGTCAATAACGCCCACACGTCCTCTCGCCCAAATGCCATTTCTGCCAGTAGCCACACAACTCACCTGCTCTGCATGTAGCTCAGCCAGGTGACACAACACCACTGCGAAGGACTCGGTGTTATTCTGCTGAACGCCCACGTTCACAGCCTCCAGACTGTTCATGCTCAGCAATGTTTGGGCTTGTTGAAGTGCCATGGTGCTTACGCAAGAGAAACAGTCTTTCAGCTTTCAAGCAACAAACCACCACCGCCATTTTTAATGTATGGTCTTGTTATGACAACAGTCTACATTTTCTGGGAAGCCAGGAGCCCGGAGAAGAATGAAAACTTGTAAAACAACTGCTCTTCAGGAACTCTGGACTATGCAGGCACAGCAAGTACTACACAGCAAAAGCTGTGCACAGACTAAGTGCAGAGATGCTGAAAATGGGGGCACAGGAACAATTTTTGCACTATTTGCCACTACTAAATGGAAACTCAATGTCTTCTCCAGTATGAGTTTGAAAGGCACACAAGAGAATGGAAATAATTGCACTCAGCCTGTACTGAATCAGTCTGATTGCTTTATTTTAGTGCACTGGAGAGACAGAGTCACTTGTTACACCTATATAAATAACTCAAAATGCATTATGTCCTAACAAGTACAGTGAGCTAACCCAAGAGTTCAAAAGAAACAAAATACCTGCGGCCATATAATCTCCAAATGGCAGTCTTCTGTGCTATACTGATATCAATGAGCTCTGACAAGCTGTGTTTCCAGTGCAACAGATCAGAATCTTTTAAGGCATCCATTAGTTTGTTGGCAGCCTTTCCTGCAAAAGCTCTTTGCTGAACCAAGGACTGTATTCCCAAGGAAGCAAGGTACTGGGGAGAAGACAAAAAAATACCAACAGCATTGAAAGACAACAGAGCACACTGGGCTTGCAAATCACACCGGAGCAAGAGTTCTAAACTAGGAAAAAAATTCCCAAAGATGTGATGTTATTCAGCACAGACAAAGGAACACTGCTCCAGGCATTTCTTTAAATACCCACTTATGCACACCCACACATACGTGAATGTCATTTTGTTAGATTTGAAAGGTAATTTCCACTCCCACACACAGAAGTCTTAAGGAGGATGACAGGACTTGTACCTGGATTCCTCCAGTGATGAAGGAGCTGTGAAAACACAGAGCCTTTCCTCCCCTTCCCCACCAAGTGGCCATGTCTGCTCTCATCTCCCATCAGCAGCAGTTTAGTTCCTTTTAGAACAATTCTCTTAACAAAGAGATTGCAGATCTTGGGGAGGACAGAACTAAACATTAACAGCCAACAGATTTGGGCACAGAATTATTTAAGAGGAGGGCTGCTGTGCCAGATTTCAGAGCTGGGACAGAGCCATGCAAGTAAACTTGTGTTCAAAGCCCTGCCAGAGGCATCAGCTCTGAGTCTCAGGGAAGGTGGAGGCAAGAGAACCTCCCTTGAGCACCAGGAGATTGTGCTACAAGCCCAAGGCCAACATGGTACACGGGGCCAGACTAGTAGCCACAGAGAGATTTTCTGCCTGAAAAACAAGCAAGTTAGAAGGAAAAACAGTGAGCCTTGCAATTCTGCAGTGTTACAATTGATTTGGTTTAAATTCAGTTACATATATTGAACAGACCAGCCACAAAACTCTATCACGCACACTCCCCTCGTGACACGCGTTTGTCCTAGAATAAAGTTGAGGAGAAATGAAATGGACTTACCGGCAAACCAAAATGTAGAGATTTGTTTACAGAGTGCTCCAGCAGAACACAGCTATCGAATATCTTCTGCTCCAAGATGTACAACCAGCTCTAGTAAGGAAAGAAAAAAAAAAAAAAAAAAAAAAAAGGTAAAAAAAAATTGAAAATAGCTAATGGCTGCAGCACTTTTAACTTCTCTTACTTTTTGAGCAGAACGCACAAAAACTCACTGGAAAAAGAAAGCACTTCAAAATTAATATGATACTCAATTCTATTAAATGCTGCACAGCAAAATGCATCACAAGTGCAGCTGGGCTGGGACACTGGCTTGAGGGCAATCAATGCTGGAGGTTCAGAGTAACCCACAGAAACCCCGCTACCAGTTAGTGTGGAAAGCAGTATTTCAGGAGTTTGATACTACTGATGCCAATTCATTATACCAACAATGTTAATTATAGAACAAAATACAGAGGAATCTAAGTCTTTCCCTACTCATTATTGTTTGCTCAGAAGAAGGCCGATTACTTGTTGACAATCCAAAAGACAGTAAGGAGGTAGTTTATGAAATATTTAGTCTCTTTAAAACATATAAAACTAACCTTCGAGTTTAGTACTGAGATTTTATTACTCTGGGACAACAACTCCTGTTTTAGAAAGTTATCCCAACCTCCAACAAAACCATCCCATGATCTCCCTACGGTTTGTTGCTCTGGGTGACCCATCTGCTGGACAGTCATATTTAAATTACTGAAGCATTTGATGAGATACCACTGTAAGAGCAGTTCTGTAACAGTTCACTGAGCAGAGGCTGACTTAACCTCTGTTTCAACACAGCTACCTTACCAGGCAATGCTGCAAGCAAACGTGGTCGTTAGACTCCTGTGCAATTCTGATGGCTTCCTGAAGCGCCAGTTCAGCCTGTTGGCTATTGGCAAAGACAAAGGGAGAACATATTAGTATTCCCACAGTGCTTAATGCACAGCATTACCATACAGAGGAATATTGATCTAAATTATGCATATCACACTCAGAAAATAACTCTGATTTAATAGACTGCTGAGAAAGTCTGTATTTTCCTCCTAGGGCTTCAGGAATATATTCTAGAGGGTAAGAAGCAAGATGGCATCTGCAATCCACTAAAAAAATGCAACTGTAACCCCTGAGCAGGCTTTCAAACCCCGTGCATGCCAATGTGCCATGTTGTTGTTTGAACAGGGGCAACATTAAGTATCTGTCCATCTAGAAAATGTTGTTGCTCTCCATTTTACAGATGTGCTTCCCAACTCCAGTCCTTTTACATGATGCATCCAGGCAGCAGTCAATAAATGCAAACCATACATGGAGATGGGCCAGCCAGCTTTATCAATAAAATAATACCCACCCCTAGGGCATTTTAATATTAAAAAAGCACAGACAGCTTTTTTTTCTAATTACTCTTTTTTCAGATCATCAGCTCTGTGTTGATTTGCATGTTAACAGAAAACTAACCACACTTTCTTGAGAATATAGCTGAAAACAGGCATTCGTGTCCATTGACCCTTCTGAGGTCATGGCAATGTAGCAATTAAGAACTTAAAAACCTAGGAAACAGTTGCAGTCGGACACAGACAAATGTCAACACTTACCCTGCTGTAGATGGCTCAGTTATTATGGAAACCAAATAAACATCAAAACAAAACTAAACCAAACTGAATCAAGATTCCAAGAAAACTCCAACCCAACTGTAGCTGTTATCAAATTAGCGAAAGACCCTTCTTCTCCTGAACTGATTTTCAGAATGAACAGGAGGTGTGCCCATCAGCTCTTACGAGATGCAACAAGATGAATTTTAGTGGTGCAGTGCAATATATTAACTTACTAATGGCCAAACCGGCAGTGCAGCGCAGCCAGGTTCAGAGCAGCGTATCTCAGGCTCCGGCCGTAACCTTCATCCCCGTTGCTTTTGCTTTCTGCTCCAGTGAGAATTAAACGGTCAAAATAATGAAGGAGGCTGTGTGTCGAACTGAAGACATCTTGCACTCTGAGACTATTTAAGTAGCTTAAATAATGCTAAAAATCGAAGCAAAATCAGCTTTAACTATACATAAATATTAAATCAAAGTTTTTGTTTTATAACTCCTATGCATCTTACTGGGAAAGCCTGCCTAACAAGTTGAATCATGAAATACTGTATGGGCAGGAACGTGCTTGATGAGAAGCTGCAGTGATATTGATACTCCCTGTGCAGAATTTCTGTAAGTCTTGGATAAAATCAGTTGTTCTCCCTAACAAGATATTCCAATTGGTGTCCCACAGGCCAAAATTTGGCCGTCAGAATTATCTCACCCAGCCTCAGACTTCTACATAGGTAGAATCCCTGTATTTATGTGCTAAGTGAGAGTGGGAACGGAGACATGACTCCCACTGTGTCTGCATTCAGGAAGATACTCAGGAGCACGAGTGCTTTCAAGTGCTGCGCAGGTAGAAAGGAGATGCTAAAACTATGTATTCTCTTCTGGCCATTGAGACCTGGGCAGGAAAACCCTTTATGGCAGACAAACAGAACATTAGAGAGGACTTGCAGGGTTGTGAGGACCAGCCTCTGCTATGGCAGCACTTTCAAGGATATGTCTCCAAATGGGAGCAAGGAAAATCCTGTCTGCCCCAGCCCAGGGCTACTGGGAGAAAGAGTTAGAAAGGAAGGCAGGAAAGAGTTGACTGGGAACTCATGGAACTTGCTCAAGAATAAGTCTGTTGAGGAACAAGGCAAATGCTCACAGCACAGGCCTGGAACCAGCTCTCAATGGGAGCTCTCTATTGCTTTCAGTATAAATTGCTATTAAGCACCAGAAGTAAAGTGAACATCACTAAGCAAAATCAATAGATTCTGCACTTAGTACTGACTTTTAAACTGGGGGAGTATGAGGCCTGAAATTCCTTAAGAAAATGTGTGTAAAAAGAAATGAGTTTTAGATCTAGTTCAACAAGAATGCAATTACATAGTTCCACCAAAATTAAGAGGATTATATCTGTGCATAAAGCTAGACATGTGGTGTCGCTGCCTAATTAAGGTTTCTGTACCTTCAGGAGTTTCAGCCTGAATTACTAAACATTTACATGCAACTTGCTCACATTTTTATCATCTGCTTATATTTCAATATAGAATAAATTACTCCCAAATAATCCCATCCTAGAGATAAGAAATCCCTTTACAGCCATTTTGGATGAAGGAAAAGATACTTACTGCTTCAGCGAAGTCTGGATTAAATTTTAACAAGTTGTTCAATTCCTTTTGTAAAGATGCTGGAGTAAGAGCCTTTGTTTCATCGTTCTTTAATAAAGAAGCCTGGAATAAATATTGCAAAGTAAAAGTAAGATAAGTAACTCAATCTGGAGAGTTACAAATGTATTTTGATACATGCTTGTCAGTTTGTTATCTGCTTGGAGAGAACATTAAAGAAGATTTTGTAACACCTCTTTCTAGTTTATTATGATGGTGAAACATCAGTGGCAGTTTTATTCTATTCTATATTATAGCATTCACTTCCCGGAGATCAAAGAGACCAAGTAAAATAAAAGCTTATTCAAATGACTGTTTAAAAGTACTTAAAGAATTCTGTTTAAGTTTCCCTTTGAAGAACTAATATAACGGAATTCTCACTGGAATTACTAGTATCTTCCTACAAAAAAAACCCAGGAAATTAAACAAAAGTAAATCCATACCTTGCTTCAGCAAGTAGATCAACGAATAACAAAGTAAAATAATCTAGTTACTAGAATATGCATGACTGAATAATAAAAAGACTTCACATTTAAGAACCTTCCTAAACATCAGGATTCCTCCATAATACTCTAATAAGGAGGGGGAAAATTATACACACTGGTAACGTGCTCTACATAAATCACACAGCTAAAACTACAGCTAAAACCCACAGTATAACAGCATGTCACTGCAGTTAAAATCCACACCTCGCACCAGATCACTGCAGTCTGTCTTGTTTTCTCGTTAAACCCCATTTCTAACTCTGCTCCTGGATTAGAAGTTCCCTATTCTGCATGTGGGTGGGGATGCTGAAGGACTGCAACTGGAGCTGGATCACAGGGGTCTGAGTGGCACCAGAGCCAGCAACTGGAGTGGGGACCACAGGTCATAGAGGCCCAAGTGTCCATGGTGCCAACAACAGGAGGAAGTGAGAGTACCCGTGTCAACGGGTGACCACTGGTGAACATCCAGCTGGACGAGGCAGAAAGTTGGATAAGCAGCTTGAGAGCCAAGTATTGAAACAGAGACCGGGCTGGAGATGTTTCTCTAAATGAGACAACAGGAGGAAGTCCAAGCCAAGAAGGATGTCCCAAGCCAACGGATGGAGAGGCTGTGGGGCCTCTGGGTCAACTGCGAGACACATCTGTATGCGTGTATGTCTCCAGCACAGTGTGTTCGTGATGGAGGCAACTGGAGAAAAGAAAATCTCAGGGCCAGCTCCTTGATAAACTGAGTGTATGAGCCTAGTTACTGGTGGAATCAAAAGGGAGAGAGCTCGAGCACGTACATGTATCTATTTCACAGTAATGAACCTTCATCCTCATCAGCCAGAGAGGGGAACAGGAGCCTTGCCACTGGATTCAACAACCCCTAACAGTAAAGATCCTAATGGGACTGAGAAGTTACATTGAACTTATAATACATAATGTTTCATATACATTTTAAATGCATTTTAATTTTTTTTAGCAAGCAATTATAAGCATGCAGTACATTTACTGACATTTGTGCCCACATGTATTTCTGCTCTGGTTTGTATTTACCAGCTGGAAAAATCAACAAAACTGCGCATTTCAATGATACCAAGTCTGAGGTCAGTACTCAGAATGGAAGTGACCTTCTCAGAACCAAATACCAGCATAGGGTGTACATGCCCACATAAACCACTTTGAGCCCCAAGTGCTCATGCTGAGCAACTGCATGCAAGATACCAACAAACCTTTAACAGATCTAAGAAAACATCACGTCTGACAATGTGGATAAAATTGAAGGTGAAATTCATGTTATGGATCACTTACTGAACTTTAGTCATAATTAACATACCTGCTGAGAAAGAAAATACTCTGCTTGTTTCTGGGAAAGAGGCCCACTGCAAGATATCTCTTCTTCCCTGGTAAGAAGCACTCTAGTTAGAAACAAAAGCAATGAAATCGAATACAAGGAAACACATTTTATTAGACATTCCACACTTTTGCTTTATAAAGTTCTATGGGATATTGGAGCTCAACAGGATGAAAGGAAATTAAAAGGAAAAAACTTAAATAAAATCTATGACATCAAAGTTAGCAATCTGAATAATTTCACATGGATCAGCTGTAATCTTCAACTTGCAGAGACCATGGTCAATATGAATGTCACCCTAAATAGAGGTGAAAACCCAAAGAAAAACAGCAGATAGAAGATTTGGGGTTGACACATTCAAATGGCTTTGCTCTGTTTTTCCTTTCTTCCAAAGATAGTCACAATGAAATGAACTGGCACTTTGGGCACACGCGTCACTCCAGAAGAGAGCTGTTCAGCAAGAGCAAGCAGAAGTTTATTCCATAGAAAGACCGCGGCTACAGCACACAGCCAGACTCCCAGAGCTGCTGACTGACTCATGCTGTAGCAGAGCACACACCAGCAGGAGTTTGTATAAAGAGAGTTTAGAAAGAACATTTTAAATATATGGATATATAAAATGCTTTACAGTGCAGCACCTCTTTAGTGGGTGAAAAGTTTCAGTATTTGCTTCTCATTTTTGATGTAAATAAATGTGAGCTCTTTTATTTGGGAAAGGACAAAAAGAAAAACCAAAAAACATTAAGCTTAACTTCTCCTTAATGAGCAACCTTTCCTTGCTGGAGGTAGAACTGACCTCTCCAACAGCTTTTGCACATCACAGACCAGCACAACCAGAGCAGCCACCCAGCGGTGTGCTGTAAGGAAGGGGACTGTGCCTGGGGATTCCCTAAGTGACCATGAGAACAGGGTACCGCCATCTTCTATCAGACACCGAGCAGGACTGTTGCCATTTACAAGAGTTACCACATGGTGGCAGCAAGGAAACGGAGAGGCCACCCAGCTCTGCCAGCGTGTGAGGCTTTAAAAACATACAAAATTACAGTACGCTACATCCCAGTATCGCAGCTGAAGTCATTACTGATAGGACATGGACAGGGTCTAGACGAGCATTTGTAGAGTCTGGAAGGTTTAACAGGAGTAAAATCTTGAGCTGGACAAAGCTTAAGTTTCTTCTGATGTGTACAGAGGTAATCTCAAATAAGACAAAGTCTTTCCCGCTTCTCAAGAGAATTAAATAATAATATATCACCTTAAAGGTACATCAAGTTCTTCTTTCTCCATTTTCCCCTCCAGTTCCTCTGTATTCGTCAGTTCCATGTCATTCTCATCAATTCCATTCTTCTTCTCATCATTTTGAAAGTACTGCTGAAGGGCAGTGTAAAGTTTATAGACCTGACTGAAAGAAAGCTTATTGTATGCCAAGATCATATGGCGCAGGAACAGACCTGCAAAGGAAAACATCTATTATGACAACTGTCTGTGAGGTTGCTGCTTCAGAGAGGAGACTAGAACTCATAATAACCAGAAGCATAAATTGCATTCAATTTGTTTAAAGTGCCTCATCTCAGCCCTCCAGTTGATAAAACTCAGTTCTGCAGGGTGTAAACCTGGTATTAATTTAGTGGCAAATCTCACAGATTATGTGATCACAGAAAAACTGTTAGAATCAGTAAAAACTGCACACTATGCAAAATTATTAATACGAAACATCTGAGCAAGAGAAAAATCATATTATGTGATCTTTGCACCACCCCAGAAAGAATAACAAAACTGTATCCTGAGTGAATTACGTCAATGATAGATATCACATCAAATATAATTTATGGATAACAAGTAGTTACCTACTACACTTGTTTTATGAACTTCTGGCTCTGTTCCTGTAAATGAATCTGAAAGGTCATCAAAAAATTGTTCCATATCTTTCAATTCTCCTTCTGCCATAAGTTTTAACCTAAATAGGGAAAGAAAACACATTTTTTAGGGTGTACACATCAAATAAAATACTCTTCTATTTCAGATATAGATGAGTAAATATAAACAGAATCAAGTGGTAGCTCATTCATTAGACCCAGGTTTTATACTCACAAGCCAAATTAAAACATAATAAGTATTATTAGTAAGCCAAATGCTAATCAGGTCTGTTTTTTTTTTCTCCCTCTTTAAACAGGTCTTTTAATAGAGAACAATTAGATTGCTGTTCTTCCAACAAAACAATTAAGAACCCCAAATAGACTGATTTTTAAAACTATTGCTGTTAAGCAAGTTAGCTGGTGTCAAAACAGATCTTAGAAAATTTATCATAGAAAAACTGTATCATTGAAACTGTATCACTGAAACTTTAAACTGAAGGCTTCGATGCATGGTTTGTGTGCCTGTCAGAACTTATTTATGAGAATGAAGAAAAACGTAGAAGTACTTTTTTGCTCCAAAGGTACTTTTTTAACTATACATTTATACATCTCAGAGCACTTCTTGGGAGATACCAGAGTGGATACAGGTAACACAGAGCATGCTTTATGATCTTCCACAACGTTACTGGTTGTAGTGGCCGCATTTTCACGTCCCCAACCCAGAACACAGAGACCACACGACGGGAGGTGATGACCGAACAGCACAGAGGGTTCCCAGCACCACGGAAACCCGTCTGCCGGCCGCTCCATGCCCCCCTCCGCCGGTCCCCGACTCTCAGCAGCCGCTCCCCGACGGCGAGGACCGGCTGTCAGGGCTCCCCGCGGGCGGGAAGGGGAGGCGCGGCCCCGGCGCCCACCTGATGTGCACGGAGCTGGCCAGGTGCGGGCAGGACTCCTCGATGGCCTTGCGCAGTCGCGACAGCGGCATGTCAGGGCCCTAGGGAGGGAGGAGAGCGACATGTCGCGATAGGCCGCGATGCCGGCCGTCCCCTTGGCGTCTCCCTCCCTCCCACCCCTTCAGACCCTGGCCCGTCCCCGACCTGCAGCAGCGGCAGCAGCAGCCGGTTGAGCCGCCGCCGCTCCAGCAGGCCGAGCTGCGCGCCGGCGCGGCCCAGCTCGCTGAGGAGAACGAGCAGCGCCATCTTGTAGGGGGTAACCCAGTCCTTGATGCCGAAGACATTGGCGTGCACCACGCCGTTCGTCATCATGGGATTGAAGTACAGGCTCTCGTGCACGCTCGCCATGGCGGCGGCACACCCCGGGCCGCCCGGGAAACCCGCCTCGCCCGCCGGCCAATCGCCGCCATCGCCGCCATCACGCGGGCCGCACCGTGGCCAATCAGAGGTGGAGGTGTACACCGCCCTCCGCGGGGCCGGCCGGCGGCCAGAGCCCTGAGGAGACGTTCCGGTGAGAAAAGGTTCCGGGCGGCGCCTGCCGCAGGGTAGCGGGCGGAGGGAGGGTGGCTGGGCTGCGGCTCTCCGCTGAGCCGCCACCGCGCCGCGGCTCTTCAGCCCGGCTGTGGACTGTGGCCAGCTATGGCTAGCGTCTGTGGGGGTTGGCCGCTGCCTGTTACATCCCACAGCCCAGCAGGTTGTCATATCTCCATTGCCGCCGGCCTTCATGCTGCTCCCACCCCAGCCCCTGGGGACAGTGGATGGTGGCGCAGGGGGCCAGCACCCCAACCGTGACCCTGTCGGGTCTTGGGGACAGCCCGTCGTGGACGTGCCACAGCTCTCTAAGGAAGGTGTGACCACCACCGGCGTTGGCAGTGCCGTGTGTCCTGGTGAAGAGAGCCACGTGGAGAAGGCCAGGTCACCATGGCTCGTCGAGGACATGGTGCTTCTCCACAGTATGGGGAGAGACGGCAAATTAATTGCAATCAAGATATTTTCAGACATGAGTTTTTATTTTCTCGATAATTTGTTAAAGTACTTCATTAAGGCATCACGTTCCCAAAGAAAATACTCCAATTATTATAATAGTTCTCATTTTTCCAAGTGAGAGCGAAACAAAACCCAATATTGTTACACATCGGCGTGTCCCCGGGGATTTCAGCTGAGTGGCTCCTGATTCATGGCTGGGGGTGGAGAGAGGAGGAGGAGGCAAATCAAGCGTGGAGTAATTTTCTAGAATACATTTACATTTAAGAAACTTAATGTTGTATTTAGCTGCTGCTGGCATAATTAATGACAGCTTCCCAACCCTCAATGAACTAAATACTCATTGAACTATCCCTGAATATAAACCCCCGGGGAATAACTGCAGCTGTTGTGTTATAAAGGTCGATTCGCTGACATTTCCTGAAAATAAAGGACGAAGGTTTGGACGGAAACGTGGAAAGGGTGGCGTGGCTGGGCGGGGGTGGGAGATGGAATCAAAGCCGGGCTGCAGCGGGTGCAGAACTTGGAGGAAAAAGGAAACGACAGACATCTGGTTGTGACATTTCCGTGCGAGGCTCCGGAGCCAATGTGCGAATGCTGCTGACAGCCCTCGGTGCAGAGAACATTCAGAACACGCTTTTTAAGCGTATTTAAAATAAACTCGCCCGCCTGAAAACCAGCCCTCCCAATAAGCGGCAAGAGCTGGTTTTGGTTTCATTAATTTCAAGATTAGGTAATGCGACTGAAAAAACTCATCTTTTATCTTCCCTAAAATAGGCTGACGCCCCCGAGTAACGTGCCTGAGCTCATGGAGCGTGGAATGCCACCGCCTGGGGCTGGGGATCCGTGTGTTTTCGTGTGGCGCTGGGTCCGTTGAACCAAGTCCCCGTGATCTGAAAACCTTCTCAAAGGTAATTCCAAAGTACGGCGCGCCTCCGGGATGAAAAGTGAATACTATAATGATTCTTCCCACAGGTATTAGTATCCAACCTGAAATTCCCAAATAAAGCCCAGAGATTAACTACTTTTTTTTTTTTTGAACTTTACTGTAAAATTCTGCAAATTGTTACATTTGAAACAAGTTACTATTCTTGGTAAGAATCACTTCTCTACCTCGCTCTCCAGTGACGTGTAAGACCTTGAGGGATTACCAAGCCGCAGCGAGTCATCGCTGCTTGTTATTTCATGGCAGAAGAAAATGTGACATCCAGCATTAACAGATCTAAATCTTTTAATGCTTCTTTAGCACAATCCTGAAGGCTCAGCGAGGGCAAGGCTTTTATTAATAGAAGCCCTGCAAAAGCTACTTTTCAGCCACGGAGTAGCTGGTGGAGTTAAAATTCCTTGTTTAAAAACTACTTGGTTTCAATTTAGAGAGGCTAATGCACTAAAAGTGATCTCAAGTCACATGTTACGAAAATGATTCATCGAGTTCCGTCCAAATGAAGGTGGGAGAGGCAACTGCAGCTGCCAGCACAGTCACCAGATCTCAGCTCTGTCAGGCCCACATTACTCCCTAAAACATCTGTTTGGGAGGATTTCTTGTTGGCAAGCCCTTCGCAGAGCTAAAGGGAAAAAAATTTAGGTTTTGCTCAATTTGGCTCGTCTACGGGACAGAGCTTTTACCCCGCTCACAGCGACTGCATGAGGAGCTCTCCTGTTCTAATGTAAGATTAATAACAAAAATATGTGTATCATTTGGTTCTTCAAGGAACCAACAGACTTCAGGTGGCACGGAAGCTTTTAAAAATCAAACTCTACCGTTATTTCTTCAGGTGTATTAAGGCAATCTCTTGCATGAGAAATATGGGAAATGTGCCACTGCTTGTTCCAACGTTGTATTCACAAGGATTTTCTACTGTCTTTTCAGTTGCTATGACTAAAATCACAAGCTATAATTGGGAGAAAAAAAAAAGACATTTTTTATTAAATCAAAAGTTTATAGCGCATCAAAAGCTTGTCAAGGAGCGTAAGCATTTCCAAAAAGAGATGGCCTGATTTTGAATGAAGATATTGTGTCAGTGCAAATCCAGAAGTTGGGCTGCACGAAGTGTCTCCTCTTGATGCTGAAGCTGCCAAGACTGTGCCCTTCTCGTGGCAATTACTGATTTTATTTTTTTTTTTTGGACTGTGTTCTTGTATCTTGACTTGCTCCAAAAATAGGTCCTTCCTGTAGAAATCAGTGAAGATTGCATGCAACTTTTTGCACAGGCAAATTTGATTTGTGGTCAAAATTTATTTTCAGCATTTTCTGCCTGTTCCTCTTTTTGGCAAAGGCCTCCTTTGCTCTTGGCCCTGTGTGCTCTTATGTAGAGCTTTCATGAAGACTTGCTTAGGAGTTGTACTGTTGAGGCTTCCTTAATGTAATTTTATTTAATGTAAATAATGAAAACTTTCAGTTCTTGCAACCTGTGATTCTTATTTTTCATAGATATCCTGCTCACAGCAGAGAGAAAGTAATAATCCCATCTAGAAGCTGGCTGGAACCGGATTTTTAAATAATAAACCTTATTTTCCACTGTTCAAAAATTACCACCTTGGTGGAATAATCGTCACGTTGGATTTCTGCATACAGCACCCAGGCTTTTAATTCTCTTTGTGACAGAGCACGCCTTGTTCGCGGAGGTGCCACAACAACCTGGCTCCTGGTGAGCGCCAGTCACCCCCAGCCCTAGGGCGGCGGCGGCCACCTTGGAGGCCAGGCAGCACCCGGCGCCGCTGTACACGGGGGAAACACCCAAACCCACCCAAAAACATGAGGTAAAAGTTCTCTCTTGTTTCAGTGACATCACTATTTACGCACTTACAGCTGCCAGTGGCCTCTCCTTTCCCTGTTTGAGAGGTATTTTCACGCCCTCCCCCCCCCGCCCCGCTCCGCGCCCGTCGAACCTTCGCCCCGGCCAACACACAGCCGCTTCCTTTCCTCCCATTGGCTCCCCCCGCTCGCTGTCGGCGGCCGGACAGCCAATGGCGTTGGGCAGGGCGGCAAGGCCCGCCCTCCGTGAGGCGGCCCGTTGCGGGGCGGGGTGGGGGGGGTGGCGGTCGGCGCCGAGGGTCGCCGCGGCCGGACGGCGCCCGGTTGAGGCGACGGCGGACGGCGCTGGAGCGCGAGTGGCGGCGGTGAAGCGGCCATGAAGGTAAAGGGGGAGGTTCCAACGGCGGGGAGAGAGTCTTTTCCCCTCGCTGTGGGAAAGGGAAGAGGGGGGCGAACCGTCGCGTGACAGGGCTGGGACCCCGGTGGGACGGACCGCGCTGCCCCTCCCTCCTCGCCTCAGGCCGCCCGGCCCGGCCGCCGTCGCCGTTCCCTTCCCGGGCCTGCCCCGTTACTGAGGGACGGGGGACCGCCTTACCGAGCAGCCCCGGTGCCCTCCCCTGACTCAGCAGCCGGCCAGGGCCTGGTACCGCTGCTTGAGGCGGGCGCCCGCCCCCGTCTCCATACACCGGCGGCGGTCCATCCCCGCCCGCGGCGGCTGGCGGGGCTCCGAAGCGGACGGAGCCCGGGCTCGGGGTGGTGTGTGGAAGTTGGGCCTGTGAGGGAAGGGGGGGGGAGCGGTGGTTGAGAGCCAGCCCCCGCCGGGCCGGTGTGCGGGGGGCACGGCAGGGGCTAGCGGGGAGGGCCGGCTCCGGGCGGCGGCGGCGGGATTCGCTCCCCGAAGGCGCTTCTTCGCGTCCGAGGTTGCCGTGGTGCCTTCGGGCCGGAGCTGAGCGTTGTGGTGACCAGAGATCTCGGAGTTCGGCGGGTTCCGGGGGGCGCTTGATCTCCGAGAAAGCTTTGCTTGATCTCAGGGTGGGTGTGGAGATGAAATTTCAGCTGAAAAAAAAAAAAAAGAAGAATACAATTCCTTCTGCTGCTTTCCTCTTGGGCTGCCGGCTTTGATAGCACACCCTGATAGCAAACCCAGCCTCCCAGCTGCTTGGGCTGGGTGCCTTTATGAGGTGAAATTCTCATCAGTTTACTAAACAGCCTTAAAGCCAAAAACAAGAGCAGAGGCATTCAAACGCCCCTATTTTGCCCCTATAGCGTGCAAGTAAGGTATGGAGAGGGAAGATAGCTGATGGCAGCTTGTGAGAAGAGAATATGGAAGCGGTGACTGGTGTAGTTGGAAAGGCTTTTTGGTGCAGAGATTGGCAAAATTTTAACTAATTCTTAAAGGGGTGAGGTTTTGTTTTAGTGTATCTCACTTGTGTCTTATGCTGGTGATTTTCAGAAGGTCTAATTGCTTTTACAGAGTAGTATGAAGAGTCTAGACACTGTAATTCAATTATGAGGTAATGACACCAGTGCACAGAAAGAATCCACAGCTGACCCAGGTTAAGGACAAAATTAACAATGCCCACATTGCTTTACCTTTCACCTTAAAGCGACTAAATGCTTGACAATAAGTGTAAAGATATTTTCTGTTTGATACTAAAGTTCAAATATCCACAATGAGTAACAAAAATTTCCTAAGTATATATTTATTTAGTGTTGACAGTGATGTCTGAGGAGTTGTTACTGGCTCTTGAATAAAATAAGTCTAAGAAGCAAGTGTTAAACTATCAGGGAAGGATTGTGATAGCAGCTATGTTATGTCTTTTTAGTTGTGTGTCCTCCTGCTGCTGTGACCCTCTGAAAAGACCACAGTCGCATAATGAAATAAGGTTGAATTCTTGACAGACCGTTTTGGTTCATTGTTTTATTTTTCTGTTATTTGTGGGTATTGTAAAATTTTTTAAGTATAAAGCTAGATCATAAGTTTTTACAAATATGCAAAGAATTAATGTTTCTGCAACTGACAAATGTCAGACAACAGACAAATGTTGTCTTGACATCTTAAGACAAGAAAAAAATTTTGTCAAAAGTCTGAAGTTTTAAAACTTGGAACTCTCTTGGATTAAGTCATTGATTTTCGAATGTATTTCTGAAAAGTTAATTACTCTTCCCTAATAAACTAGGATAATTGTGCATAACTTGTTTTGTATAGGAAAAAATAATATTGATGTCTTTCCACTCTTTTTTTTTTTTTTTTTTTTAAATTGAAAAGCAGAAAACAAGTCCTGGTTTGATGCCAGTTTAACGATTGTCAGGACAGTGTGATTACAGGTCAGACAGGCTCCGGGGTGTATCTGGGAGCGCGGCCAGGGGCTGGGGCTGGCAGGGTCTCCGTTGGAGGTCAGGGAAGGGCCACTGGAGTTCTTTCCTCTCCAACTCCCTTCGCAGGAAGCTTAAGAAGATTTTTCCGTATGTGTGGGGTGCCCACAGCATGGAGGTTTCTTGTTATGCCTGGGATGAATTTTTCTCTTGAAATACCTGTAAAATTAGACTAGTGAATTTGTTGCATGTACGTTTGATGTTGTAACTGCGCACAGTGTTACATGTTGTACAGCTTAGAAGCAAAACGACCATATTCAATATTTTGCTTTATTGCAACACTTTTAATGTCAGCTTACAATAGTAAAAGTGAAGTAACGGGTTTGTGTAGGTTGGAGAGATGCTTTTGATGTTCCATACTTATGGCACTTACATGATGATGGTGGTGTAGAACATGTTTAGCCTGATAGTGTTGTTTCTCACAGCTGCTCTCTAAACTCTTTTCTTACCGTTTGTGCTCAGTGGTTTGAAAGGAAATGTTCTGATGTATCCCCAATTATTGTGTTAAGCTCCCACACACATAACAAGACTGTGTTTGGTTCAGGGGAAATGTGCAACTTAATATAGGAATTAGTCTAGTTACTACAGGAATTAAAGCACCATCGTTAGTGAGCTGAAGTGCATGTTCTGGTTGGTTTAGGTTTTACAGCATGAACTGCAAGTCTCAAAAGCAATTATGTTATGTCTTTGTGCTTTGGCAAAAAAAAACCCAAGCCATGCTGCCCTGGAATGAAAAGCTGAACAGCTTTAACCAGCATAGTTTAGGAAAAAAATAAAGTATGAAAATTATGTTTAAAGGAAGTTTTATCATTAGCTTCCTTTTGGAAAGAATGCGGTGTGATTCTGTTTTGTTTTTTTTTTTTTTAGTAGGTTTGAGTGAGCCACATGACAGTGATTAAACATGTGACCTGAACAACTTGGAGTCCAAATTCCAACTTTAAGTAGAATATGAACTTTTTGATAAAGAATCTTGTGCTAAAGGCTTTTAAAAATAAAAAGTAGCAATTTATTTACGTATTTAGAATGTTTGTAGTGTTTTAAGATTAAATTGTATGCCTCATAACTGAAATCCAGTCAGTATAGAATGAGTTCATGTAGGTTTTTTTTTTTTTAATTTTGTTGTTAGACATTCTGTAAGACAACAAGCCACCAGGTTCAGGGTGGGCTTGAAAAACATTTCTCTTCCAGAGACACTAGACTATAACTAGTTTCTAATGAAGATTGGTTTGTTACTTTCAAGTTTGAAAACTCTGAAGTGTTTTTTTTAGAGGGAGTTTTATTGTGAGTCATATAAGAGCTGGATTAGTTCTGGAGAAGGTCCTGCTGGGGACAGCTCTGCACTAATTATGATAAATTGTTTTATTGCTGCCTGTCATCATTTCAGGCTTTGTCCTTCACCTGCGACTGGCTGTTAGCCTCTTCCTTTTTTGCTCTGCTCTTCCGTTACCTTCTCAAATTCCTTACCCTTTTTTGTGCGGAACTCTGCTAGAAAAGGAGTTATGAAAGGGAGCTCCTTGTGCCTGCATGAGCCTCTCAGAAGCAAATCTTACCTACTTTGGTTTGCAGCTGGGAAAGGGAGACTATTGGGCTGTTACAGATGTTAGTGTACAGAATTCCTGGTGCTCTGGGAATTCATACCACATGCTTTTGGGATGATGACAGATGGAATGAAGTAGCTTTTCAGTAGCAAATTGCATCTGATGTAGACTTTCAGGTATTAATTTCTTTTTTTTCTTTGTGAATGTTTTCAGGCGGGAGCTACTTCCATGTGGGCTTCCTGCTGTGGATTGCTGAATGAAGTCATGGGTACTGGGGCTGTCCGTGGCCAGCAGGCTGGCTTTGGGGGAGGTGCTGGCCCCTTCAGATTCGCGCCAAATACAGACTTCTCAGCGTATCAATCTCCAGCTGCGGCGGGCGCTAACGTTGTTTGCAAAGCCTGTGGACTTTCCTTTTCAGTTTTTAGGAAAAAAGTGAGTATGTTTCCTACTACATATTTTTACTCATATGAACTAATCCATAGACATACTGGGAGATGAATGTGTATTTTTCTTTAGATAAGGAAACCCGAGGCAGATAGCCAGGGAGGGAGTGTCTTACTCTGAGGTCACAGGAAATTAATGTCAGACAGGATTAGAAGTTAAGAGGTCTGACGTTCATTAATCGGTGACACATTGGATCTGGTCTGACCTAAAAATTAGTGGATTGTAATTTGTAAGATATGCGTTTTAGCTCCAGAATCTTGAACATTAAAACAACTATGATTTTGAAAATTATACCAAAGAAAGTGGTTGGGTACTGGAATGAACAAGCTGGATGATGGAACAGCTAAAAACTCGCAATACAGTATCTCGGCTTCTTCCTGTTAAACACTTGGGCAATTCTGTTTCCTGACCAGGGTTAGTTCTGTTAAACGCTATTGTACTCCAACAGCCTCTTGCTCCATTTGGAGGCAGGTTGGTGAGTTAATGCAGATAAATAACGTTGTTAATATTATTTCTGTCCAGCATCATTATTTTGTCCAGTCAGTGACCCAATTCTCTGCAGCTCACTTGGATAAACACAAAGCCTCTTTCTTCGGTTTGTGTGTTCAGTTTCGCCCTTCCTGTGTGTCCTGTTGTTCTTATGGCATAGACTTGGTTGAATTAAGTGCTGTGTAGAGATGCTTTCTGAAACTACTATTAGTTTACTAAAACCTGAAAAACTTGAAGAGCTTGGATTTGTTCTCAGTGGATGAAATGACCATTTAAAATTGCTGCTGAAAGTCTTGCCTGTTCCAGCTTTTGTAAATTGTAGTGAGTCTTTTGAACAAAGCTCTCTTCAGAAATGACATCTGGGTGTTTGGGAGAATTTTCCTTCCACACGATTCATCACATTTAAGGCCTACTTTGAATCAATTGAGAGAGAAGTACGTTCTCTAAAATTTGGTAGTTATACTGGTTTTTACACATGTGAAAAGAGCAGTGATGCTTAGTATAGTCAAAAGTATTTTAACATTTCATAAAATTGTCTGGCTTTCAGTTTTGTTTATTGGCTGAACTACAACTTGAGTATTCATTTTTTTAAAGTCATAATGTTTTTTCACTGAAACCTCGAATCAGCTGACAGTACTGCTACAAAAGCCTTGTAACATCTGCAAAACTAGTTGACAGGACAGTTTTCTAGGCTTAAATCCTAAAAATGACATATGTCAAAATTGATGATAGAAATTCTTGAGTTAAATTATGTAGCCTGGAGAAGGAAAGAGCGGGAAATAATCTGTTCTCTGTGACATACAACTGAATGATTATTTATTTTCTCTTTCTCCTTAGCATGTGTGCTGTGACTGCAAGAAGGATTTTTGCTCATTTTGTTCGGTCTTACAAGAGAATCTCAGAAGATGTTCCACTTGTCACTTGCTGCAAGAAACAGCCTTTCAGCGCCCTCAGTTAATGAGATTGAAAGTCAAGGATCTGCGTCAGTACCTGATTCTCAGAAACATACCGACAGATACTTGCAGAGAGAAAGAAGACTTGGTGGATCTTGTGCTGTGCCATCACGGATTAGGTTCGGAGGAGGACATGGACGCTAGCAGCTTGCATTCATCACGGTCACAGACTTCGGGGTTTTTTACTCATCCATTTTCTATGTCTGTATCGGTGTCCTCTCAAGGAGAACTTGCAAACAGAAGGGGAAGCACAGGAAATGGAACACCTTTACGGGTACAATAATTAACGTGTATATTATGGCATAGCGTAGCTTTTTTAAAAAAAATTTCATAGGTATGCATCGCCTTAAAATAAGATCCAATTGGTGTAGTTCAGGGTGGCACAAAAAATGCCTTTTGTATCTCTCACCTGAGAAGAGAAAATTAGGTTACTAGTTTAGATGATAGAGGCAACTTAAATCAGTAATGAATAGTAGCAATTGAAACTTCAAAATGTCATTGTCATCTCTGATCGGTTCTGTACAAAGGAAAATGTTTTAGAAAGGATAATTTTTTTTCAGTCCTGATTAGTTTCATTTTGGTACACAGGGACAAACGGAAACATCTTCTATAAATAATGAAGAAGAAGAAAGTGCAGAAGAGCAGGTGAGAGATGAACTATCCAAAGAATCAATTTTTGGCATGTGACACCTTAAAGTGTTTAGATCTCTGTCAACATTTACTCTCACACTGTAATTCTTTCAGAATTAGCTATGTCTAGCAATGCATATCTGCAAGTACTTACTTTAAAAAGAATCAAACTTTAGCCAAACTGCTGCAGCTTAATGTAGCACCAGATGTGGTGCTCTGAACTCACTGGGACAGTTAAAAACATGGAGTTGATGTGTTTCAGACCCCTGGATTGTCCAGAAAACGAGCGAGGGCGTCTTTGTCTGATATTTCAAGTCTGGAAGACATTGAAGGGTTGAGTGTTCGGCAGCTGAAGGAAATACTCGCGTGTAATTTTGTCAACTATTCAGGATGCTGTGAAAAATGGGAACTTGTGGAAAAAGTCAGCAGACTATACAGAGAGAGTGAAGAAAACCACAAGACACGTAGGTTTATATTTAATTCTCACTTTCTTAAGAGTACTTATTTTTTGCTCAGAAGGACTTGGTATCTAACCTGGTCTGTTCAGCTGGAGCAACTGGAAAGTGCGTTTTAGCAATTCAAGTTGCATCTAGAGTAGTTGGACACGCTTTTAGTGATTAAATGAAGCTTTCTAGGATTGCGCTGGTTTTTTGTGACTTTTTTCCGAAACTGGGAGAGCTCAGCTTTCAGGGTGAAGGTAAAATTGCACAACTGAGAACCAGATCCTCAGAGAACATGAAAGTTGGCACCTCCACCTCCTTTATTAGGTTTCACAAGGCATTAGTGAGGGAGCTTCTCAGGAGCTGTCAACAGACCAAAGCAATTCAGGTCTTTTACTGCGGTACAGAATTAAAAGCTGCAGTGGCAGAAGTCCAAGTTCAAGTGGTTTGGTCTCAGTCCATGTTTTCATGATAAGGTGATTCTGTGGCTGCAGCTCAGTGACAAGTGCTCTTCTACCCTCTGTTACACTCAACAATTGGAGCCTTTCACTTGTGTGACTGTACTACATTCATAGCCCCATTCCTGTGTGTAATGTACAAGCTGAGGAGAAACTTTTTGATGTCACTGCCAGCTTGAAAAATGCCTGCCTGGCTCCTCGTTCCTGCGCCCAGCAGCCAGGCTGTAAAGAACAGGGGATAGTGGTGACTGGAAAACTCAATAGCCCAGGGCCACAGCACAGCCAGATAGTGCCAGCGCATAATCGGGTGTGAAACCATCAGATAATTAGGGTGGAGAAGGATTGTGAAGGTGAGGGACTGTTAGTGAATGTCAAAACATGGCTTAAGTGAAACCCTCAGTTTGGTCAGAAACTAGAATTGAAACCAAGCTTTAAACTTAAAATTGTGGCTTTTTAAAAAATGTGGTCTGACTGAACTTCTGGTTATTGATGGGGGATGTTGTCTATTTGCAGCAAAACTCAACAGGTTTTGTTTGGTTCTGCCACCTTTGCAGCCTACTTAAGGCTTCTGCTTCTCAGTCTGCTTTCTTATTATTGTGTTTAATCTTCTGGGGAAAGTTCTGCTGAACGAAGCTAGCTCAGCCATGGAAAATCAACACACTCTGAATTTTAATCCAGTGCGTTACTTCACAGTCATTATGTTCTGAATTGAAAACGGTGTCTGAGTTTAAAGAACGAAGCCAGATATTGGATGTGCCCTCAGGGATTTTCTGGTTCTTGTTTCTTTGGGTTTTTTTGTTTTGTTTTTTGAAGGAATATACATTAATTCTTAGCTCTGGGTTAGAAAAACTATTGTGGATGTGGAGCAGAACTACTTCATGCTACATTAGCTCTCTGTGTATTTTAGTGTTTGCCTGGGCTAGAACTTCACAGGTTTTCCAAGCCCTGGGTGCCTGATGTCCCTTTCTGCTGTTTCAGAGGGTGAGAAGATGCAGCTGAACGACAACGATGACAACCTGTGCCGGATCTGCATGGACGCGGTGATCGACTGCGTCCTGCTGGAGTGTGGCCACATGGTCACTTGCACCAAGTGCGGCAAGAGGATGAGCGAGTGCCCCATCTGCCGACAGTACGTAGTACGGGCCGTGCACGTGTTCAAATCTTAAACCCAGACCACAAACAGATTATTTTTTTTACAGTCACCTTTCCAGGATGGCTGTGTGCAGGAGTGCCCGACCTTGGGGCACGTCACCTTTTTAGTTCCTGATAAATACAGCGTTTTTGATCATCCGGATCTAGAAGTTTGTGAAATGTTTTTCTACAGCGTACTGAGTCCCAGGGTCGGGCGGTGCAACACGATGCCTGTGTGTACAGTAATAGCGCTGCCTGACTTCTTACCCTATAAACCTACAAACTGTTCGAGTCAAACTGTTTACAGCAGTTCTTGCTCTCTTCTGAAGAATATCACCTCTCCTTCGTTAGCGCATCCAGTACTCTGTGAGTGGTCAGAAAACACCTCTGCTTGACCATAATTAGTGTTCCGTCTAGTGCGTTAGAAGCAAGGAATATATCAGTTGAATATTCAGCTCTTATGTAATTATAGAATGTAACTGCTCTGACACTGTCCCTGCAACAGTGTTAGCAGTATAAAATACGACTGTAGAAAGCACTGCCACTAACTGTACCTGCACAGAAACCCTTAAGCAATCTGTTTTATGCTGGTTGCTTCCTTCAGTGCGTCTGTCATTACACGTGTACTGTCTTGGCCATTATTTGTCATTGTATAAAAAGCCCTGTCACTTTGCAGGGCTCTGCCATGTGCTGTCCAAATACTGATTACTAAGTGTTTTTTTTTTTAGTTTAGGAATAAAGTATTTTTTTAAGAAGGGGTATAGGAAACCATATTCTCATGGTCCTTAATCCACTCATGCCTGTTGTAACTATTAATCTGACGTGTGATGATTGTACGCCATGTGCCGACAACCTGATATTACTGTGAATACTAATCAGGGTGATCAAACTACTTGCTGCTAACATGGAATGTAGGGTGGTACTATCCTTAAATGGGGAGGGGCTTTTGTTAAGGGGAAGGAAATGTGATCTTTGTTTAACCCCTTGTGTTCACAGCTGTTTTAACCGAGGCTGAGTTGTTATTAACCAGCTTCCCAGTGGCTGCGGGTGACCTGTGTTCCTGCCAGCCCTTGGCCCAGTTTCCTGGCAGGCTCCGTGCCAGCAGCAGGGGCCCTCTTGGAGCAAGGACTCTAAGGGTCCTTGCAGGGTATCTGGGGGACAACGTGGGGAAGATAGCAGCAAGAACAGCCCTTGTTCTGGGGCCAATGTTTGAGTGGTGAAGGTCACTGTAAAATAAGAGAGGTGGGGCTCCATCCTTTCAGCAGGTTTGCTAATGGAGCTGCAGTTTCCTTTTTAATTTCCCACTTTGTCTGGGCTGTAGCACCTGAGAACTTGTCCCTCTGCTGTGTTGTCACACCTGCTCTTGGCTTTTCTGTGAAAAATCAAGCTGGCTTGAAAAAGAGAAAGTAGCTGCTCCTCAAAATAAACCACACAGCTTAGAAACATTGCTGGTTATTTTTCAGAAGGGAGCAAACCTCTCAATGGCTTTATTTTTTAGAAGTAACTTTTTAATGGTACTTAATTCCTGGAGTGTCTGTTCAGTGGGTAAGCTAATGAAGAAAAACATACCCTCTATGTTATTTCCATGCTGATCATTAGCCACACAAGCTTAATAAAGATTTGTGATGGGCTTTCTCAGCCTCCGTCTCTTTTCTTAACCAGCTGTGGGAGTGCTGTTGGTTACTCAGCTCAAGTTTCAACACTCTTCTCAGGATGTCAGTGTTCCTCGAGACGGATCTGGGCAGATTCCAGCCTGAGGGAGGCACATATGTGTATTTTATTCCCTCCTCAGAAAATATGTATTGGAATTTGCCCAATAAAGGCACAGGCCAAGGACCAGCTCAAGTGCTGTGAAGGTAGCACCTGCACCCAGGCTACAACCCTCTCCTGCTCCACACTTGGAAGCCAGATGTCACACAGCATCTGCACACAGCATCCCCCAAACCTGACACCCCCCCAGAACAGAAACCCGCAGAGCCAGCACCTGTTTTTGTACAATTGTTTATACAAATTCAACAAAGGTAAAACTGCATCAGGAAGGTCTACGAAAACAACACCGTACAACAATGGCACTTATGAATGCAGAATTTTACAATCAGGAAATAACCATGTTATAAACCTTAAATGAGAACTCAACTCACACTTCAAAGAAAGAGAGACTACGTTTGACCATTTATTCTACGGCTGGACTCACTGTATAAATTAATTTTATATTGAGTACAAGAGCTCATGCTACAGAGTGAAACCCTCCTATGTGCAAAAGCTGAAATTGGAATTTTTTTTTAAAATTTTGAGAAAAAAGGTGATTTCTATACAGATAAAACTTGGCAAAGTGTTTTACTTCAACTATAATTTACACCTTATTTCCACAACATGCTTATGTCACTTCTGAAGTATACAAAGCAGGATATAAACTTCCATTAAAACATGCTTTAAGTTGAAAGTATTAACCTACTTTTTTCCTGACCTGGGCACGTTTGTAGATAGATACTGTCTACGAAGTATAGGTTAAGTTCTCGCCTACCATAAGTAAAGATAAAAATTGGCAATCAAAACCAAAACACTGGTAATGCATTCAAACATTGCATAAATAATTTTTAAACAATTTTTGTACAAAAATAGTTCTGCATAATGTAAGATGTAACAAAACAAAACATGTTAAGAAGGCAGAAATGCAGTGCGTGGTCCACTTGAATGACACCAACTTTTTTTCTTGTTGTTGTTGTTTTAAGAAATGAAAAGCAGAAATCAAATTTACACTACCAAGCACATGCTGTGGTACTTTAAATAACAGTATTTCTTGGAGATCAGTCGTCTTCCGGGTGTGAACAATTATCACCAATAACAGTCGCCTTATGAATTTGCATAAGAGCCAGTGCAGGACATCCCAGGTAGACTGAATTAGTGGCACAAGTTGAAAATCTTAACATGGGTAGTTTCATGTTGTTGTTTCCTCAACAAGAGTTGTAAAATCCAAATCGCGGCATTTTCCAATATTCCAAGTTCCCAATTGAAAATAAAATCCCTACGTGTTCTTAGTCCCTTCCCTCCCCCCCCGCCCCAGTATTTACACGTGTCCTTTAACTAACTCAGTTTTTGCAGGAGTTTTTCTTCCACTTGCCCAAACTGAACACTTACTGACATCTCCGCTATGAACTGCTCGCAGCCTTCTTTTGTCACTTGCTTGCAGTACCTCAGGTCGATCTGGCAGATGTTTCCACACCGTTTGAAGTAAGACAGGCACTGGTCAGTAACCTTATTGCAGTCTGCCAGGGGAACAAAAAAAATAAAAAAAATGGGGGATAGAAATTTAACAGCACATCTCAGTTTGTTCCCCAGCCGAGGATGGTTTCTCCTGGCGGCGGTAGGTGCTTCTTGCCAGCAGCAGGATGGCCCAGGTGGCCCCACTGGGGTCCCCGTGACTCTGTCGTGTAACCCGTGAGATAAAGCAAAGGACACCAGATGCGCAGAGCAGCGGCCCTGGAAAATCCCCTGTGGAGGACGAGCGAGGCACAACACATGGCTGCTACGGGAGCAGCTGGTGGGGGCGCGGGGGGAGGCTGGCAGCTGCGGGGTTTGTTTCACCAGCAGCTTAAAGGGAGCCCCTGGGGAAAGGGGGCAGCGACACCCAGGGCAGGGGAAGAGCTGGGTAAAGCCACTTCCACTGATGAGTGTTTCTCCCAAGTCTAACGCCCACAGGCAATTCCCATCCTCCCCCCTCCTCTGCGCTCGTGTTGCTTACCTGATAAATTAATTTCTGTTAATGAATCCCGCGTGGTGGTTCCAACTGCGGTCAGCAGGTTAATAGACTGATCTGTCACGTGGTTACAGTAACTAAGATTGAGTTTGGAGAGCAGAGGCATGTGCCTTATGATCAGCCGCAAAGAAGCGTCGGTGATATCCAGGCCAGCCAGACGCAGCTCAACGATGTTCCGTAGTTTACTCCGGTTGTCGATCTGACCTGGAAAGCGGAGGCAGAGGGTCATGCCCCAGGGTCTCACCCCGGACCACAAACATCTGCAGATCTATATGAAATGCACCGTGACACACAACACTGCCGCCCTACGTCAACTTCAGACGCTTTTGCCTGTCTGGAGCTTCGGAGGGGACATCAGCAGGAACACTCGTCTATTTTTGGAACAGGCACGTGGACAGAGCCACCTCCCGATGTCAAAACAAAAGGGATGAAAGTAACTGCAGGGGCCCAGCGGAATTACAAGTCGGGAATAAGCAGTAGGCTGTGCAGTGCATGCCAGAAAGCAGATCTGATTTGCTCAAAATTTCACCTGAGCTGAGATCCGGGCGAATGTGGCATGACCCACAGAACTGCTCCTTCCCTGAACTGGAAGAAAGTGTTTCCATACTCTCTAAAGTACACCCGTTGCAGCCTGAAGAGAAGAAAGTCAGACAGAAAACCAGCACAGTGGCTCAGACGACTGTTCAGCAGCCAGAGAACATCACTCGTTACCCAGGGGCTTCCAGCGAGGAGGTGTCGCAAGTCACTACGCTTTGAACACCTCGCGCGTCAGCAAAGCCCAGGACCGCACCGGCCGGTGCAGGCTGGGGGGGTCTCTGCCCGTTTCCTCCAAGGGGGACTAGCAGCAGAACACGCCACAGAACGGCTGGGACAGGTCTCCCGCGCTCCTCCCGCCTGTTACCTGGCCGGTTATCTGTGGGCGGCGACAAGAGGTCTCTCATTTGTGCGTCTTTCAGGCCTTCTGCCCACTGCACGTCCAGAGTTCGGAGTAAAGGACAACTGGAACTACAAAGTGCCGACACTGCTATCCATGAGCACCCTGATAACAGCAGGTCTCGAAGACCTGGAGATACAGAAGAAGTTGGAGCATGTAGCCTACCCGGAGACACATACACGGTGACCTCTGCTACCACGCGTGGGGCGGGTGAAGCCCGGTGCCGCTCTGACGAACCACCCCAGCACTCCAGGGCAAGCAGGGGCCCCAGAAGCCTCCTCCTGCCCAGGTCTCCACCTCTCCCACCACCTGGAACTTCATCCCTGTGGGTGAGAGCAGACCCCGCCACCCCCACTGCTAATGACAGCAGCACAGGCACCTTCCCCAGCAACGTCACCTGTTGACTAAAACATGCCTAAAATTATCTACTGTGTCAAGCAGTCACGAGGTAACTAATTTTGGGCCCATTTTAAATCACTGATGCTTTATTCCTACATATCTACTCCCCTCCTAGGATACCCAGATCCCCACAGACAATCCTCAGAGATCGCAGTTTAGATACAAACTGTTTTGGTAAATTCAGTGAAGTGGTGAAACCCCCATCACTTACCTGGCAGTCTGTTGATAAGCCAACTCAGCTGCTTTTTAGAGATATTTGTCCAGCTAAGATCAAGGGTTACAGGCTGTCTCCTAATAATGCCACTAAGCATAAGCGGAGTGATGGATTTACAATGGTTTAAATCTATTTTGGTCCATAATCTTTTGTCACAGCACCTACCGAAAAAAAGCCAACAGCACTTAATTTGGCACTTGTTTTCTGCAAGACTTTAAAAGGTGTCATTAAACAGTAGGGAGAACTACAGTGTTTAACTGAAAATAGCAAAAATAAGGCTGAGTGATGCTAAGATAAGCACATCACCATACAACGTTATGTAAGTTTGAAATTTCTCCATCAAATGTATCATGCAACAAAGCACAGAATTATTTGCAAGTGTCAACAGAATTACAAGTGTCAACAACTTCGGATCCCATTTTAAGTCACCACAGCACTTACTGAAATCCATCTTCTAGCCTGAAGACAAGCCACACCTTCTTGCTTACCTTTTAAATATAAAGACTGGTTTTAAGTATTACTGCCCTGATTTCCCCTGTGCTTTCCTTACTTAAAACCAGTGAATTCTGTAGAACAGACCCCCCTTCTCCTGTTCTGTGCGTGTGTGTTATTCCTATCTATGGGGCCCACACATTTTTCCACTCTCTTCACGGTTTTCTAAGGGCAACAAGCGAGAAGTCCTAACGAGTGTGCAAGATTTTGCATTTTCTCATTAGAAAAATGGGAAAGCTTCCCATCTGAAGCATTTAGAAGTGGAAAAGGCATTTACCAGCTTTCTGTGACACCATGAAGCCCACAGAGGAGACACTCCACACACATCATCTTGCACCAAATTATCAACCTCTCAACCTCCCTGTCATTTACCCAGTTTGTTACTACACTGTACTAGAAAGGAGTCTCTGTTACGACGTGCCCATCTGTGTGCACATTACAGCGGAACCCAAGATGACAGCCAGCAAGTGACTTTGCTGCAAGTTCAGTGAAATACCTAAATCTGTCCACTAATGCCTCCTGCTGCTGTACTGTCACCCACTGTGTCAATCTTCACACTCTGGTACCCTGGGAACTGAACGGACACACTGTGAGTAAATACAGTTAGCGAAGGATTCCTCCATCAGCTCTGCTGGTACAGAACACAGGGAACTGGATTGCTCTCCCAGTACCCTCTGCAGGGAAACAACCAGCACGGACCTTCTGAGGAGAACACCGAGGGCACTGGCTGATCTTCACTGTATCTCAACAGATACTTAATAGCCAAACTGAACAAACAACTGCATTAGAAGTCAGTGAGTCCTGGGGGCAGAATGACACCAAGACTTAGCGTGACCTCGACTGGCTGTTCCAGCAGGCAAGAACATCGTGGCGTCTAACTACAGAACAGGCTGCTCTGGGGTCTTACAGTCCCGGCAGGCTGACGCTAATGCTGACACACCCATCAGAAATGCTGGGAAATGATGTTTCTGAGAAAGCACCAGAAGAAATGCTACTTCTCTAGATGCTGCTGGCCACCCCTTCTCTTTGAGCTCAACAGAGCTTCAGTGACACCTGGACACCTCTTTCTAGAGCCTCAGTCACCCATTTCCCTTTCAAACCCATCCCACTACACACATTAGACTTTCCCACCCTCCTTACCATCTGTTCCAGGTCTTGCAAACTCTCATACAGATGCACAAGTCTCTATGACTGAGGTAGCTAAAGACAGCCATCCAGACTTCCCTCTGCATCACGTGGGCTGCCCCATCATCCAGGGGGAGCGAGTCCGGAGGGGGGCTGATGGGAGGTGGCCGGATAACGTGCCGCTCCATCTGAATGCATTTGGGAGGAGAGAGCGAAGGCGGTGGCCGGGTTATTCCCCGGGGTGTGCTTCGCAGGCTGGGGATGAGCTGGTGCCTCAGCTCCCGGGGAGTCCCGTTCAACCCTTTGTTGAACCTATGGAGTCTCTCGCTGTTGTTCAAAGCACGCTTAGGTTCCTCGTTCTCACTCTCAGGTTCAGATTTGATGGGTTGGTGATTCTCATTGGCAAGGCTGTTCTCGGTTTTTTGGATCTCCTGGTTGAGCTCCTTGCTGAGCTCCTTGCTCAGTTCCTTATTAGGAAGCCGCCTTTTCCGCCTCATCTTGAACTTCTTCTTGTCCCTGGGCTCAGCGCCCTCCGTGCTGGGACCTGCAGTGGGCGAGCTGGACCGCGACTGGTCACTATCCTTGGACCTGGGAGGTGCTTCTGGCAGGTCATCCTCTGGCTCCTGCTTGAGGCGCCGCAGGGGTTTGATCATGGCAGTTCGGTCATCTGGAGCCTTCCACGATCGCCGCTGAAAAGGAAGAAGACAAGGGCTGACTGACTATTTGAGCAAGAACATACTCAGCAATACTTCACATGCTGATGCTCCACACGGGCAGCCCTGCCCGGGGGGGGCGGGCTCCCTGCCAGCGCTGGGCACCACCCATCTAAGCACCAGGGTACATTCACCGGCCAAAGGTATTAAGTTCAAGTGCCATCACATGGATGAGGAGTCCAGCTACTGGCTCCCCGGACTCCAAGACAGTCATAAATGCATTTATTCACCGTGCATAATCCTGCAGATTTAAGGGCCCTACTCATCACACAGCAGACAGTTTACACGCAGAAGATTAGCAGCACACCATAGACAGCTTTTTCCCCAGTGAGCCAGAAGAAACCAGGCTTGGGACACATTCACTGGGCGCCCACTTTAAACACTGGCTGGCACACATTCATGCCCAATGGCCAAAAGGTCAGGTTTTGAAACCTCCTGAATCACAATCACCAACTCACACTGTGGCTGTGCTGTTGTGGCTGGATACTCACAAGCCCTTTTAATTATGTTTTAGCTGCTCCTTTACATCCTGGCACAATTCTCCTTCTCTTCTCAAGCTTCCCCCACCTCCAGTGCACACAGAACAGGGAATGTGATGATTGTCACATACTGCCAGCCTGAGGAGACCTCACGGTGACACAATCTCCCACACAACGCAGGCTGACAGGGGTTAGCTGGCACCTTCTTCCTTACCCTGGTCACTGGTTAGAACAGCAAACTGCACTTCCCTTGCTTGCATTAATCAAATCTCTCTCTGATGCACACCAGATAGAAGTCTTAGAGCCATACAAACTAAGACCAGGGAAGACTTCAAGTCTAATCTGATCACTACAAGCAAGAAAGAAGCCACCAACTGTTAAAATGAAACAGCTCTAATAAGAAGAGATCTAGACTGGCAAGAAAAGGTGAACTGCTGTGAACACACTTGTTCTATCAGAAGATCTATGCTTGTGCAATAAACTAATTGGATCAAGTCAGTGGACGTGCTCCTGTGCTTCAGACTGATGCAGAGCAGAGAAAGCTGATCACCCTGTCTTTAAATTAACATATTATAAAGGGAGAGGTCACAGTAAGTTAATGACAGGTTAGACTAAAAAAATATTACATCAGAGTACTGTCAGCTTGCAGCATCCTTCACACAGGGCACTGACGAGCGCTTAGTTTAAAGGTATCAGACTCGTGTTGTCGTGGCAGATTGTGGGAGGTAAATCAGTACTTGGTGCCAGGTTGCCCTGGCTCCCTGGGGTGTGAGCAGAGGACTCCAGGACGCGCTGTGGTACAGACCTCTGAGGGGCTGCATGGCAGGGGCAAGAATCAACCACACAGGAAGAGTGAAACACTGGGACAGAAACAGAATTTTATTCCTTGGCTCATCAAAGCACAGTTTGCTGCTGTATTTTAATATGGGACAGAAGAGAAAACATAAAACCAGACTCCGCAGCTAAATTAGCCTGGAGCATAAGGGTTTCCATGAGAAAGATATTCTGTAATTTCAAGATGTAAACATGATAGTAAAAATGCCTGTAGTGACACAAGGACATGACTGATAGAGAAACTGGCTCACCATTCAGCTCACATGCGCAGAGGGGATGAAAAGGGACTGAGAACACACCTATTAAAAAGGCAAAATACCTTCTTCCTGAAGAGTTTGTCTTCTTTTACAAGTTTTAGCTGTTGGAATTAAAAACCCCAAAACATGACCATTTGTTGGTTGTGCTGTCTGATGAAGGTTTGGTGATCCACAGTGCCTTCCTCACGCACTGGGGGCCTTTCATGGAGCAATTCAAGCCATCCATAAACACTGCAGTGAGTCCAAAGGGATGGGAAATTGAAAGCACGGCCAGAAAGCAGATATGTGTAAACTGGTATGGTGAGTTTTGCTCTCTCATTCCAAAGCAACCCCAGTCCCTACATTTACTCTACTGTAGCACTCCCCTGTCGAGCCTCATGGGGCAGACTGACTGTCACTCCACATGAGCTACACGTGCAATACAAAACCAGCCACTGATTCTGATTTTAAAGCCATCAGCCATTTACTCATAAGACATATTAAATCTAGGTCCTCATTTCTATCTCTGCAAACCAGCATTTCTGTACACCCCAAGCACCGCAGAGTCACAATCCAGAAGACAATTCTGTGTCCCTACCTGGCCCAAAAGATCTGCCTGTTAAATTCAGGCAAAAGCTGTCTACATCACTGCTGTGAGCAGCTCCTCCTCTCTGCAGGCTACAGAAGGTGTCATTTCTAAAGGTCCTCTGATGGGTTAAGAGTATTGTTCATCCCTGAATCAGCCACAAAACAGGCTGCCATGCGCCACCAAGTGGATAAAGATGAAAAGGTTTCCATTAAAAATTGATTTTCACCTTGTTCCTACTTGAAGCATCTAGTAAGGACTTTTCAGTTAAAGTGGGTTTTTCCAGTATTTTGAATAAAACAACAGCCATAGCCCAGTGTTTTTGGCCTCTGAACATCAGTCCGAGTGTCACTGTTCAAACTACTGGCCTGTTAGACTAGCAGTTTTCAGAAAAGAAGGTAAAACAATCTGGGATTTCAAGATGAGCTATAAGCCAGAAAGAAAGAGACATGAGCCCCAACCAGCCCACACGCATCTGTGTAAGTACATGAAAAGAGTGTTTTGTCATACCCGCTTTCTCATAGTGGGTTCCTGGGGTTTCTCAAATTTCCTTTTCCTCCACAGATGCACTTCGTCTGACTTTCTCCTCAGTATTGAGTCAACTGGATTCTTTTTGGAATGTTCCTCTGATTTCCGCCTGGGAGTTTCTTCACAATCCCCTTTCCTTTTTGCAGCATCTGTTACTTCTTTATTATCTCTATTCATTTTCTGTTCCTTCAGCAACGAGCCTGGGAGATTTGATGCGTATTTGAATCCTGGTCCGCGCTTTTGCTTGTACGCCAAAGAGACACAAAACACAAGCAAACTTTATATCTTATGCCTTTCTCAGCTCTGTACCTAAATTACCTCCAACACCGGTGGGTTGATCACTTTGTAACAGAGAAAATGATTAGCAAGGACTTAAGAGTAAAGAAGTTTCAACCTTCATAAAGTTAGTTTTGTTAAGTACACACTTTCAGTGTTTGCCTCAGTTTGCAAAGAAAGAATGTTTCACCAATTCCAACAGACACTTCAGGTTTTGCATAATTGCTTCTGGATTTTCGTGGGTTTTTTGTTGGTGATTTGTTGTTTGTTTTTTTTAAATAGTATTTGCACCTTGGAAGTTAACATGCAGCAGTGCACAGAACTAACCCAAATATTCCCCAGGTTTTGGGTGGAGTGTTGGTATACAGAAAAAGAATACCATAGTTATTAAAGAGTAGTAGAAAGCCATCAGCTTATTTCCTTCAACTTAACTGAATTAAGCACAAAATCAAAAGCTGGTATTGGGCAAAATTATATCTACAAGCCAGAGGGAGTGCTTGAGATTTTGTATCTCATTCCAACACCACTTATTCCCATTAAACTCACTTTTCCAGTTTTCCCTGCATGGTTGCACTTTGGACACTCCCAGCAGTTCGGCAGCTCATCGTTAACCACACCATCCGATTCCTTCACCTGGGGAAAGAGAGGCACAACTCAATTCACAATCGTGCTGCAAAAAGCTGCAAAAGTCTACAGGTAGATCATTTAGAGGCATTTTGTACAGCTCATAATTTTCTCTGATCGACTGCTGCCCTCCCAAGGGCTGCAGAAAAGAAATGCAGATCACCGCAGGTGCTGCGCCGTCCTGCTGGCGCTGAGCAAGCCCTCGGTCCTGCACAATTACCCTTCTGACGACACCAACAGGGGAGGAAAGCATGCTGGCCAAATTGGTATTTGACAAAGTGTTCAGGTCTGGGCTTTTTATGATGGTCAATGACAATCCCAATTAACACAGGGCACATTCTGCTCTTGCAAAAACCGAAACACCACCCCGAAACCCCAAATCAAAACCCCCAAACCCAGGACTGTAATCACACCATCTCCAAATGTCCTCCCATGCCATTTATTTGAAAAGCTCAGTCCTGACCCGTCACTCCCCCCCAGAGTGAAGCACGGTCTGATCTTTTAATGGGATTTTTCCCATACACACATCCTCACGTACATTAATACTGCTTGGCATTTTTAGAAGCAAAGCACCCTGCACTGTAATCAAGTGTTCCTTAAAATATTTTTCTTTATGGATCAGAACTAGCAGTCCCATGCTTCCAGCCCTCAAGCCCACGTGCCAATAAAAATGATGGTTGCCAAGTCAGCTAGAGAACAGGCACTTTTATTCAGAAGACTGGGCATATGAAGGCATTTTTAAGGTTTCTCACACCCCCAGTTACCCAGCTAGTGTAAAGAAGAAAAATGCTTACTACTTCACTGCCTCTGAGAGACTGTGACATTTAGCTTTTTCAAAAAAGAAGACGTACACTCAGTGTTGTCACACAACAACAAAAGCACGGTCCTGCCCTACGCAGTTGAAAAGCTGCTGGTTTCTGAATTTCCATATAGGAGCCTGCATTACTTTCCAAACAGGAGATAGGTGTTTCTGAAAAGGCATTTCTGTGAATGAAACCGAGGATGGAAAGTAGAGCTAAGGCAAAAACACCCTCCACACAAATACATATGCTCTCTGATGGCACATTCACATTTAAGGATTCGGTTATACATATTCAGAAATAAGCTGGGGGGGCGGGGGGAAAGATTATTTTATTACTACTACAGACAACAAAGACATGCTACTGTCAAGACAAATAGCTAGGCATTGGCATCAGCAGCAGGAGACTGCTGCTGAAACAGGCAGAGGCAAAGATCTGCAGATTTTTCACGTTTCTGAAACGTTTCCTCCTCCCCTCCCACTTCAGAGAAAATGCATGAGCTGTGCAGGATCAAGCCCTGGTTTTAGGGGAACTGCTTCCTCAAGTCCCAGAGCCAGACAGCAGCCATTCTAGTTTCCCCATCTAGCGAGAGTGATGACACGTCAGTCTCTCTCAGCAAGTCTTCTAGAGTTAATAAATGAGTAAATGAAGTGGGCAGAATTTAAATACTGGTTTTATCACAACTGTGTGCCTTTGAACCTTCTTTCCCATGGTAGGTGTAAGATACTTCAGGAGCTGTTGTATACATGTCTGCCTCAGGGGAACAATTCCTGGCCCAAGCCCAAGTTGGGAACAAGTTATTTCCCGCACTGAATATAGAACAAATGCTACTGAAGGGAAAGCATTACAGCTCTGTCCCTTCTGTGAAGTTTAAGGAAATGAACAGATGTGAGGAACTGTAAGCAAACTAATTAGACACACACAAACCTGCCACTGAATCTGTCCCCAGCCTTTCAGGCTGGGTGGGAGCCAGTTCCAAACGTTTGCTACAAACAGCAGGTGGGTGTCTGAGCCACAGCATGAAGCGTCTTCAGAAACGTACCTGCAGCACGAGGTCAGCAATTCAGAAAGTCTAAACATGAGACTACACAACTGTGAAGTCTTCTTGTTAAGGAATATGGAGACCCCAGGAAGCTGATCTGACATCGCTGAGTGAGAGCCATGAATTCTGGCAGCGCCAGGACTGAAACAACACAGGCAGCGCCACATACCTGGGCTGAAGCCATGGGCAGCAGTGCAGCTGTGCTGGAAAAGGTCTTTGAATTTCTCCTGCTCTGACAAAGTACCTAAATATTCACCTTTTCCATCATTATCACTATATCCACCTAAGATGAAGAACAACAGACTCCTACTGAGGAAAACAAACCCCTTCTCCTTAAGGAGCATCAGATACTGCACGCACTCACACTAACCAGCATTACTAACTATTTGACATGTAGCAAGAAAAATTCATCAATGTTGGTTCAACTCAAATGCTCTGTAACAATGAAAGACAACATTCCTCTGAAAATCTCATTTGTTCCCTCTGGAAAAGGTGCTTGTGAAATGCTCACCAGGATCGCTTTCATGAGAAACTCTTCAGCAAAATAAGCATTTGCATTGGTGTCATATTTTCAAGGAAAGCAGCATGTCAGATACTCCACCATGACACTTCTTCCTACATAGAACATCCTGGCTGTTATTAGCGTAGTTCCAACACAAGCACCTAATACACTCTGATTCCCAGGGCTCTCCCAGCAAGAGGAACTGACAAAAGCCCCTAAGGGCTGCGAGTGTGTCAGAGCACAAGTACCCGAGCTACCCTTAATCTCCGCAAAGAGGTCATCCTCTGACCCTGCTTTTTCATGGAGAAAACCCATCACAAACATGTGCAGCCAAATCAGGAAGCTGGAAGAGGACAGACTTCAAACCAGGAACAACATGGGCTGGAGTACAAATTAGCCAGTGCATGTGCAAAACTGCTCCACAAGCTTTGGAGATGCATCTTCGAAGG
Source organism: Gallinago undulata (assembly GCA_026546715.1). Taxonomy (NCBI): domain Eukaryota; kingdom Metazoa; phylum Chordata; class Aves; order Charadriiformes; family Scolopacidae; genus Gallinago; species Gallinago undulata. The sequence continues at coordinate 28,065,847 of JAOTQQ010000005.1, forward strand.
AATAAATCAGGGAAGGACACTCCTTCCCTTCACTGGTCCAGTCTCCCCAAAAACCACATTTGCCAGACACTTAATTGGAGATGATTGACAGTTTACATGTACTACTGCCTATTTACCAAGTAGGACAGGAAGGGACCTCCTCCTCTTGGTGGAACAGCTGCCCTGGGGCTGCATCTGCATTCAAAGATGCCTCCTACAAGAACTATTTATGGGCTCCATCCTCTGGGCTTAAGACCATGTCAAGAGCTCAAGCAACATGTAAACATGGGAAGAGAGTTTTGCTTCTCATGGAACCTGGGAATAAAGAGCAAGGAGGGAACAAAGGAAGAGGCTCCATATTCCTTTTGCTGTTCTCTGGTGAATAGTCTCGTCTTGCTTCTCAAGACCATTCTGAAATCCTACTGGTGCCCTTTTGTCTCAGCAAATAAACAGTACCTGTTACCCCTCCATTCCATCTCAACAGAAGCACTGAGAAATTAAAATACAACACACACAAGGCACACTGTAAACGTCCCACTGCTTAATTTTTAGAAACACCTAGAAACATTGTTTCTAGTCACCAAAACAGCACCCGGAACACCACACACGCATAAAAGAACAAACATCACTTGCTTGATTTCACAGATCTGACCCACATCCTGTGCAACTAGTCCCAAATGTGGTATGGAGAGAGGAAACCATACTTGAACTGCCACTAGACAACAATCATGTCCTCTGGACTCAGCCATGAAGTGTCACTGACACTGCAAAGCAAGAGACAGGGGAGCACCAGGCACTTTCACGAAGAACTGGAATAGCAAAGCACCAGCTACAAGCCAAAATTGAGGTACCTCAGAAAACGAGCAGCTCCCTCCCTTGCTTTATCAGCCCCTGAAGCCTTGTTTTAAGCAGAGCCAAGCAAGCAAAGCTCCCTTTCAGAGCCCATCTGCAGCAGGAACTGTGAGCACCGATTTCACGGAGCAAGGAGACAGCCGCAGTTCTGGTCTGCCAGCTACCTACACTTTCTGCTCTAATAAAATGACACACACATCGTTTGGTGCAATACCATGTACAGCGTAAGAAAAATAAAAGGCCAGGAGAGCATCACCCCAGGCCTGCATAAGGAACAAACCTCTCCTCCCTGAGATCCCAGAAGGGCCAAAAGCTGCTTTCTGGGGCACGGTGTGTCAGAACACATTTGCTTTGGCAAATCACTTTAACCATAAACAAATCAGCAACAGGAAACGGCTGATCAACTGAAACAAACCAGCTCTGGAAAAAGGAGACTTCTCAATGCTTATACACAAAGATATGCCCAAAATGACACTTTTGCCACCAGCAAAGAACAGAGCTGCTCACAGACCTCAAGTCAGCCAAGGGCGAGCACTCCTGCAGCCTGAAACTCGCTCAGTTTGTTCTCTAGAGCTGCAGTCTTCCTACTGCAACATTTGCTCATAACATCTTTAAAGCCAGCTGCTTGGCACATCTGTGCCTGGACAAACTCGAAGAGCAAACTACTTGTTTGTACCTTGAGGGACACAAGAAGGAGCTACCAACACAGGGATTGTGACTGATTCATCCAAAGGTACATACAGGCAGATTTCTCTGTCCTCTTGAGCTTCCCGCCCCAACTGAAACTCATCACTTCCTTAAACAAGAAGCAAAAAAGAAAAAACAAAACAAAACCAAACCAAACTCCACACGACATTTGCATGCCACAGATTTTGGAGGCTGTCCAAAGAAAGAGTCTCTGCTTACATCAGAGGATCCCCGCCTGCCAGTCAGGACTGCGTGTGCCACAGCTGTCACCCTGCTCCTCAGACTTTGCTCACTTAAGTTCCCAAACACAAACACGTGTAAGTTTTCTAAATTCTGTGCACTACTTTTACATTAAGGTGTTAAGTAATCCAGTTTTTGTTTCCAACATGTATCACATCCTTGTACTCACCTTAAGGCATCCTGGGTGTATTATTTCATTACAAATGGAGCATTCCATTAGCATGAGATTAAACTTGCTCTCCTCCTCTTCCACAGTGTCCTCTTTCCCAGCTTCTCCACAGACCAGACACACAGCGGTATGAGGCAACACCGGCTGTTTATATATATCAGAAAGAAGTCTTGATCAGGACACGGAAGACATACAGAAACAGAAGAACTCAATGTGCATTTACAGCATCCTCACTTCAAAGAGGAGTTAAATAGGGATTAATTGCGCAAACTGCTGAAAGCACCAGCCAAGCAGAGCAACGAAGGCAAGAAAAACTAGTAACAACTGGGGCTGGGTACCCAGACCAAGCATCACAGGATGTTTCATGGAATGAAAGTGCTCTCCCTGTAGTAGCACAGATTCACGGGGCATCCCAGGGATGGATGAAAATGCCTTTTTTGGTGGGTCCCTCAAATCTATGAGCTGACACAGACATTGACACGCATGTCACTTCACTAGCGTACAATGGGAGGGAAAAGAAGCAACCTAGAACATCACCATTGACATCCATTAAGCTTCACAATCTGACTAGCAATTTGGCAGCTCCCCTATCTTACAAGCAGGGCAGACAGATGTTATGGGACCCAATCCAGGTCTCACAGCAAGCCCACAACAGAACCAGAAACAGACCTTTTTCTTACTGACAGTCTATTATCTAAGGCCCTGCTCCCAACCCGAGCGTTGCAAAAAGCACTGCACAGACACACTTAAAAAGAGAATTCCTCTCCTGCAAGTGTCACAAGTGAGAAGCACAGTGATTTTTTTCTGTCTTTTGCTGAGGCAGAAAGGGAACTGCAGCATCTCGCATATCTGTCACCCATGTCAAAGCCCTGAATGCTAGTCTAATTAAAAAACCACTTTTGTGCTAATGAGGAACAAACTTCTGGTTTGTGGCAATAAGGTATAAGCCTCATTACAAGAAAGAAAAGGAAGATCCTCATAAGAAGCTGGCTGTGAAATGCAATCGATTGGGTTGCAAATCCTTAACTATTAAATAGCCAGAGGCAGAGATGTGGCTTTTCACAGCAAGGATCTCTCATAGACAGAGTGAGTAAAATCTGTAAGTGGATACTTGCACATCGAACTAAACCTATGCAGCAACAGTGCATCCTTCAGACAGTTTCAGACAGGGAAAAAGCAAGCTATGGTAAGCCATTACAGAGTGCAGTGTGGTGCCCCACACACCAACATCTGATACATTAGCTACAGCAAGTTTCCTGCTTTCTCATGCCAGTACTTACCCACGCTCCATTTTAAAAGCATTTTGCTAATGCTGTTTAATTCCCACCCTTCCTCCAAGCACAAAATAGGAATCCCCAGGATCCCATTCTACCAGCAGGTAAAACCAGAGTAAAGCTAAGTCGTCAACAGCTATAAGAGCTCTGTCCACTTGTTTTGTCCTGTCTCCCACATGATAAGTATTTATATCCACACACAAGAACAAACATCCCAGGAGCAGTACAACTTTTCTTGTTGGGAGCCAGGGTGTCTAGGGAATCTCCTCTGTGTCCCAACTAGCCTTGTCCCACAGCCATGCTGTCACAACTCATCCTCCCAGCACATAGCCGCCCCAATCCCTTCAGACCTATTCAATGCAGCATAAAGTGTCCCAGGCACTCCTGTTTCCTTTCTTGATTGAACTAGTGATGCAGAGGAGTTTCCTGTTCTCCAAATGGCAGTACAGGCTCTCTTAAGGCTTCCGAATTTAATGAAAGTCTGTGTCTAGTTAATATTGTCAATGTTATTAACCGGAGGAAAGCACAATCCCAAAACTGTAGGGATCATTACTTTCATGGAGCCTTGCTTTGATGTTTTGGGGGGATTTTTTTGGGCTGGAAGCTGTTGGATAGGTACCATAATATATTACTACCACAATTGTTAGAGAATATAATGAACAAGAGTGAAGACAACAGTACTGCATATAGAAATGTAAAGTTACAACAGTTCAACTTGTTAATTTTCTGTGCTTTTGCTGTTCTACAAAAGTCTGTAGTACTCCCCCTGCTATTTACACCAATGGGAAGCTATGAAGGCCAAAGATGTCTTCTTCAGTGCATGCAAGGTGGGACAAGGAATCAAGAGTTCCCTGGCTACCAGGTCCTGTACTCTAACCACAGCTCCCAGAAACAAAACTGTAGATATCAAGAAAAAAAAAAATTCTTCATTAGAAGAAAGGGGATGAGAGGATAACTACGCTCAGCCAGAAGAGAACCCAGTTCATCTCCAAAAGGCTCATCTGTATATCAAGTGCAAAACAGCTTAGTATGAAAGTTTGCTTCATCAGTCAGGACAAGAAAGCACACCACAGCCCTAATTTAATCCCTCCACTAAAAAAGCAGCATGATTTCACTATTTCTTCCCCCTGGAGAATAATAAATTCTTCATCCATGCTGTTCAATTCATGCCACACTCCAGGAAATCAAGTGTTCAAAGAAAAGACACTTGAGCTGCAAAAGCACTCTGTGGAAAGGTAGATATTCTATGTACTTTACTGAAAGATCCAGCAGAGCTGAATCCAGTCCTCTATGTCAAGAACAGTGCATGGCTTAGAACAGGACATGGAGTGAGCTACTAGGAGCAACTACTGGAAACCTTAAGCACTTATCAGTTTTTTATCAGTGTCAGACCAAGTCATTTAATGCCTCTACTTCAGTTGCCTCATCAGAATTAAACGGAAAAAAACCCAAACAACAAAAACAACTAAGTGAAAGGAACTGTAACAAGAGTTAGAAAGAAATCAGTATAGATGGGGTGATATTTCAGTTATGAATAAACAACATTCCTTTCCTTAAAAAAAATACAACAGAAAACCAAACCCTTAACAACAGCATAAATAAGACCTTCTGAAGAATTAAGAGAAAAGATAAAGCTAATTTTTACCCTTGAAAGGGGGCACTGTGGACGAGACCTGAGGAGAAGCTCTATGACAGAATGAAAGCAACAGACTCAAAAGGTGCTTTGACAACTTAATGGAAGATAAATCTGTCAATATTTGTTAAATACAAAGCTATCACTTATGACTCAAGAAATTTCTAAGCACAGGAGCCCAGGAAACTGTCCAACCGCCTGCTTGCCCTGTTCTGATGCTCATCCCCCGACAGCCTGGCTTGATGTCGGGGAAGACAAGACCCTGGCTTGATGGCTCTTTGGTTTATCTGGATCAGATCCCTCCTATATGCCTAGGTAATAGCAAACACAGAGAAATTAAGGTCTCCAGTAGCCTTGGGGCTGGGATCACTAACACCAAAATCTTGGAGGATGCCAGTGAAAGATTGCTCTGTATCTTAAAGTTGGTTAAGTAGTTAAGATAGTAATGATAGTTATAAGTCAGCTTTTTTCCCCCCCAGGAAATTCAGAGATCCAAACCAAACCAGTCTATTTTCCCTTTGAATCAGAACTTCCCACTCTTCCCCTTCTCCCCCAAATTCCAGAATTTCAGTGTGATTTGAGCCCCAATTTCTGGTGTAGTGATAATTGCCATATCTACCTTCTACATTACTGAAAATGAAAGCCATGCTACTAAGTTTTAGGAGCATTCTGGTTTAAGATTTGAGGGACAGGGGAAGAAGAGATCCGAACTGAGACAGCAGGGATTCACTGTTTTGCCTGATGCACTTTAGACCACTCAGAGCAGAGTTCTCAGTTCCACACCTTGTCCCAGGAGACAGATACGGGAAAGAAATCTCCAAACGAGCTGCAACAACAGGTACACTTACTGCGATACACTGCCTCATGATGCAGGACTGTTTCATCCTGCCAGGTCCCCCAAATTTCTTCATGTCTTTGCAGAAGTGACACTCGCCGCACTCTGTCCGCAGGCACGCCTCGCACTTGCGGCATCGCGTCCTCCTCCGACGTGCTCCAGCAGTTGTCCGATTAGCTGCGAGCTTTACCGCAGAAGCAGTGCCCAGCTTCCCTTTGGGCCGTCCGACTGCCCTGTTCTGAAAGAGCCAGACACACAAGGTTAATCACGCATCCCACTTACCACCCGAACTACAGAACTTCATTGGACAGGAGCCGTATACATCTTAGATGTAAAACTGATAGATGTATCAGTAACTATACAGAGGTGGGTAATACTCAGACGTACGCAACCCCTTTTATAGCTAAAGGAGTTCCATTACTCTTTCAGGAGAAGATGCACTGTAAAAAGACAAAGAAACCAAGGCATAAATGGGAGATCCCAAAGCTATAGCAAGACCACTTCAACAGGAGGGCAGGGAGAATCGATTTATGCACAACTCAATGCAGGACCAAGTCTGAAGTGACATGCTTGGCTTAGGTCAAGAGATGATCTGTGCCATTGCTGAGCTCAGGCCTAGGGAGCTCTCAGGATTGTGCTCAGGTTAAGCCAGAAGGTCTACTTTCCTCTGTTGGAAGTGGAAGAATCCAAGGAGGCAGCAGAAGCAATTATGAGCTTAGGTACAGCACAGAAACACTCAGCAGCAATGGTTCAAGACACAGCAATCTCCCTAAAAAGCCAAGAGAGTATGAACTATTGCCAAGTAATAAAGTAGGAAATAAACCACAAATACTACAAAACCCTTCCAAAGTAGCTCCTCTTGTATCCAATACTACTAGTAAGTGCTCAAAAATAGAACACTAACCGATGCTGTGCAAAGGCTAAAAAGGGCATCCCAGGTCTAGATTTCAGTGACCTTTAAGACAGAAGCTAAAGGAGCATGAAAAGATTTAAAATGATTAGGTTAACTGCAACACATTCACTCTGGATATCTAAATTCCACGTTCTCATCAGAAACTCCCTGTTACACACAAGAACTTAGAGCTCAAGCCAAACATCGCTAAATACCATGTAATTGTATGGGGCTAATTATGCAAGAATTGGCTTGGCTCATTCTTACCACTGACAGTTTTCTCTATAAAGATGATAATAATAGGATTGCAAAGCTCATCTGGTTTAGCATTTATACAATTTTTCCACTTTCTACACATCTCAGCATATGACCAACAGACCAGCCAGTTTCACTTTCTGTTCCTGCTGAATTCTGGGCAATCACCAAGGCAGGGGCAGGTTGGCTATAGAAAGCCAGGCAGAATTTCCACTGTAGTTTTTAAAAGAAAAAAACACGGAAACATTCTACTTCATATTACAAAAGCTCCTCTACGTGTCCTACTATACAACCCTGAAAGAAAGCCATACTGCCAAGTATTTGAACTTCCTCCCAGTTGACTTAGCAAAGCTCCAGTGACTTTCTGAAGATGCATAAGAGTTCTGATTTTAACAGTATCCGTCCCAGGAACCTCAGTGCTGGGACAGCAGAGAAGCCAGGAGCTAGGACCCTTCGCTTTCTCTCCCACAGACCTACTATCGTAACTGAGTTGGGACAAAACATTGCTTAGTCAACGAGATTACACACATTTCAGCAAGTTTTTAATTATGCTCCTCCAGAACAGTTTTTGTTCCGCGTCAAGGTTAACTTGCACCGTGTTGTGTGAACACAGACAAGTGCAGCTTCCTTCCCATTGGCAACCCCACCAGACACCTGGATTTCAGATCAATTTCAGACACTCTAAAGAACAAATATTTACCTTTTAAACCAACTTTTCAGCCTCTCAAGGATAAAGTCAGCTCTGGCAGAACTGGCTTAGAGGCAACCTAGATAACAGATAATTTCCTTCCTCAGCATGAATCACTCCTCCGTTCTCTCTATCAGAGTCTCCCTCCACTAGCAAGGGAAGCGAGACACAAACCAAAGGCTAGACATCAGTGGGAACAAGTTTAACCAAAATACCTACAACAACCCAGGCAGCTCCCCTCTGCCAACAGCACATGCAGAATTCTGCACGAGCATCTGACTCCTTCCCACTAGGTTTGACCATGGTTTAGGTTTCAAGGCAGCAAGAAGCAGTTATAACACTATCAGAATGGTCCTTTTAAAATGCAATCTCTTTCAAGGAAAAATCAAACTCGGTACTTTTCCAGCTGAAAGACAACTCCTAATTCTGCCACAGTAACATGAGCCAAGTCCTAATTCTGAGGACAGCATCTTAAACACTGCACAGATGCAAGCAGTAAAAAGGCACTGCTTTAACACAGAATTTTAGAATAAAAAAAAAAAATTTAAGTCAGGAAGGTGAAGGTACAAGAACAAATCTGAAGCCAGAACACACTACACAACTCAGATTTCCGTACAAATTACCACCACACAGCAGAGGTGCAGACTTCGGATCTCACTGTATGTAACATTACTTACCTCTTCACTGCTCATTAGGAAATCCAAGCAATTGTACTAGCTGGGTTTGTACTAATTCACCAACCAACCAATCCTCAATCCAAGCCATGTTTTCACCCCAGGATCTTGGAGCCAGTAAGGCTAGAGAGGCCTTGCAGGAATTCCCACTGGTATCTAGTTTCAAGGGGCTCCAAAGTGGTCGCTTGAAATCCTCCACAGAAGAAAATCTGGCCTGTGGGTTGCAATCCCAGAAAGGGGCTGGGATTCAAGGGGGTAGAAGGAGCCTCCAACATGACTTGGGGTTTATTTAGCACGTGGCAGACAGCCAGATAAATTCCAGGTTGATGTTAGTGAAGAGATGCTGCAGGATTTCCAGCTCAGACTGCAGTTTTATAATGTACAAGCCCTGTAACAGAACTAGGTAAAGATTTCCTTCACAGCTCCTGTTTCTACCTCTGTACTGCAATTTGCCACCCTCCTAGCACAACTGTGTGTACCTGTCTTGCAAATAACGAGCAAGTCATAGGGGACGGCAGGATTCCTTAACCTGGGTTTACCAGAGCGCCCAGCAAACAGCAGCTTCACGGCCTGAAACTCAGGACTGGGTGACACGCTAAGCCCTTAATTAGGGTCTAGAACCAACACAGTCTCCTATGTAGCAGATCCTATCTCCTCCTCTCCCAAGGAGATGAGCTGAGACCCTCAAGCACAACCTGTGCTGCTGACTCTGGAGTCACCAGCAGCCACCTCCGAGAACTGTCAAGAAAAGAAGGATTATGCCATGCCAAATGAAGAGATTTTTTTCTCAAATCTTACAACAAAAACCAAGAATTTGAGACACGACCTTCCTGAAGTACTATCACAAGCAATCCCCTATGTTCTCCAGCACCTCCGCAGAAACTGTGCCCCTATGTCTCTGGCCACGGCAAGAGTTGTCAAAAGAAGGGTAAGGAGGATGCTGAAGCGATGACAACCACTCTCCCAAGCTCCTAATGAAGGCTGTGCAACCAGCTGCTGAAACATACTAGGATTAACATACTAAATAGCTACCTCTATTGCACTGAAACCTAGAAAGCTGGTGGACTTGCACAGCCCCCTAAAACAAAGCATGTTAATGGGACACTGTGTTAGGTTTTTTCTTCTGTAGCTTGTTTTTTTTTTTGTCTGCCTGCCCCCCAAGATTACTGCTCCCCAACACACAAAGGTAACTTACTCCTGCACCTGAAGCAGACACAGCGTGGCCTCTGTAGCACCTAGGTACTGAGAGTGAACTTCGGCCATCAAATGTAATACACTATGAACTACAAAGCCATTTACAAGTCATCAATTTGACATCACCCTCCCACACCACAGTGTGCCCACTCCTCAGACAGGAAACAGGACCAATTGCCAAACAGGTTTTCGGAAGTGTTGAGCTCCTATAAACCCCATTGAATTCAACAGGGCTCCAAGGTGGTCAACAATTAGGCGACCGGGTGGGGTGGACATCAGCGACTCAAGTCTCTCAACAGGGCTGTGTAGATCTGGCAATAAGCCCAGGTATGACACTTCCAACTCTAGACAAGCCCCTAGGAACTGCTACCTAGAAGGGTCACTACTTGTAACATTAGTTGATTTTGGCTATGGAAAAACATTTGGCTGCTGGGAAATTTTCACTGCCTCCTTAGAGGTACACTTTCACATCATTTCCCTGCTCAGCAGTCACCAAAAAGCCACCCATCATCACCAGGGTCAGAAGCAGCAGAGGCAGCAAGGGCCTCTGCCCTGAGCACAACACTTACTACAACCAAAACACAACTGTAATGTTTACAGCAACAGATTTCTAACCTTCACAGTTGTAAAGAATAACTCAAAAGACCCCATGTAAACAAAAATACCAAGAGCATCAAGCTTTGGAGACAACAGTTCAAGAGCTATCAGCTGTTAAATGCATCAAGTAGGTGCTGATGTTCCCCAACTGCTATCCCAACATCAGCAGGGCTCTGTTGGAGTTGTCACCAGGCAACTTCACATGCAAACTCCCCTGCTCTGGAGAGGAAGATCAGCTGATCCTGAGTCCAGGAGGAAGCTCTCAGTCCTAAAAGCAAGGCTGATAGAGCCTGCAGTCTACAAACAACCTCTTCCACATGTGGCCTTTACCTGGGCATGGGCCTTATTCCACCATTCAGCTTCAGTGACCTGCTTAAGCTCCTGCCAGCAGCATCATACCATTATTTCAGACTCAATACCTCCAAGAAAAAACCAGGGACATACACAGTGGTGCCCTTCTGAAGGGCTTATCATGTGGCATGTTCAGTGAGACCCTGAAGCACTTCAGTTCCTACAATCTGAAGCGTTTATGTATCCAACGCATAAATCTCTCTGAGACAAGACATCTTACATGTGTACTGTTTATTTCTTCAAGGTGCTGTCCCACATAAATATATCCCTCCCATTTGCAGGGGAGGGGTGATTTCCTTCTTTAACATGGACAGATTCCACTTATTCTGTTTTGCAGTAGCAGTAGTTTTATGAAGTCCATGCAACAGTATCAGCACCAGAAGATGAGGACTCGGGATTTCCATGGTGCCAGTCCTGCACTTAGACCTTTATATGGCACTGCATCCCAATACAATTGTTTTAACAGAATTAGAACAAATTTAATTACCAGTCATTTATTTATAACATCTGATAAATAAACACTAGAGGAAAAAACCAAAATGCACTAACCCACAATTCATAATTGTTGTCAGTTAAGATACCACCCATCCTAAACATGCTGGGTCATGGGCTGATACTGGACACCAGAGAAGTCCATGGATTAATTATTTCCTTGCCTCTTCCTGTAACATAAGACACAGAGTGGAAATTATGGAGGACGAGGCTCCCTGCCCAGGGCCAGAACCATCCTGAACAGCTCCAGTGACATGTCCCTCTCCTAGCCTCCAACTCTAGGCATGCAGTTTTGACTTTCCTGCTAAGAAAACCAGTCAAATTGACAATTACCAGCAGTTGCTTAGACAAGCAACACACACACACCCCAAAGCCCTGGATTGAGATCCACCAAAGCCATTTTAGCAGAGGTTTCCCAAACAGACTCTGTCATTAATTCCACATTAACCCTAAAATAGCGGGACTGCTGTTAAATTGCCTCAAGTCAACAAAGCCAGTCTCAGACACCAAAAGTCACAGATGGCAATAACAACCCTAAAAGCTGTATTAATTGAAAATGGCAAGCCAATACCTCAAATGTAACGTGTCTGATTAAAGCACATCTGCCTGAAAGTCTACATGTGCAAACACCAGAAGAGTTGTTTTCCTCTAACAGTCACAGCTTACAAGAGTCGTATCACCCACCATCAGCATATGCTCCTGCCAAGGTGGAGGTCTCCTCCAAGACAAGTCCAATGTCCTCCATTAAGCAAGGAGCATCAAAGGGAAAGCAGCAGCAAAACTTTTTCAAGCCCAGCCATCCCCAAACAGAATTAGTCCTCTCCCGATGTCCATGGCCATCATCTCCAATTCATACCCACAAACTTTCTCATCCCATCCTGCAACAAGTGATGTAGTTCCTAGTGATCACTGCCAGGTGACCACACAGAGCTCCACTACTGAATAAACAGATCAATTTCCCACAAGCAAATAGAAAAGTTTATACCTCGCAGGTTCATCTGGACATTAGTGATGCTCCAGCAGCTTTCCTGCCAGCATAGCTATGTTGTTCAGGGTGTGATAAAGAGGCATGCCAGTGCCAATGCAAGTACCCCCATTTATTTTTCTCTGGTGCTAAGGAGGTAGAAGTTAGGCCTGGAGGGTGGAATAAGATACATTGGCAAAAATATGCTTTTGTAGATAAGCTGCATCCAAAGTAGGAGCTCTTAAAAAGAAAGATACCAGTAAGTTATACAGACTTGAGGCACCTTGTGCAAATGTAGCTTTTCTTCTTACTGCTACTTGAGGACAAATCCCCTTACCTCCACGCAGGAGCATTTTTCTCAGTCTGTTTACACATACTGAAGTGTCACAATCAGAAATTGAATTCTTTCCTACCCAAGTGACCCAGCAAAGCTGGTGGGCTGCAGTGGGCAGCCCTCCCCATGGCCAGCATCAGGCAGGACACACCTCTGGCACCCACACACTTGCAAAACCCTGCTGCTGCCTGTAACTACTGCAAGTGCAATAAATCCTATCTGCGCTCTTGCTGGGAAACCTGACAGCCTTTTTGCCTTCTTAGTTTAGACGCAGACTAGGGAAAGAGGACCAAAAATCAGAAGAAAGTTTGAGTGGCAAAAACTGCAGCTCCTCCCCAAGCAGTGAAGTTGTGCTGTTCAACTACACCTGGAGAACTGAAGCCTTTCACCTGTTACATACCAAGGGCTATTGCAGTAGAAAAGCTACTGGTACTACCATGACATATCCCGTGTAGAAAAATGTAGTAATTCCACAAGTTAAAGCAGCCTTGTATGAAAATACAGTTAGATCCACATGACGGGTTTTACCACTGGAACAGCTCTGAACAAAGAGGAAAACACTCCACAGGTCTTTGCTACGTAGGTCACAGTGCTATAATCCAGGTTCAGGCTAAACCTTTCAAGAAATCCCACAGGAAGGATCTCCACTTTCTTGCAGTAATTTTTGTTTTAAACTATTAAGATATAAAAATGTTATCAAGCCTCAGGTTTTAGAAGAGCTGAAGAAACCCAGAACATAACTAACTTTCCAAATTCATCCAGCAAGAACTAGCACCTCCAGTAGCTATTTCACAGCTGGGCCAACGCAGCTGAGACCAATCTACTCTCCTAATGATTAGCTCTTTTAAAAAAGCCTAGAGTAATCACACCAAGATGGAGAAGCCAATGGAAAAGGCCTGGTGTAGGACAAAGTTTAAGAAAAGGAAGGGGGCTGAGACATTTTAACTATCAGGTCTGGGAGTTGAGCAGCAGCGCAGGCCTGCACAGTCACATAGTCTACAGAATTAAGTAAAGACTTAATAAAGTTACTCATCCAAGACCTGGCTTAGGTTCTTGGACTGACACTACACCAGGCCACTGCAGCACATTAACATCTCTCTTAAGGTTTCCACACCAGAACTGCCATCCCTGGGGAGCACCCAAGGCACACCACCACTGCCAGTCCAAACTCTTTTTCCACCTTGCTTTCTTGGTGCAATTATGAAGCAAAACACAGTCAAGCTTTTAGAAATGAGAGAGGTTTTGGAAGACAGACTCAGCACCCGGCCTACGTACAAACTGGTCTGTAAAAGCAAATTATTAGGCTATTTTAAAGAGCAAAACACCTTGAGTTATGAACAAAACTACCACGTTTATGTTTAAATTGCATACACGTGTTTAATTCTATTCCTGGTACATTTTTAATTGCTTAGGCAATTCTTAGAGAGTAAAATATGCAATCTAGAACACGTGTTCTGGATTATTTTTCACCGATTACTTCATAAATTTAAAAGTTTATTCTCCTTCCCCTACAGGAAACCTCCCCCCCCCCCTCCCCCCATCACCACCTTCAGAGGATAAACCCTGGAAGTATTAATAAAAGTTCTCTTTTCATTTCAGCACACATCCTTCTCTTTATTCTACATCCCTCGTCCCTGGGAACGGAAAGGAGGTTCTGGCTATAAATCAAACTAAGACAAGGTAACCAGGCTCAGCATCAGACTCTCTCCTGAAGTCCTGCAGCCCTCTCAGCTATTTGAGGAATCTTATTAGGAAAAAAAAAAAAAGAAAAACAAAAAGAAAAAAATATAATAAAATAATTCTGGAAACGACAGGGAACCCCCCCGAGAGGAACAATCCCACACTCCCAGGCGCATTCGCCTCGGAAGCGGCGCGGGGCCCTGGGAGGTGCCGAACTCCCGGTGCCCCCGGGCGCCCGCGGCGGGCGAGGCCGTGCAGCCCCGGGCCGGCCCCCGGCGGGAGGCTCCCGCGCCCCGCTCCGCGGACACGCCCGCGGCGCCGCCGGGCGCAGCCCCAGGGCGGGCGGCGCTGCCCCGGGCCGGGCCGGGGCCGCTCCCGACCCCACATTGTTCCCCGTCCCCGCTGCCGGCGCGGCTCGGCTCGGCGCTGCCCGGCCCGGCCTCCCTCCCCTCCCTTCCTGCTGCAAACTTCGCCGCCCGCCCCGGACCTGCTCCGGCCCCAGCTCGGGCCCCGGCCCCGGCTCGGGCTCCGGCTCCGACTCGTAGTCCTCCTCGTCGGCGCTCGCAGACATGGCCATGGCTCATGGTGGGCCCAGGCGGAGCCGAGCTGACATGGCTGGAGCGGCGCTGCTGGCGGAGCCCCGCTCCCCGCACACACACACACACATGCAGGAGGAGGAGGAGGAGGAAGGGGGGCCGTGCATATTCATGCCAGGCAGCCAGGAAGGGGCTGGCCCTGCCGGCACGGCCAATCGCGGCCCGCTTGCACAAAGCCGGCCTGCGGGGACAGCGCGGCCGCTCGGCCGCTCCGCCGCAGCCGAACCCGGCCGGAGCCTTGGGGGGGAGGGGGATGGGTGGGGGCTTTAACGCCCCGCTGGCAATTAGCCCCCTGCTGGTAATTAGCCCCGCGAGCTGCCGAAGGGGCCGGCGGGGGCGGGCCGATGCTCAGCCTGCCTGGGTGTGCCGAGCGGGGAGGGGATGCGCGGCGCTGGGATGCGCGGCCGCCCGCAGGGTGCACGGCGCTGCACGGGCTGCCGGAGACAAAGGAGAGGCGCACAGACAGATAGACAGACAGACAGACAGACAGACACACAGCCCTCTGCCTCGCTAACCTGCCGGCTCGCCTCCTGCTACCAGGGACGGGACGGGAGGAGGGAGCCTCCATCCCTCGGAAGGAGGAAGGCACCGAGCAAACTTCGTGATTTGGAGAGATGCTCCTGCTGCGGCAGAAGCGGTTGATGGGATAAGATGGGATGCGAGGGGATCCGGCCTGCACAGCTGCTCCCCTCTCATTGCTTTCTCCTGTGGAACCATTTTCCAGCCCTGCTCTGAACATCCCAACCCCCTTCTGGGGATTCACAATAAAAATATCCTCCTCCCTGCAGTATGAAATGTTACGCACAGGTTTAACCAGGGACCTGTTCTGAATCCAAAGGTTGCAATAGGTCCAGGATGCTGCCTTCACCCTCAAGAGCTTGCAGCTGGGGGTCAAGACATACAGGCCTGAATCTGAGCGCTGGGAATTAAACTTCCCATTGGATTTATGGGCCTGCTTTCAGGGGAAATCCCGATTCCATTCAAGTTGTTAGGATTTCGCCTCTGGCTCCTACACCCACAACACAGGATTAAACATGAGATTAAATATTTGCATGTGCTGAGCAACCAAGAAGCCATAAAGAAGCACATCTAATGGTCCCCGCATCAGGATTTTTGCCAAGCTAGTTTCAGCTCAGTTTCCTGGTCTGAATTATCACACGGCTCCACAACCACTTTGGGTAGCCCAGGAGAAGAGGCAGCAACAGGCAGGAGCTGGCACAGGAGCAATGGGCCATGCTGCCTTATGCCCACTCACAGCCCCTGTGACACCATGATTCTACACAAAGCCTGGTCGCTCATGCTTAAGTAACGAAATACAGTCAAACTTTAAACACATATTTACAGGTGAGTGCTGATAAAGCGAAGTGAATCATATAATTAATGTCCCTTCCTTATTTTGAATACCTTAAATACCCATTTTTGCTTGTACTTCTCTCACCAAATCAAGCTCAAATTATGGGTGTGTGATGGTATTCTCCCAATCCCGCTCATCCACGGTGCCAGGAGTGAAGCATTTACTTGCAACACACGATGGGGCTCTCCAGAATGCCAACAGGTACGTTCAGCCTGTCTCCTCGGGTTTCTCTCTTCCCCCATTGTGTTTGTACACAACCCAGAGAGCAGGAGCAGATGAAAGCTGAGGCACGAAAGGCATGTGCCTAAGGCCTTGGCTTTCAGAATCACAAGGTAATATCAGAATCCAGGAGAAGAGTGGAAGGGGGAGATGCGAGTCTCACTATGGACCTACAAAGGAGAGCTTTAAAGCATGAAGCAAGGATAACTGACACTATTACAGCAGTGTTTGTGGTTCGATTATACAGTTGGCCTCCAGCAGAGGCAGGAGAACAGATGATATCCGGAAGGAAGACGCCTGGTCCCACACTTGCCCGTGGGCAGACCACGTCTCCACTAGCCTGCGCTGACTCCACGCGAGGCTCCGTGTAACCTGGCTTCTGCTTGTTGACCCCCTCCAGCCTTTTGGCTCTGTAATCCAGACAGGAGAAAAAAATAACTTGTGACATCCCCCAAGGACAATCCACCAGTCACACCGCGGTGAAATGTCATTCACAGCAAATTAAATCATAGCATAGATCATCCTGCTCCTCTCATTGCAGCTCATACTAGCGCTCCTGATACTTGTATTTGCCGATCTGGGCCGCAGCAGGTCACCAAGTGGAACCCACGTCAAACCTCGGTCCTCAGCCAGCCCTGCCACAGGAGAGCGTGTTCCAGTGTGCTGCTTACAACAGCAACACAACTGACAAATGAGCTCTAATTACGAGGCCTGCGTTAGGAGTGAAGACACGCATGCCAAGAAGATCCCAGAATACTTTCCAAATGCTAGGTAAACTCTGCCGAGCTGGCGTTTAACAGAGTCGGATAGGATAGGATATAAAATAGCAAGTTGGGAATCGGTGGGGGAAAAACAACACGGTAAAATAAACTTTCTGATTATAATATCTCTCCAAAAGTCTCATCCTGTACAAGAGCAGCTAACCATTCAAAGAAATATTTAATACACAGAAGGAACTATTAAGAGAACATTTTCCAGCTCAATTCTTTCAGCTTGTCTACACTAGAGAACACTAAATTACAACAAATAGTGAGCAACCCTTGTTTGAACAGCATGTATCTGACTAGCCTGGTGCAGTTTACATCATATTAGAAAACAAAATAAGCAGCACTGACCCTAGTCATGCCATGGCATAGCTGTGTCCACACTTCAGCTTTGCACAATATAATTCAGTAATAAATAACATCCTTAATTGAACTGCTGAATGAGCCTTAGTGAAACCGCATGAAAACAGACAGTAACTTCCATTCTAAACTGTTGCTTTGATTGCACCTCACCTGAAGTCATATATAAGACTCATCAATATCATAATCTTCTCCACAGAAACCAATTATGTTGTCACAAACTGAGACAATAACCTCAAGCGAAGAATAAACAGCAGGAGCAGATGAGTGCCAAAGAACCAGATTTTATTCTCATGCAAATACCCTTAAGTAGTAAAACCAAGATGAGGGGAGGAAGAGACCAACCCCTGCACTGTACTCATTTGCTCCTGAGCATCTCTGGTACTGAGAGCGTTCAGCCATTGCTACCAGAGCTAAACAGGATCCCTGTTTTCACATTAGACGCTGGAATTTATGATTCTGTATTCTCAATATGTTGTGAAATAAAGTGGGTTGGTTTGTTTTTTAACGTGGCACAAATGCACCTTTGATTTAACCTTCCCTTGAAACTTTTTATGCATCTTTATAGAATGTGATATTTAGCTGATACTAGAAAAAAAAATATTTACATGGAAACAATTGGGAAAAAACCCCTCAAATTGGCTTATATACAAGTCCTTGAAAAAAAAGCTCTTGTGATTTGAGCTGCTGTTGCTTTCTGCAGGCCAGCACATATGTTTTTGAAAAGGAAACCCACTGAAATGTTTATGGATCATGATTCTTGACCTGTATCAGAATAAGAGTTACCCAATAGCTTTCTAAGGCTCATTGTTTTGGTGTAAGTGTCCATTCACATGAAATATGATCTTAACTGTTGGGCCTGAGCAAGTTTCATGACACTTTTCTCAAGAGTTCTAGCCAATATTTCAGTCATACTTTTAACACTAGCAGTGACATTCTGACAACCTAAATACCCATCTAGTATCATGATCTTACTTCTTCCTACTATCTATTTTATCCGAACTGTGTGATGTAAGAGTAGTCTTACTGGGCATCCATCACAATCTCTTTAATAAACAGTCTGATCAACCTTAGATCAAATAAAGTAACTCAAGACGAAATAATGTATTGATCGCTCCCTCCTCAATAATATATTGATCCCTCCCTCCCATGTAACACCTACTGTAGATGCTTTCCCTAACCAGTATCCAACACGGGAGAAGCAAAGGCAGCTTTGTACAACTTCCAACAACAAAAAGTCGTACAACTACCTCTTGAAGGATGACAACCATGGACTACTGCAGTGCAGCAGAGGAGCAGCACCCAAAACAGCAAGAGCCCAGACAGACCATGCCAATACTAACTCATTTACTCCATCTCTCTCATAAGCCTTAAAAACAAAACACATACCCCCTTCCAAACTTCAACACTCCATCATCTTAAAATATAATAAATAAGACTGCAGAGTAGTGAAACATCAAGTTCATCTACCCCACAAGACATGCATACTGTATCTTGGGAACCCACTGATGAGTAACTGAAGTCTTCTATCTTCACAGCATCAGATTTGTGCAGGGAGGTACCAACAAACTCAACAGCTCGTGAGATCTGGATCCATTCATTTCTTCTCTACAGGAAGAGCCTGATTGGGACTATCCACCAGGAAATGAGGGAAATCCTGCCACGCTTCCTTCTTTCACAGATCTTTATGCCACAGTGTTTCCACAGCACAGTTTGTGTCTCCAAGAGCCATGTTCTGTCAGTAAATGCAAAAACTATTGAAATAAGCTCCTAAGAAGGTAAGAAGTGACTGCCACGCTGTGGAGGAACATGCAAATAGAATTTTTAGAGTAGAAAAATTTCAGCTGCTAGCTGAAAGAGTGGATTAACCAGAATATGTAACCTGCTGTCCTGTAAGAGGCCCAGCACAGACACACAGCACAAATACTCTACAACACTCTGTTGTGTCCAACATCCACCATGCGGACAGCAGCTTCAAAACCTAGAGACCAAACCCAAACACTTAGAGGCAAACAAATTATAAGCAAAGGAAAAGTACAGTTTGCCTCCTGAGAGCTCAGGTGCCCTGCTGTCACCTACAAACCTGACTTGGATTTGTAGGGAAACATCCAGGCCATAAACAACCAAACCACGCCAGACTAAGTCTCAAAACTGCTTCACTTTTATCAGAATTCATCCCTATCTTTTGTTATATTTGCTAATTTTGAAAAAGGAGAACACTTCTGTACCTCTTCTATCTAGTCTATTAGTGCCTGCAGGAAAGTCATAAAGTTGAAACAAGACCTCATTTATATTCTCAGCAGACTTTAATTTCAGTGTGCTGTGGAACTAAAAGGAAGCCATCTTCTCAGGGACAGAACATACAATTCAATTTTGTTCTGAAAAGTGCACGCAGGATTAATGTCCATAATTGCACAGCACGTACCGTGGAATGACAAACGCCTTCCACATTGCTCTGCCAATGTGCTTCGATCCAGAAACAAAACTATTAAAATCTCAGATACGTAACTCAAAGCTTGAATGGCTTTAATGTTGGGGTGGGGGAGAGCTGGATGCTGGATTACTTAAACCAGGTTTAAACCCAAGGTTTTTGTTTGGTTTTGTTGGCCAACTCAGCAATGAATGTAGTCAAGCTCCTGGTGATAAAATTTGAGACCTGTCAACTCCTTTCACATACACTATCTGAGAAAAAGGCCTTAAGACTGAAGTAGTTTTCATCAGCACTTTTACTGTCATGAAATAAAGAGAAAGCTGCTATCTTGAAAAATGGCAGTCAAGACGTAGTTGGGAAAAAATCATGTTACTGAATTTCTGTAAATTCATAGATCCAGATCTCATGCATATGGTGGTAGAATGACAATGGGGAAGAACACATAAATCTTCTTGTATGATACTTGGAGAACAACAGTTTGAAAAGAGAGATGTCTATTCATTTTTTCCAATCCGTTCACATTTCTACTCAGAGTCAAAATGACTTTAATTTACCTGTTTGATGTATTAATCACATAAAGGCATTGGTCAGATTTCAAAGCAAGTGGCTGAGAGTTGATAAGAAGGGAAAATACTAAGTCAAAGATGGAAGATTAAGAAGGTGCTCATTCAAGTCCTTGCTATTTATAATTACTCCCTGAAGGGACACAATATTTCAAGTACAGCCTCTTGAGGTGAGAAATAATCTGTCAAGCCACTGGGCAAAGCTTTCAGAAAAATACTGAGGCAATACACAGTGAAGTTCTTTGGGCATGTTATGTACGATACACCAAACCCCGAAACTCCTCTGGCCTGCATGAAGTTACCACAGAAATGAATTTGTCCTCAGGACTAATGTTTGTAAGAGACTGAAACAGCGCTCAGAAAAACAAACAAGTCAGGCCAGGAGCTGCCTTCTCATCAGCGCTGCCCCAGGAAAGCAGACGCTTGACAGAAACTCCCAGAAGGTTCAGCAGCTCTTACTCCTTTGCTCAGTCCCTGGAGAAGTCTTTGGTTCTGGTGCATCAGGTTTTTTCTACTCCCAAGTGTAGTTAGCAGGGAAAGGGCATAGTTTGGTATGCGTGCAGCTACTGTGGGAAGTCCCCTAAAAAAAAAATAAAAATCCCCCAAACCTCAACTATGTGGTTTTGTTTCTTAATAGATTTGTCAGGAGCCAGAACTGGCATATATTTATGAATAAAATTCAGCTCTCTCCTACCACATGGTCTCTACCATCCTACAGTGTAAAAGAACAGAAATTATTCAAAATTATTTAAATCACTGATTCCAATCACAATTCAAATCAGTAAAGAGAAAAACAAATTTAAATTGATTTTAATCCTAATTTTCTTTTGTACCTAAGTTATTTTCTGGAAGATAAATTAATTATTAGCATCTGATAGCTATCAAGAAATGTTTGACTTGCAGTAGATTATGGACTTTATAATCAGGACTTTTTTATCAACAAAAAGGATTCACAATACATATTTGTACATGCAAATCTTCTTGCAGACTATTGGCATTTAAAATTGTTGTTGACACCAAGCAGAGTTCAGGCAGTTCTGTGTGAGATCACTTCAAACACCTTTAAGCTGGTGCCTGGCAAGGACAAAATGTGACAGTTTAAATCCTTTTTTTGCTCCTGCACCACTTGGAATGACTGATGTAAAACTTATTTAAATCTCAACCAGAAAAATAGATCTTACAACAATTTACACTGAATTATTTTCCTGTCTTTCTACTTTTTTTCCCTCTTCCCAGATTTTTTTTTCCTGCACTGGAAGGACTCAATTTTTACACTAATTCTTAGGTGCTTGTTTTTAATTGTTAGTATTTGCTTTCTAATAGCCACAGGAAGTACCTGAATGGACCTCCAAGGACTGGTCTGTCTCAGGGAATTTGGCAGAGTTTTCCCACTGCTGCTGGGAGGAATGTTGCTTTCCTGGTGGTAGCCCCCGGGCAGGCTCCCGAAATTGATGCTGTTTTGATGTTGTGCCATTTATACATGCTCAGATCTGTTTCAGACACCACTCTGGTTAAAACACTAATTGCTGTAACGAGTATCTTGGTGCTTTTGCTTCTATAGGTGGAGATGGCCTAATGATAGCTATGGTAGGAATTCTTAGTAAGCAGCAAGTAAAAACTGGAAGTATTTATTCAAAGGTTTTCAGGAATGTTCTTTGTCCACCTAGCACCTCTTCCCCTGAATGTAAAGAAAACCTGACGTAAAACAATATTCAACACTTCTGAAAAATCGCATTCGTTTCACGTTGAAATTTATTAAAATTCTTGAATTCATGCTTTTTGCCCCTAATTTCTATATTTTCCTTACTATTTCTTAAGTTTGAGCCAATGCACAATGTTGCACATATGTTCATAAAATTGGAGCCATGCATAAAGAAGCTCTGTTATTAAAAATGGGTAGATCTTCTTCCCTTTTCAGCATTTTTAATGTGAAATACCATGAAAAGGGAAAAAGGTCCCATGCTGGAAAATGACAACAGACACATGAATGGGGTCCAGATCCAGAGACGGTGACTAATACCACTGCCTTTTATTATTTAAAATACAAGTTATTTCTAAGAATCTGACACCCTTTTCATCACAGTTGTCTACTGTTTTCCTTGTGTGCTGTTTAGTTCAGACTATGAACAACAATCAGAAATCTTATTTCCAGCCTAAATCTATTAATGGCATGTTTATACTCACTTGTTCTCATGCCAACATTGTCCATTAGCTTAAATAACTCTTCTCCTCCCATGGTGTTTATACTCCCTGAAGTACTTACACAACAATCATCTCCCCCTTCAACTTTGTTATGCCATGCTGAACAAGACATGTTCTTCGTGTCTCTGCTCTTAAACATCACGTCTTGAATACTGCATGTAGTTGTGGAGTCCCATACCCACCCTCATCTCAAAACTACCTAGAGTGGAACTAGAATAGAGTGAGAAAAACGATCAAACATATGCTGCAGTTTGTGTACCAGAAAAGACTGATTTTGCTAGTTTTTTTCCGCTTGTGAGTAGGGGAGAAAAAAGGTTGAGAAGCAGTAACAGGGACATAAAAAAAATAATAATCGTTGCTAGCACAGAGAAGGTCAACAGAGACCTCATTCAAATTTCTCCAAATGCATGATACAGAGGGCATGAAGTGTGTATTTATGATATTAAGGGAACAGATCTGAAACAACATAAGGAAGTACTTATCTACACAGAGCTTTTGGAGACACTGCCACAGGATGCTATGGAGATCAAAAAGATCAACAGGTTCCACAAATTATTAGGTAAATTCACAGAAGGAAAAAAAAATTCTACCAGGGGATACTAAACATAAAAGATGAAGATACAATCTTTTAGCTTAACGGGGAAGATAAGCAAAGATCGCTGCTTGTCTTCTTTGTTCTTACAACTCTTAATACCTGTGGCTGGTCACCATCAGAAACAGGACACTGCGTTACAAAGACTGTCTGGTTTGATGGAGTATGACTAGTTCAACCTTTCCTAAATCATAATAACTGGCCTATTGCTCTGCCTCTCACGGATTTGTTCTTACAAGTTAATGCTTCGTTTTTGGATACATGGATGTATCTGTAGAATTTTGCAAAAAGATTTATTGTAAAAATAATGGGGTAACAAATTGCTGCAAGAGAGAACTCACTATGGAATGAAAAATGACTGGAGTCAGATGCTGCCCATGATAACAGAAAAGTAGAGTCAAAACCCCATGCCCACCCACCACTACCCCCCAACCCAAAAAACAGGAGCAAACAAACCAGCCTGAGAGATGTCTTCCTTTTTTTTTTTTTAACAATGATTTTTTCTTCCTGATTCTCATGCACTGATACATAGCTATGAACATTATTTGCATTGCCAATTGAAATAAAAGTTTGTGTGTTTTTTTTTAAAAAAAACACCACCATAATCCAGTTAAAATTTCAGTTTGTGATCTTTACTATTTAATAGTAATCATTTAAATAGGAATAATACCATTTCCTTATTATAACTCTTAAATATCTTCTCTTAAAATCAACAGGTAAAAATTACATAGGAAAAGCATATGAATGGGCATCGGAAAAACAGCCACATATTGCAGCATTGTTAACCAGCTACTAAAAATTACAGCTTCAATTTCTGCTCACAGCCAGACCTATATATATTTGGACACTTGCTGTCATTATAGATGCAGCGGCTTTAGGATTGTGCCAGGTAAGAGAGATGAGAATCTGGCTCACAGTCTGCATTTCTAACTCTTCACAGAACAAGAGAGTCCAAACATATTTTAATTCTTTATAGCTGCTCTTCATAGACAACCAAAGATCTTTATCACAATAAAAACAGAAGGCACTGCCACAGAGCATAATTACATGCTACTATAGTTAACTGTTGTCTTCCACAAATAGGAAATGGTTTCTGCTCGGGCCATACTCCCGAGTTCCTTAAATAAAATGCTATCCCTAATCCCTGGGCAGATAAAATGGGAACTCTGGTATTGTAGGGCTGAGCAAATCTGAGGAGTGGCCTTCAAGATTTGGCTTGAAGGTAGTTCCACAGTGATTAGCGATGGGTCACCACAGTGGAAAATCAGGTTTAGGCCCTGCTCTCTTTTCACACCACCCAGAAGTTCATTTCCTAGGGATGGGGAAGGAGTTAGTTTCCTATGATTATTTCTCACTCCTCTTTGAGAACCAAAATTCTCGAGGCAGTGTGCCCTTTGGAGTTCTTCTTTTGGGACAGTAGATCACAATTGCAAAAAAACCCACATAAGACTTAGCACTGCACCAAGTGAGGACAACTTACTGTTGCACAAACTCCTGACAAAGGATCAGGGACGGGTTTATGTATCCACAGCTGCATTTGTGCTTGGCAGCCAGCTGGGAAAAATGTGCTGCTTAGTCTGAAGGTACGTAAACTGTCAGTCAGCCATCAGGACAAGGAGGTTTCAAATATCCACGCGGTCCCACATTCCTGATTCCTTAAAGAGGCCTAAATTAGGATCGCTGTACATATCCTAGGATCCCTGACAAAGTCTAATAATGATTCATTTACCAAAATATTTGACAGAGACTTCTTCTAAAAATGGACTGTTTTCTCTTACTCTATAGCTAAAAGAGAAAGTCAGGTTCTTCTGAAAGAGCATTTGAAAAAAAAAAGTTACCTACTGGAGTATAATTATTGTGTTAAGTAGTTATCAATAAATTATAAAAAGTACAAAAGACTTTAAAAAAACTCCATAAAGATGAGTGAATATGATCTGGAAGAGGTGCCTATGAATCATACGCCATTTCCTTTTTAGCATAAAATAAAAACAGTTCATATATTTTACTACAAAACTTTCTGCTGAAGATGTCACAGATCTTTATAAAAATTAATTTCACCTCCCAGCTTCTCCATGCCATACAGAACAGCTCAGGGAGCAGAAACATGCCATTCACCTCATGCAACACAAGGAGGCTGCAGCAGAGCTAGGAACTGCACAGACCCTTGCCTCCCATTTTGTACAGGAACCATGAGATCATCAAATGTCACCCATTTATTTTAACTCCTCACAAAACCATTTTTGATCATTGCTTCTGTTTCTTTTCTCAGTGAGTAATTTTTTTTTTTTTTTTTTTTTTGAGGACAAGCTGCAGGAAAACTGACAGCTTCAAATGCTTTTAGAGAAGGTAGACAGAAGCAATGCAGCACAATGGAGCCAAGACCCATAGGGATGGGTCTTCCATGTTCTTAAACATCTTGCCCATTAGATCTTATCCCCTGTGAACTCTGATGTAAGGGGAGTGAATATATTTCTTCCCTAAACCCCAGAATTTCACAGTCTTCAAGCAACCATTCTGCAGTACAGAACTGTGCACACTGTTGGCACGTCACACTAACACCACATAAAAGAAACCGTGACTCAATTTTCAAGGGAAATATTATTTGCTGCTTCGAAAATCATTCAGATTATTTAAGGCATGTTCTTTCAAAAGCAAGTCAACATTACTAAGCCTGCCCTTCCACAACTTGGGTTATTCACATAGTTTAAGTCATTTTCTGTCCCTACTCCAGGAATCTCTTGAGTAAGAGTTCTCTCCCTCTGCTCTATGTTTTCCCCACTCCATCCCTTCTCAGTACTTGCCTGTCTCCTCATCCTGCTTTCTCGCTGTTTCTAGTCTCTTCCCCTCCTTTCTTTACAGTCATTTCCATTTTCTTTGAAATGTTTTGGCATTTAATGCTGGCTTTATTCTTCCTTCTCCATCTGCTGCTGCTTCTAAATCTCCTCTGGAGCCTTCTCTTTGGAGAAAGCAAGAGCCACGTTTTTCACTTATTGCCTTCTCTTTCTGGATTTCAGTGCCCTTCTTTTTCTTTGTGGACTTGGAATCAGACAACCCTCCTCTCCCTGGAAGCTCATACATGAGCTACAATGTCTTCTTACCAGCCCTACAGTAGCTGGTACCATGTTGTATCATATATGCCGCTCCCTTAAACACCAGTATCTCAGGAAAGGCACTGTCAAGTATTTGGCATTTCTCCTATTTACTACAAGAGCAATAGTACAGAAAGCAAAATTATGGATAGGTTTTACTCTCCTGCCTTGTGCTTAACATTTGCAGAAACTTCTGATGATGTAGACTTGCTCCACCAGCTACGATCCAGTAAAGGCAGTTTCCCCCTCCATAAGAGTTTTCTTCTCTGTAAAATCTTCTGTTTGATTATCAGGGCTTACAGGGAACAAAGGCAAAATAACCAAATTTAACTAGTGACATTGCCTTTACACAAATCTCCCCTATATTGTCTTTCCAACAAATTTTAATTTGGGACTTCAGGGCTCAAATCTAGGACTCTTCTTCCCAGCCTGTTCACTTGGCCTCTGGTGCCAGACAAGGGAAATAGCTGTAACATGGAAGATTACAGGGACATTTGCCAATTACAAGCACAACAAAAAAAATCTCCTTTTGGGAAACATTCAGCCATATCTGCACGTGTACCTTTGAACTAAAACATAAGACATAATACAAATTGACCACAGATTAAGCAAAGTAAATATGAAGAGAATGGTAAAAGGATTTTTTCTGTTATAAATTTTTGTTTGTTTCCAAACTTCAATCTAAACTATGACTTCCTGTGAAAGTTTTCCTCCTGTTACTGGCTAATGTGTTTAATTGTTTGTTGTCATACCTTAGCACTGATGCCTTCTAAAAGTTTTTGCTTTCAGAAAGGCTAAAGGAAAATAAATGCTAGAAATTTAAAAAAAACCCTTGCAGCCAGCAGGAAGGATTTTGCAGAGGGCTAAGATTTAAATCACAAAAAATACCTGTCTTTTACAGTTACAGTTATGATGCCAATGCACAGAAATAGAAGAAATGAACCATTTATCAAGATTCCAAAATAAAGCAAACAAGAACATTAGCAAATGCCAAAGCTTATAAAAGCCTCAAAGCACTGAGATCCTCACTTCTACCACAAGCTCCAAAAATACAGCACAAGTGTCAGTTGTTTCTTAGCTTTCTTTTATACGTTTCACACACCAGTCTTCTTCTGATCACAGACATTTTGCTTTATTCAAAGCCTGGAGTATACTTGGCTGATGAATGAACAGCAGCTAACAAAGCAGTGGAATGAAGAACCTGACACCTATTCCTCTCAAGGTCTTCCACTGTTGTTTTTAAACAAATAAATATTTTAAACACAAAGCATATTCCCATGGATTTATTACGATCTAAAAGGGAAATATGTATTTAACAAGATATAACTTATCTGAAACATGCTCAGCTAAAACCCAAAAAGAAATCAAGAAGGATCATTCTGCCCCACTCTTCTCCGGCAATTCAGTGTTTATGGTCTCCTACTTCCATTTGAAACCAGTGAATTCTCGTGGCAACAAGCAATTACATGCAAAGGCATAACAAGTGCACCAGCACAAAAAGTGAGAACAGGGAGAATAATTCACTCAGTTAATTATTTGATAACAACGACAACAACAACAACAGATTTTCAGATAGAAGTCTGATTTAAGCTGACCAACTCTTTCAGCATTTCTAAAGAAAGTATGTATTATAAAACTAATTCAGTGAAAAATCAAAGTAAAAATAGAAGCAATGAGACATCTTCTAAATAAGCAAAGCTGGTTTTTACAGCATGCTGAATAACTAGAGTGTGGTAAACATACCACTGTTATAAATAACATCCAGCCTTTTGACACTATTCTTTAGTTAATTATTTCAAATTCTGTATAAGCATTAATGAAACAAGCCTCACAGTTCTCCTGCAAAGTGAAGAGAATTACTCCAATATGTAGGAAGAAAAATGAAGATACAGGGACAGAAAACAACCCTCCAAAGCTAGCGGCACACTTGTACAGAGAATTCAGGAGGTCTCATAGTATAAGAGAAAAAGCATCCTCTCATCCACATGAGAGTGCTTACTACATGACCAATTTGTAAGATTTATACATAATTTAATTTTGCACAAAATGTCGCATCAACATTTTTAGATTTAACCAAGACATATCAAAGTTTTGTACTGATACAAATTCTTTTTAAATGGAAACTCTAACGATTTCTCCCTGCTGAGGCATTTTATGTTCTGCTTCAACATCTAATCATAAAACCATCAAAAATAACATTTCATATTAAAAATGCTAGCAACTGCCAAAGTATCATATTCAGTACTTTGTCAGACCGCAGATAAATAAACACCAAGACCTAGCACAATGATTAGTAAGTAATTGTGTCTTGTTACCTTTGTGGTCTTCTTGGGCCAGCTGACCACAGGGACACCCGAAATGGCAAGATTTTGGTCATCGTCAGCATGTTCCTTCAGTATGTTCTGTTGCAAATGAAAAGGCCTTTATTAACCAGAGGAATATTTCTCCAACTGAGGAGTACGGAGACTTGCAGAAGATAGTACTTCACTTTGATGAAAGACACAGTGACAAGATCTCGTCTGACTTGTTACATCTCTGCAAGTTACTTTTGCTACCAAACTTCCAATTCACACTGAAACTCTCACACCTGTCATTAAGATCCAAGATGTGAATTTTCTTGCGAAACAGACAGCAAAATCAGCCATGAATCACCTCAAATATTACACGCTTCTTTAAAATTGGTGTGTCCAATGTGACGTGTTTTTCCACTGGTATCAGTCTAACACTGGCATCATCTCTCCCCTTAAACTCCAGCTCACTAAATCTAAAATGACCCCACCAGTTACCACAATCAATACCTTTTTCTCCTAACCAAGTCTACAAAAGACTCTAGGCTTTGCCAACGTTATTCCTGCAGTCACAGGGCATCAAGCATGTAGTTTAGAGCAATCCTCAGATGCCTGAACATTGAGGCGAGTCAAGATAGAGAGTGGCAGAGCTGTTGTAATCTAGTTCACCTTATGTGATGGGGTTAGGAATTCAGGTTCCTGACTATTCACTAGGAAAGGATCTGACTCTGGATAGTACAGTATTAAGGAAAAGGATTGGTCTCCCTTCCACCCCCACCAAATCCTTTTGCTTTGATGCACTGTCCTAGAAATTTCATGAGTGGGTTGCACTGGCTTACACAGCTTCTGCTGCTGTGAATCACTCCCATGACCATGTAACTCAACACAGAGGTGGGGAAGAACTCTTTCTAAGCACACGCAATTATGCAGTTGGGCATAGTCCACCCTCACTTTTCATGATTCTCTATGAACCTACTAACCCAGCTACAGAGATCTTCACTTAGACTTCAGGTAACTAAAAAAGACAACAAATTAAAGTGGGTAAAAAAGATTCTGCCATGCTGCTGAAAATTTAACCCCAAATAAGCAGTAACAAGTTAAGGTGAAAACAATGCTCCAATAAACCAAACAAGAACTGCAGGTTGGAAATTACTTCGTAATAGAATTTAGGAGATAACCCCAGTTCAACAGTGTTACTCCCAAGCATACCAGCTTCTTGAAAAAAAGCTTAATTAGACAACAACAGGCACCAGGCTCTCTCAGTCCCCAGTATAGAGCTTTAATAATTAGAAATTTCACACACGCTAGAAAAAGAGCTTCAAATACAGTAATTGTTTTAATAGGAAGTGCACTTGGAATTCATCTGTAATCATCCAACTAAATCTGGGAGTATGATGGCATGTTCCAGGCCCCAAGAGCCCAAGCAGGCAAACTAGCATCTAAAGCAGGGTATGGATGAGTGTCCCTGGGGCTGTTTTTTTCTCCCTGGAGCTCAGGCAACCTGTTGAGTTTAGCTCAATTCCCCAGTCTGTGCTTAAATGAGAGACGCTTTACTAATAGACACCATAGCACCAGCACAGGGCTGCTTCTTCAGATACAATCATACCAGGAAGGCTGTTCTTGATACTGGTTAGTTTGAAAGCAGCGCCAGTAACCAGAATAAGCAATACCAGTACAAGCCCAGTTTTGTCAGCTCGGCGCTGTGTCTGTGCTCAGGAGCTTGCACAGGCACAGCCTGGCTGTTTTGGAGTAAAACCCAGCATGCTCCAGCCTGACTGTGATGTGGAGCCTGCAGCATACCTTCAGCTGAATACCCTTGAGAGAAACAGCAAATAACTTTTACATACAGACTAGTCACCGGCAAATTAACTCTTGGCTGAGCTGAGGTTAAGTGAGCACCTCTTTTCTCATGTCCTTTTTATTTTGAGAAAGTGATCGCTACGCTAACCGAACTGTCACATTCTGAAAGATGTTTTCAAACCTAGAAACGGAGAGGTCTTTTGTATTCTCATAGCAAAGCCAAAATTCTCCAGAACAAGGCAGCAGCTTGAGAGCCATATAAACAAAGGACAAATTAATCCCTCTTTACTTTGCTACACTTGGATTTGAAAGCTTGTAAAGCAGAAAACCTTAACATTTCCACTAATGACTGTCAGAGACTCCGAGTTCAATAGAAAGCAGAGTATATTCCAAGAACTTGGCAGGATAACAAGGTTTCTTGTTATCATATGTATCACGTGAAAATATTACCCAAGAAGAAATGTAAAACTATGGCAGTTTATCATCTCAGCCAGCTGAAAACAATGGATATCTGAGTGGCAGAACCATAACCAAGTTACATTTGCACCGACTGTAGTGTCAAGTATCAGCACACAACAGGCTGGAGGAGCCACTTTTGCGCACCTGCTTAAAAAAAGGGGGGAAAAAAAAATAAAGAAAAGCCATGGGGCTCCAGTTAGATGAACAGCGTGATGCTCATCCAGCACAAGGCTGCCTGATTCATTACACTTGAAGGCTGTGGTGACAACAGCAGGTATGAAGGAAAGAAACTGATTAAGTATGTAAGAATTCAGTTTAGCCATTAATTTCAAAAGCACAGCAAGGAATAACTCCCCTGAAATGCATTCAGTAGAGGGAGGTTTTTCTCCTGTCATCAGAATGAGAAGGGGGTAAGATTTCTTGGCAAGAAAAAGTAAGAACATATTTCAGTAGATATCATCTGTCTTGCACAAGAATCTTCTCCTGCTGCCAAGGAGTTGCAGAAATTTGACAAACTCTGTTCTTCAAACTGTATTTCTTCTGCCCCAATGGTCTTCCACGGTTCCTTCTGAAGAAGAGCTGCATTTTTTCTTTGAAGTGGGGAAGGTCTGTGGCACGATTAGGAGGCAGATCTCCCAGTCCTCTTCCCCAAAATCAGCAAAGGAATTACCATCCTGCTGGTAACACAACAGAAGTATTGTGTGCTGAAACCAGAGGCTGCCTACAGACAAGTATCACTGGCAGAGTGTTTCATGTGGGATGCAGACTGGTACAGTCAAAGGTCTGCTCAGTTTTACCTGTGCTGTGATGTGGGGTGCAAACTACACCAAGTAGTAAGATGGTTACCTCTCTATTCTCTTCACACGTAAGGCCACCCCAATTGCATCTTTAGTAGACTGACATACTATTTGGTAGCTAAGTATGATGTGGAGGAGCCACATGATGAAACACTTCCAATCCCCAAGGCCAACATCTAAGTAAAATTATTTCTCAGTGATTTTTTTTCCTCCTTTTCTTCCTCATCAGTGCAGGTACTTTTCTAACAGTTCAGCTGCTACTTAATTTTTAAATTGGGAGCAGGAGTTGTTGCACTGTTTCATATTTAATTTCAGGGCATATATCTATGTGAAAACAAGATCTGTCTGCAGGCTGTGTGTGCCTCCAACAGTAACACCAACAGCAAGGATGTGGGGGCAATGCCTGCAGTGTCTTCTCACTGCTCACCCTGCCACCGACTCCACTGCCAAGCCTTCTCTCCTTCTGCAGCTCGGGTCAGCTGAGCACTCTCAGGGAGGGTATGCTTATCTGTACAACAATTTCCCCTCACATTTGCTGCGTATACAGCTCACACAGAGCCCAGCCACAGACATTTGGATTCAGAGAGTTTTGCATCTCCTCAGCCGATTGTTCAGATGCCATCTGCTACAGAGTGAACGCTGCTGTCAGTAATCACTGCTTGGAGGCCTCCAAGAAGCTCCTCTGGTGGCGAAACAGGTCTGACACAATACAGAGCCCATTCAGCAGAGCTGCAGCCAACAAGAATTTAATCCCTTATTTGAACTGAGGGAAGAAGTGACCCACTCCCCAAGTGAGGCCTGTGTTATGCTCAGCAAATAAGCCTCCCTTGTGCTGCTGCACTCCATCGATCATGGTGATAAATGGGTTCTCAATCTGCAGAGACATTAGCTTGGCACTTCTGGATTGCTGTGTTCCCACTAGACAGTCGCAGTTAGTTAGGAACTTAGATGATGTGTAAGGAATTTACAAAGGCTTAGTTTAGTTTTCAGTCTCCCTTCTCATAAGGAAAATAAATCACTTTCCTTCAAAGAGTCTCACCTAATTGTCATTAAGTAGTTGTATTTACCACTAAGAGCAGCAATCCAGTTGCCCATCCTTTACCATATTCCTCTCAGATGGGAAAGCATGGATGCTCTGCAAGTTGCCCAAATTCGTTCTGTGAGACTTCACATCCTACATAAAATGGTTTCCTTTCTCCAGTTTTAACTACCCATATCCTGTTTTCTGAAAACATTAGTTATCTTATTGAAGTGCTTCTGCTCACTCTACTGCTAACACTACCAGCAAAATCCCCACATTATTTTCTGTACAAGTTGGATAACTAGTAGTAAAATAAGAGGTAATATAATTTAGTGGTCAAGGAGATAAATACCATTCTAGAAAAATGGATCACATGATAGTACTGAGTATCACTGGGAACCCCAAGGGAACATTCATATCACTGTGTTCAGCTGAGGGTATGAACAGTATGATGTACCTATTGCACATGGGGAGCACGGATGAAACAGAATACTGACTTGCTGCATCTGCACACCAAGCAATATAGGAACCCTGCAAGGACCATTACGTTACAAGGAGGTTGAAATCGGTCCCTTGGCAACTTTTCTAGCAGCGTGCTCTATCCTTTGAAGGCAGAAGCCCTAAGCATACACTGATACACTTGTTTCTGATTTACTTTTTTTAAAAAGCCAACAAACTGAATAAAACAAACTTTTTGCTTTGGTATCACATGGGTTACAAGGAGATAGGATGCTTTGGCTCTACTGCACTGTTCTCTACCATGTCAATGAACACAGCACCAGAAAGGAATAACGGGTGTTCTATTCAGGGTCCCAACATGAGATGGGAATGGGACACACCTCACCAGTGGCTGCCTCAGTTAATTTACTGATGAGCAAAGGGAAGGGTTGCGTTTGGAATCCAGGGCTCCACTCCTGACTCGAGGGGAAGCGTACTCAAGCAACCATTGATCTGAGTACAACTGCCCCTAACTGCCCTGATTCCATCAGAGTACCTAGCAAGTGGATGATACAAATGTAGAGTTGTGGAGGAAGCAAACTATATGGAGTTAAATTATTTGCTATGCTGTATTGACTCCCATTCTCTGAAAATTGAGGGCTGCCTTATATGTAGGCCAATATTGTAAAAAAGATGGGTAAGAATGTTCTTTAACAATTCTTTAGACACTGTTCAAGAAAATGTTTGAGTTAACATCCTTTTAAGAGGTCTTGCTCTGAATAATCAGTCACAGGCTCGACAAACATACAGAGGTGATTCCAGAGAAAACAATTCTGCAGCATGCATGATGCTTAGATGTGGTCATAGGCTCTTTAACCAGCAGGGAACCATAAATATCCAGATGTTGGGCTATATCCTGATGATTACAGTGTGTGCTGGCAACAAGAGAAACTCTAGAAGCAGGCAGTTATCAGAGGAGACGGAACACCAAGACTGCAACTTTGCAAGATGCACAAAATAAACTAGGAGATGCCTACTTAATACCAGTTATAGCACAGTATCACCAAAAAGAGCACAACTTGGGCCTTTTTCTTAAATGTCCATTTGTGGTTCTCCATCTCTATAACTAGTGAATCCACTGCTCTGGAAAGGAATAAGAAAGCATATACTCCTACATGGTGCTTTAAACCAGATTCACATATGGTATCTTGCCGTGTTCTAGTAAGATGTCTCAGTGCATGGGAGCATGTCATCAAAAGAGCACGCATGATCATATTCTGAACATCTGCATCATTTATTACGTGTTGTACCCCTTTCTGGGATTTCAAGAAGGGGCAGTTTACTTTTAAGTGAAATTTGGTCTGTGCATCAAGCTTGGGAAAGTAATGGTACCAATTCTTTGTCATTCACCACAAATTCAACTGCTGGTCTTGAAGCTTCATTTTGATTTCTGATTAGATGATGATGGATCTCAAAGGAAGTCAGTGAATCTACAGCGACAACTTTGGGCATGTGTGTCTACTTTCATAAACAAAGTGGCTGCTGTTGCAAGAAGAGACTTTCTGAGCTCTTGTGGTTTACCAAAATGAGTGCCATGTATCACACTTCTGGGCTCCAAGATTGCGGAATATGGTTCCACTGCACACTGCGTATGTTCAGCCTTCTTTAAACTGCCTTTGAAGCCTTTTCTAAGCAGCTGTTACACTACTTGCACTAAAAAAGTACAGGCTCCCCTTTAACCATATAAACACGAATTTTTCCCCTCAGATTGTGACTTACATAGCTCTTGTGTATAGAACATATGTAGCTGAAGAACCATACTGCACACAGAAACAGCACAAAGCTAGCAGTCCAAACCCAAGACCACAAATCAATACTAATAGTATACCAAATCAGGCCGAATCGCCATGGTACTGGACCTCCAGAGGACAGGCTGACAATTGTAGCCTTATTTGACAAGTCCAGCAAAAGAGCCTGTTGCTCTCAGCTGTATTAAAAAAAAATAATTAGCATGCCTGCTATATACAATGTGAAATCAAGGCACAGAAAAGCTGACCAAGTAGTCCAAAGGGATGCCACAGCTGAGAGGCAGGGCTGGGACCATGCTGTTCTTCAGTAGAAATTTATCCTTAAGTCAGATGAGGTACCACTTCCAGTATATTAAAAATCTAAAGAGAAGTTCTGTCACTAGTGAGAATTCACTCCTCACACCATCTTCAAAAACAGTATATTGTACCAGTGGAGAATAATAATCAACCTATAGAGGGCAATGGAGGAAAAGAAAATGAAAAAGGTGAAAGAAAAAAAAGCAACTGAAAACATTAGGCAATATATCTTCTGAATAACAATCAAGTATTTACATTTTGTATGTGTCAGTTAATCAGACATGCTCCAGAAAGACACTAGACCTAAAAGGGCAGAGTAAGACTATAAACAGACTTTATGAGGTATAGCATTTGCTCGTGGGACATAGTAAGTGCTGAACTATGAGAGGATCTAAACTTTTGGCCACTGCTGTAACAGTCAGAAGGGACTGCATCAATTAAATCAGACTGCAAACAGTTGTCTCCCCAGAGCAGAGATGGCTTTTGTGAGAGGCGCAATTTCCCTGTGTGTAGCACAGGAGGCTGGTATGAACTGGTCAATACACACAAGCTCCATCCCTCTGCTGCAGAACTTTGCCCTCTGATCTCCTGCTGTCATCTATGCCCACAGAATGCAGTTTGTGTGGAAGAGTAAGCTATCACACCTACCTTCATGTCCTCTAGGAGAGCCTGCGGATCTTCAATGCCTTCTGGAACACACTTCTTGTTCTCTGGGAGAGATTCAAGCTTTTCCACCAGGGCTTTTAAACCCTTCAGTTCAAATTCTGTGAGGTGAGTCCATTTGGTTGAAACTTCTGTAGCTGGAGACCCTGTTGGTGTTTTGGGATAGTCCGTGGGGGTTGTTGATTTTACGCTGTCATCTGACTCGTTTGACAAAGTTCTTTTTAGGTATCTCATTACTGTGGCTTTTTGTTTTCTTCCTGCACCCTCCTTCCCTTCGGAGTGTGTGCTATTGGGTGAGGAGGAGCCATCCACCAAGGATTTGGAGTTCTTATCCAAGCTGTCATCCTTCTCCTCCCGGATATGGGCATCACAAGATTCTTCATCCATGTCTAACCACGAATCTGATGAGTAACTGTCTGTGCTGCGTTTTCTTTTTGCATCTGAAAGTTAGAAAAAGAATGCTGAAATTTTACCTGATATAATTCATAGCTCAAACACTTCTCTACCACTGGGGCTAGGCACTGCCTATTTAAAAGGGCACTGGATAATACCTAGTAAGTATGTAATGGGAATGGGCTTTATTCAGCTGATTTTTAATTGGGGTGGGTGGGAGGGTGGTGTTTGTTTGTTTTAATGCTGGTTTTCATTAACATCTACTCAGTTCAAATGACTGGGAAACATTGAGGGAAAAATTATGCTTTCTTCAAAGCTTCAGTCCTCTATGCCTTCAATTAAGAGTAGGCAGAGCTCTAAGTCACACACAATTAATTTTTCCACAAATCCTAAAGAGATCAAATTCATCAGCCTTACAGCTTTAAGAGGAGAGCTAGCACTGAAAGAAGAGGGGAAATATTATGGGAGAAGGCAGTTTAAAATGCTGTGTATCATAATTCTTCCAGGAACTCTGCACAGCACAAAATCAACTTAATACTTTTCCTCTTTCTGAGAAACTGTTGGTAAAACAAGAATCAGCACTTGTTACTGCATGAACACTCTCTGCTCTTCTGAGATACAGGATTACAATTATGCTTCTTTTACAGACACACTGAGAAATGCAGAGACTGTCACAGAGTTACAAGATACTGTTTTTCTTAATTCAATCCCTGATACGTTCTAGGTAAATTTCAGGAAAACTTAAAGGCAAGTTTCTGAGTCTAAAGAACTATTAATCTTAGTTTTATACTAGGTTTCCCCCTAAAAACCCCAACTGTAACTCAGCTCTGTGCAATCAAGTAAGTAGTAAGTAAGTGAAGGTAAGGTAGGAAATTGGTGGCCAAGGTTCCCTAAAGCACAGATCTTTTCTTATTTATTAGACACAATTTCCTTTACTAAGTGAACAACATTGGATGCAGACTAGCAACAGCAGGGATTTCTGTGGAAAATAGTTAACACTGGCAACACCCAGTTAAGTCAATGTGAATTTTAATACTGGCTGAAACGGGTATGAGATCAAGCTGCAGACAAAAGCACTCTGCAAAGGAAACAGAAGTCATACAGAAAAAGTGAGTGAACAATTAATGAAAAGTTCCTTTCACAGCTTTCTTGTTTTGCATTGCAGTAGCTTTGGATCAGGACAATGTGAATCATGCTTAAGGAAGGATTAAACGGACATTAAAGAAAAAGCACAGCATCCGGTTTTTTAACAGTGAGATTCAAAACAAACGCTGAAGGCCAGTTCCAAGCTGGCAAATTCATTCTTATCAGAGAAACTCCTTGTCTTTTGCATAGTCTGTACCATCTTCTCACAAAATAAACACGTTACTTGCCAGCTCGGTAACAAAGCTGCAACAGGCAGTGGCAGAGTAATTGTCTGAGGGCAGCTTGCCTGGCTGCTTAGATGAGCAGTTTCAAATAAAACTTCTGTAAGGCCAGGTGAACCTCTGTGTGTTAGTGCCAGAGAGATACGAGTTGGACACTTTCTACTTCTCAGGGCAAGAACTGCTGCTGCTACAGTACCTGCAAAAATCAAACATCTCTGTCCAGTCACGTTTGCATTTTTCTTCAGAACCGAAATGGACATAAAATTACTCCTGAAAGGCATGTTTAAGCTGAAATGCCTGTGAAAAGCTGGCAGTTACAAAAAATGTCAGTTACCAGCCAAATCCAGCTCCATCCACAGTGCAGCTAACTTCCTCCCTGCACCCCGCCCCCCCCACCTCAAAAAAGCTTCACACGAAGTATAGCACAGTTTATATTGTGTGCTGAGGTGGCAGCATGCAACACTCCAAAGCAGCTCCTCCTCTCTGGTCTGTGCTAATACACCCCCAGGCTTCTCTTAGAAAAATAAACAGGATTAGAAAATATCTTAACCGGAGCATTTAAAAAACACTAGGTTATCCAACTTTTATTTAACACTGTTTTTTCCTTTGTCCACAGTAGCTAGCATACTTACCCACCTCTCTGAGGGCTATATAATCAGCTTATGTCGTTCTCCCATTTTACAGCTGAGGAAACAGATGCTTGGGAGAAAGCACAATTTGCTTATTGCCACACATCAAATCTAGGGCAAAACCAGGAATCAGAATCCAGGCTCTTGGATCCAGGGCTGGAGCCCCTTCTCTAAGCCACACTGCCTTAGTGAGCTATTTTACAACTGACTGAAGCACAAAAGCCCAGTCTAGATGGCAGAAGATGCCAGTGATAAAACAGAAGGTGAAAGCAGATACACATCCCTATGCTACCAGTGCAGTGTCATTAACAGAAATTGGTATAAATCCACACAGAGAAAATTATGTTTCTGTCTTCCTATGCTGTGGCTCTGCTGAACAAGAACTAATGGCTGTAACTGGGGCAAATCGTAAGCGCAGACAAGGCCCAAAGAAAGAGAGGGAGATCACATTATCGAGGTGTGAATAATTTACTCCAAGTAATGCTCTGGTGCTAAGAGAAAACACCCTTCAAGAGAGATCTCCACTTTTTGTCTCTTGCTCTAGTCTATGGAAACAAAAGGCAAGCGAGGAGTGGACCACCACAGCATACTGGGGGCCTATTCCCATCAGAAGCAAGCACACGGGGGGCCAGCAATTCTGTTCCGCCAGCTGCCACCGCGTCCCTGCCACCGGCTGTCTGTACAAGACAGGCTCTGCTGTGCCAGCTACACCTGGGTACGATCAGACAAGAAATAATCCAAATCTAACCTCAAAAGGAACCATCACCAAACAAGTGCCCTGTGGGCTGTTCTCTGCCAGCCTGGCTGTTACATGATGCCTGGCCTAACTTTACCTTTTGGGTCAGTACTTGCTATTAATCTGAAACGTAGCAGTCTGTTCTGGAGCACTAGGGGATTACTGTACCGTTGCACTACCAGATTAAGAAGGGAATGCTTTCAGAAGACAACCACTGTCTGCAACTGCTGCTAATTTAAAAAGAAAGAAAAAAAAAAAGAAAAAAAAAGGCAGCCAAATCAATAATGGAAGGATAACTTCGAGGTGAGGAAGGTTCAATTTTGTGTTTTCAAGTGTTTTGTTGTAATGCAACATGCCATGAATTTTATTTATTCATTTTAATGAAAACAGTATCTGACGGAGAGTTATTATGCTGTGAGCTGAGGCCCTGCATAAGCATAATATGCATTTACTTTGTCAAGAAGTGTCTTTTAAGCACTGTATTACCAGGCTCCACTGACCTGGAGATTTTTTATTTCTAAAGCCTCCCCATGGAAAAGAGCTCCTGCTAAGTGTAACTATGGTTTCTTCAACTGAGTCAATGCACCAGCCAATACCAGGTTAGAAGTCCAGTTTCAGAGTGGTTATGCGGTCTGGGCTCCCATTTGTCTTTGTGCAAAAAGACCTTCACTCTTCTCCATCTCAAAGCAAATAAAACCAGCTTTTACAAATCAGTCAGTGATATAATTCAGTGAAGAAGAAGAGCAGCACAGGCTTGACCACAGCTAGAGATACTTTTTTTTTTTCTATAGCAGTTCACCTCCCTGCGGTTCTGGGCAAATCACTTAACTTTCCCCACAGTTATCCACTTGCACAAGAGGGATAATTATACACAGCTTCTTTCCTTGCTGAAAAGCAACTTGCTGTATTACAGAACTTAAAAGGAAGGGAGGGGGGTGAGGTATAGTTTTGAAATCTTTCTAAACTCTTTAGAACTGTCCAGTATGTACTATCTACCCTGCCATTCCCAGCTCCAAACACTGACACTGTGACCTGGGAGCAGCAGATCCTACTGGTCTGCTAAAGACAGCAATGTCATTTTTATTACCAGAAAAAAAACCCTGAGCATACTGGAAACGTATCACTGTATGGAGCACCCTACACAAAAATCACTCAATATAATCCAGTCCCTGTCTATCATAAGAAAAACTGTTCTATCCTCTGAGAAGGAGGAAAAAAAAGACATGGCTCCTTCACCATTCGAGAGGGCGTATTTTCTTCATTCATCAGGCTTAATATACAGTTAGAGCCATCCTGTGAAAATTTTAGCAATGGGAATCTTAAAAGCTGCAGGCTACAGAGAAAGCACATTTCTGATAGCCCAGTATCTTCTTCCAATTACTCTTTGTCAGCTCACTCTGAAGATCCTTATCTCACTGAAGGTCAATTGTGGTTGAAAACATCCAGTACAGACTCATTCATGATAAGAGTAAAAATAATGAAGACATATCCATTCTGAAACAGCGCATGTTTAAATCTAGTAGGAAACCCAAATAGGATCCCTTTCTGATTTCAGCCGGCAAGACAAATGTCACAGTTGAGAGGGACAAGGAAAAGAAAAAAGGAAGAGAAAAGAGAGATTGTGTGCTTTTACAGCAGCCTGTGATTGCTGTCATGTCATCATTCCCCTGAGTGTTTGCTCTTCCGCGGAAGAGATCTGAAAAAGAAGAGTCTCACACACTATCCAGGAGCAACTGCCTGAAACTCATTCTGTGCCTGAAGAATGTGAAAGCAAGCCATGGTCACCATCTTCTAACTCATTTAGAAGGGCAGGTGTTTTTACTTAGGGAGTGGGAACACTAAGGTTTTAGCCTTGCCTACGCTGGGGTGGTGTTTGGGATTTCTCCTGTGAAGTTTTTGAGGCAAGACATTTAGAAAACAGAAATACAAAGAAAGATATAAGTTGCCATGCTAGCCTATATATCATACACACTAATATATACTTCTCAGGACAGAGGTATTGCAATACAATCACAGTAATACATTTTCAAGAGTAGGCAATGTCTTGAAAGAGTCACTCTGAGTTTAGTATTTGTTTGCTTTGACATGAAGGTCTCTACGTAATAGAAACATAGTATGAAAAGTCAAAAGATTCCCTTGAAACACAAGTGACAATGAACTCAGTTTTCTGTGTTCTCCAAAGATGTTCTCTATCACCACAGTAATTTCCTTTTTTCTTTTTTCTTTTTTTTCCCCATGCAGGAGAACAGGATCTCTACCAATTCTACAAAAACCACCACCTTGTGAATCCCAGAGATCACGGTGGATGTCCTCCTCAACTAATAACTGTTGCTTCTGAGATCCAGGAACCACCGTATCAGAAGGTATATAAGAAAAGAGACAAGCACAGCTCAAGGGTGAAAAATATCAAGTTCTAGCACCCAAAGGCAAGATAAAAGTAGACGCTTAAAACACATTATGCAAAGAAATTATTAAAACAAAACAAAACAAACCGGGAGAAACATTAAGACTATTCAGGAGCAATTTCTGAAAACGCATACAAAGATGTGAAGAATTTTTTCTTAAACCAAGGACAGAAGACAGTTAACTCTATTGAGGGGTCTACAGAGAAGTTCAGTACTTTGTCTCATTACTCTTTAAGGAGAATAACGGAAAACTCTTCATCTAGGGACACTTTCTCACGGGAAATAAAGAAATTGTTTGCAGATATAGAAGTCTCCAAGGAAGAGAAGATTTAAGGACCTTAGCAGTTCTGAAGAAAAGCTTAAAAACAAAGCTGTGGCGTTTTGGAACACCAACCTCATTTGGATCTCTTATACCAAAGGAGGTGAATGATGACAAGATACACACACCACAGAAGAAATGAGAGTAATTCGAGGATTACAGATTGTAGAGATTTATTTGTGTCAAGAAACTGGACACTGAGACCACTTAAAATAAAAGACAATTATTTGAATCAGCATTACTCATGCAGAACAAAGCAGCTCAACTTTGTAAAGGTAAATAATGTACCTTTACTCCCTTGAATTTGACAAATGTCAAAGTAAAAGATCCAGTAGATATAGCAGATCTGGGCTTTTGAACCACAATCCCCAGTTAAATAATTATTTTAAGGTTAAGATTCTGCCAAGAAATAAAAAGCAAGTTTCTGACCAAAAAAAAAAGTATACATCTGTCTCTCATGGAGAGAAAGGCCTTGGATGTCAATGTCAGAGATTTTATCAGCTTGCTAATACTCTGAAGTCAAGAGATAGCAGGCAGGTGGATGAACTACATGCTGTTAGTAGATACCACTTTGGTAAGCTGAAAGGACATTCAAGGCAGTA
Source organism: Gallinago undulata (assembly GCA_026546715.1). NCBI lineage: Eukaryota > Metazoa > Chordata > Aves > Charadriiformes > Scolopacidae > Gallinago > Gallinago undulata. Next base: position 28,107,829 of record JAOTQQ010000005.1, read on the forward strand.
ACAACAGCTCAAGATCTGCCCAGCCAGACACTCCCAGCACCTACCCTGACTTGCAGTAGGGCTGCAAGTCAGATCAGCTCATCAATCCTACGGATAACAAATACATTCATTTTTCAGTAGGGTTAATTTTCAGTCAGCTCACAGGGCGGCTGCACAATCTCTAGGAGTTTATGAAACAGTCTTGTGAGAGTAGCATGTTTCTCACAGTAGTTTGAAATGAGCATAAGACTGTGCCCAAACAACAGCAAAATAATTTAATATTTGTTTTCCCATAGGCCAACAACTGAAGCCACCACAGCAGACACCAAGGGCCAGTAAATGTTGCCATCAAACTGTTTTCCAAATAGCCAGGCTCCTTTTCCTGATGTCTCTGAAGTTGGTACTCTTTGGTCATGCAAAACAATCCTTTTTGCTCTAGACACTGGACATCTATGGTCCCCAGTGGGCTTTTATATGATTTGAATCTCTCTCAGCTAGTAACTGGACTGAGGCACGTTTTGTGGGAATCACCAAACCAGTATCAGTAATTACTGAGCTGGGTCGGAATTCACAACAGTGATTTAGCTGGAAAAGGTCCCATCTCAATATCCTGAACCATCCACTCTCCACATCTAATTTGTTCTGAAATTACACCTCAGAGATCTGGCACCCCCACCCTGCCCACAGGATGAGCCTCCTTCCATGCCAGTGCTTTAGACAACAGAAGGTTGTTCCTTATTTTCCAAGGAATGCAGTTATCAGAGTTCTGTCACTGCTTTTTAAAGAGCTGATCCAAGGGGCTAATTAATCCTTTCCTCTCGGATGATCTTACATAACAAGAAAAATTCCTCCACACAGAGTTCCTGCTTAACTAATCCTTCTGACCAGCGTCCCACAGGGCAGAGACACACAAAATGTCAAGCACCTGAATTCCCAGTGACCCCAAGAAATTTCCCTGGCCTACCTACTTGGAGAATAGCTCCCACTGGAGAGTGACGTCTGCCCATAACTTCTTCAGTCCCTTCTACTAAGAACTTCTATAGGAAGCAGAGAAATACTTTAGTCTTCCTCCACACTTAACACGTATGAGTTAAGATTTAGCTGGTGCTTGTTCTACTTTCAGCCATTCTGCACATAAAAGCAGGGAAGCAACATGGCCCACTGTCACATTCCACTAAATGGAGGAAAAAGAGGGTAGTTCAGCAAGGCAACAACTGGAATTGTCACACACAGATGTTAAGCTCCCATCAGGGCTCAGGCAATGCCTTCCTGCTTCAGGCACATCTACCTGTGTCTGCTACAGTCCATTTTCCACTATTGTTACAAAGGTTTTATTGACCTCCCTGCATTTAGGTTATAGATGATGTAGATTTGTGTAGGTGTTTTCTTGGCTTTGTTATTCTGCAGAACTAGAAGACAGTCACCAAACAGAGAGAACTAAAGTAGAGATTGAAGAAAAGAGAAAGAAGCCAGGTTTAGTGACCACAACACATTCTGTAGAGGAGACGCTCTATAAAAGGACTAAATATCCATCTCACCAGAGCACATTTGCAATGCACATATTTCTGGCTACTAAGGGACTGTGCCAAACATGGCAGTAAATCCTCAACTGTTTGGCAGATCATCTCAAGACAAAAATTACTGAAACCAAGGAACAAACGCATCCAGAAATTATTTTTCTGGGATCCACTTGCTAAGGGAATGCCCAATAAATATAATTCGAAGTAGGCTGGCACTTCATGGAAATGCTTAAGAGTCAATACCTTCCCCACCCCAAAATAAAGAAATAGTTCATTAGAATTTCTACAGTTCTCCAATTCAATTTATAATCTGCTTTGCAGAAACCAAAGCAGGAACTAGCCTAAGGTGCCAGCATCAGTTCTGAACATGCACTCAAAGGATTCACTCACCAATTAACATTGATTCTTTCTGGTACTCTTTGCTGAGGTGGCAGCGCTGGGTCACACAGGACACGTATCTCTCCAGAACATACCAGCACATTTCATAGTAGAAAGGATACCGGAATTTGGCGTGCACCTGAAAGCAAGATCAAGACTGTCAGTCCATGGGGAAGGGAGAGAAGTTTGCAGCACAAGGGCCAGTCATCATTCTCATCGTGTTATCAAGAGCACAAACAGTCTGCAGGAGGGGGAGGGGAGGGAGGGTGGGAGTGGAGTGAGATGTATGCCTTCAGCATACAAAATGAGGAGCCTGCCTGCCTGCCTGCCATGATAGCATCATTTCTTGGTTCACTAATTTGTATCCTCTTGGGGTGGTGGGAGAGGAAAGGGTTCGTGTTCTTATGAAATCATGAAACTGATGGATGGCCCCTTCAGCATTATTTAGCTACTGTATAAACATAGGGTGGTCACATACAGATGTTAGTCACTAAAATTCAGGTTAAAATAAAGGTGGGTTTTTGAATTTCCTAAACACTATCACATTATTTTTATCAAAATGGCAGCATTACCTAAAATGAGTCAAGCAGGAAATACATCTTTTTCAATTATGGTTTTCACAACAATTTCATTAAACAAATGAACACACAAATTCTTGATTACTGATAACTACACATTAAAAGTAAAAATCCCTTACATGGTTTACACTTATATTTCAGTAGCAAGTTAGCTTTTGCCACAAACAAAATAGAAAAGCAGGATTGAGACAGAAAACCCTGTCAAGCTGTTCACTGTTTCTTACACCTCAGACCTGTTGTTCTCACACAAAAAGCTTATTTCTCCAACACTATGTATTTATGAGATTATTTCATATTCAAAAGAAAACAAAGTGGGTTTCCTTCTTTTCCATCATAGTTTTCTATCTATGGGAGGTCACTGTGCCAAGGAAGAATCTGGGAAACTCCTAAAATGCAAGAACATAAATGTACTCGTGATTTGTTAAAAATGGATGCCATACATCTTGCATGCACTTGTACTTACACTGTATACTTCTTTCTCCTGGTGGCACAGAAATTTGCATTTTGCAGGCTTGCATTCATGCATTGCACTGGCATTATAGGAACTACTTTAAGACATTCTATGCATTTTAACTGCTCACCTAGCCAAGAAGTGTCTACCCACCCTCAATGAAAAGCTGGACTGCATCAGAAAGGAGCATTACCTTAGAAAACCCATTTTTAGAAAACAAAACCAAAACACCATACCACCCCAGAGCACTCAAAAATGCAAAGTCTAAACAGAACCACCAACCCAGCACCTGGAAACTCGGATTCCGCTCTGCAAAGAGGGCACTGAGGAAAAGTCTGCATGGGGATGTAAGCATCTGCCTGAGCATATCAATGACTTACTAGAATGTCCATATTTGAAAACTGTCCCCAATGTGGACAGTCAAAGAACTTGCCTCTGTTCCCAAGGCATAGGAAATGCAAACACTTTTAGCAGGAAAACAAAATGTAATGAAGGGAAAACATACTGTATTGTCCCACTACACGTATCACAATGTAGGATTTAAACACTCCATGGCAATTCCCAAAAGTTAAGATCTCTTTAATTCAACATATGCAGCTGGCAAATCTGAACTGCATGTTGCTATGGACCATGCATCCAGCAATGCTGCAGCTTTTCAAATGTTTCCCTGTGTTATTCGTTACAAACCACACATACCAAAAAAAGAAAGGGGAAAAAAAAAAAAGGCAAAAAACAACCAACCAACATCCCCCTAATTGTGAGAACATTTAACCCCAGGGCCTTTTTATATTGGAGAATATTTTTGCTTTGGTTTAGTTATTTGCTGTAAAGAAGAGATGGAGTCACTTATCACTATTACAGAACACAGGGGAAATTAGCCATGCTAAAATATATGCTAATAAAGGAACTCAAATTTTTCCAAGAGAGCACTGCAGGAAACAAAATTTGCAAAGAATTGACTTACAAACAGGAAGCCGCCTTCCACCCCTCAGCCTTCAAAAGGTTTTCAGCCACATGCCTGGGAATATTAAAGACATCATTGCTCAACATTTGTTGACAGATTCTGAGCTTCACCAAATTTAGTTGTTACCAATGTTAATTCAATGTGAAAGACAAGGCAGTAATGCATGCAGTGCTCCCATTATGTGTATCAATCTTTAATATTCAATTTGAGTTCCTAATTGCCTCACTATCAATGTTCCAACCCACAGCAAATCCCTCCATGCCTCTGTAATTCACTATTTGCCTGAGAAGGCTCTGTTTTTACAAACCTTCAGAAGTAAGAGCTACCATATGTAGCCAGAGATACTGTGCAAAGATCTACAGTGCCTTTTGCCAGTAAAGCAAGTCTAACAGTGCTTTAAAAATCTTTTGAAGTTTGCCTTATGGAGAAGTATAGAGGAGTACGTTCTTTATGATCTCCTTGGACATTTATTAATTATAGTAGATGTGAACTGCATTATGTACGTGCCCATACTTTTTCCATTGTACACTTATGCTCAAACAAGCATGGGGGACAGGAATAAAAGAAAGACAGAAATTAAAAATGTTCTGTGATGAATTTAAAGAGTAATATCTGATATGGACACTGCCAGAGGACTAAATCCCCCACTAGCAGGGAAATACACTAGATCATCTAATAGGCATTTCCAGCTTTAACTTCTGTGATTAATAATTTACAACCCACTGAATAAATTTTTTAATTATTCCTGTACAGCAAGAAAAATCCTCTCTGGAATATGATCCATTTCTTCAGTTCAAAGTGAAATTATTTTAGAGACACATATCCCCCTCCAAAAACAAAACAAAAAACCCCAAGCAAATAAGGCATACATTTTCCTTCAGAAAGTATTAGTCTCTTCCACAATGTCCATTAAAATCATTACAAACTCCACTTGTGTTTAATCAATCTAATCAAAATATTGGAAAACAATTTATGATTATTTACAAAATAATTAATCTATCCACTTAAAACACTATCTTACATTCCAGAAAACAAAATCAGCAGCAAACACCATCATCTGTGAGTGACCACCTTACGTATATGTTTTGAGTACTCCTGCCCCTATCCACGTTCAAATATTTTAACACAGTTAAATTTAGATGCGCTGGGAGTAAGTTTGACACATTCTTCCTCTTCAGTAATACAGAGCTGTAACAGCCCTATAACAAGATGATGAATCTCTGCATGGCAGCCTGTTCTGCAGTTATTCAAGCTGGTCTAGCAGAGAGCTAAACAGCTTGGCCTATTTGACTAGCTGCTAATTGGCCTCTAGGAAAGCCAGACTGCAAAATGAGAGTCTCTACAAACTGTAAGGCTGGAGAATATTTGTTTACCTCAATTGCACATTAGGAGCTGTTTTCAACAATAGACATGTTCTTTATTACTCCTTAAAACTATTTTTAAATGGCTATAACCCTCTTAAAAAGTCTCCCAGGGATATGAAAAATTAAGCTAGAATAAGCATGACAAGTATATAAACCAGGCAATTTTATCAGGCTGTAAATCAGCATTACCGTTTCAACCACTTATTTATTCTTGTCTAAGCTGCTAAGACAATAACAACTACACCTAGCATAAAAATGACTTTGAATACTAGCAAAGATGATTAAGCATTATATAGCAGGTTTAAATATAGTGAAACCTCCATAAAATTGCTGTGTGCAAAATGAAGAAGGGAAACACACCTGTATTACACTTTGATTTGAGTATGGCAAATTACTTCGTCAATCCCATCATGTAATTTACTTCTGTGCTATACACAATGGAAAGATCAATACTGATGAGAAACTCATTTGCAGTATGTTCACACTAGAAAATCTGTGTGAACTACACACTGTACTGAGTCTTCCATACTGGCCAGCGTATGAATAGAATTATTTGAAAAAAAGAAGTTACAAGATTTGATTGGCAAAGCAGATGAAGTAGTACACACTAGAATTCTATTATGAAAACGTTTACCCCTTTAAGATTCCTGCATGACACTTTTAGTTTTGGGGTGGGGGTGGTGTTATTATTTCTAAATGACAGTATTGATTTTCCTGCCTTTTATCAAACTTCTGTATGCCTGAGTTGCCCAGCTTGTATTTTGTTTCTGTCTAGAAATTCTTGCTGTTCTTTGACTGTTGGCACAGCTTTGTTATTATACGGCTGCCTACGAGCACAAGTTTGTGAACACAGACAGGTACAGGCTGTGATAACACATTGCAAGCACACAGCAACGTACAAGAGCTGAAATCGTTTCTATGAAGTGGTGGAAATTCTGGGATGTTGGCTTTCTTTAATCTTTTTTTAAAACTCTTAAGTTTTTGACAAAGAGTTACACAGACCTTAAAGAAAATCTAAACCAAAACTGACAAGAGTAAAGGTCTGGTTTGGGACTTCCAAATGTTCCAATATCTCTTTCCAAAAAACACTGACAGGACATTTTCAAAGAGGCAGATACCCAACTCACAGAACCTTCCCACAGGATCAAGGTGCTACAGACTTTTCAAAAGCATTTCGGTGCAGCTGGCTGGTAAGTTCCTAAAAGTTACCAAAATACTAGACTGTTACAAGGAAATTTGCCTCCTGGTGTAAAAGCTTTGGTGATCAAAGCAGCACCCAGCTTCCCAAGGAGAAGGGCCTGACACGAAGCACTACTGGTCCTGTGGGAACAAAATGTCAGCTCTTCTCCTACTTCATGAAAAAGAGCGTTTCCTTCCCATCTTCCCCATAGACGTCAATGGAAATAACTTGTTTCTGGCATCAATCCTTCCTTCTGGTCCTCACTTCTCCATTCTTCTTGCAAGTTGCCTTCCCAGCAACAACACACCCTGCTCTTGCGCATCTGCACCCCATATATCCAGTGTATATTGCTGGTTCTTACTTGCAATCGCTCTGAAAACTTTCCTGTGGGTAGCACCTCTGTCTAGCAACACTGAGACCCTTCTCGCTTCTGTCATCATAACTTTTTCCTGTCCAAGTCCCTTTATGCTGTCTTAAGACACTTTACATTCTTGCCTTGGGACACCTATTCAAAGCCAGGAAACTCCACTCTGGTCTCTACCTCCACATCTGCTCTCTGCTACATTCCCTCTAACTCACCCGATTTTCCACTTTTATCTTCATCTCTCTTCCACTAAGAATTAATTTTCCTTAATATTCCTTTTCTTCATTAAAATCACTCCAGGAAACTAACTGCTCCCACCACTGTTCTGCAATGTGAAGATTATCAGGCCTTGTACCCCCCATGAAGTAAGGGAGGCTGGGGGGAAGATATACATCTCTGACTCAGTGAGAAGAAGGATTTCAAAACAATACACATTTGCTTTAGACCTATACACTCTCACTGCAAAGAAAGCAATGTGGGGTAAAAGACCACTTGGAGCCAGAATTGTGTCCTCTTGTAGAGGCAAGCAACAGCAAACTGTACTGACAGCCAAGACAACAATTTAAGGCTTTTTAGTGAAGAATAATTGCAACTTCCTGCCAATTTGCCAGTACAAATGGTCACGAATACCACACCTGGCACCTGTGCCAGTGGTTTACCAGCATTGTCTCAGTGCAATGTCTCCAAAACAGCCAGCCACAAAAAGTCCCCACCTGATTTTGTACACACCACTGGTCCATCTTTGCACTGAAACACTACAGTTGCCTTGCGCAGTTTATTTATTAGCCTACTAAACCAGTGGCATTTCCTTCAGATTCTGCTGCTTTATGAAACTGCAAACTATATGATGACTGGGTGTCCTGTTTATTAATCAAGGGTAAAACTCCCAACAGAGGCCACACGGTAACCTCCTCTGAGATGTAACACTCTTTCCATCAGGTAGACGAACACCACAATGTTCAGATTAGTGTTCCACCCTAGACTCTCTGTGTTTCAAGAAATTCTTGCATAGCATCGAGTCATTGTAGAAGAAAATCCTGCAAAGTATAGAAGACTGTTTCACAGGGAGCTTCTGTGCAGCTTCATCAATTAGTCGTGGACAGCAGAACCAAATCCTAGTCCCATTAGTTCTCCAGGCTCACGTATCCATTCCGGGTGTGCGCAGAGAGACGATAAGCAGGGGGTTATCAAAAGTGGTCTGTAAAGCGGAATGTTTGTGTGCAAAAGGAAAGGTGTTTATGAAAGTTTAAAAAGCAGATAAAAGACACAGAAGGGACACATCTGTGGGAAGTAGGGAAAAACAGACGAGTAAATCCCACTAAAAATAGCCAACATTTGAAAGATTCAATTCTTCACGTTTACCTCGTTTCAATGACTCTGATATGGAGATCCCGTCAGTTCTTGTTTGTCAGAAGGGAATACAAGAGAGTAACTATGATAGATCATAGTCACAAAGAACTGTTCAGTTAAAAAGCAAATCAAGTATCCTTACCCTTGTTCTGTCCTCAATTTCATAGATGCGAAGCTGCATGGGAACATTAAAGCTATGCAGGATATTTCCACCAAACACCAGAGAATCTACTGGAGTATAAACCGCATGTATCCACCCTAGAGAGGGAAAGCAAAGAACTGAGAATGCCTCATGCTACGCAGCATTACAGAGCAACTTAGAATCAAATTTTAACAATGCCATGAACCCCATTCTGCAGGGGATGAGAGGTTAAAGCAGTGAAAGGTTAAATGGTATGCTCATAGCCACACTTTAATACTAGTCATAGCAGAAGGATGGCATCTTATGATGTACAGTCTTACAATCTTCTGTAAATTGGGTTCTTCTATTTATTTACAGAACAGTTACAGTGTTTACTGAGATCACATAAGTTTGTGACTCATCCACATCCATGACTAAGAAGTACGTTCAGTCTGTTCAATACACTTGGTTCTCAGATGTATCTACTGGCACCTTCAGTAGGATTGCACACCATGTTAGCAGTGGTGGTGGGCTTGGGCCATGGAAGTGGACTGAGTCACATCAAACTTCTTTCACACCAGCACCAGAGCATACCTCTTCAGATGCCAACAATTTCAAATTATTACCGGCCCTCCTTCAGAGATGAAAGTTTTGTATGCTATTATCAACTTCCTGGAGTAACCAAAAAAATCTTGTTCATTGCAAGCCCCAAGTTAAGAGATTTAACACTTCTAGCACCAGAGCTGATGAGATCGTTTTGACCTAATCCTGCAAGCGACTGAATTCATTTCACAGGCTCCAAAGCAAGGGAAAAATTTACTATCGCAACAAAAATCTAGGCATAGCAATTCAGGCAGCCACAAAACAGCTCTTCTGCTTCTGCGTTGTTTGCTTGGTATGTCAGCAGCTGAAGGATTGGCTATGCAAGACTGTAGCCTCTGATCTCTGCAGTGAAAAAGGAACTGATCCTGCTAATGATCTGGGACCCACAGAGACTTGACACTTTTTTTTTTTCTTTTTTAATGAGAAGCATTACAATTTATAAACCAGCAGACAGCAAAGCAACATAGGGGGCAGTCAATTTTCTCCTAACTGTGCAGTGCTTTCCATTAAAGCTGTGGCAGCTTTCCTTCACTTCAAGATCAGCAAGGGAGTGGGAAAATGCCACTCAGCCTAAAAGATTCTCCAGCTAGAAGCCACAGAAGCTCCCCTCCACAACAATCTTCAGACTGTAAAGGCCTGCATAGCTATATCTGAGAAGTCCTTGAGCCACAGCAGATAGCAGAACTGGGGCTTTCATTTAAAGACATACTGGTAAGACAGAGACTGGAGGAAAAGAAATCAGCACTACAATTTTCTCCCTGAAAACACAAGCTCATCACTCTGGATACATTTTTCTGAATTTCAGAATCACGGAATGGTTGAGGTTGGAATGGAACTCTGGAGGTCCAGCTCCTCTGCTTGAGGAGGGCCACCTAGAGCCGACTGTCCAGAACAACGTCCAGATGGCTTTTCAGTATCTCCTAGGATGGAGACTTCATAGCCTTTCTGGCAACCTGTTCCAGTGCTCAGTCAATTTAGAGGTCTGATTCCACGTGACAAATGTGACACACAAAAAAAACCCAAGTGGGTCACACCTCGGCAGCTCTTGGTATTAATGCGTCTTTCCTGCTCCGGTTAGTATAATTTCAGTTGCAGTCGCTCACAGTGATCTAGCCCATTCATTACTTCCAAATAAAGAAAATCAAATAGAGAGGATTTTTTTTTTTTTCCATGTAAGGGTAAGTGTGGCAACTACATACATCAACACTATAAAAACTGTTCACAGTTGAAGTAGTCCATCACCTTGCATGAAAAACATCAGTCTATACTAAGAGCAAATTACTGGAAAAGTGATGATCTTCCTGATCCTAGTCTTTGGGAAGGAAAAAAAATCCAAGGTCAAGGAAGCTGGGGCTACTACTTCCACTAGGTAATCAAAGATTTATGCAGTACCTGAGACAACCTGTGGTCTCCAGGTCTAAACTCATCATGCAATCAATTAGTACCTTCAACAACTAACTTCTGAACTAAGTAAACACTAGTTCCACCAAGATGCAAGTATTTCTAATAACAAGACTGAAAATAACTGCTTTTTATGACATAGATCTCAAAAAAATACCCCATGTAATAATGAAGCACTAAAATCCACCACAGTTGGGAAAATAAAATAAAAATAAATCAGAGACTAAGCAACATTAAAGTCCTTGGAAGTAAAGTTCTGACACCTTGCCAAAACAGGATGTAGGATGATTTCCAGGTGTAGCTCAGAGATGGGTAAGGATGATGCCTGTAGGTTGCTGAACAGAGCTGAGCTAGACACACACACAGCTAAGGCCCACGGAATCCCTAATCTCTAGCAGTTCATGTGCTCCCACATGCAGGATCCAGCTTACAGCCCCTCTGCCAGCTACAGGACAGCTCTGTCAGAGGAGTCACCTGCTCATGAGACAGATTTTGACCACTCAGCTGCATAGTGTTTTTCAGTCACACTGCATCCCAAAATAGCTTCAACTTGCCTGAGGAATGTACATGCAATATTGAAACTGCAGAGACACAAGCAGAAAGAGGTGTATTCCAGGGACACAGGGCACTATGGGCAAGATTAGACAAAAAAAGATGGAGACCTGACAAGGTAGAAAACCACAGGAAGATTGACACAGATGTTACAAAGGAAAAAAAATTTAAAAACTCACTCCTGTGCTAATATTAACAAGTTTGTGTACAAAGAAAACTTGAAGAGGCCAGTACCAGAAAATTAGAAGTAGGACAAAACAGAGAGGAGAGGAGCAGAAAACAGGAAACAGTTTCCATGAGGGTAATAGATCGTGGAAATGAGCTCTGAGAACAGATAAGCTTGGATGGCACATTCAAGTCATTCCCACAGCTTAGATACAACCATGACTCAGAAAAACTGAAGAGGATGAATGTTCAGTGTGACCATTTGCAAACAAGGACACCCATCTTCTAAGCTTCCCAATTACAAGGGTTTTTAAAGACAATGATAGACCACCAGAATAGGAGCAAACTGCAGGTACAAACCAGACAAAAAGGAAGGCCAAGGAGATTGCTTTAGTATCATCCACACCAATACATCCTGCCTGTCTCACCTTCAGCTATGCCGTTATTTTTGACCAGATGAATTGACAGGTCTGTTGACATGTATGATCATATCACTCTGTGCTGGACAGCCTGTCACATCTGCTCATGTATGTCTGCATCTTTCAGCTCTCGCAGCAAAAACTTGCCACACAGCTTCCAGTTAAGACACCTCTAAAGCGAGTGGCATTGATTCTCTCCTCAGTGACTGCTTTCTACTGTTTACATAAACCCTGGTACTACCAGACAACCTTATGTTTCATGGGTTACTGCATGACAGGAGATAACATCTCTCTCCTTGGTAATACTCTCAAAAACTGCAATATTCTCAAAAAAAAAAAATAAAATAGGGAAAGCAATGCAGAACAAAATGCCACAAATTTAATTTTATCCTCAATGCTTAAAAAAGTACTGGAACAATACCAGAACAAATGGATTAAGGACTAAAAAAGTCAAAAGTCAGTGGAATAAGGTATTGTTCATATTTAGCTAAAAGAAATGCCAAAAAAAAAGCACCTGCTAAACATTATCTAAGGATATAATTAAACCCTAGAGATGAGAGAAAGACATACACTGTGTTGCTTCAAGGATTAGTCATGAATTGGAAAACTCTTCCCCATGGGTGACCAGTTTCAAACCAGCCTGTGTTGGCAGTGGTAATGACTGAGTGAAGGTGGAACCAGCCCGTCCTTCCTTCACTGGCTTGTCCGATAGCTCATGGCCAGAGCAGGCTCTCCATGTGATGGAGTGGCCACTGCCTGGCCACTGCCCAGCCCTGCCCTGCGAGTAGAGGGCTTCAGACCACACAGCAGCCACACCAGTGACAAGCCCAGCTAAATGGGGACAGATGGCTTTGGGAGTACAGACACTGCATAGTCACTGTTCACAACCCACATTTCAAGCCTCCGCAAGAAGACTGTCCACTTGCAGTGTTTATGAAGTTGGTCTTTTTTGTTTCAGTTCTCAGTGATTAATGAGTATTTTTCCCTTCCCAAAACAATCCTAGTTTATGAAGCAAAGCCGACACTGAGCTGGAAGTCTATCCGGGAGACACAGAAATACTCTCAGCTGATTTACAGTTACAAATTATTCCACCACTCCTCAGATACACTTCAATATTTAGATGTTATCATCTCTAGTAAATCAAGAAGGTAAAATTAACAGTAACAAAAGCTTTTCTGAACAGTTAAAAGAAAGATACAATCTCATTATCTTTTGAATTTTATAAAGCAAGTATTATTAAACTTGCAAACTTGTTAGAAGATTTCAGGGGCCTGCAAATTCCTACTGTATCTTCAAGGACGCAATCATCCATCTGAGAATAATAAAAAAGAATATTAACTTATAAAGCTATGGGGCAAACAGACGACAAGCTCCAAGCCAAAGCCATGGTGCATCTGTTTCCATTAGTAACTGAACAGTATTTTGTTTTGCGCTATAGAAGGCACACATCTTTCCCTGCAATTCTACTGCAACGTGGGGTGGAAAAGATGAAACATATATGCCTCAAAAATATAAAGTGACTCAGGAGATAACCTTACAGTGGGCATTCTCAGCAAAGGGGATGTTATTTCTCTCATCTCTAAAGAGGAATGATTGCATCTTAATAGTGCCCACAACCAAAAGTATCAAGGAAGCATCATGTTTACATTTCAAAACTAAAAAAATTAATAATTTTATCCCAGTAGTACAAATAATACAGCAACTCTCAATCTTACATCATTTGATAAGAACTAGGTAGAGCACTGCAGATGAACAGAACTGAAAATCCAACGTTATGCTGTCACCTTCTATCCGAAAGCAAACACTTGAGGCAAAACCTCCCCTCCCTGATCCTCTACAATGATCTTCATCACTTGGTCCCTAAAGCTTCCAGGCAAGGAGCTTCCATTAATGCCAGTGGGAGCTCCCAAAACGGGAACCAAAAATAGGCAGGCAGCTATGCAGCCCTAGCACAACTCCCTGCAAAAAATTTACCAGTTTAATAGTCTGTCATTCTTCTTGATATAAAGACTATATGCTGCCTTCTGGCCCCATTACATAATAATTCATCAAATACTGATTGGCAGAGCGGAGGTGACTTAAGACAGGATACTCGTAATAGGCAGAATCCTACTGATAACCTCTGATACAGTATTGGAAGCACTTTGAATCCTTGCAAATAGCTGCCTAGAGCCTAGCACAGAACATCCCTTTCGGTCCACTTTCCGTCCCAAAAGCATTAATCTGAGAAAAGTTATTATTTCTGCATTTGACTGGAAAAAAGAACTTTGGAGCATTCTCATGTTACCATAATAATCACCACAGACCAACGAGAATATTTTGTTAGACTGTGGCTCATCCTACAGATCTCAAGAAATTAAGAGAGATTATAGTAGCATGTTTCCATGTCAAAGGCGCCAAAGTGCATTATAAAGAACATAAGAAAAATAAATTAAAACAAACGTCTGACTCCTTAGTGGAACACTGCCAATTCTGGGGTAAAACACAACAGTTATAAAATATCATCATCAACACTAGTGAGAATTTTGAAGAGGAACCAGAAAGGAACACCATTTCCAGTTGACAGTGAGTTACCCTGTCTGGATTTTGATCATAGGAATGTATGATAAATAGCATTGCAAAAGTATTCTACAATATCTAATGGCAGTCCATTATTCAATTTTCAGAAATAAAAAAATGCACAGGGACTTCTTGGACCATTATTTCATGGACCATGTAGTGATCTGTTACTGGGACCTTTGCTGACAGATTTAAAGAATAGACAGAAGTCAGCCAAAACAGCCTATCTCTTCAACGTACTCGCATTAAAGCTACATATTTGGAAAGTCTACAGTAAGAATACCCAACGCAGAGTCAACCCAAAAGCATACCCACTCATGAGTCTACTGCCTCTAACCAGCAGCAGAGGCTCAGAAAAAGCCTGTAAGAAACAGAAGATGACTACAGTAACCCTTAGTAGCGTTAGCGATCTCCTCCCAAAGGAACCAAAACCAGTATGTTTCAAGCTTTCTTAGACCAATCACAGTGCAAACCCTGGAATCAAACTGTATCCACACTGTATCCACAGTATGTGTGGCAAATTCCTTGGAGGTCAGTGAAACTGGTCTTTACGATAAGAGATGAAAATCCAAGTTTATCCCTATTCTGGCAGACTACACCATCAGTAACAATCTAGAACTGGTTTGAGTTCGCCTTTACAAGACACATAACAACTATACTCTTACTTCACAATATTAACAACTGAGATAAACACTGCAAGACAAGTTTTCCACAAGAGACTACTAGTTGGCCTGCTTCTGTATGCCCCAATTTTGCATGTGAAAACTCTCTTGAATTTCAAGCGCAAGTGTCTACACCCAAGTGTATATATATATATATACAGGCATGAAAGAAAGTCTTTTTTTTTTTTTTTGAAGAGAGGTCTGTCAGGTAATTGAGAAAAAAAGCAAACAAGCCCAACGCATTTTAAACTACTGCAAGATCTTGTTTGTAGAGAACAACAGGAAAGGAGAAAGATAACATCCATGTCAGAGCTCCATCATTTACAATCAAGGTGACATGTTCAGCAAGACTAAAAGACTCAAAAGAGGAAGTGGATTGAAAAAGGATGAACTTTTCATTTTTTGTATGCTTAGTTTTGAGTTTAGGTCCAAGTAACAACAGTGATGTTTAGGAGTACATGAGAAACTAATGTGGTGTTTGCAGAATTGAGATGGAAGGCAATTTGATGCATAAGGCACCACTTGAAAAACAAGTGCAAGGATAGAAGCAAAAGGTGATTTACAGAATGTAAAGAATGGAGTGGCAGGTGAAGGGCAAGGAGACAGAAAAGGTTCCAGTGAAGTTCTGCAGTGATGTAAAAGGAGAAAAATACTTAAAGTAAAAGGAGAAGGATTAAATATATTTAAAAAATGGGTAACACATTGGCATTAACTTAGTGAGCAGCATTTCAAACAGGCTGTAGGGGAGCAATCGGGACATAACAGAACAAGTGGCTGCATACAAGCCAGAAACGTGCACACAGCAATCCTGAGTTGTAGAAATCTGAGGGATTGCTGCCCAAGAATTGGTTCCATGTGTTCCTAGCGCAGTAACAAGATTTCTAAACTACTCTGTAATACCACCACAATGGACTCCAAACACTTCACCATCCTCCCTACAACTTGACACTGGACACACACAGCATACAGAAGAAATAAATAATAGCATAAATAACACTAGACAAGCACTAGATTTGATTGTGACTGATGAAATTGTGTTGTTTCCCTACAGAGACAATAATTGAGCACTGAGATCATGCTTTTTGTCTTCCAGATCATCACAGTTTATTCCTGAAAAGAGAAGCGTGCCCTATGAAGAGCTTCCCTTCTATTTGGCAGGTGGGTCAGATATGCAGCATCCAATGCCCACTATTTCAGAGTAAGATGTGTTACCTTGACCAAACTTCAACTTAACCACTTAAGTTGAACACTTAACCATACTAAACATTGCTCATAGTAACATACACAGTGCAAACACCTTAGAGCCGTAGTATTTTTCACTAAAGTCTTCCTGCATAAGTTCTCTCCCACTAGTAAAACAAGTCAGATTTCTACCAAAAAGAAAAAAAAAAGAAAAAAAATAATTTGCAGGTAATGGTAGTGATTATAGCTTCCTCCCCTCTTGAACCTTCAGCTGTTATAAAATCTTGAATCTACATCCAGCCATAAACCTCAGCATGGCACAGTATGGTGTATTTCTCAATAAACAATTACGCTGACATCAGTTTCAACAGTTACATTAAAGGAAAAGGCCAAGTTCCTAGTTGATTTTATGACTTTACCACAGACTTTACCAGAGTTGATCATCCTTGACTCATCAGTGGGAACCGGTAAAGTGGGAGGTGAGAACCTGTAGCAGTGCTTTGCTCTTTGGAGAAGTCCTGCAGGAGCCACCAGGAGTACAGCTTGGCTCCTAACTCAAGACCCCAGAAACAGTATCCCTCAGAATCCTAGATCGCTTCTCCCCACCCCATACTTAGGAGGGACTCCTAAAATGCTGCAAGATGCACCCTGGCCCATAACGACTCTCTATGTGGACAATACTTTGCTCAATTTCTCCTTGATATCACATCTATGACTGTGCCTCACAGTGCTTTGCAGGGTTAGAAGCAAAGGTAGAAATTAACTGGTTTGAACTTAATCCTGTAAGGATGATGGCAGTGATGGAGAGAAAAATACCCCAAGGCCTTGGTGAGCACTATAATTATACCTTCTGTAAGAATAATTCCCATTCTTGTCCAAATGGTTTGTAGTTTCAGGGATTTGCTGGATCTACTGATGATCCTAGATTCTCAGAGAAACCTTCCATCTCCCACAAGCCTATCATCTCTCTCACTCAGATGTATTTTTACAGTCTTCTCTACCTACTTCATCCTTACACTACTATGGTATAATAGCATTTCTATGACCACCCCCAAAAATGACTTAAAAACAGGAGCAGAGCAGGATATTTTATGGAAAAGGTCCTTTGCTAAAATGCTCTCCATTCACAGTCTGGCTGGGCACTACCTGTATCACTCTATGCCATGATATTCTCCTCATGGATGAGTTAAGGCTGGTCACGAGTTTCTCAGGCTCAACTGAAAGTGTGGGACATGCTGGTTTTACAGGCACCCAGTATCAGAGCTTAAACACTATGAACACATACATACAAAACACATTCAAACATCAACTCATGTAATATTTACACAAACCAGAGCAAAGAGGTTGTAGGAGTTCACCTGGTTTACACAGCTACACTCAATTCACTGACCTGGAATAGCCTTTAATTAGGCATTTCTATATCCTTAAAACAGTAATAGAAATAATGCCTTTACACATAAATAAGGTATTTGCAAATTAATTTTTAGAACAAAATAGACCAGAGCAAAAATCCTTGAATTCATGAGGTGCTTATGGAGAAATTATTCATATATGCTTTTCAAATATGGCATGGAGCCTAAAAAGTCTGAGATATTGGCATTTCTGTACTTTGGGATTTCCTAAGAAAACAGAAACTACAGTCAAAACCCACATTTGGAATCACTTCACTTCAGCCACCATGTTACAGTTGTGTCCTGCACGAGCTCCCACAGTTTGCTGTATTCCAACAGCAGAGCATGACTAAACTAACATACAGAAAGTCTTATTCGTGGGAGGCTGTTCACAGGGGAACGAAAATAAATTGAAGGATGCGGTAACGGGATCTAAGCAAACAGCACGGGCACACTCAAACACCCAGTTCAAACAGTTACAGCACATTCTGACCTGTTTCAAGGGAAGAGCTAATTCCTTTAATGGATTAACTCCTCCACCCTCAAAAGCATTTTGCCTGTCACCTCCCAGACTGATTCTCACCAAATACTTACAAATTTGCAAATTTGTGGCCTTCAACTGATACTAACAATGCTCCCTAGCTGACAAGAACATTGTCACTGTCTTCACATGACCTGCATTCTCTCTGTCTCCAGGATTAAAAAAATAATAATCCTATCTCCACAGGGTGACTCTAGAGCTGAAGAACTATCTATATGATTTTCTGTCTGTAGAAAAGACACCAGTATTTATTTCCCAGGCAAGATCCACTAGACATAGAGCCAATGTATCACTATAAACAAGTTTACGGTCCCATAATAGTCAAAAAGAGCAAAGCCTGTTATCATCCCAAATGAGGAGCATTACAGACTGCACCATCCTTAATCCAGTTTACGCAGGAGCACAAGGGGCTGAAGCCTCAAATCAGCAACTATTTCGTTGCTTTGCAAGAAAAGCCTGAATCACACAACACAGCTACTGAGGTGGGCAGTAGTGTGAAAATTAAGTGTGACTAGGCTACTGGAAGATGGCCAGATTGAGCACAATCTCCATCACCAGAAGTTCTGAAGAGTCATGATAATAAAATAAAGTCGTTTCCTCAAGAAGCAACCCTGAGAGAGCACAGAGCCTGCTCTTCCATATACTGGAATCTCCACTGACCTCCTTCAGGGAATTTAGACCAATTTCTGGCTACAGACAGAGTTAAAGAAATAGGTTACTGAACTGCAGATGAAACCTACCAGAAGAAATCACAAAAGGCAGAAAAATATTTTTTCCAAGAATCTAACAATAGCATAAGTCAGTATGATGAGAAGTGGTGGACTGACAGCCCCAGAGACCCAAGACCTCTCTCCTTTTCCTCACTACAGCACAACCGATCACTGCACACACTTCCTCACAGTACATTTTTCATCAGTCTGGAGGGGTTGACTTCTGGAAAATTAAGTGCATTCAGTCCCCTGCCTTTCTTTTGTCATAGCAAAAAAAGAAGTCAATACCAGATTTAAATGTGAAGAAAAAATGTTTTACAGAGAACTGTTAGTCAAACACAATTTCAGTGATTCCAAAACCAGTTAGCTAACAAGTGATACCTGACGGAATGAAGAATGTATAGCCTTGTTTCAGCTCAATTCTTTGGCATCGTTCCACCCTATCTCCCAGAAAGATATCACTTTGCTTTCCTGAGAGAACCCATTCTTCATAAAGTTCTAGATTCTGCAGAGTAGGTGGAATCAACCAGAAGATCTAAAAATAAAATAAAGATTTAACTATTACCAACAGTCAACAAAAATAAACAGCTGAGAAATTCCAACAAGGTTATCATGTGTTAGACAAATGAGCGCATAACACCAAGTTTGTTTTCTGCAAAGAACATGTTTTCCAGGTGTTGTACACAGAGGCACACAGCAGACAGCAGCAGCAATTAGCCATGCTCTGGAAGCAGCAAGATAACTGTCAGTTGTCATCTCTCTTCCATGAAACATCTTATTCAAAAGATGCCTGCACAGTTTACTTTCAGTTCAAAAGAATGCGTTGATATAGTACAACTTCATTGGACTATATAGATGAACAGTATCTGTACCACAGAGATGTTCAATCTGCTGTATTTATTTCAGTTCCCAACATATGCTGTCTATACTAGAATTGGGAAAAGCAACCTAAAACAGTAAAGATGTGAATGTAGCCGTACATGCTGTATATTTTAACGCTTCTGTATCCTATAATATTTCAGTTCAGGCATAGTGTGCATGTGCACACTAAAGGAACATGGAATCTCTAAAAGGAAACCGAAGCTCTGGCTCCAGAAGGAGACTTGTGAGGGCACTCTGACCCAACAAGGGTACACACAGCCACGTACTCACTGCAAGACACTGCTAAACCATGCAGCGGTAACAAGCCTCAGAGCACCATCACCACCACCAAACAACACATCTGATATTTCAAATAAATTATTCATTTGTTTCATAAAGATGAATGGTGTCCTTCTAGTTCAGCAAACTACCTGTACATCAACAAAGCTAGCTGAAATAGACCGATCACCGACAAGTCCCCCTCCGCACCCAAAAAAAAGAGAAAAAAAAAGTAAAATAAAAGAAAGCAACTCCTCCCTCCGTAAGAGGCACAGAGAAATAAAAAACAAGTATCAAACAAGGTTCACCTACCTTTCCCCCACGGAAAACGTGATACCACACTGAAGTGCCACCAAAATCAATATGAAAATCAGTGAAGCATCCTTTCACACTCATCAAACAGTACCTGTAAGCAGAGTGAAGGACAAAAATGAATCAGTCTGAAACAGTATCTTTCACGCCTTCGTTTGCAGAGGTTAACTGCATGTGTGATACTGTTTGCACCAACTAAGTTTCTGCATTTATAGTACTGGGATTTGCCTCACGAAGTAACTATAACTAGGTTTCTGATGAAAAATTAGTATCTCCATGTTTGAGTTTGCTATTCATACAACTGGAATGAGAGCCTTCAGAGTTAAGGAATGGAAAAACATTAAAAGTTACGTTGTTCAGAAATATTTCTTATGCCACTGCCAATCCCTGGGGTGATCTTTTTAATGCTCTCCTTCACCGCTTGAGAGACATTACCTTCACCAAGAGTTGTACACAAATTGCTTCAAGGAACAAAGTTTTGAAAAATCTAATTTGCTTATAAATCCTCCTGAATGTTCTTTACCTACTTGCCACTACTGCCATTTCTGCAAGGACTGGGGGACAGAAACCTTGTTTGGCAAATTAACTCCTTTTTGTTCACATTTCTAAGCATTTCTGCATCAAAATACTTAAAGGAACCAGCTGGCAGCATCACTAAGTATCAAATCCACTATTTTTTATGCCGTCTTGATTCAGGTTTTCAAAGCAGTTTAAAGTCAGCATCGCTGGAAAGAGATAGAAGAGCTCTCATCTCGCTGCATGAATCTCAAGCCTCCAGCCACCATCTGTAACTAATGGCCGAACTACAGCCGCCCTTCTCACTATAGGCACCTTTGCAAACGCAGGAAACACACACCACTTAACCCACTAACCTCTTTTCCTTGTTCCGGTCTCCGTTTCATGGCTTTTTTTTTTTTTTTTTTTGAGGGGTGGGTGTTACAGAAACAGTACCAGAATGGGATTTGTTAAAAAAAAGAAAAAAGGTTTCATTTAACTGTGTCTTTTTCTCGTCACATTCAGGTAGAGAGAATCTCAGCAGTATGCAGACGGCGTGCAAAAGTCCCTCTAGATGATAGGCTGGAAAGGACCTTACCATGTGTCTGCAGAAGGCTGGCAAATCAGAGAGACTATAGGTACATAAGAGCCCGCTGCCTAGCAACCACATCCCGAGCCCGAGTTGACAGAATGATACGCAATGCTGTCATGAAGACAGTCAATTTGTGGGCTTCAAAAAAGGTCCTGCGCCTTCAACTCACAATTAAAACCTCTCCTTGTGCAATTACACGTCTCTCCTCTTGCCCGCTCTGGAATTTTTTTTATTTTTTTTTAATCCTTCAGAAGCAGGAAGAGAGCTTTTTCAGCCCCTGGGGTATTTCAGATGCTTCAAAAAATCACAGCTAGCCAAGAAGCTGTCTAGACTCTCAATATGCTCCATTTCAAAATATGAGTCCTTCCCTCCCAAATACATTTTTTTTTTAATTTCTCCTTTTATGTTTTCTCTTCCAAGATGTTGTTGATTACAAGTCAGATAGAATTTAAAAACAATAAAAGAAGCCCAGAAAGGAAGTTGCCTTTCTTCCAGCCAAACTGCAAAAAGTCACAGATTGACTAATTGCTCATAAAAGAAAAAAACCAACATGGAAATTCTGTTTGTGGGCAGTGTTGAGTATTAGAGGTTCGTGTTGTTTTGAAGTAAAAAATTCAAATCCTTATGGAATCAATTGTTTTCAGTTTCTAAAAGGTTAGATGTAAAATATATCACACTAACAAAAACTGTCTAAGACAGTGCTACCTATGATTACCCGTTCATATTCTGAAAGAGCACAAATGGCCTAAGCACTAACCAGTTTATTTATTCCTCAGTAGTCAATAATCTAAACTTGAAGCTGTCGATCTGTTTGTGTTCAGAGAGGAAATAACAGGATTGAATTCTCTGTCAAATCAAAGTGCTTAAAATTTAGTTTTGTGAGAAAACACCACGGCAGATATAAACTGTGAACACGCAACTCTGTTTTTCCTTGTTTTTCCCCATTTTCCCTCTGCTTTCTTAAAACTCTTCTGAACAGAACAATTTCCATTCCAATAAAGGTGGTTTTAATGAAAGAGCCACTCATAGTGATTAATAAAAACACACAAAGCATTTGGAAAAAAAACCAAAACAAACAGTTTTTCTTTCCATCCACAAAATCAGCGATGCCATTTAATTTCTACTGTTAATTTTACAGGGCTGCTTTTGTCCCATCCCAGCAGCTACTGAAAGGCTCAGGAGCCTGAAAAAGCGATCTTCCGCCATATAGCAATCTCCCTTGTTGCCAGAGTCTGGCACAATGCCTTTGCATTGACCTCTACAGCTTCCTCTTCCAATGTACACCGCAGTCACATGGTCCCAGCACAGCTCCATGCCACAGCTAATCTTATACACTGCTCCGCTCCAACCTCAGCAAGCAGCTTCTCATCACTAACAGCTGCTAATTTGGGGAACGACTCAACTTCTCAGGTTTTCCCATTAAAAAAATAAAAATAAATAAAAAGACAGGAAAAAAAAAAAAAGCAAGCCATAACACAGCATCCATGTTGAAAGAAATGTTGAAACTACATCCCACTGCATGCTCTGGTAGCAGTTCTCTGCCTTCCGTGTTCTGGGCCAGAGCAGGTAAAGCGGGTTACAGGAACACAATCCCAAGCAGGGCACGGGAAACAATCTGACCAGAGTTACACCCTGAAAATACAGGTGACGCAAAAGATGCCCCAACTTTAATTTTTTATTTTTATTTTTATTTCCACAACTGCTATCACATCCAATCCCTGCATACTCCACTTTATCTCCCTGCACAGCCTCAGTTAGGGTTTTAAAACATGCAGCTGCTTGTAATCTGTTGTGGGGGAGCTTCCCTTCCCCACTGAAGTTTGTTTTATGGTCTCCACAAGCCTGAAATTGTTCAAGTTAGCGTATTGTTATTTTGGAGAAAGGATTTGTGGTGTGGGGGAAAGAGGAACTTTCCCCCAAAAAAATCTGGGGAAATTCTGTAGAGAAATGATGCGAAGAAATATGGAGTAACCTGCAAACTCACAGGGAAGAACACACACAGAGATGCCCAAAAAAAGAGAGAGGGAGATGGTACAAATGAAGCTAAACCACTAAGCAAACACAGAGAGCTGGGAACACAGAAACAACACAGAGACACCGCTCCATCAGCCAGCGCAGATACCACACTCCCAGGCAAACCCACAATGCACTCGCCACGCATAGCTACAAACCCGCAAGCAAACAGAGAAACAAAGACAGCGACGGACACGCCGGGATGCGAACGCACAGACGCGCAGGCACACACACACAGGCAGGGGAACGCAGAGGCGCAGCGTTACATGCACATGAACTCGGGGGAGACGCGCGAGCACACGCAGAGGCAGCATTACCCTCAGCTTAGCTCCTTTTCTCTCGCAATAGGTACAGCGCACCATACGGCTCTATTCCCTCTGGCATTGCAAGGGCTCCCCTGCCACTGAGCTCAGCCCATAAACCACTCCCAAACCCCAGCAGAGGCTTCTGTTTTTTGTTCGGGCCAATGAGAAAAGTATAGCTCACTCTTCCTTCCTCCCAGGAGCAGCGCCGGCTGGTTGAAATCCCTAAGCCTGAAACCGAATACCACAAACCCATGAGCCAACTGCAAGTGCCAAAGCAGGGGGAAAGGAGCAGGCCCTGCTCTGTGCCTTGGCTGGTCTGCGCCCTCCTCTCCCCCCCAGGCGGGAGAGGTGCTCCCCGGCCTCGGGCGAGGGAGGCTGCGGTGGTCCCCGGCGGCATCCCGGGGTCCCCTTCTCCCAGGCCTGGCCTCACAGCATCTGGAAAAGTGGGAGCTGGAGGGGAGACGGCAGGAAACAATAGCTACCTTTGGGCGACTCCTCACACTAACGGCCTGACCCGCACCGAGCAACACTCCCACACTGGGGCCCTGTGACTGAAAGCCACAAATTACACTGCGAGACAAAAGAAACCATTGTCACCCGGGAGACACAGGGACAGCCCACCCGGCCCGTCTGCCGCCCCGGCCCCCGCAGGGAGCCACCGGCCTCTCCTCAGGGAGGGCCCCGGCTCCCCCCTCAGGGAAGAGCCCTGGCTTCTCCTCAGGGAGGCCCCCTCGGGGAAGAGCCCCCACTACCCCTGTTGTCCCAAATTCCCGTTTCTAAGGTACATCACCCCCTCAGGGAAGAGCTCCGTCGTCTTCTCAGGGAGGGGACCCACCATCTAGGCCCCCTGGGGACCAGCCGGCCGCCAGCCCCACAGCCTCCCCGCAGGCACAAGGGCACCGGGCCCTTTCCCCCCTCAGGAGCAGGGCAACCGGGCTGGGGTAACCAGCGCTTCCAGGCTGAGGGAAAAGCAAACCACCACCTATCAAGGCCAGATAGTAACTAATCATTAAACACGGTGCGTGCACCAGGCACTTCAAAAAGCACATGAAAGGCCCGGTTCCTGCCCTGAGGGGGTTACGATCCGAGTCAGCCAGACAAAAAAACAACACCTGAGATAAGAGAAGGCCTATTCTCTGCCACGCACCTCAGCCGGCACCAGAGATTTTGTGAAATGACACTCGCATATCACTCACGCTGGGCCTAAAGCCAAGTGGCAGCACCTTCCTTGTCCCAGCCTTGCCCCGATCCCACCCAGGGTGAACCCTGCTGTGGGGTGGGTGGCTGGGCTCACATCCCAGCCCTGTGGGGACTGCACAGCATCAGGCCTCTTGGGTTTGGTGGCTTGTTTTTTTTTTTTTTTCCTTTCTTTCTTTTAATTGGAAGCTTAAATTTCTGGGATGGCACCCGCTGCCACAAGGAGATGAACCAAGCTGCCAGCTGACAGCAGGACGGGCCTGTCTACCCCTGGAACAGCATTTTGGTATCAGTGAGAACACGACTCATTTCTCCATCCTTTCAACATGGCTGTTCGGCTCCAGGCTCACCACAAACAATTTTAAACACCAGTGCTTGTTCCAGTTACACGTGTGACGCTACAAGTCCTCCAAGCTCTACACAAAGGAGCATTTGAGACCAACACACTGACTTGAAGACATTACATGTTATTTACTCTGCTAGCTTGGAAAGTTTTAATGAGAACTTACGCTTATTGGTCTAATTTTCTTGTACTTAATTATATTTATTGAGCAGTTTTGTATCAAAAGCAATTCACAAATGACATACAAAGTGCATATGAGTATCTCACATGCATAAAACAGCACCAGGTTGCGTTGTGGGACCTGGGAGTTCCCTCAATTCAAAGGGCAATCTCTGTCTCCAGAGGCACACCCTCAGCTTCTAATTAGACCACAGCTCAGCAGAGCATTTTAGCATCTGTTTAAATCCATCCCTACTTAGTAAAGGAATGAATAGAAAGGAATGGATGGCTGGATTACAGCCTAGGAGAGAGAAAATAGGGCTGACTGAGAACACGGTAACAGAGCAGCATCCTTTTGTGAACAGGTAGATGTTTCATAAAAGATACCCTCTCCTTAATTAAAGGATAACAGCAACATAGAGGCCTATCATAGAAGTGCTTAGATACTTAAAGTAACAGGAAGAATTTTGAAGGCAAAAAGGGTGTTGTATAGACTGAGGCTTTCATTTTCATTTCTTCCATAGCACAAACTTTATCAAGTTGTTAGAAGTGCCTGTTACTATTTCTATAGCCATCACATCCTGGCACACTTGCTATTTCACTGCCACTGCTTTGTAAATAGCCTTTCAAGGCTACAAACATGAAACATAATGAACAGAGAGGATAATCATTTCAGCAGGGCTATCTGTTTTGAGAAACAAAAAATCAAATTAGTGCATTTTTTTTTAAGTTTCATTCAGGCTCAGCTGTATCCAGATTGCTTCAGTCCTGGTTGAATTTAAAGAGAGAACTAAATCCGAGCTTGCTTTGAGCTACCTGAAAATGGTGCACTGTGAGGAAAGAAAGGAATTCTGAGCCCAGTTCAGTTTCCTTTTGTCAGTTTCCTGCCCTTAGGATTTGTGGTACCACAGACATCCGAGGGGATACAACAAGCTTGTGCCTCTTAAAGCTAATGTTACAACAGCCCTGCCTTTTCCTCCTGTCCTGGCTCCCGGTTACACAGCACTCTGCTCTCCCTCAACCAGGCTCCCACGTCTGTGAAACCCTTCGCAAGAACTCACACCCAGGGATGTGTAAGAGGGGAGGCAGGAGAGGGCTTCCTTGGTGGCAGTGAGCTGCTCGCTCTGCTCACCCAGATCCCCATGGCCCTGTGCCTTGTGTGAGCTGCAGAAGGGGTTTGTCGATGATCTGCTATAATTTTTTTATTATTTTTTTTTTCCTCCATACACTTCTGCACTGCCCTTTGGTTGGCGCAAGCATTTATGCAGCCATGTGGTGGTTTGGATGGCCTGAAAAGTAACCAATTTTTTCTTCTTTATTTCTGAGTCTGTTTTCAGCCAGATCAGTCCCCAGGCCAGTTTAATCTGCAGCTGCATAATGGAGTGTTTGAGCAATGAAGATGGGACAATGTGGGCATGGGACTGTTTTTTCAGGGGCAATGCCAACTTATATCAGTGAAGTTTGTCACACTACAGTCTCAGCTAGCCATCCCCTTAATTTCTCATATTGTTTTACTGCTTAAAGAGGTAGTACTTGGAAAGTTTTACATATTTTTGACATAAACCGTTTCCCCACTTAATTCAGTCCTCTAAGGCTCCTATTAGGTAAGTAGTCATTTATTTATAGACAGAAAAATAACCTCATTACCCAGAATTTTTTTAAAAAGTTAATGGTGCAAGTCCAAGTGAAAGCCAGGGCGGTCTCCAGCGCGCGTAGTGCTCCTGGTAACCAAAGCAGCGCAGCAGATGGAGCGTTCTCTAACTTCACTCCCAGCACGGAACTTGACGTGCAGGAGCCAAGACAGACATTTGTGTCTGGTAATGCCATCTGTGTCTGCAAAACCGCAACGCTTTCACTGGAGTGCTTTTTGTTTGTAGGGAACACGTTAATGGTGGGTATCGCATACTGCAAACTCTTAGTATTATGAGAATGCTAAGAACAAGAATGAAATTAAACAGTCCCATTTCTGAGCAACCACAGTCATTAATAAAGCATATTCACATTGATGATTCACATAAAAGAATGGGCAGCATGACACAAGTGACAGCACTGACATTTAGCTCCACAATTGAACACGATCTCTTTAAATAGGGCTCAAACCCTTTGGGTATTCACAGCAATAGCTGAGGCTAGTATCCATACAGGAAAGGAAGGGTCCATCTGAATTTCCAAAGATGGAGAAAGCTAATCTCTTGAGGAGTTCATATTTAAAATGGACAAGTTCATGGAAGAGAAATCTCTTGAGAGAGAAAACATAGAAACCACTTCCACCTCAGGACATCCCCTACCTGAGCAGATGGTGGAAGTTCAGAAGTTAATTTTAAGCGGTGCCATCACGTTGTGCTCACACTGATCTTACACTCTTCCTACAGCACCTACAACAGCAGGTAGGTTACTGAGCCCCACAGATCTTTGTCCTGATCTAGTACAACTTCTCTTGTGCTCCTGCACTATCAATGTTTGTTATTGCTCTTTGTTGCTTCTTCAGACTGATGAGGGTTTTGTGCCAACAGTGCTGTAAATCAGCTTTCTTTAGTCCTTATGCTAGATGATGCTAAATAGCAACATCCTCACCCTCATCACTCCAGCCGCACCACCCTTGCCTTTCTCTCTCACACATTGTAACTCCTTTTCCCCACATCAAACTCTATTGTCACATTTCAAGCGCTTGCAGTCTTTCACTGTTTAGCTTCCCTCTACCTATCGTATCTACTAGTTTATCAAGCTGTCAACCTCCACCTTCACTTTGCCAGTGACAGCAACCTCAATGGCTCCGAGTTTGCTTCTTCATCAGACATCTCCTTCCTTTCTACCAGGCCATCCCCCACATGGGAAAAGCTCTATGTCAAAATCTGTTCAATTGCTACTTCTCCAAAATCCCTCTTTGAAACCTACCATCTGGCATTTCATGATGCAAGTAGTGAACTGCAGGAATACACTGTTTTTTCTACTAAATTCTGTTAGTCATGTTGCTACCTTACCCTTTAAACCACCTCTGCCTTGCTTTGTTTATTTACTGCATTTTTTTCAGCATCTGGAGTGTGCTGGTTCTAAGAAAGGGACTGCTTTCTTTACTTCTTACCTTGTACAATCCATGCACCCTAAAGCCCTAAATGATGACTCAGTTTCTCAGCTCTAGCATATTATACATAATGTTATTTAGCAGACTAACCACTCAGGAAGCAAGTTGCCTGGGTCCTATTTTCTGCCCTGCCACTGGCTTATGATGCGACCTTAGGCCAGTCACTTAGGACATTTCCAAATGCATATGTGAAATTTGGCACTCCTGTCCATATCTAGTTACCCTGACAGGCAGCTTACTTTTTTTTTTTTTCCAGAAGGATAGAGTATCTTTAGCTTCCACTGAAATCAGTGGTCCTGAGCATAACATAGGACCGGGCTTCTCCATGATGCCTGCCACAGAGGCTCCTCTATTATGGAGAGCTTTACCTTCCACAGTGTTTTTTTACAGAATGAGAATAAAACTTTGTGACTCCACACTGCTTTGTATATGTTATGTATGTATATGTTAGTACCAATCTATTTTAGACATTACAGTTTCAAAATAGTTCTGAGTGATTTGCAAAATCCTTCAACAGGATCAACAGCAGAGCCTGGGATGCCACCAGGTCTGCCCAATAGAAAACGCCTTTAAAACAAAAAGAGCAATGAAGGGTTCCCAGGGTTATATGGTGATCATCAGCCACACATAGGTCAATAGCTATTATATCATTAACAGTAACACCTATTTCAGTTGTACCAATTCCTATAAAACTTACTGTGCACAAGTAGTTTCCTTTTCCAAGCATCACATAAAAACAGCTTCAAGAAGATATTAAAAAAGATGGAACAGTAAGGAAAGTTATACTATCACAACTTGCCCAAAAACTAGACCCAAGGCAGGCAGAAGCAAGACAAACTGCTCTGGTGTTTGGTCCCTCTGAACCCAGCCCACAGAAGTACCTTGACTATACTGTGTGAACTGCGTGACTGTGAACTGTGTCCTGGAAACTAATTTCTTTAGGTAACACTTTTGGAGAATTTATTATTTAAGGTCAGTCTGCCATTTTCAAAACAGAGTTGCTCAAAACTGAAAAATAAAAATGCACTTTTCGAAGGAATTTGATTCAAGACTGTATTCAGCAAACTGCAGATTATGTCTCAATTAAAAATATTTAGAATGTGTTCAGAACTTCTAAATATTCATATTTAGAACAGAATATTCCTCTCCTAAAGACTGTAACCACAGGCTTTAAGGACATAAAGTATCCACAAAGTTCTCAAATACAAAATTGTTCTCCTTAAAAGCTGGTACAGTCCATCAGTAGATATTACACAACTCAAGCAGGTCAGTCACACCACCCCCCGCTTCCTGCTCAGTGAAAAATAAATAAATCATTATTTCCTCTCCTACCAGCTTTAGAGTTCAAAAGGAGTTAATCAAGGAGAAGTAAAGTTTTTTTAAGACTTTTTAAAGACTTGAACAAACTTACTTTTTCACTTTGGGGTATTTCATCTCTGAAATAGCATTGGTAGCATCCGTTTGTCTCTCCTTCAAATGCTGGGGCCACATATTATCCACCCAGTCGACTAAGTCCACCTGAAAGTCCCACCAAAATCAGCTGTTAATCACTGAACACATGGTAAGATATACTCCTTTTGGCTAAAACTCTAACAGTAACAGCAGAAGATGCTCACACTCGGCAAGAATTTTGCTGTTCAGCAAAGTCCTATGGACCCAACTGGTAAGGTGCAGCACTTCATCACCACAACTCCAGCCTTTGCAACCCAGAGCAAAGGGAGTTTTGCAGTCAATTTAACTGGGTGTAAATTCTGAGCCATGGGCACCTGTGAGCACCCTTCTCTTGCAGTATCACCTGCTCTCTGTCTTCAAATGCATTTTTGTAGCCAATAAGCTAGAAATTGCATATATGAACATTAAAATACTAACACAGGAGAGATTATACTCTGCCAATAACTTAAGTTTCAAGGAACATTAACACCATTGTTCTGGCCAAATTCTGATTTGAGTAATTACGTTATCGCTTACTGTGCATTTCCTTCATTGTTTTACTTGGGTATAAATTCACCAAAGTTCTTGTCCAAAAGCCAAACTTTTAGGAGGTGTGAGCAGAAGAAAACAGCAACAACCGAGCAATTGGAAACATTCTGCCAGCAAGGTGAGGAGGAGATGGAAACTGAAGATTGTTCAGGGCCTTTGAAACATGGCTCCTGTGCCAGGTGCCAGAGCATGAACTGCAATCTGTCCATCACAGCCACAGCAAGGACAAACCTGTGGCTCATTTTTTGGGTCTGTTTTATGGTGGAGCTTGTGCTAGCTCTCCAGAACACTCCCTCCTGGTTATGCAAGTGGATCACATGTGCCAGGTTTCAAAACAAGGGAAAACACCAGTCAGCTTGGGAAGTCCACACCAAGGCTGTAGTGCTGTGTTTGGCCACAGCGTGGCTGCACATCCCGACCCAGCTCAAAAAATCGTCACGTGTGAATGAACCTCCATTTATGGGCCACTAAGGACTACAAGACATATCCTCCGCATTGGTGACAATGCTGTCCTCTGACTGTGTACAGCAAGAATGGAGAAGTCCCAGTCAGTCATGGTTAGCGCCCCACTTAGCTCTTGACTGCTCCTGGCCCACCCAAGAGCGCTATTCCTATGAGTCAACTCAACTGTTAGTATCCCCAGCGGATTTTCACAGTAGAGCAATTAGCACGTGAAATTCTTGCAGATTGGGACTGACCCTTATCTATTTCTCCATCAGCACCGGGTACTGTTGATAACACACCTTTTGAGAAGAGGCAAAGGGAGATAATGCAGCCAGTAGAATAGTACCAATTCCATTAATATCACAGTTGTATGTGAAAACAAAACTGATGTTACTGCCCTCATTCTGGAATAATTCCCACATCCTGATACTACAACTTAACAGTCTTTACACAACTGGGAACATGAATCAACTATTTCTGCCTTACGTGAGCTCAAAGAGCTCTGCAGAATTCCATGGATCCACTTACATAAATATAGTATTCAACTAGTAGCTGACTTTATGTACTGGACTTTCTCTGAGCCCCCAGCACCTTCTCATCTATTCCCCAGTACCTAATGGGAATGTAAATCTCTCAGAGATCTAAATATTACCGGTTTTACAAACAATTCTGCGCTCAATCCATAGTAAACAGATATGGAGTATTCATTTACACATGGTAACAGGTACCTAATTGCGTTTTTCAGTCCTAAGCACTCACGAAATCCGCACAGATGTTTTAAAAGCTCATTGAGCATGATGTGCTTGGGAAACTGGGATCAACTGAACACCAGAAACTCCCCAGAGCACTTCCAAACTGCCCAGTAGTGCCTGAATGACAGCAAAAACCTGCACAAACTTCTAAATATGTGCTTAATATTCAATGTGATATGTGTGTAACAGAACACAAAAGCCTATTTAAGAATTACTTCTCCAAATCAGCAATTAGAGCTGCCATCTATTTTTGACCTGTTCAGGCAGAAGTGTGGTGTTTATATTGTCTGCGTAGGCAAGAGATGTCCCCAGTGAAAAAACTGCTGGTATAACTAGAATATCGCTTAGAAATGAGAAGGAGAAAAGCATCTGAAAGCAAAACATAATAGAGCTATAGTCACACACCCAGCAGTGTCACAAGCAGATACAGAGGGAACAAGCAGCACATGCTTTCTACATTGGAAAGTCCCTTTGTTCCCTGATCAACCAGGACTGATACCCAAAGTCTCTGCCAAGTGTCCCGAGGAGATACTCTGAAACCTCCAATGCCATTTCCTCCATCACTGTGTATTACCAAGTTGATGCATTAATCCTCACCCACACATGGCCACATTTTAGTGATAAATGAAATAATCTTTATTAACAAGATCATGGTTTCACTGCTGGTAACTCCATTGGGAAACAAAATCCCCAAAGCCCTCTACCTTTACAAAATGTGCACAAATCTACCCCCCTTCCTCTGACACTGCCAATTCTGACACAGCAGCAATTATCTTGATTTAATTACATATAGATTTCAATATTTAATGCATGTGTTTTCATTTTTTTTTGCTTTGGAGTTACCTGAACATTTTTTAGTTAATGGGAGGTTCATATATAAAGAATTTAAGCTTCCTGATAATAGCTTTAAAATTCCTCCTCCTCTAAGGAGGAAAAACAATATACGGGTATTTAATTTTGGATGGACTTTCCCCTAAATATCTTGAGAGGAATTAGTTATCTGTGCAAACTGCATGATTAAGAGCTCATCAGGTACCTAATTGCTATAAATTAAGTTCTACCGTCAAGGAACTTGCCACATAGGTAAAAATGAGATCTTAACGCTAAATGGACAGGAGCTGCAGGTGCTTCCCATCACCTTGTTTAAACTCCATGTTTTATTTCTTACAAAGCAACTGGTGACTGGGAAGAAGCTGAAAATAAACATCATCACCCCAGGATCCCTTACCACATTGGGACGCTTGACAATGTTCTCCAGCTTAGTGTGACTGAACTCCAGGCTGATGACATTGTAGAGTTTTTCACGCTGGGCCTCTGGTGTCTCATAGTATCTCACAAACTGAGACATGCTCATTTCAACACCTCTCTGCGTGTTCACATCCATCACATCCACTATCCGTCGGCTTCCTGCAAACACACAGAGACACTTTCAAAACATGTAACTGCTTTATTTTTGAGATATTTATATTTTTTTAATATATATATATGTATAAATTCTCAACTACTGCAGGGAAACTGTTACTAGAGGATGAGAGACCAGCATCAGTCCCTCCACAGGTTCTAAGCAGCTTCAACAGTGAGCAGGGAACTACTTGGAAGTGGACTTTGTGCCCAGTATGACACTGCACAAATCACTTGGTGTCTCTCTGCTTCAGAGAGACGGAGAGTTTCCTCCTTTACATGCATTGACGTGAGCAGAAGTACATTAAAAACTACGAAGAAGCGGTATAATATGGTAGCAGGGGGCCTGAAAGACAAATAGCTCTCCAAATCATACTCTGCAATGTCCTAAACATCCATATGCCTCTCAAGATGCTTTTGCTCATGGACAAAAGTTATCCATACAGAGCAAACTGCCTTGCATCA
Source organism: Gallinago undulata (assembly GCA_026546715.1). Lineage (NCBI taxonomy): Eukaryota > Metazoa > Chordata > Aves > Charadriiformes > Scolopacidae > Gallinago > Gallinago undulata. Next base: position 28,140,944 of record JAOTQQ010000005.1, read on the forward strand.
CCGGATGCTATAAACTGCTGAACACCTTATACAGATTGCTGAGCATTCTCAATTTCAGTCATCGTCAGTGGCAACTAAATGCTGTAGAAGAGTGAGCCCCTACTTTGGATCTCTCAACAAAAACTACAGGACGTACTTTCAGCTTCTCGAGTGGCAGACATACAAGTCTCATTAGCACCAGAATGTTGAACAGCAGTTTTAGTCGAGCCTTCGGCTTTACACAGATTAATCCACAATCTTCTCTTTGGCCAACTGGAAGGTTTCACCTCTCCCAGCAATTTCATCATCCTAATTAGCAGTTCATTTGTGTGTGAGCGAACAGGAGCCCATGAGAGACATGCCTCATTTCCAGGAGAGAAGGATTCCAGCAAACAAACTTGCAATGCTTCCAAAAAATCACTCCAAACCCATTTTTGCTGCCGAAGAAATAACTCAAGATAAATTGCATTAAACCAAAATGGAGGGTCCGATATATGCCATCAGAGGGAATTATTAATAATTACAGCACCTGGCCTATTGTGTGCTTGGGAGCAGTATTTCAGCAAGAATGATAGTTTGGATTGCATCACTCCATTAAAAACATCCTTAGCCACTGATAGCAATGACAGTGACAGATGCAATAATGATTCTGGAAAGGAACTGAAGACCATAAAGCTTTGTAATCAAAAAGAAAAATTTATACCGTGTAAATCTGAAATAGTCCCACTGGCCTGTCAGTCAAACTCTGTACTACAAGGCCAGTCAACAGGATTTCATCCTTCCTCTGAGCTGGGGACTGTCCCTAGTGTTGCCACCTTGAGGCAGGATAGGGAGAAAGTTTAGATATACGTGTAAAAGCACAAGAGTCCTTAAATTTGGTATTTGCATGTTTGAAACAAAATACATAATACTTTTGGGTTAGGGTGTTTTGTTGTTACTTGTTTTTTAACTGGTAACTATCTAGGGGGAAAGTCTTTTTTCAACTCGAAAGGTTAGCAGCTGGGATGAAGTCCTGTTAAACAGCCCCTGAATAAAAGCCAGCCTGATTTCTGGCTTCCAGTGCCTCGGGATTAAAGCAGTGGCTACAGCCTAGAGGGATTAAATGGTCAGATACCGAAAAATTATATTTGAAGGACTGCATGGCAGCATCTGGGATCTGCCATATTATGGGCTAGGTTTGACTTCAGCTTTGCTGGAAGCAACCTTCTATGGCCTCTCAATTATCCTTTCTGAAAAAAAAATTCAGCAATTATCTGGTGAATCAAAAATTCGAGGTCCAGTTCAACAGCAGTTTTGTTAACTGTACATGATTATCAATTACGGGCAGAAGAGCTAAGATTTGAATTGATAGTCTCTTGACTTCCAAATTAAAGAGTAATTTGAGGGGATGTTTTTCTCTTAAACCACAGTACTATCAAACAAGCCAATACATAATGATTCCTGAAGTACCGCTCACAAAATTTGAGACGTATAATTACAGGTTAACAGCCTCGTGCTCGCTGCCCACTTCCGAGCGGTTCTGGCTTACTGCCAACTTCAGCTCTTCTTTCCTGAAAAGATTATCGGCTCTTTCTTCTATTTCCTGCCCTTAGGAGAAGGTTAAAAAATATCACCCAGGAGGAGAGACGGGTAAAGAACAAGGGAAAGACACACACAGAGGCTCCAAAAAGCAGTGGCAGGCTGAGAGATCTCAGGTCAGGCTGGATTGCTGAACATTTCCAACATGCATTTTACTTGATGTACCATTTCTGTTAACCATTTCCTAGGTATCCTCCTGCCACATTCACCCTGTCCTCCAAGAAGGGACCCCGCTCAATGAAGCCCGATGCAGCCCACTGAGTCCCAGCAGGACCCCAGTGACCCTGGCAGCCTCTTGCCCTCATACAGGACATATTCCTCGCTTCCAGCTCATCACTCGCTGTGTGTGGAGTAATGTATACCTTCATCTCTAACTGGCAAAAGGCATCTCTTACTGCTTACAGGGGAAGCTTCAGTGCACCATGGATCACTTCATCCTCATTCCCAGGACTTTTTCCAACACAACTCTTGACTGGAGAATGCCTGGATGGTGCAGGATTAAGAGGCGTTGTTTCCTCTCCTGCAGCAGAAGTGACTTGGGGGCAAAATGGTGATATTGGGATTCACTGGAAGGGATTTTACAGCCTAAAGAAGAAACATCTTCCTCCTCTACTGCTGCTTACCCATCAAGCACAAGTGAATCCCCAAAGGATCACAAAGACAGTAACTAAGAAACAAGCTATCACCATCTTTGACAAGAGGAGCAGACAAAAGCCTGGAGGAGAGGGAAGAATCAGTTGCAGAGATGTAAGCTGGAAAATCAAATCAATCAGGAAGAGCTACTTTAGAATTATGCTTCATTTGAAACCTTAAAAAAACCCCAAGTTACTCCAGCCCACGTATTAGTAAAATCCACAGTAAAACTAAGGGGGAGAATAACATGTATATTATCTGTTCCCTTTATTCAGAGGCCTAGTGACCAAGATGCTGTAAAGGTTTTAACAGATAAAATCCTATAACACTACTATATGCTGCAATATCACATTTTTTTCTACATTGAAGTCCCTGCCTCCCACTGCCCACCCTGTACAAGTCAGTTTGGCGTGGAGATTTGCTCCTCTCTGTACTGGGCTTCTCGGCAAAAATATTTTGAGAGCAGGAGGGAGGCAATCCTTGTCCTCTAGTCAGAAAGAGAACTGTGCTTCATGAATGCAAGTTACACAAGCACCTTCCCTGCATCAGCAAACGCTTTCACAAATCACAGCTTTACCAAGTCCACCCCAGAGAGAGGCTTCAGGAGTGACAGGCTCCAGCTCCAAAGTCATTCAGCAAAGCTCTCATCAGTCTCCCCTGCAGAATTTGCACCCACACTTTGCTTCATGTATAGAATATTGTAACAATTTGTCAGAGAGGGAACAGTGAATGGAAAATTCTGGAACTGTAATAATCTCCCCTGGGGTCCAACAGTTGCCGTTTCCCATTTCTAAAAAGGTGAAGCGCCTTCCCCTGCCTTGACCTGAAACAGCTTCAGGCTTGCATTATCCAGGCTCCAGACGCCAGCCTTCAAAATAGCCCATCCTTTCCCTTGACACGCATTTAGTATTGATATTGGGAGCAGTGGAAGCAAGAGGCAGTCCATAATCAAAGCAAACATGAACCACGCGGTAGAATACAAGAAATGCACAGGAGGTGTGAATCAGAGGTGAAAATTATACCAGTGTTTTCTAAACCTCTGTCTCTTCCCCAGGGCACCACTGGCAGGAAAAGGTGCAACTCTCCCACTGCAGAGGAGGGTTCTGCAGGAATAATTATCAAGGCTGCCCATTAAGAGCATGAAGCTAGCTTGGGGAATTATTTTAACCCTTTGTGAGTGAAGTAAGGTCTGTGCCCAAGGTACATTATGGTGCCTACAACCAGAAGCCAACCTCAAATGCGGAGGGACAAGCCTGCTGGTCTTGTCTAATCTTTATGCTTCTTACAGGGGAAAAAAATCCTTGGTTCGCAAAGGAGGATTTTTGGCAGAGCCCTAGGAAATCTGTTAGCTTCACTAGCGGGTTAATTGTACCTAAAGACTGAGGGTTTGACTTGCATCCCAGTTAATCCCTCTGGAGCTCCCGGAGCTGGAAAGCACATATTCTGCTACCCACAGGAGACTCTTACGATATCCCATACTAACTGGGCGGGCTGTGAATCGGAGCAGAAAGTCCTTGCTCAAGTGGAGCTATTCACGACATTCCCTGCATTTCAGAGCCGAGGTAAGAACAACTTGAGAGACCGCACCAATACCATCGCTCCCAGATCCAGCAGAGGGCACAGAAGAACAAAAGGAAATCAGAGTCCAGCTTGGACAACTTGCACACATCTCCCTCGCATGCCTCCCAGTTGGTTTTCGCACGCAGCACAGCCTGGTCCACCATGAAGCAAGGGTGCCCGAGCCATCCATCTCCCACTTTGCCATGCTCTGCCCTTCCTCTATAGCCCCCCTCGCCCAGATATCTG